>NC_061166.1:43587562-43865062 GCF_022113875.1 Hydra vulgaris | reverse complement strand
GACTTATTTCCTCAGCTATATCAATATGTGTATTTACTCTTCCTAATACTTGATTTTCATAACTTATTCTCCCTTGACTATTTGTGCCATAAACCCATCTCCCTTGACTATTTGTACCATAAACCACTAAATGGATCTCTATCAAGCGATGCAAACAAAAGTTCCTGAGCCTGTTCAGCAGTGTATCTAATACAAACTTTTTTTTTTTTTTTTTTCAGCCATAAGTTCTAATATTTGTTATTAAATCTAATTTATCTAATTTATCTAAAAATATCAAAAAAAAAGTTTAAGCTAAAATAAAAAAAAAATTTAAAAGCATAAGTTATGAAAAACCATAAAGTTTATAAGAGAAACTATATTGGGGTCCATATGGACCCCAACATAGTTTCTCTAAATAAATAACTAAAAAAAGAAACAGTGTTCAAAAAATATTTTTTGGGTCTTTGTACATCATGTGATATTTAACAAATACATAAAGTTTTAAAAAAAAATACTAACTACATAAATATATAATGCAAAAACAAACTACTCGTGGGGTCCGATTGGACCCCAACATAATAGTAGGGTTAAAATGTCATAAAAATATACTCTTAATTAAATGCATTATCAATAAACAGATTTTTGATTTTTCTGTATTTTAAACTTTATTTTTCTCAAAATGACAAAAATGTCACATGGTCAAACCACAGTTGTTACATCTGTGGTTTACCCGTGTGATCTACATTAGATTATCGTATATTTTCAGAAAATAATTAAAATGATAGCATACTCAAAAATTGTTTATACAAATCAGTTTAAATAAATTCATATTTATTAAGCGTTGAATAACTTTAAAAACAAAATTTTTATTAAAAAAATAATCATTTTTATTTTGTGTGTGTGTGTGTGTGTTTATACAATCTGTCAAGTTGTCTATAAGATTGCAGTAATTTATGCAATCATCCGTTTACTTTTGTATTTTTTGTTTTTGCAATCAATCATTAAGCACACAAAAATTTCATCATTATATTTATTTTATTAATATATTTTAGCTAGTTAAGACCTAAAAAAAAATAAAAATATGTATGTTTCGCAGAAAATATTTGGTAATAATATATATATATATATATATATATATATATATATATATATATATATATATATATATATATATATATATATATATATATATATATATATATATATATATATATATATATATATATATATATAATTTTCGTATATAACAGCATATAATGTAGTTTTGTTTTAATAAATTTCAAGTTTATCAAAGTTCTTAAAATTGTATTCAGTTTTATTTATTCATTCGACTTTTATTTGTTCATTCAATTTAAATATTAGTTATTATAGCGACTGTTCAAAGCACAATAGTGAAGCAGTTTTTCAAAACCCATTAATATGCTTATTAGGTATTTCAAGAAAAACGCAATTAAAAAAATATTGTAAGGAGAAAGTCTTTGTAAAATGTTTTTTGAAACTAATGATTTTTATGAATTTTTTCAGAACTTTTTGAAAATATGTATTCAATAACGTTTGTAGACATCTAAACTAGCTTATATTTTTTGTAAAAAAGTCAAAATTGATTTTTTTTACCTTAAGACGTTTTGAAAAACGGCTGCAGAATAGAAACATGTAAAAATGTTACTTCTTGACACTTTGGCAATAAATATTATTTCAAAATAATTAATTAATGGAATAAAAATAAACAAAAATTTCAATTTTACTGATCTTCTAAAATAATTTATTTATAGTTGAGGATCTCAAACTTTGAAAACTTGATTTCTTTTTTTGTGCTTTAAACCATCATTAAATTAATAAAACACAGTATTGGAATAACTTAAACTTTTCGACTTGTTTGTTTTCTTAATGACTTGATAGATGTGGTTGCTTCCCAGTGAAAAAAGAAAGATCAATTCTTATCCCTGCTACAATTGCCCTCTCTATAAAACAAGTGCAAGACGCGGAACTTTGTCAACTACAGGACACTCTACAAATTTTGTTATGTACATGAAATTACCAAGCGATAAAGATGAAAATCATTGGGTTAATCGAGGTGTTGCACTATTATGTCAGCTAGATAACTAAAATAATTTTTTTTTTAAACTATTTTTTTAAATTTATTTATTATAATTAATATAATGTAATAGTGGTTTATATATACATATATATATATATATATATATATATATATATATATATATATATATATATATATATATATATATATATATATATATACATATATATATACATATATATATATATATATATATATATATATATATATATATATATATATATATATATATATATATATATATATATATATACATATATATACATATATATACATATATATATATATATATATATATATATATATATATATATATATATATATATATATATATATATATATATATATATATATATATATATATATATATATATATATATATATTAGTTTTTAATTTTTAACTTATTATAGTGTATTTATGAATTGTTTTCTTTTTTGCTGTGCAAGTTAAAGATAGAAACATCAAGCATATTTAGAATACCTAACACAGAATTTAAAAGGACTTTTTTTTTATTTAAATGTATATTTATTTATTTTCTTGTATAAAAAAATTTATTTCATAAATGCGGTTTTGTTACAAAAATATCTACACCAATAGTTGTTGTTGTCTCAATGTTTCACCTAAAAATAACTATAACAGGAAATAAAGTCCAGTTGCTGGGAAATGGCTTCAGTATTATTGCTTTATCTTCTCCATCTGTGCAGGGTCGACTACACGGTTTCTCCATTTTTATTCTAAAGAACCTTTTTTTTAAAAAAAAATTCAAGATAGAAAATATTTTTTAGATGGTGTATCTGCAAGATCGAAAACTGTAGAAGTTGGGTTTCATTGAGGGGTTAGAGGCCAAATTGATTCGCATTTTATTTCTTGGCCGAGAAGAGCTATACTTCCTTCAATCAAACAGTGTGCCTGTCCTATGGCTCTTAAGCCAAGACCAGGGGCCCCATTTTTTTCTAAAGGGCTTTTTTATTATTTTTTTATTTCCCTATTTTTCTAAATTCCTAGATATAGAGGAAATTGACGATTGTGCCCCTCCACTTCGAAACCTGTGTCGTCGGCCGACGACACAGGTTTTGAAGTGGAGGGGCACAATCAAATGATGTTTCTCAAAAGCTAGTTATCTTCAGCGCCAATCGGCTCTGAAGAGAACTAGCTTTTGACAAATTAAAAGAATTAGCTTTTCTTAAATTAAATCTCAATTGAAAAGTTTATTACGTTGGTTAAATCTAAATTGTGAAATTTTTAAAAAATATAAAATATTTTCTGAAATTTAAAAAACTGTTTGGAGAACCGGGGCATCGATCCCCGTACCTCTCGCATGCTAAGCGAGCGCTCTACCATTTGAGCTAGTTCCCCTTGTCGAAAAATCGGAAAGTGTTTATCATAAAGTTATTTTAAGTAATTCAGTTTATTACAAAAATTTATTATTTGTGAAAAATTTTTTGAACATATCTTGATATAGATCAAGGCCAGCGACACGGGTTTTAAAATGGAGGGGCAAAATTGTCGGCGCTACTGCAGTTTCTCCCCCCCCCCCCTACCTTTTTTTTTTTTTATCGTTGATTATGATAGAGAATTTTATGCTGATTAAGAATCGTATAAAAACATTGGTCTGAAAATCAACAGAAAGTGCTCTAATTTGATGTTGAAGTTTAAAAAATTACACTAAAATTAGCCATTTTTTAAATACGTTTTACATCTAAGTTAACATTTTGAAATCGATGAAAATCTTTTTTTCATTACGCGACCCGGTTTTTATTGTCATCAAAATTAATTTATAAATGTTATTATGCGTGAATGTTATTATGTATGTTATGAATTAAATGTTTTCATAAATGTATTTTAGATAACTTTAATTATTATTTTTTTTAAATTAATTCTAATATTGATTTTTAAATGTACATAAATCGACTAAAAAGAAGAAGAAGAAGGAGAGAAACTGCAGTAGCATCAAAACGTGGACTGCAAAAATAAATTTTTACTTGTAAAAATATATCTTGGTGGAAAATCATCAAACAGAGATTAAAAGTAAACATTTTAAAACATTATACTACTCTTAACTGAGAAGTTATAACTTACCGCTCTAGAACAAATGTCTAGTGTTGCTATTAACTAACTGGTTTTTAATAAAACCCACTTCAATGAATCGATATTACACAATGTTACTACAGAGGTAGCCTATATTATTTCACTTCAAAAAATTTATTTATCTTTCATCTTATTTAGAAAATTTATAATAGATAAAAAACTAGCTATATCTGTAGTAATATGGTCTAATCAATCAATCTTTAGGGACACACAAAAACAATGATGCAAACATTTTTTTTTTTTTTTTTTTTTCGGCTTTTAATTTGCAAAATGTATCATTTATTTGATAATATGCAAAAAAATTGAGAAAATTTTGAAATTATTGTATCTAAAATAACGATCTAGTGAAAACCCGGGTATCTTTACCCCTAAAAATCTCGTACTTAAAACGACAATTTAAAAAAAATTTGAAATAAATTTTTTTTTTAAACTAATGCTAACTTGTTTCAGTTAAAAAATGTTTAAAATATTAAAATTGATTTTTTTTTTTTTTTCAGAAAAGTAAGTAAAATCCTTTTTCCGCTTCGCGTCGCATAGTGAGTCGACGCAGTCGACTCACTATGCGACGTACCAACTACACACTGACTGTACCAACTACACACTGATCACCATCTTTCTCAACTACACCAGCTTCAAGTTTTGATAGGTATCAAGCATGTGTTAAGCGTTGCAAAAACAATATCAAGATAGAGTTAATGAAGTATTTTCAAGCCAGAAATTAATCGCATGTTAAAAAATCGACGCAGTATAACATGTCAAAAATTGGCGGAAAATGTATTACCGAAAAAAATGTGATCGTGTTCCTTAAAAAAAAGATTAAATAATAGCAACGAAGGAAGCGGCGAAAGTTGTTAACGCAAAGTATTGACTCTCTATGCCAAGTACTCAAATGCCTGAGCATAACAATACTAAGCAACCTCAGCAAAACAGTATTGAAGAACGAGTACCAGCAGCCAAACGATTAAAAGATACAAAATGTAATGTGTAGAAATACAGTTACACACAGAAATGTTGCAAAAGAATTCGACTTGTTGGGAACGATTGTGTAAAGAAACATGTTTACCAAATAAATATGTAGTTGGAAATAAATTTTTTTGTTGCAAAAAATGTAAAAACTTTAATATAGTTTCTTAAATAGAAGTTGTGTTAAAAAAATGATAAACAAAGTGAAATAATATTAATTATTATGTTGTTAAATGTTTGATAGGTGATTAATGACCAAAGGTTATTAATCACGTATTATATATTTATTATATATCTTAAAAATTATCCCGACGGGCATTTGTTTTTAAAAGTTACGTTCTAAATGTATTTTAAATATCTTTTAAACGTTTTTTGCGTAAGAATGTTAAGAAGACGTTTAAAAGACATTTAAAATACATTTAGAACGTAACTTTTAAAAACAAATGCCCGTCGGGTATATGTACCTGTCGGTACAGACGTACAAAAGACGTCTTTTAAACGTCAGTAAAGCATTTCGAGTGTCTTTTGAACGTTTTTTAAACGTTCGAATAGCGTCTTTTATAAGTCCCGTGCCCACTGGGTACCGTATTGGCACGGGACATAAAAAAAACATCTTTAAAGCGTCTTTCAAACGTTTTGAACGACTTTGGAATATTCAAAAGACGAGCTGGACATTTCTAAGGAGATGAAGCCGAGCTCCACAAGCCTGCTCTCCATTCTCTATCCTTATTTGCATTGAAAATTATAAAAGAAAATATCACCCATTGACAAATATTATCTGTGGGATTATTAAGACCACCACAGTCAATTGAGTCTATGTGTTGTCCATACTTTTGGTGGTAAAAAGTGGTTTTATCTAGTTATTCATTTTCTGAGTTCTTTATCTTTCCGAGTTAAATACACCGATATATATATAAAAGATATACTTGTATTAAGAGAAATATCAATAGGTTCAAGATCTGATAAATTGTCTAATATCTCAGCAACTGAATTTTCAAGTGAGAGTATAAGCCTAACTCTTGAAATATTTAACTTTTCAATCACTTGTTGTACAGTTATGAAATATGTACCTCCTGAACTTTGGCGCAGTTCGCTAAATTCTTTTTCCAATTGATCAGTAAAAAACTTACTAAGAATGACAGACTGATGTGAGCTATCCAATAATGATTTACATAATTCAATAACACCATTGCATGTGTTACATTACGAAAAGCAATCTGCCGAAAAAGCTTTCGATTGATGGTAAGTTAGTTAGTGATAAGATAATAATAGCTGAATATCTAAATAGCTTTTTTCTTAATGTGGGTTACAAACTAGCAGCAGAACTTTCGTCGAGTTCTACTACATTTCATTCTTACTTGATTAATAACCTTACCTCAGAGAAGATTTTGAAAGAAATCCATCTAGATTCTAATGAATTGTGATCCGCTTTAAACACTTTCAAAAAAAAAAAAGTGCGGGCTTTGATAATATCAGTAGTTTTGTCGTAAATTCAGTATTTGATATCATTGGACCATCATTGCATCACATCTTCGATCTTTTACTTAAATCAGGCATTGTCCCATAAAAACTAAAAATTTTCCGAGTCACCTCTATTTTTAAATCTGGAGATGATTTTGATGCTAATAATTATAGACCTATATCAGTTTTACCATGTTTTTCCGACTTACTAGAATGCGTCATGTATAATAGACTTTACAGTCAGTTGACGGAAAACAATTTTTAATACGGTAAACAGTTTGGATTTTAAAAAAAAATGTATCCAACCATGCCATAATTGAATTAATTACTCATATATCTAATGCATTTAGTAATGCTTGCTTTACGTTAGCAGTTCTTATTGATCTTTCTAAAGCTTTTATTGATCTTTCTAAAGCATTTGACACCGTAAATAACAACATTCTTCTAAAAAAACTCGAAGTTTATGGAGTAAAAAGTATTAACTTATTTTGGTTTAAAGATTATTTATCAAAAAGAAAGCAATATATTCAGTATGAAAGAACAAAAACAACAAATAGTGCTATAACTTGCGGGGTTCCCCAAGGCTCGATCTTGGTACCATTATTATATTTACTCTATATAAATGATTTACATTCAAATCAAACTTATTAAATTTATTCTTGTTTGCGGATGACTCCAATTTGTTTTATTCACATGAAGACATTGAGACACTTTTTAACATAGTTAACAAAGAATTATATAAAATAAAAGAGTGGTTCAGGTGTAACAAACATTCTTTGATGTCAAAAAGACTAAATTCATCCTATTTCATAAACCAAATAAAAATGAAAATATTTCTATTAAACTACCTGGTCTAAAATTTAATAATACTAATATAAAAAGAGAAATTCTCATAAACTTTCTAGGCGTGGTCTTGGATGAAAATTTGTCGTTGAAACTTCATATAAATCTTTAAAGAGAAAGCTCTCAAGAAATATTTCATTAATGTATAAAGCAAAACCTTTCCAAAATAATATGTCCTTAAAAAGCTTATATTTTTCATTAATACACAGTCACCTAAGCTATGGTAACATGACCTAGGCAAGTACAAATTATACTAAGCTTAAAAAACTCTACAGTAAACAAAAACATGCCTATAGAACTGTCTTTAGAGTAAGTAAAAAAGTGTCTTGTGAACCTCTCTTGTGCAAACTTGGAGCGTTGAATATATACAAAAATAACATGCATCTTGTTTTACAGTACAAAATAAAATATGGACTATTTCCGCCAATATTTCAACCCTATTTTAGTGAAATAAGTAATATTTTTTTTTTTTTTTTTAATTTCCTTTGCCGCTTAATAAAAGTTACAATAAAAAATACCGTACACGTATAATAACTGACAGGAGCAAGAAGAAGACGTATATTGTCTTATCGCCGAGCCCCGTTTACATTGTCACCTTCAGTTTATGTAAAAAGTTAAAATTAAAAGTTAAAAATTTACAGGTTGAAGATTATATTGTAAAACCCAATATATTACAATTAAAAAATCGTATAATAAGATATACATTTTTTCGTTTAGTTTTTTATTTTTATTTTTTATAAAAAGAAAATAAGAAACAAATCACGACAGAAATAAGTGAATAATGTTGACTTTTTTCAGTTAAATTATTTTAGGTACTTATTTAAAAAAAATAAATACCCCACTAGATTCTCATGTAACAACTTTGTTATCCCAAAATTTACATTAAAGTTAATTTCATACTCAATCCAACACCACGGACCTTATTTGCGGAAATTTCCCCAGATTGTTACAAGCAAAAAAAAATACACTTGAGCAGATTAAATCTGAATCAAAGTGTATTTTATTATCTACGAACTTAAATTTTTTTTTACTTTTTTAGTAAAAAAATATAAACTAGCACAATTTATTTCTTTTATTTGCTTTTATTTTTATTTGTTCTGAATTTATTTTACAAGACGAATTTGTATATAAACAGTTATATCAATTGTGAAACGTAGTTTTACACATTTAATATATATTTTATGACAAGTATTTATCACGATTTTATATATTGAAAAATAACGACTTGTAATGAAGTCACAATGGGACTCGGTGATAAAACTTATATCTTCTTCTTGCTCTAGCCATTTATTTAATTGTAACTTTCTACGGCAAAATTAAAATATAAATAAAAAAAATAAAATAAATGTGTGGTAAATTGACTGTGCAGTGTCACAAGTAAGTTGTTTCACCCTTTTAACTTATTTTCCAACCATCTTTAAAGCCATATTTCAAAAATTTAAATTATTTTCCATTATGATCTCTAACTACTGCTTGAAGTTCATCATTGAATCTAATGTCAGCACCTATTTCTTTAACATTAAGAACTTTTCTCCATGACACAATAATGTTAATAAAATCGCTGTATCTTGTCTTTTTTCATATGCTGCAGTCTGGGATGAATAATCGAAGCATGGTTAGTCTTGTCATAAAGCACCCTTAAATATTGGCTTTGGAAATATTGAAACTTAATTTAAGTTGGGTAATTTAAATAGGTTTTTGGATTCAAGTTCATAAAGTATTTTAAGATGATCCTATTGCGCAAATCAGCATACCTCTTTTTCATATAAAAAAAGTTGATAAGTTTTTTCAGTAAGCTAATTATTACTAATGTTTTTAAGCAAATGGACATAATCAAAGATTAAGTAAATACCATCATTAGTCAACCTCTATCTGGAGTTGATCTTTTAAAGATTTAAAAAATGCCTAATTAATTTATTTCCGTTGCATATTATAGCTTTAACTTGACACAAAGACTCCTTCATTGATTGGATAGTAATGCTAATTTATTCAAAAAGAAATTGAGAGTTTAATTTATTTATAGATATTATTTGGAAATAAATGATGGTTTACTGAATAAGCAATTAACCATTAGACCCAATATAGTTTTTGCAAGAGAAGTTGAGTCGTCGATTGCTTTTCCAAATAATGTACAATCGTGGTATAAAAACATTTTTTTAAAATAAACCTCATCATGCAATATAAAACAAAATTTCTGTTTTTTTCAACAGATTGAAAAAATATTAGTCAAAAAATACTTCTCGGTTAATTTACAAATTTTTGAAGTTTTTCTTGTCAAAGTTCTTACACAGACAACTTAAAATCTGTTCGCAATTGATTATACAAACTTCTGGATGTAGCAAAATACTGAAATGATCTAATAGTAACCTCCTTATAATAAATCTTACTACCAACACTCTGTGTACCCATAGAAGCTAAATGTTCATGAATTACAATTTCTTTTCTTCCAGGATTTAAATTCTTCAACTTTTTCTAATATAGATCATGTGTTATATTTTGAAACTATGTTTTTATAAATTGTAGGAACTTTATTTTCGGCACAACAATGATAACTTTCAAAATGCAAATTTTCGCCAATCTTGATTAAAAAACATGGAACTCCATTTGAATAACCTTGTGATTGTAAATAGGGTAGATTAGGGTAATATGAGCACCTTAAACAAGAATTGAAATATTTTCAAAAATTATTATGCTAGATCAAAAATTTTTGCTAATAAACAATTTTTAGGGATCCCTACTTATGACCCACTTAGATATTTGGGCACCCGAAATTTTTTCTTAAAAACACAGAGGTTTTAAAAAAGTAGCAGAAGGGATCATTTTACCCAGACCACTTGGAAATATGAGCACTTTGAATTATCTAAAAAATAACAATGGTTAACTACAAAATTGCCAACCTTACAATTAGAACTAATTTTTCGAATATAGCGATTCATTATTAACAAAACTTATTTTTAAAAAATCTAATTATATGCCATCATTTATTTTTCTTCTTCATCCTTAGGAGATTGATATACTGAGAGCTTTAAATTATCAGATTTTAACGGCTTGCACGTTGGCAAGAGCTACAGTATAGATTGCCGTGATCTAAATGCAATGAAAACAATAAATAATATAAAACAATTAAGAAAATATTAGTTATTTATATTTCATATGAATTGATTTCTTTGATAAAAAAATTTTAATTATGTCAATATCTTTAATTCTAAAACAAAAAAAAATCGAGTTAAAACAAAAAAAAATCGAGGAAAAATTTTGCTAAAATGGGACGAAAAAATGGTTCGGCTTAACGAAGTTCGAATTATCCAAGGTTCAACTTTAGCGAAGAATTTTAATATTAATTGGATAAACGAAATTAACTGAAATAAAACAGAAACAAAATAACTCAATTGATTTTTTTTTTTTTAATTGACAACTCTAATAAAAAAAAAAAAAATTATTAAAAAGGAAAAAATTTTAATTATGTCAATATCTTTAATTCTAAAACAAAAAAAAATCGAGTTAAAACAAAAAAAAATCGAGGAAAAATTTTGCTAAAATGGGACGAAAAAATGGTTCGGCTTAACGAAGTTCGAATTATCCAAGGTTCAACTTTAGCGAAGAATTTTAATATTAATTGGATAAACGAAATTAACTGAAATAAAACAGAAACAAAATAACTCAATTGATTTTTTTTTTTTTAATTGACAACTCTAATAAAAAAAAAAAAAATTATTAAAAAGGAAAAACTATTTTTATCAAGACTACTAATAATAATAAATATAATATAAAAATAAAAATATATAATTAGTTTATAGCATTATACGTAAATATACTAATGCTTAATTTCAGCTTTAATTAAATTACCTTTAGAGTTCGTTTATTAAAAATTTTAATAATACGCACGATTTTGGAATTTTTATATGGAGACTTATTTCAGCGCTTTTTTTCGGAATCGGTTCGTATACATTTTATTTTATTTATTTTTTGTTTAATATGTCTCTAGCTTTATATATAATGCCAATAGATTTTTCAACTTTTGAGGAGGTACTGTCAATATGACTTTTCCAAGATAGATTTTCATCAATAAACACTCCTAAAAAGTTTACAACTTTTTCTCTTTTAATAACGATATTGTCAATAAAAAGGTCAGGCATTAGAGTTGGCAATCTTATTTTTTTTGATCGTGGATGGAAAAGTGTCCATTTAGTTTTGTCAATGTTTAGAGATTTATTTATTTTAAACCAATAAGAAACTTTTTTAAGCTCGTTTATCATGATATTGAAAAATGTATTTGTATTTCATGAGATAAAAACAAGTTTGTATTATCAGCAAAGAAAATTAATGTTAAGTTTGAGGTTTTATTAAGATCATTAATATATACTAGCAAAAGGCAACCCGTAATACGGGTTTTGGTCGGTCTGTTACATAATTAATTTTTAGTGGCTGTTTTCCACAATTTAATCTTGCAAAACCTTAACTAATACCCTTTTAGAAAATCGCCTTCAGCTTGAAAAAATTAATCCATCTGTAAAATTAACATAAAAATTATGAGGAGGTAAAATAATTACCAACTACTACTTAACATTTACAATTACTACTTAACATTATTTAAGTAATTTACAAATGGCATAGGTCATAACAGTGTAAGGCAGAGCCATTTTCATCGACCTTCCTAAGTTTAACACGATACGTTTTTAGTTACTGACACAAAATTAATAACACTTGGTCATGCTTTAAATTGACGAAAGTGTCAACTAAATCCTTGTAATAATTTTTATAACACGAACCATTAAGATTAAAATGAAGTTAACTTATATTATACAGGAGTTATCTATTTTTTGGTATCCCCTTGATTAATTGTTCTTTAGAGAAGAAAATTGTTAACTTAAAAATGTTAAATGCACACATTTAAATAAATTTATAAAAAATAACAAAGTTTATTATAACTACGCAACTGAGTACAAATACCTTTCAAACAAAAAAAATTTAATTTACGATCAAACATGGGTATAACAAATTTTTAATACATTAATGCATTTTATGACAAACTATAATAAAAATTATAAGAGATAAGTAGACTTAAAAATTTGTAAACCAAGCTGACCCGACCCGGGTCTTGTTAAGTCCCCAGTAAGCACAAGACGCATTTTAGACACTTATAGACGTCTAAAACTAGTCTAGGTAAAGACGCACTTTTATAGACGTTTTAAAGACATCTTTTAGACGTTTTTTATGAATGCGTTTTTAAAATGACGTTTAAAAGGCGTCTTTTTAAGCGTCTAGAAAACGTCTAGAAGATATCTTTTTTAAAGACATCTTCTAGAAGTCTTTAATAAATGCGATTTTAACATGACGTTTTAAAGTTTTTTTAAAGTTTAAAAATACGTTTAAAAGACGCGTAATAAATAGTCTAAAATACGCATTAAAAGACGTCTAGATCAAAGCTAAAAGACGTCTTTTCTGAGACCTGTTTATAAATATGTCATTATGACTTCTTTTTGACTGCTTTGTCATTACGCGTTAAGTAGATGTCGTATATTCAAAGTAAAAACATAGTTTTTATTATTTTCAATAATTTGTTCAAGTTTTAAGTGTAAATTACTTTAAATTAAATTACTTTTTTACACAATTGCTAAAATTGTTGTCACAGGAATCACTAAAATAATTGCTAATAATAATATATCTTTTTTTTATTAATAATTTTTTTGCTTTTTTAATAGATAGTTGACTGATCATGATAATAAGTGAAAATGGCAAGAATAATATATAAGTTAAATATGCATCAACCGTTGGTGGTGATTACAGCAATATTATTTTGATTGCTGGTTCCTAAGTATATTTTGTATATACGAAATTATAACAATATATGATGTTATAAATACAATGAATATATACCACATACTACGCGAAAATGTTACGTCATGTACTTAAATTTATCTTGAAAAAAACGTCTAACATACGTCTAAAACGCGTTTTTATAAAGACGTCTTTATTTAGACGTCTTTTAGCCTTATGATCTAGACATCTACAAGTGCGCCTTTTAGACCTCCTTAAAGACATCTTTAAAACGTCTTTTAAACGTCTTTGTGCTTACTGGGTCTGTTCAACACAGACCATTTCTATATTATTTATTTGGCCTCTTTATTTCATTAAATTTTTAGTAAACGGTAATTTGCCATCATTTACTAAAAATTCCTTTTGTAACTCGAAATTTAATTTTCCTAAATATTTTGACTCTAATAAAAAGGTTCCTTCCCTCTTTTTGCATTAATGGTGGCCAGGTGAATAAAATAAAATATTAAAATGTAAAACAATGATCTACTTATATAAGAATGTTTTCTTTCTTTCCTCAAAAGTGTTGCAAATACAGACTAACTAATTAGTTAAACACATAAATAAAACTTAAGTAACTCGATATTAATGCGCAAAACTACAATATTCTCCATATTTTTACAGGTTTTTAGTTACGACCCCCCCATTTACAAAGATCCCCTTAAAATAAGTATAACAAATTATTAGGCATAAAATAGATAAAATATAAAGTTAACTAATAGCATATATTTATATCTTTTTAACTAACAAAAATTTACAATAAAAAGAAATCAGGTTTTTTTATTTTATAAATCTTATAAATGCGGCATAACGTAATTCTAAAATAAAAAAGTAATGAAATTATGATATCATAATTACGAAGAAAAAAAAACAACAGAAACCACCACACAATTACCAAAAATCGATTTACCTATTTATAGTAACCTATTTTGAAATTGCAGTTAAAGATTTATCCAAAATGTAACTTTAAAACCTGTTTCGAAGTACCAAAGCATTAACAATACTAAAAAAAAATCAAACTAAGATATAAATTGTTGTTTTGGCT
Organism: Hydra vulgaris; assembly: GCF_022113875.1. NCBI lineage: Eukaryota > Metazoa > Cnidaria > Hydrozoa > Anthoathecata > Hydridae > Hydra > Hydra vulgaris. The sequence continues at coordinate 43,850,770 of NC_061166.1, read as the reverse complement.
TTTATAATTTAAACATATATATAACTATATACAAATATGACTTTATGTAACACGTATAAACACATTTTACAACTATTGAATGATAGATATATTTACCAAAAACTATGAAAAAAAAAATAAATAATGATAAATAAAGTTATATATACAAAATGTGCTCACAACCTTTAACAGTAAATTTTCGAAATGAAAATCTAAAGACTATAAATTAAGAACATTAAAAAATATAGCAATATTTATGATACATTTTTTATCTACTATACCTTGAATAAGATGTTTATCAATTTTGAAAAACAAACTATTAAATGCTAGTTCTTGAAAAGTAGTTGACCATGAGAGAAACACGGTTGACCATGAGAGAAACACGGTTGACCATGAGAGAAACACGGTTGACCATGAGAGAAACACGGTTGACCATGAGAGAAACACGGTTGACCATGAGAGAAACACGGTTTTTGAGATATTTCTTTTGTCTATGTTTAATTTTGCGTTACGTAATATATAGACGATCCCTAAGAGAAAATACTTGAAACTAAAAAGATTTTATTATTTACAATATTTGAACAACCAAGGGACAATTTAAAGAATTATATCTTTAAATAGCAAATTATCAGTCGCAGTATTAAAAAATACGCAAGAGCTTAGTATTTACAGAGTTTAATTGGAGCTCAGTAATTACAGAGTTTATTCAATTCTCTCTCTACAATTCTCAATACTAATTCTTATTTAAGTCTCATCTAAGAGAGAGAGGAAGTGTTTTAAAAACACCATGTTAGAAAAAGTAAAAAAGTCATGCAATAAATAACAATAACTGGTTTTATTATGCTACCAATAAACAAAATTATTTTTACTTTAACTAAAAGTTAATTTCCAGCATTTCTTAATTTCCAGCTTCTCTCTAACTGTTGACAAATGATTGATATTGTGAATTTCACATCATATTAAATTTATGAAATTAAAACCATGTTTCAACAGTAAGCAAAATAATCAAGTGATGACAAAGACAACTAAAAAAAAAAATGAACACAATTATGTTGAAGATTACAAAAAAAAAAAAAAAAAAAAAATCATTTAAAATTGAAACTGTTATTATTTGTTACTATAAATAGTAAAATTCATACTTTGCTTTATTTTAAAGTGTCTAATGTAAAGTCAAATAATAGACATCAACACCCTTTGACACTGAATTCTACCAAGTAAGTTTTTGGTTCATCAAGCAAAATTTCTTATATTTCAACGACAATTAATTTTATCACGCCTAGATCTATTTCTTTCATATGACAACAATTTCAAGTCACCTATAACCATTTACACTAATAACTTCTTCGAGCCTAATATTATACATCTGTTATCATTAAATATATATTACCAGTGATTATGAATATTATACAAGTTTATTTGATAGAAGTTAAGAAAAACCTGCAACCATATTAGCAAAAACTTAATACAAAAAGTTAAAATTTATTCTGTTTCTAATAAAGAAAAAAAAATTTAGAAACAAATAACTTATCTTTGCAGACAGCGTCATAAGGCATGCGTTGGGAGAAAACATTGAACAAAACGGGTAATAAAACTTATTAACGCGTTAAGTACAATAGAAAACGGGTTATTAACGCAGGTTTATAAATTTTTTTCCCCCGACACACTATTACGCTGCCGCAACTCCAAGGATATACATTAGTTATATATATATATACATATATATATATATATATATATATATATATATATATATATATATATATATATATATATATATATATATATATATATATATATATATATATATATATATATATATATATATATATATATATATATATATATATATATATATATATATATATATATATATATATATATATATATATACATATATATATATAAACGGGTTATTAACGCAGGTTTATAAATTTTTTTCCCCCAACACACTGTTACGCTGCCGCAACTCCAAGGATATAGATTAGTTATATTAGGATAAACATGAATTTTCTAATAACCTAAATAAATTACAGATAGACAAACATAAATAACACAATTAAATCCTAAACCAAAATTCATTCATGCAAGACAAATTATTTTATATTTATTGAAGAGCCAGAAACATATTTTTTTTCAAAGAGCAAAAGTATTAACAATATTAAAGATAGATTTTATTTATAACAAAATTTTCAATAAAAATTAACTTAAGATAAATTTATAACAAAATGTTGTCATGGCTTTTATCCCAATAACCAAAACTATGTGAAAGCATGAAACCCATAAATATATTTTAACGCTAGACACAATCTAAGAATTAAAGTAATCTATAACACGAAGCTTTAAATTTAAAATTACAATTTAAAAAAGATTACAATAAATTAATTACTTTTAAATTTAAAAAAGATTTTAGATTACCTATAATTTTAAGCTACTAAACATTAACTACTTAATGTCAACTTGGACATTTTGAACTCATACCATGAAAGGTTGAAAGGAAATCTTTAAGAACACACGCGGTAAAGAAAAGTCTAGAAACTACTTAAAAAGTGTATTTTACAGATACAGAACCGTACCGTAACTATAAAACAATACGCGTAACTATGCGCACTAATAATAATAATATTCATTCGGCTATTAATAATTAAGATTAAAAAGAGAAGTGGTCCAGGTATGGATCCTTGCGGATCACCGCATGTTGTATTCATTAAAATCAGAGAGTCAGAGTTTTCATTGTAAACATGTTTGCGATTAGTTAAATAGCATTTGAACCAGTTTAATGTTTTATCTATTATACCATAAGATACTAGTTTTTTAACAAGATCTCGTGATCAACAGTATCAAAAGCCTTGGACAGGTTTATAAAGACTCCTAATATAAACTGACCGTTTTTAAAAGATTTGGAGATGTTGCGTCTAAGTTGGAGAATAGCGTGCTCAGTTGAATTGTTTCTTTTAAACCCAAATTGATTTTCATAAAGTAATTTATTGTCGATAAGGTATGTATAGATTCGGTTATACATTATCCTCTCGATAGTTTTTAAGAAAAATGAAAGAATTGAAATAGGACGATAGTTATTTATATTAATATGTTCGCCGGTCTTGAAAACAGGAACTATCTTTAGATGATCTGGAAAAGATCCTTGAATTATAGATACTCTAAATATTTTATAAAGAATGTTTTTGATGACGTCGTAAGAGTCGATTATAATATTTCCATTAATGCCATCATATTCTTTTGCCGTATTTCTTTTTAATGATTTAAAAGCATCATCAAATTCGTTATAAGTTAACTCTGTATAATTTATGTTTGAATTACTGAGATTTTGTGTATCATTGACGTGTTTATCGTTTATATTTGGAATACTGTTAGATAATTTTGTTCCTATAGTTGTAAAATGTTTATTCAATTCGATTGCAATATTATTTGATTCAGTAATATAGTTTTTCCAATTTTCAATGTATGTGGTAGCGAAGTAGCATTATTTTTTATTTTCCCTGTGATTTATTTTATTATTTGTCATACGCCATTTACCATTTTTTTTTTTTTTGGCGTTTTTGCAAATTTTTTCGAATAGGTTTTTGTAGGTTTGGCAATTTATTTTGTGTTTTTCGGATTTAGATTTTAAGTACTCAACGTGTAGTTTTTGCTTGATTTTTGAAGATTTTTTTAAAATCTTCAAAAATCAAGCAAAAACCTTTAGAAATCCAAGGAGATAATTTGTCTTTTGTTTTAAAAATTATTTCACAAAAGGGAAAATTTACATCATAGACTTTATAGAATGTTTTTAAAATATTCGCTTTTTTATTTTTAATTTTTCATTGTTTAATCGTTTAGAATCTACGCTTATACAAAAAAAAATACAGAAAAATGGTCGGAGACGTCGGTTTTAATTATTCCCTTTTTTAGTGATTTGTTGATAAAATCAATAGTTAAAATATTGTCAATTAACGACGATGATTTTAGTCGGTCGGTTGATTACCGGTATTGCCCCCATCTCGAACAAGTTGTTATATAAAGTTTTAATGTTTTCATTTTTGTAATAATCAAAGCAGTTTAGGTTAAAATCTCCAATTAGATAATTTATTTTCTTTTCTAGGCTAGTTTTTTCTAAAATATTTTTTTGTAAAAAGTTGCAAAAGTTTTCAGTGTTACCAGTTGGTGGCCTGTAGCAACAGCTTATTAACAGGTTTTTTGATTTCTTATTTATCAGTTCGATTGTTAAAATCTGATTATTTACATCAGAAACACTCGCGTCGAAGTTTATACAATAGAAAATTCTTTACAAAAAAAAGAACTCCTTCTCCACCTCTATTATTGTTTCGCTCTAAAATAGTTGGATTAAAACCAGGTAGTTGGAAGTTTGAATCATTTTCAAAATCAGAAAGCACCATGTTTTAGTTACGCAAATTAAGTTAAAAGCCTTATCAGTTTCACAAATAATATTTAAGAAGTTTTCATAATTCTTTTGTAAGTTTCTAATGTTTATATGGATTACATTCAAATAATAATTATTACTCTCATCAAATTTTAAAATTTTTTTGATTTCATTTGGGTATAAATAAGTGCATTCAAATTCAGGTGTGTTAATTTCGTTTAAAGTAATTTAAATCTGGATCAGTGCTTTCATTGAAGTTGTAATTATTAGTTTGAAAAAAGTTAAATAATTTTTTAAAATCATGATTATTTGAATCCATTTTAGTATTATCAGCTCAAAAAAGTATATAAACTTAAAAATCACGTGAATATAGTTTGTTGTAGACAACTTTAGCAAACTTACCCTTAGACCTTAATTCTTTTGTGTCTATAAACAGCTTTTTTCTTATCTCGATTGTCCGTTGGCTGAAGTCTTCGTTTATATAGATTTGTTGATTCCACAATTTTAGTTTAATGTAGTTTTCTAATATTATTTTTTTATCTTTAAAATTTAGAAATTTAATGTAAGAGATCTGTTTTTATGTTTTTCTTTTTTACCAACTCGATGCGCTCTTACAATAGCGACATCATGTTTTAAACCAAGCTTAAACTTAATAAGTTCTTGTATTTTGTTTTCTTTCTGTCTTTCCTTTTAAAGTAATCTTAAATTGTTTCTCGTACTCCGATTTTCGAGTTCGGTCTTCGAGTTCGATCTTCGAGTTCGAGTTTATCTTTTTTTGTTACTATCATTTTCTTGGCGACATAAACTTTCTGCTTTTTTAATTTCAGCTAATTCTATAAGGATGTTTTCATATTTATCACTTATAAACTCAACGGTTTTATTAGATTCAGTGACTTCGTTTTTTTATTTTTTATTGTCTTCTTGCACTACACATAGTTTGTTTTCTAGTATTTCAATTTTTTCACTGAAAAGTTTAATAATCGTGTTCTCATGCACTTCAAGAAGAAAACAACTAACGTTTTACAACCAGCGTTTTACAACATTTCTGCTAATTGTCGTTTTAATTTTAGTTTAGCGACGCGTCGTTGCATAATCCATAAGTGACGGAGTTTATAGAACTTAAAATTTTCACTTATTTTGAAGAAAAAGAGTACTTTATATTTAAAAAATTATTGTTAACTTAATGGCACTAAATAATTATACAAAACAGTGCTAAATTTGATCATTTTATTTAATACTTTGCTTGTTTTAGATTTCAACAGTATTATATGATTTCAAAACTCTTGTTTTACAAACGAATTATTTCAGTAGATTTCAAATAAACATTATCATTTCTATATGATTCTTATGCACGAAGTATTTTCGAAGAAAAGATTTTAAGAATCAATAAAGTTACAAATACAAAAAAGTTTAATTTTTCGAATTTTGTTATAAATTTTTTGATAATTAGTTTGCCAAAGGTATTCAATACCTTAGGCAAACTAATTATCAAAAATTTTGGAACAATATCCAAAAAATTAAATCAAATTCAAGCACTCATATTTTCATTATTTATAAAAAACAAGATAGAAAAGAAATTGTAGAAAAAATTTGACAATATTTTTATACGACTCTCAACAGTCCCACAATTATTTAACTACTATTACCAACACAAATTCAACAACTCATAAATGAATCTAATGAAATACTCTTATCAACTTCCGACATCAAAGTTTCAACTTCCGACATCAACATATCAACTTCCGACATCAAAGTTTTAACTTCCGACATCAACATATCAACTTCCGACATCAAAGTTTATATTCTCAAGATTAAGTTTAATAGATCACGTGACTCCTGTAAACTTACTGCTGAGCATCTTAAATACTCTTTTAATAACAACCTCTTATAATGGTTTCCAAAGTTTTGTAATAATATTTTTATTAATGAAGCAGAGTACCTATGAACTTCCAGAATATTTCCCAGAATACTTGTCAACTTCCAGAGTAGTTATCAGAGTACTTCCCAGAGTACTTATCAACTTCTATAATTGCTCCAGTACTCAAATCTTATAAGAAGTCTCTTGATAATCAAGGTAACGATCGCGCATACTTATTTTGATAAAACTCTCCGATTGTATTACCAATCCCACTTTCATCAAATTGGTCTCAATCAAAATTGGTCAACACTTTATGCAGAATTTTATTTGCGTGAGATAATAAAACATTACAATAATTATAACTCATCAGTTTATATCTGAAGTGTAGATGGAAATAAACCTTAGGTAGCTGTAACTGAGACTTGTTAATTAAAAAACTTTTTCACAATAAAAATTACCGCTATCAGTAGTTCTCGCACTACATTCATTATACCGCTCGGGTATTGCTAATATAATTGCTAATACCTTGGACATCAATCATAATCATTTGTCTTAAGACCAGCATCAAGGATCCATTTTGTTGTTATATTTGTACAGTATCTACTTTTAAAGTATATTTTCAAGTCAAATTGTTTCAGATTGCGAAGCTGGAACAACAATAAGTGGCAAGTATACTGGCATTTTGCATATGTAAACGATATAATTCTACATATATATGTATATAATTCTACGATATACCCCACCTCTTTCTGAACAACAATAATTAGTTAATAAAGCTCTTATAAAATCTGTAGTTTTTTTTTATCAACTATAAATCTCTGGTTGTAACGAATGTATCGCACGGCTTAGAAATTTGTAATTATAGCAACACATTTCTTAATAAATTATAATTTGTTATTAATGTTGTTGTTAAAAGCGTCTATAGACAGCATTTATAGACAGCGTCTGTAGACAGCGTCTATAGACGCTGTCGGAAGATCAGCATAAAAATTCCTCCTTAGCAAATTAAAGTACAGCAAAATGTATCTACATTTCTTCTTTAATATTAATGACAAGTCTACCATCCTCATTTGAAACAAACTAAATCCGTTTATCAGACTACTGAGTTTCTCCCTGATTTTCAAACAAATATCAAAAATTAATAAAGATAACCACAAAACAAAATTTAGAAATTATAAAAAATATTTCTAAAAAATAAAAGACAATAAAAAAATATATATCTATTTGAGTTTACTATATAAAACGTTTTGATATCTTAAAAAGACTTAATTCCAACATCCCCGAACAACTTCAAGCTGAGGATAATGGTGAGAATAATTTTTATAATAACATATAACATTGCTGAAAAACTTAAAATTTTTTTATAAACGTAGGAAACAAAATAGCCAGTGAAATCTCTCTAAGTTACAAATTATTCGTCTTTTTTGAAAAAATCTGATTTTGGATTGAAAGATTAGGATTTTTTTTTGATGAGCTTCGTTTAGCTTTGAACACGCTTCAAACGAAGAAAGGCGCAGCACAGTGTCACTGAATAAACTTTAGGTTAAAAAAGTTGTACAAAAAATCTGTTTACATATATTGCTAGCTTTATGTTTGGCGACTTCAAAAATATATTCTAAAACACATTTTGTTCCTTAACCTTTTTTAAATCTTAAACTCTTGTTAGTTAGCGGTAGACGTAACATTTAAATAAGAAAAAAAGTTCAAAAAATATTTACCAACACTAGCTAATTTTATTTAGACCTTCCGTTTTTGTAAAAAATATTTCGGAACTTCTATGGAAAATCATCGAGGAATCGATAATTCAACCTCACGATGCTTTGGTAGTTTTTAGATAACTGTTTAGTAATTCATACGTATTTTTTTGTTTTTAATTTAAATATCTGTTTTAGGTTAAAGTGTTGGCTGATGGTGGAGGTGGTAGTTATAAGATAGGTCTTGGCGTCATAAACATTTCAAACTATTAAAAAAGATGTGCATCTTAAAAGAAACCTTTACTCAGGTACAAATAGGCATAATGCAATTGATTTTTCGAACCTATTACTTATAATAATATGCTATAATTGGAATTTATTAAAAAAAGGTTAGTATACATTTTGCTTAAATAACAGGGTATTAATCCTGATTCGGCAAAAGAGACATCAATAAATAAAACCTTATAAATTGGAGTTGTTCCAAGCATATAAGAATGTTACTTGAATTATGAGCAAATATGGAAAAAAGTTGATCTATTAGATATATCGTATAAACTATCTGCTGATTCTGCGACTACAAAGCCACAGTAAATAAAATTTTCTATTTAAACATTTATTATATTATTGTACATCCTGGTAATTTTTTACAAATTAGGTGCAAAACACCCCTGTTTTTTTTGCAATAAGAGTTCTGACATGGAAGATTTCTTGTATGAATCTGGAGAAATTTGAATCCTTGGATCAATCAAAGAAAACAATTTAGCCTGGATAGCAGCTGGGGAAAGGATTCGACTTTAACAACTGCAAGCATTTTTCGTTACTAGTAGGAGATGATTCAACCTGGATTCTAGACGTTTGCAGCATTCCAGAATTACATATTTTTACTGTAAATGTTTTTAAAACCTTCTGTAAAATATCTATAATAAAAACTGTTTATATTGCATAATGAATATGAAATCCGTATAGCTATACCTTTAAAAGTAATCTTTTGTATTTTAAATTTTTATTCAAACTTATATATCAATATTATTAGGGCTGTGTCAACATTGTCTGGAATTAATTAGCTCACAACTGGAGAGCTAACGAACGAACACCTTTTTAAAAAAAACATGGTTGTTGTAAAAGCAAAGTATCATAAAGAGGAATTTGAAGGTTAATATATTATTCAAAAATAAAATTTGACTTGTCAATAAATTGTTGAATTAGACAAATTTTATACTTTAAAATGACAGGACTCCAGTGTAAAAGGCTACTCAAACTATTCAAAGAACTTAGAGAAAATCTTTCAGATAATCTTCATGGGTTTGTGATGCTTTGGATGCTCTTAATGAGGTATCTCAGTCAACATTTAGAAAGAACTCTCCTGCTTAATCACTTGTACTCACCAGTGATTAAGCAGGAGAACATTTTTATTCAAAATTTTCAGATATGTCAAGGTAGAGTTAACCAAAGACTATCATCACGACTCATACAAGAAAAAAGTGTGTGTTAGATTTATAAAATTTATAAGAAAAAAGTGTGTGTTAGATTTGTAAGATTTAATAAAATTTATTAAATCTTATTTATTAAACAAAAACATATTTTTTGTTTTTTTAACTCGTATTTATTTATTTATTTACCAATATGTAGGTGTATGTTTAACTCATAAATATGTAAGAACTAATTTTATATTTTAATATTTTATAAATTTAAACGTGTAAATAAAGTAAAATTTTTCGATATCAAAGGAGCACGATGATAAGATGTACTGTCTTCTGCTTGCTCCTGTCAGAATTTAAAGTATATTTTTTATTTTTATAATTTCATTTTAAAATTATTTGTTTATTGACGAAATTAAAAAAAAAACTTAAACACTTTAACTTTTAAAACTTGCAATCAACTTGCAATCAACTGGAACCTTTGTTGATGAAGACAGAACTTGCAATCAACTGGAACCTTCGTTGATGGAGACAGAACTTGCAATCAACTTGGACCTTCGTTAATAGAGACAGAACTTGCAATCAACTGGAACCTTCGTTGATGGAGACAGAACTTGCCATCAACTGGGACCTTCGTTGATGGAGACAGAAAAAATCATTATCAAACGAGTACTCAAGTTACCACCATCAATTTCCACGGATCTCTAATTTACGAATTTTTTTCCAGGTATAGTTAATAAAAAAGAAAACTACACTTAAACAGTTTAAAAAGGAATAAAAACGATTTTATTATTTATGGACTTCAATACATCTGATTTAAAATATTTATTTTTAAAGTAAGGTCAAACAAACATGAATTAATTTAATTATAGTAATAATACAATAATTTTTTCAAGATTGTTTAACATTTTATATATATTTATTACGATTTTTTAAAAGTATAATTTTTTATCTACACTCTAAACTGATACAACAATTAATTGAAATCCTAATTAAAAACAATGTATATTTTTTTTTACTTAGCTGAAGAACAAAGATTTATTTGAAAAACAGAAAAAAGTTGTTAGCAGTTATCAAAGTTATTAATTCCAATTATTAACAATAGCGTTTAAGTAGCAGTCGCGGTGTTAGATTAGTTTGCACAGACACAGTTGTAACTTTTTTTATGCTAACGATTATGATTAAAACATTTGATTAATTTGCTATGTGGCATTTGCAACCTTTAATTGAAATATCATATTTCATTGTTTTTTATCATAAATTTTTCACCTTTTATGGTATAAATAATCACTTTTGTTTAATAAAAAGGCAAACATATTTTGTTATATCCATCAAACATAAACAACAAAGTAAACAAAGTTTTGTTCGCAGATACTAAATATTTGATATCTTTCTTTTTATTTAAAGTTAAAGACGTACGCCGCAAATAAGTTCGAGTTTTGAAAAAAAGTTTTAAAATTTTATTTTTCTACACCTTTTTACTTGTAAAGCAGAAAAACTTTCTCGTCTCGTTCGTATCAATATAGGTAACTTTTAGATATATTTTGAATTTAATTTCAATTTTTAAAATAATTAAAGTTTGTTTTAAAATTTGATGCGTATAGTATATTTAGTTTGAATAGCGATATCTTCATTATAATATATGGAAGTTTTGATAAATAAGGGCGCCAGTCAGCATTGCTGTCCAAGGCGGCAAGCAGCTTTTGGCGGCCCCGTCTGCATCCGACATTGCCAAATTTGCTGAAAATCAGCGAAGTTAGAATTATTTTGTTTTATCTTTTCATTTTTGAGTTTTGAGTTTAAAATGATATAAAAAAAAAACTTTAAAAAATAAAAACTTTAGGAAACAAATTTTTAACTTTTTTCTCTACAACTTTTTTTCTTTACAATAGAAAAATATTCTGACGTACATAATATTATAAATTAATTAATTTTTTTAAAAAGTAGAGATAGAACAAGATTCTAACGTAGCGATTTGGCACAAAAGTTTAGAGACATTTCTTAGGAAAAGCCGTAAACTTTATTTTAATAAAATTCAGAATTTACAGCACCATGAAAAATGAGCTTTGGTACGAAGAGAGTTTTTAACCTGCTAAATCCGAAAACTTTAGCTTTGCATCTCTCAAAACAAGGAAATGCATTTTTTTTAAGATCCATAAAATACATTTAGTTATGAAAATAAAAAAAATGCTATAAAAAACAATCTTTTTAATCAAAAAAAATTTTCATTTTCTTAAAGATAAGATGTATATCAACTTTACAAACATTCTTTTTGTCTTACGTTGACTTGAGGAGTTATTAAGGTTTGATATGAACATAAAGTTTTGTGATATTTTAAAAATCAGACATTCAATCTATCGCAACTTATTATCAATCAATCAAATTAGAAGTTAACAGTTTTGTGACTTATTATTTTTTTATTTCAATTTGTTATTTACAACAAAATTCAAAGGTATAAAATAATCTTTTAAAAAATTAATACTCAATTTTAATGAGTTTATTTATGGTTTTCATTCACATTATTTATAAATTGTAAAAAAAAAATTAGGGTAAAAAAAAAGTATGGATAAGACATATTAAACTCAGCAATCTTGAACATAGCTTAAATATATAGGTTAAATCTCAATTTCCTAAGGAAAACAATTTTGTTCAAGTCGTCTTTGACTAAATAGTAGCAAAGTCCTGCTTTGGATGTTTTGAAGTTGGTTCTTCAACTTTGCAAATGATAGGAACCTCTGGAATCCAGCATTGGCTATCTACTGATTGTCATTTAAACGGTAATTTGAACGGGACCATTTGGACACATGAGTTTGATATGCACATCTTTTTCTTCTAGATTATTGTCTTCAATGACTCCCATCAACCACTTTTGCTCATAGGAAACACAGCTTAATCACCTGGTACTAAGTTTACAGTTGTTATATTGATGTTTCAAAAACAAAATCATCATCAACCCCGCATAGCTTTGCACCATTTTAAAAAAAATAGCAACGCATGCATTTACTCCATTTTCACTATTTTGTTAAACATATTTTTAAAGTCATTAAAAGGATATTGTGAGCCCAAAACAAAATGAAAATATTTTCGACAAAGATTCCACACAAATAAAAAATCTATTCAAGTTTATCAATAAAAATTTAACATGTTTTTTAAAGATAATAAAAGTCATATTAAAACATTTTTTTTTACCTTTTGATAGCTAAGTGGTACAAACTGTATATTACTGGTAATTACGTGTTCGAGGTATGGTATATGCAGTACCTAATTGTTCCGTTAGGGTGTTACTCACTAAAGTTAAATCTTCTGATAATACATAAATGAAATCTGCACCTTTATTGTTTTCTTTGCAATATTTGTACTTGGAGAGATAAAATATGATTACCTTTATCTCTATGCAAGCTTGCTAGTATTGCTAAACGTTAAACTTTACCACTTTTAAATTTTGCGGCCCTTTTTCAAATGTGAGAATTTTTTTTTTTTTGTAATACCCAATGGAAATATTTCTAAGGTTTTGGGGCCCTTATGACAGTTTTTAAGAGGTTCTTGACCTATTAGTCACAACACTGTTACCTTGACTAGTTGCAAAAAAGTTCCTTTTAGAAGAATGATCAAAGTTTTCAAGATGACTTTAAAATATAATTCTTATATTGACCGGCACACCCATCTGAGAAGAATTCAATACTTTTTATTTAAGGTAAGTTTTTTTTAAAATGATTGCTGACAACCTAAATAATTTTATACATCATGCATCATATCATCTGAAACAATTCAATAATATTTGTGCTTGAAAACACCTTCTTTTTTGATATAAATAATTACAGGATAGTGTACATTATAAATTTGTTCAATGAAAGCTTTGTAATTTTTTTTAAACTACAAATTTATAGTTTTCTAAAAAACGCCTAAAAATAATGCTGTTACCTCAGTCATATTTTCCTTTCTCGATCTCAGGTATGATACTTGACTCTTATCTAAATAAGAGTGAAGTGCAAGTTCTGTCAGTTTTTACAAACTAATTCAATGTATTTAAACATAGTCTCTTTATTATGTTTTAAATTTGAATCTCTTGTTGTCCACTGGTCAAATTCTAATTCATTGTCATCTTCAAACTCTCCAATTAAATTATAACATTTTTTAACCAATGTTTTCTTAGTAGCTAGGCATCTTTCACATTTTTACATCATAAAGTCTTTAGTAGTCATGTCGCATTCAATATAAGGTAACAATTCTATGTATAGCACGCCAAGAGGATGTAAAAGTTATTTTAAATTCTGATGAATAGCACAGACGTATACGGAATGCGTTTCTGAAGCATTAGCAATAATACACCACTTTTGTCGCTTAACCTAAGCAAAACCTTGAAAACTTTATTTTTAATCTTCCTTTTGAAGACAGCAAACAATGCCTTTAAATAACATTAGAGTAAACGTTTTTGCATGTAAATATTTTTCTTTATGCTTACATAGTGTAAGCATAAAGAACTGATACATCAGGAAGAATGAACTGTTACATCTGAAGGAGCTTTTCCTAATTTATGTTTTAGGTTTAGACATGGCCAATACCTTTACAATAGCAATACCTTTCTCTAACTTGCTAACTTACGTGCAGTTCAAGCTACATAGTTTGTTACATGCAATGCACAGTGGAGTAAATGATCAAAAAAGTCAATCGAAATTATTTCATTAAGGTTACCGCAACAACAAAACGCTCTTTAAAGTTATCGAGCTATCGAAATACTTCACTCTCTTAAAACTTTATTTTAAGAGAGTGAAGTATTTCAAAAATATAAATTCTAGAATTATATTTATGAAGATCAAAACTATATATACAAAAATTAAAAAATGTATTTTACATCATAGTAAAATATTTTAATAAATTTTTTAAAAAACTAAAACGTTTCATAAAAGCTTTATCAAAGTTAACGAAAAACCTTTTCTTTTTTTTTTTGTAAATTCACCGTTTGTTTACATTCCATACAAGTGCATTTATGGCACTTTTTGGCAGGTGTGTTTTTAATCATATCTAGAATACAGATCAAGCCATAAATGTTCAAAAAGTTAACTAGAAACGTGGTGAAGTAACAAAAAAGGTCTTTTAAACATGAAAATTGGTGAGTCGATGTCGTGTAAATCGTGTTTTAAAAATATATTACTTTTTCAATAAGTTTAAGTAAAGTGTGAACATTTAAAGCCAAAATAATCGATAATTCTTAAAAATTTTATAAATATACTTTTGATAGTAGTAGTATTAGTAGTATTAGTAGTAGTAGTAGTAGTAGTAGTAGTAGTAGTAGTAGTAGTAGTAGTAGTAGTAGTAGTAGTATTAGTAGTAGTAGTAGTAGTAGTAGTAGTAGTAGTAGTAGTAGTAGTAGTAGTAGTAGTAGTAGTAGTAGTAGTAGTAGTAGTAGTAGTAGTAGTAGTAGTAGTAGTAGTAGTAGTAGTAGTAGTAGTAGTAGTAGTAGTAGTAGTAGTAGTAGTAGTAGTAGTAGTAGTAGTAGTAGTAGTAGTAGTATACAAGTAAAAGCAATAGGTAATAGTTTACACGTTTAAAGTATACAAGTACTTTGTATTATTTTTTAGCATCACTTTGTTATAAAACTAAATGGAATCAAATCGAGAACGTTGTCATGAATCTGACTTATTTAAAGGTAACTTTTCATTTACACGCCAAAGTATTTTTTTATTCTACATATATTGTTGCAGAACTTTTAAAAATTTAGTTAAGGAAAATTTAAAGATTTTAAAAACATTTAAAAATTAACATTAGTTTTTGTATAGAAAAGTGAATATTAGCTGTTAGGGGTCATACTAGACGTTATTTGTATGCAAAATATCATAAAACATTTAAGGGTTTATAACTAGACGTTATTTATATGCAAAATAACAAAAAAAAAATTTTGATACGTATTTATTTTAATATATACAAGATGATATGATCGTTGAATTAATTAACACTAGCTGAATTGACCCGTAAAAATACGGGTCTTTGTAAGTCTATTCTACACAAACTTTTTCCCTTATTTTCTTAATCTAGCTGTCCGTATCGGTAAATACAGGTCTTTTCTTCTACTTCTATATTTATCTATTCCACGCTAATCATTTCTTTACTTGTTCCTTATTTACTTCAATATTTTTTAGTAAACGGTGGAAAAAAATTCATTAAAAAAATTTGCTTTGAGAGCAAAAAAAAACTTTAACATACGCACTTTTTCCGCATACGTATATAGCTTGTTAAACCCCGTTTATTTATTTTTTTTTTTTAAAATTCTGAACTAAACTACTTCCTACTTTTAGACCAGCCATGCAGTAGCGTAGCAAAGGGCCCGCAGGGCCCGCAGCCGCGGGGAGGCCCAGAGTTATTAGGGGCTCAAGGCAACAAAGAAAAAATTTAAAAAAAAGTGTCAGTACAATAAATAACATGCGTATATCATTAGTTTGTGTTTTAGATTACCGTTTTTTTATTTTCATGTATAACTTATTTGTCTAGAAGGAAGGTAAAGGCAAGGTGGTGAAGTAATTTAGGGGCCCGGATTAAATTTTTGCGGGGGTGGGGGGCCAATTTTTTGTCGCTACGCTACTGCAGCCATGGACCATGGTTTATGGTCGCGTCCTAGCCATTTTCAATAGTTACTATTTACTATATTTATTGTTATTATATGCTTAGTTTTGAATAATAACGGTCTTTTATAGTTACCTTTGTATTAGACGGAAACGGTAATGCAATTCTTTAAAACGTTAGTCACTTAAAGCGTCAAAAGTCATGCAAAAAAATAAATTATAAATTTTGTGGTTTAAAAGTTGAAAAACTAATAATAATATAATAAAAGGTTTGGTAATTTTTAAACGTTATTATTTAGCTCTTACTTATGGTATTTATTTTGTTTTCATTTTACATTTTTAAAAAAATGTTGAAGCACCTAACTACATGCATAACTTTGATAGCTCACAAGTTAAGTGCGCAGTCATCAGAGTCGCTGTGCAATGCTTCAAATCCGCGCCTTTTTTCCATACATTTTTTTTAATTTTTTTAATCTGGCTATATTTATAGCAAAAAATTAAATATAGCGAAAAACCTTTTAATTGCTTTTTTTCCTCTGCCTCCACTGCAATACCATGTGGAGTAGCGGGACGGTTTTATCAAATTTTTTTCCTTATTAGGTTTTAGGACTTTTTTTTTAAGACTATCCGTAGCTTATTAGGACCAATTATGTGAGAACAGTATCAAAATCATGACACGCACGCAACAAATTTTCGCCCCGTTTATTGGTGTTTTTAGAAATCCAAAAAATTTATAAAATTTAAAAAGAAAAAACGGTTTAAGTGTATAACATTTAACTTGTTTAACTTTACAAATATTTTGTAATTTAAAGATTCTAAGAAAAAAATCGCTGGTGGTAAATTTGAACCACGACTATTACGTTCAGAAGCTTAGCTCGCTAACCATTCGGCCATGCTGACACATCAAATATCGAAATTTTAAAAATATATAAAAATTGTTTTAAACGGAATTGCTGTAGATCAAAAATTAAGAAGAGGTTGACGCAATGCAATTTTTAAGTCAAAGTCAAACTATAAAACTTGAAAAATGTTTCAGTATGTTTCATCATTACTTAATTACGTACGTTAGATATTTGTATACACGTTTTCTTATAAAAAAAGTGTTGCGACTCTTTCTACTAACACTTTTAAGTTCGGCATTATTATATAGAAGATAGATAGATTATAAAATAGTTTTTCACCTAAAAGGACAAACTCTATTCCACATTAACCTTATCTCTATTTCTCCCTCTAATATTTTTTAGTGATCAATAGATTATATGCTAGAAAAAAAAAAAAAAAAAAATCACATATGCACCTTTTCCGTATATTTATATTTAGAGCTTAACATGAAGAAGGTAAACCATTTAGTTCAAGACAACCTGCCCAAACCCAAATCCTCTGTTGATTTATGCACACTCACTGTGGCTAGGCGTGTAAAATAAGTAGCTAGGCAAGTTAAATAAATTAACTTGATCTGTTTTTCTGCATAAAACAAAAACAGAAAATGTGAAGTACTTGATAAAAGGAACTGTAATATTGGATTTAGTTAATTCAATACAAAGTGATAGGAAACTGCAAAATAAGGTAACAACGTGAAAATTATTGAAATACTAATTTACAACAATTTGTATTGCGTTTTATTAAAATAGCTTTATTAAATGGTATGAAGATTGATGATTCTTCTTCTTCGCCTTTAGAAAATGATTAACGATTTGAAAGACTTTTAAATTGATTATAAAAGCATTATCTAAAAACGAAATAAAATCATTATTGATAACACTGAATGCACATTTATTTGTTTTATGTTAATTCATTTGAAAAATAAAAAATACGAAACGAAATTTAGTAATATTAAAGAAATATTAAACACTTACTTTGTGAGAGTGCTTTTGGAAAAGTCTCTAATATTTGGTTAGAAGGCTGGAAATAATCTTTTTTTTAAAAAAATCAGTTTTATCAGCATTGCTCAAGATAAAAATTTTTATTGACACAAAAAAATTCGGCATTTTTTCTTAAAATATTTCTTGGCTTTTAGTGAATGATTAGGAGTAAGTTTCAGTAATGAAGCTACCCAATAATCATTTTTAACGATAGACACCAACGTGAAGGTAAGCCAAGCTGTCTATCAACACAAAACATCACAACAACATTACAGGATGACAAACAATAACACCAGTAGTGTAGGTGGGATTTTTGTTGTTTCAGATATATATTTAGAAGCTGTTGAAGAGTTTAACTTTGTTATGTCTAAAAAAATTCAGGTTAGGAAAAACACTTTTTTTAAACATTTGTTCCTAAGCTTTAACAGCATCAATTTTTTGCAAAGTATTTTAATTCTATAAACGTGAATACACTTAAGTTTGGTTGAAAGTGCTATATAAAGCTTCAAAAGACCCTGCCTATGCTACTGAATACACATAGCATAAATTATTTTTACATAACACATTTGCACATAACACAAAATATTCAGATTATGTGTTTCCAGAATAATTAAAAAAGCTAGACAACACAACCTAGCTCAACACTTGTAACACCGCTTGGCACTAAACGCTGCCAAGTAACACCACAATTTAGTAACACCGCTTGGCATTAAGTGCCAAGTAACACCACTAATTAGTAACACCGCTTGGCTAGCAACACCACTAATTAGTAGCACCGCTTCTACCAGTGGTGTCATATGGTGCTTGTCTCCTCCATCTAAAGGAGGGATCATCTCCCCTATATTGACACCACCGGTAGAAAGCTCTTTGAGATATCGGACCTGGGTGCTGGGAGCAATATCGCAGGAAATCTTGATGCGCTGCTAAAAAACAAAAACAAAAAAAGAAATAAATTTGAATACAATACTGCACAAAACAACCAATAAAAATATTATTTAAAACTATTTAGACTTTAAAAAAAAACAGTTATGACAAAAAAAAATAAAAAAAAAAGTAATGTAAAAATAAGGATAAATTAAATTTCATATATACCTACACAAATACACATAACACCCATAAAACTGCATAAGCATGCAAAACAGATTACCTGATGGTCCTGCAGATATTGTTGCTATTATAGAAATAAATAAAAAATATGAACTAACACATATATTAAACAGTTATGTAATTGCATACAAACATGAAAAAAGTAATGTTTAGGTTTCAATACACATAACACTGCATAAGTATGGAAAAACTGCATAAGTATGGAAAACACATTACCTGGTGGTACTGCAGTTGATACTGTTGCTATTACGGAAATAAATAAAAAAGTATATAAACAAACACATATTAAACAGTTATGTAATTGCATACAAACACGAAAAAAGTATTGTTTAAGTTCCAATACACATAACACTCATAAAACTGCATAAGTATGCAAAACATATTACCTGATGGTACTGCAGATGATATTGATGCTATTGTGAAAGTAAAAAAAAAAAGTGTATAAAGTAACATATGTTATACATTTATGTAATTGATAACAAACATGAAAAAAGTAATGTTTAAGTTTTATTACACATAAAACCCATAAAACTGCATAAGTATGCTAAACAGATTACCTGATATTATTGCTTGAGGTGTTAATGTAGAGACAAAAAAAAATAAAGTGATGTGCAAAATAAGATATGCAATCTTTAAGTTTTAATACACATAACACTCATAAAACTGCATAAGTATGCAAAACATAATACCTGATGGTACTGCAGATGATATTGATGCTATTGTAAAGGTAAAAAAAAAATGTATAAAGTAACATATGTTGTACATTTATGTAATTGATAACAAACATGAAAAAAGTAATGTTTAAGTTTTAATACACATAACACTCATAAAACTGCATAAGTATGCAAAACACATTACCTGATGGCACTGCAGATGATATTGATGCTATTGTAAAAGTAAAAAAAAAAGTGTATAAAGTAACATGTGTTAAACATTTATGTAATTGCATGAAAACATGAAAAAAAAAAATTTAAGTTTTAATACACATAAAACCCATAAAACTGCATAAGTATGCTAAACAGATTACCTGATATTATTGCTTGAGGTGTTAATGTAGAGACAAAAAAAATAAATAAAGTAATCTGTAAATTAAGATATGCTATCTTTAAGTTTTAACACACATAACACTCTTAAAACTGCATAAGAATGCAAAACACATTACCAGATGGTACTGCAGATGACGCTATAGTGGATGTAAAAAATATATTTACATAAACTAACATATACTAATCAATTAAACAGTTTATTTTAAGTGATAAAACCGCACACAAACATCAAAAAAAGTGTAATAAAATTAAACAAAATGAAACATAAGTGAACTTTGCTTACCAATTGAATTTTCTAATTTTTCTAAATAGAATAAAAAAAAACTCATTAACATTAAGAAAGAAACTAACATGCAGAATATTATAATATACATATAATATACGAAGCAAAACAAACCAAAAAAAAAAAAAAGAAAAAAGTTCCAAAAAAAAAAGAAAAAATTAAAATAAATAAGAACATTATAGTAATTTACTTAGCTGTTGAAGTATAAGCCCTATGAAAAAAATGCTAAAAATTGTATCAAAAAAGCTAAAAGACCAAAGAGTAGACCTTTTTTTTTTTGAAAGTAAAATGCTATATCTTTATCTATAATACACAAATGAAATATAATCAAATTCTGTTTACCCATTGAATGTTCTACTTTTTCTAAATAAAATGAAAAACTTATAAACATTAAAATAAACTAACTTGCCATATATAGAATAACTTTATGTTAAATAAATATGTAATAAAAAAAATAAAAAGCATGACAACAACAATAACAAATTGCTTACATAGATTCTCAACTGAATCTTCTAATTTTTCTAAATAAAATAAATTTGAAAGTTACAAAAGTCACTTGCTGACTGACAAACTGTCACAACTGACAAAAGTCAGTTGCTAAATAACTTTAAAAAAACTAAAAAAGCATAACTATATTTGCACACAAAAAAAAAAAAAACAACAACAACAAAAAAATTCCTGACTTAGCTTGTCCATTACTTCCGCTAAACATTAAAAAAAAGTTATAATTAACAAATTGCTGAAATTGGTGAAATATATATCTTTGTAACATATCCTTCTCATACAAAGTTAGCTTACTTGGCAAGAGCTCTTCGGCTCTGATCTCTTGAACATCTAATATATATATAGACATAATTAATTTTTAAAATATTCACTTTTTCAATTAAACATATAAGATTTGTCTTAAATTATAAAACTGTTGCACAGTTTTATAATTTAACACATTCAGTAAATGACAAAAAGTTTCATTTTACGTGAAAGTTTAGTAGTTAAAAGACTTAAAAGTCTATTTTAGCTTAAACACGTTTTATAAAATTATAGCTTAAACACCTTAAAGCTTCTATGTGTTTTTAAGGTTTACTGCTTTACAAAAACATCAATCAAAATAGCGGAATAAACAAAAACTGAGTTTTGGGTCCACCCTCTTAAAGTTCTAAAAATTAATTTATATATTTTTTAACTTTAGTTAAATTTTAGGGTGGTGTGCTTGATTCACGGGGTTAGGGGAGGGCAGCATATCTTGGTTGATTTCAATTAAAAGCGGCTAAAATAAATCATCGTTTTATTCACACGTGAATCAAGTACAGCGTTTTTATGTTTTTAGAAATTTTAAAAAACGTTTTAAAAAATTCTCTCCGTTTGGTTTGTTATAGTATATTATATCTTTATTTTTATGTAATGCGTATAACATCTATATGCATTTAAACTTGTTTTTCTTTGTTTTCTAGAAAATAGGATAAGATTTAAAAAAAAAATTGTGTATGCAAAAGGTTTTGAACCCAAGCGAAGCACTTCAATCGCTTTGGAATGCTATATCATCTTTTTACACTATTTAATAAACAGAAAACTTATTAAACTTTAAAAAACAACATTTAATGCTTTAAAATAAAGAGATATTGTCGCAATGAAATTTTTAAGTAAAAATAAATCGGTAGAATTTGATGTCATCTACTTCATAATAATACTGATTGATAATTAAAGAACTTAAAGTTTACATATTTAGATAATTGAATAGACTTTCGTTCACATTGTTAAAAAACAAATCATAACGGATTGTGGTTCCGAAAAAAAAGGTTAATACACTACCATCTGTAATTATTGGAAAGGTCATATTTTTTAATATCAAATATATCAAAGTTTGGCGAAAAAGTGAAAACAATGTCTACCTGAATTATATGTTATCTTCCTATTTATTAGGTTTACAAATAAAACTTCCCTGATTAGTTTATAATTTATTCAAAACCCTGATTAGCTTTTAATTTATTTGCATATTAATCACCCTTAACAACAATAACCACCATAAATATATTCTTAGCATTCTACTTAACGACTTATCTAATTAGTCTATTTTGTCACTAAGTTTTTTCAAAAAAAAAAAATACACATGTATTAACTGTATATCAATTTATTTATCTATTTAATTTAATATATATATAATATATAATTTAATATATATAATTTAATCTAATTAATATAATTGAAATACTACTAATCAATTTACTGTTTTTTTCTATAGCATTGTTAAAAATGGTTATATTCTGAAAGGTAAAGAAATTTATTGAAAAGAAAGTTGCACAAAAGAAAAAAAAAACTAAATAAAAGTTACTTGTTTCAAAAAACGTTTTACGAAGAGTTTTTCCAAACAATTTTATTTTTAATTGCGTTTTTTTTTTTAATTACGTCATAAGCATATTAAGGCGTTTTGAAAAACAGTTGCTGTATATATTTATAGTAAAAAAGTTAATGTAGCAAAATAAACTTTTAATTGCCAAAAGAAAGTTTTAAAGTTTTATCTAGCTACAGGCTTTTTTTTTTTTTTTTGCCTCCACAGCAGCATCTTCTGAAGTAGCAGGGCTGTCTTGTTAAGTTTTTTCTTTATTAAGTTTCAGACAACTTTTTTTTCAGACCATCCGCAGCTTATTAGGACTAATTACATGAGCACATTAATAACATAAGTGTCTCAATTATCATAGATACGCAACATATTTTTTCTCCTAGTGATGTTTTTTTTTTTTTTTAAATGTTTTATGAAGTTTTAGCTTTCTTAAAATCTTTTCTTTTGTGAGTGCATAACATCGTTACATATGTTTGTATATAATCTTTATAAAACTTCGAAAGTATTTTGTATTTTAAAATAATTAAAAAAATTAAACAAAATAGCCGCCATTGGTAGGAGTCGAACCTCTAGCTCCTTGATCAGAAGTTCGCCGCCTTATCCACTCGAGCTACACCGACATACCATTGTATGTAGATTTTATAATAATGTAGTAATTTTTTTAAGGAAAAAATTGTTAGATCAAAATTAAGGAGAGGTTGACACAATGTAATTTTCAAGTAAAAATCAAACTGTAAAACATAATAAATGTTTCAGTATGTTTTAACATTTGCTTTAACCTTACTTAGTTTAAAGTTTACGTACGTTAGATATTCGTTCACGTATTCTTATAGTGCTGCGACTCTTTCTTGCCAATACCTCGGTTGCAATGGCTGCCAAGGGTTTCGTGTCAAATACGCTCCAAGGGACACTACTATTAAGTTTGGCAATATTATATAGAAGATTTAAAATTAATTTTTATCACATTATAAAAATTAACTTTCAAAAGCAATTCTTTATTGAAACAATATAAATAAATAAGCTATATAAATAAGAAATTACTATTTTTACAGTTTTGTAAATCAAACAGCTAGAAGAAGACTTTAAACTTTTTAGAAGTTTTTAACTGTTTTTATCATTAAACTGCGAAAGCTTTGACTTTTTTTCATCAAACTTCTGTGAATAAAACACTTCTTAGTGGGATTAGGCTTGGATCTTAGTTTTTTTTAATCTTGTCAAAATAGTTTTATATTTGTGGTCTTCATTGAAACAATTTAATTGTAGAATTAGTCAAGTTTCTTGTTCCTACACTGTAAAGCTTCTCAATAAAACATCCCAATTGGCAGGTTTGTTGCATTTATGCGTTTATTAAGACTTGCAATACCTGCTGTTATCTTTAAAAAAAATGCTAAGCATTGTTTTAAAGCAAAAAATTTTTTAGTTCAAGTTTGATCTTTTTTTTCCCCCATTTATTTCTCCTAACGTATCCGTAACACTTTGTTGATATCTTCCCCCCCCCCCCTCCATTTTATATACATATAAACATATATTATATATAAATATATATATATATATATATATATATATATATATTATATATATATATATATATATATATATAATATATATATATATATATATATATATAAATATATATTTAATATATAAAAAAATGGATATTTTTAAATATAAAAATATCTATATTTCTCTGAGCTTCTTTGAGTTAATTAATGAGTACTTTTCAGTTTGTTTAATATTTTTTTTAACCACAGTTCTGTGTAAAATTGTATACATTATCATCGCTACGATGTTCGGTAAAGAGGATACCATTTTTAAAATCTATTCTTCCGATATGTAATATATGCAAAATATAATAAATATAATATGCAATACCTAGTAATATATTATATATGCCAAAATTTTATTTTATATATACAATTTTTTACCTATTAATAAATGTTAGCGTAGCCAAGTGAAGGCTAGTAAATCGAGGGTTCATGTTTGCCTCTCGCTAATAAAATTACTAAATTTTCTTCTAGTTAGTGCATAAAGAATGTTTTTTGTTGGTGTATACTTTTGTGCACTAACTAAATAAAGTTCTACACTTGGACCATATAAAGCCAAAGCGCAGAAACTGTACTGCACATAGATTGCACACAGCCATAACAGTCCGGTAACAGGCTGAAAGTACTCCGTTTAACGGAGTTGTACACATAGACTAAGTAAAGCTTAGGCGTTGTTGATTTTACAATCAACATGTAAATACATCAACTAAAGGTTTTGGTTTGGTCAGATTTTAATCAAAAAAAATTAAAAAAAAATGTTGCGTCACAAAATTGAGACCCTCCCCTTCCCAATAATTCGTCACAAAATCTCCTACTCCCCCTTTTTCCCTAAAGTGTGACGTATTTTAAGAACGACCCCTAAAATAAAGTCAACTAATATTTTAGATATGTTTTTATTAGCTTTGTTGCATAAATATAATGTATAATTTACAATATATATATATATATATATATATATATATATATATATATATATATATATATATATATATATATATATATATATATATATATATATATATATATATATATATATATATATATATATATATATATATATATATATATATAATATATATATATATATATATATATATATATATATATATATATTTATATATATATATATATATATATATATAATATATATATATATATATATATATATATATATATATATATATATATATATATATATATATATATATATATATATATATATATATATATATATATATATATATGTATATGTATATATATATATATATATATATATATATATATATATATATATATATATATATATATATATATATATATATATATATATATATATATATATATATATATATATATATATATATATATATACTAGATATAACTAGATATATAAAAACATCAAAAAATTTTAATACGCATTAGTAAGAAATTTTTTATCATAAAACAGAAATTTAATCTGTTGATAAAAATTTTTTTGTAACAGAATAATAAATTAAACTTTTTATCGTTTTTAATTTTTTTAGATGTATTCTCTAGAGTAATAATAGTTTACGATTTACGAAGTAAAAGTATCATGTTTACAAAGATTTGTTTTTGACTATTTTATAGTTTATAGATTTATATTTTAAAAATTTATAAAATTGTTATGGTATTTTTACATCAAACTTTGTTTTAGACAATTTTAAAAATATAAAGATACAGTTCTTTTATTATTAAAAAAAGATACAGTTCTTTTATTTTTTAAAAACTTTCGTTAAAATAAAGCGTTGCATTTTAAAAACTTCAATTGTTAATTAGATAAATATTATTACCGTATATATTGAGATAATAAAATCATCATTCATAATAGTAATGATACGTTCAATATTAGGTGTTCAACGCGACAAATTACTTCACGAAATTCATCGTTATTTTTCACAAGACACAAAAAAGTTAGCTTTAGTACTATATGGAATGTCAGGTGTTGGGAAGACAAAAATTGCCGAAAAATACAGTGAAATATATTCTGACTTCTATAAAAACATTGTCTGGATAGACGCAAGATTTGGAATGTTACAAACTTCTATAAGAAATCGTTGTCAAATATTAGGATTGGATACTCATGATTCAAAAAATGATCTTAATATAGAAGTAATTGTTGAAAAAATTCACAACTATTACATGAATGGAAAAACGTTGTATATTTTTGACAATGTCGACGATGAAAGTGTTAAAGGTTTGAAAATGTACATTTCAAGGAAAGCGAACTCATTTACTTTAATTACCTCGCAATGGAGAACGTGGTCAAACAATGTTAATAAAATGTTTGTTGATGTTTTTTCTTCTGAAGATGCATTCGCTTATGTGAAAAATAATGTCAAAGAATACACCGATGAAAACATAAAAAACTTAACTAAAGAACTTGGTTATCATCCGTTTGCTATAACGCAGGCAATAAAATATATAAATATACATAACATTTCGATAGAAAAATATATAGATCGATATAGACAGAAACCCTTAGAAATATTAGACACTGATAACTTTCCTTCTGAAGATGAATCAAAGTCTGCAATAAAAGCAATCAATTTAGTTTTGTTCAAATTGAAAAAAACTAAACCTATTCCATTAGATTTACTTAACTGTTTATCTCATTGCGATGGTCAAAATATAAGTAAAGAATTTATAATCCAAATCTTAAACCAAATGAAAATAATAGGAGAACATTTAATAGATGAAATCGTTGGATTACTAATGAGTTATTCGTTATTAAATTGTTTTGATGATAACAAATATTCAATGCACGAACTGACACAGATGACGTGTAGATATTTTCAAAGTAAAAATTCAAGTACAAATACGTATCTTGATCTAATCGAAGATTATTTCAAATTTGAGTTAAATCAGGTTAATGATCACGTGGAATTCGGTAATCATTTCGTTTTTCATTTTCTCTATATATGTCGTATTAACGGAAAAAGAATGTCAAAAACCTTCCACCATATGTCAATTTCTATTCGCCAGTTATTAGTATGTAAAGGTTTATTTGATGAAACAATCGAAATATTACAAGCTATTCAAAGTTTTAATGCAGAAACTTATGGTGAACATAATGAACTCACGCTTAATACAAAACATAATATCGCAAACTGTTTGAAAGATATGGGAAAATATAACGAAGCTTTAGAAATTTATTATTCTGTTGAAAAAATACGAACTGAAATTTTAGGTATCAACCATCCAGATACAATAATAACAAAATATAATATCGCAAACTGTTTGTACGTTATGGGAAAATATAACGAAGCTTTAGAAATTTATTATTCTGTTGAAAAAATACGAACTGAAATTTTAGGTATCAACCATCCAGATACAATAATAACAAAATATAATATCGCAAACTGTTTGTACGTTATGGGAAAATATAACGAAGCTTTAGAAATTTATTATTCTGTTGAGAAAATACAAACTGAAATTTTAGGTATCAACCATCCAGATACAATAAGAACAAAACATAATATCGCAAACTGTTTGTACGTTATGGGAA
This sequence comes from Hydra vulgaris, assembly GCF_022113875.1. Classification (NCBI taxonomy): domain Eukaryota; kingdom Metazoa; phylum Cnidaria; class Hydrozoa; order Anthoathecata; family Hydridae; genus Hydra; species Hydra vulgaris. Next base: position 43,823,186 of record NC_061166.1, on the reverse strand, counting down.
AATATAACGAAGCTTTAGAAATTTATTATTCTGTTGAGAAAATACGAACTGAAATTTTAGGTATCAACCATCCAGATACAATAGGAACAAAACATAATATCGCAAGCTGTTTGGACGATATGGGAAAATATAACGAAGCTTTAGAAATTTTATATTCTGTTGAGAAAATACAAACTGAAATTTTAGGTATCAACCATCCAGATACAATAAGAACAAAACATAATATCGCAAGCTGTTTGGACGATATGGGAAAATATAACGAAGCTTTAGAAATTTTATATTCTGTTGAGAAAATACAAACTGAAATTTTAGGTATCAACCATCCAGATACAATAAGAACAAAACATAATATCGCAATCTGTTTGGACAATATGGGAAAATATAACGAAGCTTTAGAAATTTATTATTCTGTTGAGAAAATACAAACTGAAATTTTAGGTATCAACCATCCAGATACAATAAGAACAAAACATAATATCGCAATCTGTTTGGACAATATGGGAAAATATAACGAAGCTTTAGAAATTTATTATTCTGTTGAGAAAATACAAACTGAAATTTTAGGTATCAACCATCCAGATACAATAAGAACAAAACATAATATCGCAATCTGTTTGGACAATATGGGAAAATATAACGAAGCTTTAGAAATTTATTATTCTGTTGAGAAAATACAAACTGAAATTTTAGGTATCAACCATCCAGATACAATAAGAACAAAACATAGTATCGCAATCTGTTTGAAAAAAATGGGAAAATATAACGAAGCTTTAGAAATTTATTATTCTGTTGAGAAAATACAAACTGAAATTTTAGGTATCAACCATCCAGATACAATAAGAACAAAACATAATATCGCAAACTGTTTGGACGATATGGGAAAATATAACGAAGCTTTAGAAATTTATTATTCTGTTGAGAAAATACAAACTGAAATTTTAGGTATCAACCATCCAGATACAATAGCAACAAAACATAGTATCGCAATCTGTTTGAAAAAAATGGGAAAATATAACGAAGCTTTAGAAATTTATTATTCTGTTGAGAAAAAACGAACTGAAATTTTAGGTATCAACCATCCAGATACAATAGCAACAAAACATAGTATCGCAATCTGTTTGAAAAAAATGGGAAAATATAACGAAGCTTTAGAAATTTATTATTCTGTTGAGAAAATACAAACTGAAATTTTAGGTATCAACCATCCAGATACAATAAGAACAAAACATAATATCGCAATCTGTTTGGACGATATCGGAAAATATAACGAAGCTTTAGAAATTTATTATTCTGTTGAGAAAATACAAACTGAAATTTTAGGTATCAACCATCCAGATACAATAAGAACAAAACATAATATCGCAAACTGTTTGTACGTTATGGGAAAATATAACGAAGCTTTAGAAATTTATTATTCTGTTGAGAAAATACAAACTGAAATTTTAGGTATCAACCATCCAGATACATTAAGAACAAAACATAATATCGCATACTGTTTAATAAAGCGGAAAATATAGTGTTGAAAATTGAAAATTAGTTAAATATTATTTTACATATATATGTATAAGTTTTATTATTTTGTTGATAAAGTAAAAGTAAGATATTCCTTTAATAGTGAGAAAGCGCCGCAAAGTATTTTTTTAATTGAATTGTATTTTTTTTTAAGTTTATATAAGCATTTCAGTTGATTATTTTTAAAAAAATAGAGAAATTTTGTAATCTTATTAAAAATAAAGATATATTTTTGTTATTAATTGTAATTATTATTTGTATGTATTATAAATAAAGGGTTTAAGTTATTTTAGGAGTGTTTTGAGGTTAGATTTGGATTTATGATTTAAAATTAATTAATTAAAAGCAGTTTAAGTTTTTCTTAAGCTAACATTTTGTATATATATATATATATACAATATATATATATATATATATATATATATATATATATATATATATATATATATATATATATATATATATATATATGTATATATATATATATATATATATATATATATATATATATATATATATATATATATATATATATATATGTATATATATGCATAATATAGTGTTTAAAGTTTAACTTATACTTGAACCAATAAAAATGGTTCCCTGAGGAATTAAAAACATGAGAAATGATATAATAAGTAAAACGATATAAGAATCACTATAGAGATGATAGTTTTAATGTTTTATTCTTATTAATTTGAATCGGAAAAATCATTAACATTAGTTATTGATTCTAATCGAAATTAAGGGAATTTTATCTAATTTAACGCTGTTTTCGTCACAAAATAATGTTAATTTACTAAAATTAATAGCGTATATGGGGGTGGGGGGTTGCAGTAGCTCAATTATTATTATTTTTTTTTTTAATTTTTGCCAAGCAACCATTTACAATTAAAGATAATTTCCGTAAAATATTTAGAAATATTAAATACAAGTACATTTCATTATTTATAATAGTTACAAGACCGGAGAACCTGAAGAAGATAAAGTCTTTTCATTAGTAACCTTTGATAATAAAAATTGGAAATAATCGTGTATTGTTAGAAAAAGTCATGTAAAGAATCGTGATTGGCAATAAGTTCAATTATGTTCTTTTTAAATTTTTGAGAGGTATTGGCTTCTTTAAGTTTACCACTCAGACTGGTAAAATGGTTCCATAGCATTGGGCCACGATAGGAAATGGCAAAGCTCGTAAGTTTTGATGAACGGAAAGGTTTTTTAAATCTTCCGGTAGATCGCGTGTTGTATTGGTTTAATGTTTTATGGAAAATATTTTCAAAAAACCTTTGGCGTTTTTTTTGACTGATGTTGAAACATAAATTGTGTAGTTTTGAAAATATTTAACTATTATAAAATTATTTGAAAATATTTAACTATTATAAAAGTATGGAGACTAATTTAAAAACAAAATTTCATAAATTGTTGGGTTGGTAGGTTAAAAACGCAGGTACTTTGAGCGAGGTAGAGGGTACTCAAAAAAGCGTATGACAATAAGCAGGGGGAAGAGGGGGGGGGGGAAGTCAAAAAAAAAGTGTACGTACTTTTTCGACGACCCCTTATGCAATAGAGCCTACTGCTTAGTTGACACAGTAAAGAAGGAAAAAAAATTGTTGAATTAGTATTAAAAAATGCACAGTTTATGTACAGCAATCAGCAGCACATTGATCAATTAATTTTAAAGAACGGTAAGCACATGGCGCATAAATTTATTTTTAATATTTAAGCATTTAGGCCATTTTAGATGCTGGAAGTATTATTGGCATCGTCATATGATAGTCCTCAGCAATCTGCTAAACTTTAATTGTACTTATATAAAAACTTAAATAATACATCTAACATTTTATTAGCAAGATCGTCGAAAAGAAAAAGTAAAAAACGTTTGACTGCTTTTCTGTTATCGATATCAACATATCGAATTATCAATGACAATTGGTCAGTTGGAGAAATATATCGAATCAAGAAATATAGATATTTTTTTCGCCTTCTACAATAAATACGATTTGCGTATATACACAACAAAATAAGTAATAGCTGGAGCAAGAAGAAGACATAATTCTGTCTTATTACCGAGCCCCATTTTTATAAAATTGTGATATATAAACATTATATTATAACTTTGTTATTGTGGATTGTGACGACAACATTCTTTTTTTTTTTTTTAGATTCTTTTTTTAATTGATCATGAGTGGTTTTATTTTGTAATATCTGAAAATAAATTCCATAAATACGGCCCACGATACTTAAGTTTTTGACTATATCTTGGACATCAAAGATGTTTACTGAGAATCTTGTACTATATTTGTGGCAGATTTCACTAAAATAGAATTCAAATTTTTTTGTCGACATTTCTAGCTTAGTTCTATACATAAAAACTGAAATTTCATATAAATTTATTTTATAAATATTTAAAGCTCCAAGTAAACACAATAAAGGCTCACAGGGTTCTGCTCTATTTGCTCCAAATATAATTCGACTTGCATGATTTTGTTTACTATTTTTGTTTACTGCTTTTTTAATTTTGTATGATTGGTATTGCCCAGGCGATGTTACAGTATGTATATAATGTATACATTCTCTTCTTTCCATTCCAGTCAAACAGGTTGGCCCATTGTTAGACATTCAAATCACTCCGGCTTCTGTTGCTAAAGTCATATCTCAATTAAACTCGTCTACAGCTTGTGGTCCAGACAACATTCCTGTCACAGTCTTGCATAACTGTTCTCCAGACCTTTCTTCAATTCTCTCTAAACTATTTAACAAGTGTTTGACTGAGTCTTGTTTTCCTGCTTGTTGGAAAATGGCATCTGTGGTTCCAATATTTAAAAACTCTGGAGAGAATTCTAACACTTCCAATTATCGTCCGATCAGTCTTCTTTCTGTTATTAGCAAGGTCTTTGAGTCTTTGATCAACAAATTCCTCACATCTCATCTTGAGTCAAATAAACTGCTGTCAGACAATCAATACGGTTTTTGATCCTCTCGCTCTACGGCCGACTTGCTAACTGCTGTAACTGAAAGATTTTATCGTGCATTAGATGGAGGCGGTTAGGCTAGGGCTATTGCTCTCGACATATCTAAAGCTTTCGACAAAGTTTGGCATGCTGGTCTTCTTCATAAGCTTGCTTCATATGGTGTTTCTAGGAAAGTTTTTAAGGTTATCAAATCATTTCTTTTTAACCGGTTTATTAAAGTCATCTTTGAAGGCCAACACTCTTCTTTATTTCCAGTAACTTCTGGGGTTCCCCAAGGTTCCATCCTGGGCCCTGCTTTGTTTCTTATCTACATAAACGATCTTCCTGACAACCTTTCATCTAAAGTAGCTCTTTTTGCTGATGACTCAACTTTATACTCCTGTCTTGGCAAAAAGTCTTCTCTTTTCGATCGTTTAGAACAAGCAACTGATCTTGAATCTGATCTCACTTCAGTAATAGATTGGGGTTCACAGTGGCTTGTGAATTTCAACTCTAACAAAACCCAATTGCTTTCTGCAAACAACTACCGTAATATGGTCAACATTCCTATATTAATGAATGGCAATCCTCTTACTGAGTCCTTATGGCAATCCTCTTACTGAGTCCTCCTCTTTACGTCTTCTTGGATTATCGCTTACTACTGACCTTTCATGAAAACCATATAAATTAGCTTCTGCTAAGGTTGCTTCTCTTTATCGTGCTCGCCATTTCCTTACTTCTGATTCCATTCTCTATCTCTACAAATCTCTTATTCGTCCCTGTATGGAATACTGTTGTCATATTTGGGCTGCTTCTTCTAACGAATCACTTTCTCTTCTTGACAAGGTCCTAAAACGCATTGTAGTATTGTTTGACCTGGACTATCTGCTGAGCTTGAACCTCTTTCCCATCGTCGTAAAGTTGCATCTCTTTCTCTTTTCTACAAATTTCTATCATGGTCACTGCTCAAAGGAGTTATCATCTCTTGTTCCATCAACTAAAATTCATTCTCGTTTTACTCGTCATTCAGCTAAGTCTCATTCGTTTACTGTATCTGTCCCTCCATGTTCTAAAAACTTTTATTCATCTAGTTTTTTTCCCCTCACTTCAATCTTTTGCAACTCTCTCCCATCTTCATGTTTTCCTGACTCATACAACCTTCAACTTTTCAAGTCTTCTGTCAACCGTTTCCTTGCTCTATAACTCTGTTCTTTTTTTTTCCTAGTAACTCCTAACTTAATAGTGGTTGCTTGCAGCCTTGTTGGGAGTGAATGCAAATAAAAAAAAAATGTTAGGTAACTTTGGATAAAAGCTAAGTATAAACTTTTTAGTAATTTTTAGAAATGGTTTAGCTCTATAAATCATTCCTAAATTTCTAGAAATATTTTTTTCAAGGTTGTTTATATGAAAATTCCATCTTAAATTTTTTTACCAATTCTACGCCTAAAAAAGTTTACCGATGATTCTCTTGTATTTATAGCTTTATTTATAATAAGGTTTGGCAACTTGAATGGAACATTATCAGTTTTATTCAACTTTTGGAACAAATAAAAACAGATAACAGATAAAAAAATTTTATCTTTTTAAAAAAAATTGAATTATTATATATACTTTTTTTTATTAGAATAATAACATATCATTATTTATTTTGTTTCCCGATTATGTTGATAAAGTCATCGCATATTAAGGACCGGCGAATATTCGTTAAAATTTGAATATCGGTGTTTACTGAAAGGCGAAGTTGACTTCGGCTTCGACTTCGGTGCCAAAGTTGAAATTGAAATTCGGCTTTCAGTTAAATTCGTTAACAATTTCAAAATTTCATTTAACTTTCAGACAAATTCAAAAACTATTAACTTTTTTTCAGTTTATAAAAGAAGAAGAGATATAAAATAGAATACATGTTTTATGTACATCAACATGTTTCTGAGTGCAGCAGAAACAGGTTGATCTACAAGTCTTGTTTGATAAGGTTCAAAAGTTGTCAAGATTCAAAAGTTCAAGGTTGAAAAGTGTTTTGGCGTTAAAGAGTTAATAGAGGGTTGTAACCAATATAAGAAGTAGTTTCTTGACTAAAGTGGCCCATTCGCCCTTACGAACATGAATTCAGGAAAAAAAAGAAAAAAAAGAAAAAACATGTTAGTAATAAATTTTAGTCAATACTCATTCCTTATTAATTCTTATTTATCACTTTCAAAAAGTTCTAAAGGTAAAAAACAGCTGCATATTTAACCTAATATTCTTAACGATCTTCTTCCTTTATATAACTTAAATTAAAAATTTTTAAATTAATATTGTTACTGTTTTTTTGTTCATGTTCGTTCAAAAACATTAAGGTTGTAAAGATTCCAATTATTAATTATCTAAAATATATTAATTTTTGTTTATAGCAAGCGCGGTACAGTAATTAGACCGCTTGCTTTAGAAGTAAGAAACCTAGGATTCGAAGCAAGTTTTAAGCATATTTCGCACTATTGGTAAGGAAGAAGGTTTTAACTTTCTAGTTAAAAATTTTTCTGATGTACTCCGTGATAAAAGCGTTAGGTCTTCGTAAAATATCTAAATCAAAAAAAAAAAAAAAAAGTTTTTTATTAAATTTATGAAAGTTCTTAAAACAATTCTCTTTCAATTAAATTCGGCTTTCAGTTGATTTGGTTTAGAGGTTCAAATTTGTCTTTCAGTTAAATTCGGACTATATATACGGCCTAAATTTTTCTTTCACTTAAATTCGGTGCATGGATATGATCTAGATTCGTCTTTCATTTAAATTCGAGTCTTAAAAAGACGACTACGGCGGTGTCGCAATAAATGAGGACTTAGGAAATTATGATTTCGAAAGTCTTAATTTCCTTGTAAATTAGAACCTTTCAAGTTTAGATTTACATAGAAATTAGGAGTGGAACGGTAAATTAAGACTCCAACAATCTCTTGAAATTGAAAGATCATTTCGATACTGGAATAACATCGCACAACGCCTAGAAAATTAAGTTGAAAATGCACAGAAAACTGGTTCTAATTATAACTATGACTCAGTAAAAAAGACAACTACTTCCAGAATTTCTAAGAGATCTTAAGAGATGGATCAAAGCTTTCCAAATAGACAATATACCATATAAACATTACACTGTACCCGAGAGAAAAAAAACCCGCTAATCCTGTTAAGTTCCTAATAAGTTTCCTACTAAAACTTTGTAAGTTCCCGCCGAGTACTTACTAGGAACTTAGTAGGATTAGCAGGTTTTAGTAGGAAACTTAGTAGGATTAGCAAGTTTTAGTAGGAAACTTAGTAGGATTAGCAAGTTTTTAGAAGGAAACTTAGTAGTATTACTAGGGTTTTTACTCGGAACTTAGTAGGTACTTAACAGGGTTAGTAGGTTTTTTTTTCTCGGTTAAGTATTACTTTCTAGTTTTAGTTAATAGTTTTTTTAGTTAAATTCATACGTTTATTAGGGTTTTATTTAATTATTTGAGTTTTAAAGATTTCATAGATATATTAGTAGGCTTATTTTTCAAGAAATATACGAGTTTAAGTAAAAATAATAATTTTTACTTAAACACAGTATCTTCTTGAAAATATAATCCTTATAATATAACTTAACTAGTCGCTAAGCAATAAGGACGCCTATTTATAAAACAATAATAAAAATAACAAATAATTAAGTGTTAGATTGTTTAAATAGAACATTTTAAAAAATACAATAAACAGCGATGGTCAGTTTTTTTGGTAATTTTCGCGGGGTCAGTGGAATAATTGCACCCATAAGATTTTTCTTAATCTTTTACGACCATAACTGTAGCTATAACGTAATTTATAAAAATATTAATGTAATTCAACAACATAATAACATATATTTTATAACAAAAAAGCATATTTAACTTACCATAAATTTAGAACGATGAAAAAACTTTCATTATCATTGTTTCAAAGCTATTATAATCTAAAACTTCAAAATGTATGAAAATATGAAACTAAGTTAAATTAAAAAAATTTAAATAAGCCTCGTGTGTGTATATACACATATATACATATATATATATACATATATATATATATATATATATATATATATATATATATATATATATATATATATATATATACACATGTATATACACATATATATACACATATATATACACATATTATTTTTATATACATATAAAAAAAGGAAAATTTACAGTTGACGAAAAACAATTAATAATTGTATCTAAAATAATAATTAATTTAATAGATATTAATCGTATCTACCTGTTAAGAAATCTGATTTAGATCATTGTAAACAACAAACTCCTGTCGCCATTATGAATTAAGTTTGATGTTTCATTAATTTATTGATTGCAAACAGAATCCTAAATAACAACTTCTAATAAAAAGAATATTGTAAAGTAAATATATAATAATACAAAAAAACATAATAGAATTTCAAACTTTAAAAAAGAGAAATAAAACCTAATCATGTTCATAATTATTTTGAATAACAACACTATAATAAAATTTCTTTGTTTTTTTTACAAGAGCGTAGTGAGTAAATTTGCTTGAATCAAAAACAGCTAATTCACACTTTTTCAACAATAAATAAGGAGATATTTTTGACAAAACATGCTTGATTTTGATAGGAATATTAAAAGAATCCATATGACAATGAAACTTACATTTTTATACAATCGACATATACACAAGATTTGTCTTTGGTTATGTGCAATAAACAAAACTTTCACAATCACATTAAATTCTATTAAATATGCATAATATGAAACTGATTTTAATTTTTTACCATAATGATAAGCATTAAAAGTTCTATCAGCAACTCTAAAACGGTTATAAAACTGATAAAGATTTAGGTCAACATTTAAATCATTCAAATCCATATTCCGTAACTTATCTGATATATTTTGTGCTGCACCTAACACAAAAGGATCCAAAGAAAAACTATTTAAGTGGTCTTCCGTCTGAAATCTAATAAATTTTTCAGCCATTTGCCTTCCATGGCCTTTAGTTCCTGTAACAAACCTCTTTAGTTGGCGATTTACATTTTCAAACACCATAGCAGACGTTGCTGTAAGAGGTCCAAAATTTTTTATCTGGTCAGAGAGATGCGCTAATGCATCAAAAGTGAATGTGCGAATACCTTCACCGAAATAGGAGCATAATGCCTTTTGAAATAAATAAACTAGTTGCTGACAAGCATCAATATCATTTGATGAAACAATTTCATTGGATAATGTATAAATAGATGTTGAAAGCATTAAATAAAGAGAACAAATTTCAGCATTACCAAGTTTGTAAAACACAAATGGCCCATAATACAATAGAAAATACTTGTGCTCTTGAGCTTTCCACTTAACAAGTTCATTATTCAAATTTTTTGGCTTCCGTCGAAATAAATGTGGCAATTTTATGGAGTCTATTAGACTAAAAAGATCTAAAAGACTTTGATGAACATCTTTTTATATAAGAAAAAATCTTCTTAAATTTTTCTTAGTTTTTATTTTTTTATTTTGTCTATTTCAAAATTATCATTTTTTTATTTATCAAAATAATAAATATTTGTCAGGTGGACAAAAAAATTACTTTTGCTACTTGTTACAAAGATTTAGGTCAGCAGTTGCATGCCGGCGTGAAGCAAAAATAGGTTGGCTTTTGCGTTGACATTACCAACCTGAATTTTGCAGGATGTACATATATATATATATATATATATATATATATATATATATATATATATATATATATATATATATATATATATATATATATATATATATATATATATATATATATTATGTGTGTATATAAATATATATATATATATATATATATATATATATATATATATACATATATACATATATATATATATATATATATATATATATATATATATATATATATATATATATATATATATATATATATATTTATATATATATATATATATATATATATATATATATATATATATATATATATATATATATATATATATATATATATATATATATATATATATATATATATATATATTTACATACACACACACACTCAAAAAATTTCAAGTTCTTCATTTAAATTCAACATGATTAATGAATAATTATGCATAATCACATTATATATAAAAAAACAGAAAATAGTTACCTGAAGCTAATTGATTGTAAATGGTTTGAGATGGAACTAAACATATTGTGTGTGTGTTTATATATATATATATATATATATATATATATATATATATATATATATATATATATATATATATATATATATATATATATATATATATATTAATAAAAACTTGAGTAACTAGCATTATATAACTATATACAGTAGTAATTAATCAAAATATCATAAAATTAAATTATGGAAATTTTAAATTAATTTATATAATGGCATTTATAACAAAAATCTTTATGTTAAGCAAATAAAAATTATAATACAAAATATAACAATATTCAATAATTTTATAGTTTGTTTAACATGTTAAAAAGAAATGTTAAATCTTGTTAACAAGAGATAACAATAAAAATATATTTACCAGTAAAAAATGTTTATAAATATTTTATGAGAGAGTGATTTTCAAAATTGATCAATTTTTAATGTCAAATGGTTTACTCCCTTTTGTCTGACTAAAACTTTTAGTCAAGCTTGAAGTGAGTGGTTTTTTGACATAAAAATTTGACTTTTTAAATAAAATTACAAATGAAATTTTAAGAAAATTAAAAATAAAAGTCTTTCTTTTTATTTAAAAAAAGTGACAAATCTTTATTAATAAAGATATCACTTACTCTTTTTAGTAAAAAGAAATAGTAAAAAGAATTAGTGACAAAATAATTGTTTATGATTTATGATTTTGTTTATTAAACAATACAAAATCATAAACAATTAAAATAAAAACATCCGAAATAAAAATAAAATATAATTTAAAAAACACATCACCATACATATCACTATGAATCAGAAAATGCTCGAATTGATACAACAGAAAATGCTCGAATTTATATAGAGTTAAAATTAACATTTAAAACCATATTATAACACATTAACAAATATTCATCAAATAAACTGCAAACCACGCAATCATCACCAGATGTTCTTGAGCTTTTTCCTTATAGAATTACAAATATTAAACAGCTTTTTTAGATTCAATAGTAAATCTATTGAATCTAAAAAAGCTGTTTTATGGCTGACTTGTCTTCGGTGTGAATAAATAAAAGATGGCGTATAACAAAGACGATTTTTTATACTTGTTTTATTTTTGAAAAATTACTAGGAACTTACTAAGTAATTCGTTTAATCCTGATAAGTACTTAGTAGGATTAGCAGGAAATTCATAAACGTCATTTCACTAATGGGAAACTTAATAGGTTTAGCCGTATTAAGCGAAAACTTACCAGGATTAGCAGGAACTTAACAGGATTAGCAGGAACTTAACAGTATTAGCAGGAAGTTAAACATATTCCTAGTAGTATTAGCGGGTTTTTTTTTCTCGGGATTTTTTAGCAAAAATATTCACCTGAAATTATTGTTCGAGCTTTGGAGCATTTTGCACGGTCACATTTATATGATCAATTAAGAAATGATTTTCATCTTTCTGACACTTCCCAGACAGCAAGGGAATAATGGTTCCGTACTGGTCCAGTATAGGCTGCCGGGCTGGACCGGCTTCGGCTGTCGACGCACAGTGAGTCAAAATCCATAAAAAACGGCAAAAAAAACCCATAAAAAACTTTTGCTAGAAAATAAATAATTAGTTTATAATGTCACTAAATACCACTAAAAGACAATAAATTTTTTTTTTTTGAATAATTTTTAAGATTTCACCAATTTATACGTCTTTTTCCGAGACTTATTTTATTTTATTTATCGGAAAACTCGTTCAAAAAAGTCTCGCTTTAGTGTCACTCTTTTAAGATTGATATAGGTAAAAACAGTTCAAAATTTAATTTAAAGTCATATGTTTAAGATGTTTGGTAACTACTAATAACATTTTTAACAATAAATTTTAATTTTAGATTTTCATTACTGAGATCTCAATAATATGTCATAAATTGATTTTTTTAAATTAGTTTAATTATGAGTTTAGTTCAAAAACTAAAAGATTCCACTAGATTCCATGGTAGTTTTAATATTTTCCTGTTAATAGATATATATGATAGCAGAAAAAATAAAAATTATTTGCCCCAACTTGCCCCAAATAAAATAAGACCTTTTAAATACTTCGTTTTTTTTTTGTATTTTTTTTTTTCCGTTTTTAATTATAACTTGCGCATAAAGTAGCGAACAATAGTTCATTGTTTACATTCATCAAATAATACATTTAGTTCCTATTACTAAAAAAACTCATGCTCAAGCAGATGGTGCTAATTATTAAACCTCAAAACCAAAATATGCAATATTTGATGTTATAGTGCATATTTTAAAATTCAAACTTGCGTGTAAAATAACTAACAATACTTCATTGCTTACATTAAACATGAAAAGAATACATTTAGTCCCTATAATTCAAGAGTTAGGAATTAATCATGATAATTTACTCGAAGCTCTTATACGTGAGTTTTGTAGACTGGAGGGTTTGTACTATGAAGGTATTGACAAACTTAAAATGTTAAATCTAAAGAAAACTCTAATTATGTTTAAATGTAAATTCCGATCAAAATTGCAGAAATATTCAAAAACCTTCTCTAAATTTTTGGAACATGAGCAAACTTAGTTGAGCAAAGATGTAACTGACAAAAAAAACTTTGCAGCAGTTCCAGGCAGAAAGAGCAAGAACTGGGAAGATTTACCCAGCAAATATCAAGCAGGCGGACCGACAATGGACCGTTGTCAGCCCTTATGCCGTGCCGACGTCGACCGCCCGCTGCGTTGCCGCGTTGGCTTGCACATCGTATTTACATCGGTCCGTTAGCGGTAAACTGAAGGCGGTTCGACAGCGGACCGATGAAGGCAAATCGACAACGTTTGAGCAACGGTCCGTCAGCGGCTAACCGATGATAAAGCCACAGCGGAATAGCATAGGATCTATACAAAGTTTTGACTAAGATTTGAATGCATTGATATACATATAATTATTTTTGTTTTTTTTTTGGAATAAAACGCACTTATCGTTAGCAAAAATCTTTATGTCTTTCAGCTCAAAGTTTTACTCATGAAAAAAAGCAAATCCTGCGAATGCCTGGGAGAAACATCAAATACCTTTTGACTTTGTGCATAGGTATATAGACAAAATACGAATTTATTATACTAAAATCCTCCTACCACCGAAAAACACTACCCCAACTGTAAATCATTAGGTCATATGTGGCAAGGCTTAAGCTCGGTGAACAAAAAGACTAATCAGAAGTTATAATGAAAATCATTTTAAAATTGCAATTTACAATTACAACATGAATATAAAAGTAACAATAATTTTTTTTTAAACTAAAACAAATTATAAATTATATTTGCATCTATAGATTATTAGCGAACGTTTAAAATATAAAATAGTTAATTTTCAACATATCTATAAGTTCAGTTTATTCTCATTTCAATCAAAAACTAAATATATTCAGGAAACCATGTGTTGAAAATTGATTTACGTTGCAGTCTGCAGACTTCTAACTTTCACCTAAAAGCAGGCAATGATATATAATGAAAATATTGAAACAGTCAAGTTCAAAGCTATTACAACAAAGATAATAAACTAACCTTCTCAGCCCTTAAAAACGTGTTCGTTTAATAGTCTGATCACCAGTTATTGACAAATAACTTCAGATACTAAGTGCATCTACATTGAATAAATATAAATTTAATTTTATTATTTAAGCATAATTTAAAACATAAAAACAACAAAAACATTGCTTAAATTGAAAAGCTATGGAAATAACTTTTAAAAAAAGCTATATAAAAATAAAGTCACATTGCGTGCCTTTTTTAAAAAGTAAAATTTCATATACAGTAACCTACCTGGTATACCTAATCCTATAAATATGCTTGAGGGGTTTATAAACAATAAAAAAATTGTTATTTCATTAAAAAAATTATCTTTAATTTTAATTTAACAAATAAAATAATATTTAAAAATGAGATACTTATATGCCAGGTTAGAAGTAAAACCGTAAAACCCACAGCAACTTAAGGGCAATGATGAACCTTTTGTAAACCATAAGCCTAAGACACAAGTGCACATCTGAAAAAGAAAGAATCAGAGACAGAACACATCAATAAAAATATATTTTGATAAACTAAAATATAGTTTGCACATTAAACATAGTTTTCACCATACAAAAAAAAACATTAGCGCAGTATAATATACTATAAAAATTCTTTGAAAAATATAAAAGTTAGTCAAGTAATTGATTGAAATAAAACGGTTTAGTAAATTAGTATATAATTTTTTTAAATAAATTATTTGTAAGCATATAAAGAGCAAATAAATATGTTTAAAGAAAATATGATTTAAATCTAGTTTGCAAGTCAAACATCTATCTTATACCCATGGCAATACTTGGATCATGGTCTACATAATTCTATGAAATATAACTCTGGTTAAGGTAAACGGTTTCCTGTAAAGAAATAATATTAAATCATAAATGTAACATTAAATTACAAGCATGTTTGAACGGAATTGTTAAAGCAATCCTTTAAAATATTGGCTTGTAAAATAAAAATTTTGTTAGATTTTTATTCATCTGCTACACCGGTTAAATACCAAGTTAATTTAGCTTTCCATCAATAACTTTATATTTTAAAGCTTATAGTTATATTTAAATTTAATATAATCAAACAAATCAAACAGTAGACAGACTCCAGAACTTATATTTTGGATTTTTTTCAAAAATAACATTAAAACAAATATTATTAAAATAATAAAATTAATTTTTTTATTCTCTGGTAAGATTCAATATCACGATTTAAATTCTCATCTACAATCTCATATACAAGAGGTTACTGTAAAAGGGAATGAATATGAAAAACATGGAAACAGTAATACTCATTGCACAAAAACTTTACTCTATTGAGTTTAAAAATTAAAATATTTAAAAATATATTAAATATTGTAAAATAAAGATAACAAATTTGTAAATAAAGATGCATATTTTATTAAACAATGTTATTCATCTTCTGAACTAAAAAATGCCTCTCTATTTAATGGCATTGGAAAACTTGATGTAGGTATCACTTTTTTCTTGGCCTGTTTGTTTTTTTGGTCTTGTCTAACACTGTCTGTCTGACCGATTATAAATAGGGTTTTATTTTGTTGAATATTGTTTATCCACATTTTTTATTAAACTTAATATTGGCCAAAATTGTCCTTAGCTGCTTTTAAACAATGGTAAATCATCAATGTTGACTTGAATTGATATACAATCCTTTTTCTTTAAAAAACTTGAAATATTACTTTAAATACCTTGTCTAATGCCAAAATGACAATACAGTCTTCCAGTTATACTGATAACAGGTACAAAAAACTTTAACGTAGAGTGCATGGGTTCTTTGGCAATTCAGGAAACAATTTACCGAAAATTTTTAACAAAGATGCTAATGCTTCATCGGTTATAGCAAACTTAACTGCCCACTGCATCAAATCATTTTTTAGTTCTTCATTGTTAACATCATCAATTGTTTCAGAATCTGATTACTCTAATGGGTAAGATTCAGAATCAGAAATTGTTAGATTACTGTCAGAGTTTACTTCACAATCAATATTACTTGCACCTGAAAAAATAGCAGTTGAAAGTTTTCGATCTGTTATACTCTTTAAATACAATGATTATACTTCTTCTGGTGAATGTGAAATATTGCGCAGAATTGATCAGATCTAAACCAATTAATGTAAAAGCTTTATCTTTAGGTCTTTCTACTCTGCGTTGCTGGCTCAGATCTTTTGAGTATATTTTACATTTAAGATAGAAGTTAGACATTAAAAATTATATCAGTATGCTCCTGTTATGAGTTATACTCAGAAAGTTTTGTCCAGTATTGCTATGAAACTACAGCTCTCATATTCAAAAACTATTGCTGGTATATGATTCCCCCAACTGTTCATAAACTCTTGGAACATGGTGTGCAGATATCTGAGGCATTAGAACTGCCAATTGGTTACAACTCTGAAGAGTCACAAGAGGCTCTAAATAAGGAAATTCGCAAAGCTAGATTAAACCATACAGCCAAGATATCAAGAAAGAATTTTATGAAAAACCAGTACCAATACCTCTTGATTAGAAGTGATCCTGTAATATCAAACATTTGTTTCAAAAAATACAAGGTTGAAAATGGAAAAATACTTACCCCTGAAGTTTCATCTTTGATAATGCTGTAATAATGAAATAAAGCTTTTTTATAACTTTAGGTTTTCTTTTTTTGTTTTCTTGAAAGGAAAATTAGATAATTATTAAAAGGAAAATTAGATAATTATAAAAATATTTTATTTTGTATTTAATATACTTCAATACTATTATAATATTAAAAGATTTTTTGAATCCAATATTTCTTTTTAATAAGTATAGGTTTTGGTTTGAAGAATTTAATTTTTTTAAATTAAGTCTTTGTGCGCGTAAAAGACTATAACACGTATACGCGTGTATACGTGTTAGAGTCTTATACGCGTGTATGACCCTTAGGCACAAAAAAAACTTACATTAAAAAATATGAGGTATTTTTTTATATGGTATTTTGGATCAAGGAATGCGATTTTTTTATTTAAATCATATTTTTCGTGCGTAAATGACACTAACACGCGTAAGCTTGCGCTGTACGCGTCATAGGTACGCGTAAAAAATATTTTCAATAACAAATTTAATTTTTTTAACCCAAAATACGATAGTATTGATATATCACACGTTTATATATGCTAGTTATATAATTTTTGCCGTTTTTTCACCTTTCTGACTCACTGTGCGTCGCAGGCGAAGCTCTGTTAGTTCACCTTTCTGACTCACTGTGCGACGCCGGCGAAGCTCTGTTTTGCTCTAAGGATTTTTAATGGGTCAGGCGAGGCCAGCCGTGGCTAGCCGTGGCTAGCAAACGATAGCAAACGATGGCTAGCAAGCGATAGCATTCATTTTAACTGTAATAAAATAAAAACAAACATAAGCACGACTTAATAATTAATTACATATATACTTATACAATATAGTAACAACATATATACAAAATGGTCACAACTTTAAACAACATGGTTATCATGTTACAATAACAATTATTTTTATTTTTGACGGATAAGTTCAATCCATTAACAACAAACCATAGTAACATAGACTTGAGTTAAGGACCTTTTTATAACTTTGTGAACTAAAATGCAACGATTATTACAATGAAAATTTACAATTAAAACCAAATGCAGGATACTTACAAATATATTTATTAAAACATGTGGTACTTGAATTATTATGGACTAAAACTCCATTAAAAATTTAATGTTTTAAGATTGGAAATTTCATGATATTTAATTTAATTCACAGCTGTTTCTAAATAAAATCGATAACACGCTGCGACAAATTAATTTATCATTTTATTATAAATAGATGACTTTAAAATGTTGTCAAAGTATGATTACAATTTAAAGCATCTTAAACACTTTTTTTATTTAAAATCTGTTTAGCCAGTTTTCGATGGCAAGATCTTATGACCTTCTGCATGTATCTGCGTTCTTATTCTAAAGTTGAAAAAATTTGTAATTCTTCTTCTATGTATTTTATTCATTCTTTTATTGTAAAAGTTATTTTGAATAAACAAAAAATAAGAACTAAAAATTAAAGTGCCTCTCAATCTTTATAAATATTTGTATACACAGAAACTATTTTATAAAACACAGTAATAGTAAAAATAAGGGAAAACTTTTCCTTCACTTAAACACTAAAAACAGAAATTCTAATAACTTATTTGATTAAGTGTAAACTTACCAGATTTAAATAAACAATTTAACTTGAGATTTAGCATTTTTCTTTCAACATTACCTGTATTGCCATTACTTCTTACCTTTATTGTGGCACATTAATCATCACAAACAAACTCTAAAAACAAAAACATCAAAATTATGAAACCTAATAATTAAAATTATTTATTTTAAAGTTTTTTAATATAAAATAACAAAATAAGGAAAGGCGTTAAACCTATGGAATGGAGTTTTATTATCACAGTTGCAGAAGGTTTGGAGCATGCATACTAAAACGAAATATAAAAAAATATATGCTACATATTAAAACAAAAATCAGCTCAATAGAATCATTTTTGGCAATTCTTTATAACATTTAATGAAGGCGTTTTAAAAATGAAATGATAGAAAGAAAAAAATGATTTTGGAAGTTTGATATTAGGGCATATCAAACACTTCATGAAGTATTTAGATAAAATAAATATAACATTCATAGTACATCATTATTTAGGCCTCACATTGAATATTGAGCCCCATTAAAGAGTTGAAACATGTTATTATGGTTGAACAACTCCAACGTAGAGCAATTCGTGTTTATAGTTTAAAAGATTTATCATGTAAAAACTCACTGACACTATTTCTCTCCACATTAAAAATAAAAAGATCAAGAGGAAATGTGATTTAACTATACAGAACTATTAATGACTTGGATGTAATAAATCGACATAATGCTCCAATAATTATAAAAAACTCTATTACAAAAGACTGCAATAAATGATATATAAACAACAATCCAAAAAATCAAACGGTCAACATTATTTTTTTATAAATAGAATAGCTGACAAATAAAACCATTTATAACTAGAAGTTGTGAAAGTGAGAAACTTTATTATATTTTTAACACTCTACGATAAATATATACAAAACTGTAAAAGTCTAGCATCTACTTTTGTTAGACTATACACAAACAATGTGTATCACAACTTTGTTAGTTGATTTATTTATTGTATTTATAAGTAAACAAATTAGCAAATTTATAGTCAACAACAAATTTATATCAAATCTAGATATAAAGACTTGGTAACTTTTCCTATTTAGTGCTTCACTTCAACTTCTTTTTTTTTTATTTGCATTCACTACCAACAAGCCTGCAAGCAACCACTAATAAGTTGGGAGTTACTAGGAATAAAAAATAACAGTGTTAAAGAGCAAGGAAACGGTTGACAGAAGACTTTAAAAGTTAAAGATTGTTTGAGTCAGGAAAACATGAAGATGGGAGAGAGTTCCAAAGGATTGAAGTGAAGGGAAAAAAGTTAGATGAATAAAAGTTTTTAGAACATGCAGGGACAGATACAGTAAACGAATGAGACTTAGCTGAATGACGAGTAAAACGAGAATGAATTTTAATTGATGGAACTAGAGATGATAACTCCTTTGAGCAGTGACCATGATAGAAATTTGTAGAAAAGAGAAAGAGATGCAACTTTACAATGACAGGAAAGAGGTTCAAGCTCAGCAGATAGTCCAGGTCCAACAATATTACAATGCGTTTTAGGACCTTGTCAAGAAGAGAAAGTGATTCGTTAGAAGAACCAGCCCAAATATGAAAACATTATTCCATACAGGGACGAATAAAAGATTTGTAGAGATAGAGAATGGAATCAGAAGTAAGGAAATGGCGAGCACGATAAAGAGAAGCAACCTTAGCAGAAGCTAATTTAGCAATCGATTGTATATATGGTTTCCATGAAAGGACAGTAGTAAGCGATAATCCAAGAAGACGTAAAGAGGAGGACTCAGTAAGAGGATTGCCATTCATTAATATAGGAATGTTGACCATATTACGGTAGTTGTTTGCAGTAAACAACTGGGTTTTGTTAGAGTTGAAAATCACAAGCCACTGTAAACCCCAATCTATTACTGAAGTGAGATCGGATTCAAGATCAGCTGCTTGGCGATCGAAAAGAGAGGACATTTTGTCAAGACAGGAGTATAAAGTTGAATCATCAGCAAAAAGTGCTACTTTAGATGAAAGGTTGTCAGGAAGATCGTTTATGTAGATACAAAACAGGGCCCAGATGTAGAACAAAACAGGGCCCAGGTTGGAACCTTGGGGAACCCCAGAAGTTATTGTAAATATAGAAGAGTGTTGGCTTCCAAGGATGACTTTAATAAACCAGTTAGAAAGAAATGATTTTATAATCTCAAAAACTTTCCCAGAAACACCATATGAAGCAAGCTTATGGAGAAGACCAGCATGCCAAACTTTTTCGAAAGCTTTAGATATGTCGAAAGCATTAGCCCTAGCCATACCGCCTCCATCTAATGCACAATAAAATCTTTCAGTTACAGCAGTTAGCAAGTCGGCCGTAGAGCGAGAGGATCGAAAACCGTATTAAATGTCTGGCAGTAGTTTATTTTACTCGTGATGAAGGAACTTGTTGATCAAAGACTCAAAGACCTTGCTAATAACAGAAAGAAGGCTAATCGGACGATAATTGGAGGTGTAAGAATTCTCTCCAGAGTTTTTGAATATTGGAGCCACAGATGCCATTTTCCAACAAGCAGGAAAACAAGACTCAGCCAAACACTTGTTAAATAGTTTAGAGAGAATTGAAGAAAGGTCTGGAGAACAGTTATGCAAGACTGTGACAGGAATGTTGTCTGGACCACAAGCTGTAGACAAGTTTAATTGAGATATGACTTTAGCAAAAGAAGCCGGAGTGATTTGAATGTCTAACAATGGGTCAACCTGTTTGACTGGAATGGAAGGAAGAGAATGTCCATAAGATTCAAGAGTGGAATTAAAAGAAAAGTACTTTGCAAATAGTTCTGCCTTATGCTTGGGAGAGGTAATAAGATCAGTCCCATGAATGATAGATGGAATGTTAGATCTACCCTTGTTAATAATGCTGTTGAAGATTTTCCAAAAGTCTTTAGAGCCTAACTTCTGTGATGCGAGATTTAGTTTAGATTTCTGAGTTTGGCATCAGAAAGCACCTTTTTACATTAATTTCGTGCAATTATAAATAACCGTTTGTCCTCAAGAGAGTTGTTCTTTTGAAAATGATGAAAAAAATGATTACGATTGGGTATAGCAGCCGCACAAGAAGGAGAAAACCATGGAGTAGAATGAGGTTTGACTTGAAACCGATGAGAAGGAATAAAAACTTCCATACCAGCCTGAATCCAGGAGGTTACGTAGGAGGCGCATTTATCAGCTGAGAGAGAAAAAACATCAGCCCAAGGACCATCACGAAAAATATCACTAAATGAATCCCAGTCAGCTTTAGAGTAGTAGTAGGTGGTGCGATAATAAGGTGAGCCCAAAAAAAAAGTACAAGAAGAAAGATTTATAGAGATCATTGCATGGTCAGAACCACCTAAGGGATGAAAGGGAGAAACTGAATATAAGCTAGGGTCAGAGACAAGACATAAGTCAAGGAGTGAAGGTAAATGATTAGGGTTGTCAGGAAAACTAGTCACAAAGTTAACTATCTGAGTAAGAGATTGAGAAAAGCAGAAGTTAAAGGCTTTAGTGCCAGCAGGATCAATGGTGTTAAAGCCAAGCCATTCAGTGTGATAGGCATTAAAATCACCAGCAACAACAATATTGGCAGAGGGGTAAAGAGAGAGGGCATGGTCAATTTGATCAGAGATAACATCTAAAACAGTGCAATCATGGGAAGAAGGAGAACGATAAAGAACAAAGAGAAAGGTGAATAGGTGAAAACACATAAAAGAATGGTCAAAGGATTCGAACCTGATTTCACGACAAATAGGGGAATTAATGCGTATGTGTACCCCTAAACCTATTGGAGTCTTTACGAATCAAAGAATATTACCCATCAACTCTGACACTTGAAGTAAGAATTGCAGAATTTAAATTTGTTTCACTGAGTGCAAGCAAGTCTGGTGAATTTTGCAGGAGGTAAGACTCAACTGACGGAAAGTTGCTTCGCAGACCGCGAATATTTGTAAAAGATATATTAAAACATTTAGGTGGTGGGGATGGTTTTTTAGGTTTAATATTTTTGGTTAATTTAGTCTTGATTTGGGTTTAATGAGAACTTGACTCATTCATAATTAGAGCACAGCCTCCTAATTAATGAGCTATGCAGTTGTCTCAGTCCTGTTAATTAAAACTACGCCATGACAATTGGCTCCTTATGTGGCCTTGACAATGCACAACAAAAACATTAACAGTGACACCATTCATGCGCAACATGGCAATGTTAATACTCTGATATTTTTCAGCTATTGATGGAATCAGCTTCTCTGAGAGCTACCACAGAGTTCGGGAAACCTTACTACCAGCCGGCCTCAGAACCATTAAACTGAGTTTTAGAGCTGTACCCTTATATGGAGATAACAGGAAGAGTTGCATAGCCATTATCAAGGAGGCATAAGCAAAATTCTATGAGTAGAGTCAAGGAGATCCAGGATTCATTATCCTAGGTAAGAAACAATGTAACACAGGTTACATCCTCACCAGCCTAACACATGAAGAAGAGGTTCGAGGCTGGTTAGCAGAGTTTTTCTGCTTACCCCTAAAGTCTTTGCCTAGGAGGCCTTCTACAAGACAGTAGCTGGATGCAGTTAACATCTGCCCAAGATGAGTATTTTTATCGAGACACTATCTCTAGCCTTTACTCAACCAAGAGCCCCAAGGCAGGGGAATTTTTAGTCTTTATTTATTTTTCCTAGCCTTTGCCTAAGAAGAGCACACTCTGCAAGGCAGCAGGGCTTGTGGCAGGTGGTACTGGGTTACGTGATACCAGTAGCAAGATTGATCTTAACTATCCTGACCAGACCTGGAGTAGTTAAAAGGAGTTACTTCCCGCAGCAGTACTTTGAGAAAACCAGGCACAAAATTTTGGAAGTGCATTAGTAAAAACACTGCATCTATCAAAACACAGGAGTCTAAGGTGAGTGTAGGTTTTGTAGTTGGAGTAAGTAGCTAGTTACTGAGCTCACGCTGCATCAGAGAATAAACAGAACACAAACAAACATAAACATAAATCAACTTACGGGTGAGTCAACACCGCGCCAGAGGTTCTGACAGAACACAAACATACATAAAAAACATAAAGTAACTTACGGGTGAGCGAACACCGCGCAAGAGGTTCAGACAGAACACAAACATACATAAAAAAACATAAAACATAACTAACTTAAGTTTTAAGTTTCTTAAACCAGTTTTAGCTAAGTGAAAAAAAAAATTTTATCATTAAACCACTTTAAATTAAAGTGGTTTAATGTAAAAAAAAATTTTTTTCACCAAGCTAAAACTGGTTTAAGAAACTTTATATAGCAATATATAATCAATTATCAACCAATCAATCATATAAATTCTGAAAAAATAATTTCATGGATATTTACAAATAGTAGTTCTACTAATCTTAAGTAAACACTTTAAGGTCAGGTCAGGTTTTCCTGCTACTGGTAACATGTAACCCAGTACAACCTGCTCCATGTCCTGCTGCCTTGTAGGATACGCTTTTTTAGGCAAAGGGTAGGAGAAGTTAAATCCGAATTTAAACACCCCCTGCCTTGGGGCTCTTGGTTGAGTAAAGGCTAGAGATAGTGTCTCGATAAAAATACTCATCTTGGGCAGATGTTACATGCATCCAGCTGCTGTCTTGTAGAAGGCCACCTAGGCAAAGACTTAAGGGGTAAACAGATTCTATCTGTTGACCAGCCTCGCACCCCTTCCTCATCTATTAGGCTGGCGCAGATGTATTTTTAATACATTGTTTCCAGTTTAGGATGTTGAACGCTGGATCTTCTTGACTCAATGCGTGGGTATTGCTTGTGTCTCTATTTTTATGACTGGGCAACTCATTCTATTATCTCCTAATGAGGGTACAGCTCTAAAACTCAGTTTTATGGTTCTGAGGCCGGCTGGTAGTCAGGTTTCCCGAACTCTGTGGTAGCTCTCAAAGAGGCTGATTCCATCAACAGCCGAAAAATAACAGAGTACTAACAGTGCCGTGTTGCGCATGGATGGTGTTCCTGTTTGTACTTTTGGTGTGCATTGCAGAGGCCACATTTGGCGTTCTTTGTTACGGCTTAGGGTTTATTAATAGTAATGAGACTATTGCTTAGTTGTTAAATAGTGTACTGAGTACTATCTATACTTGAGTCAAGTTCTTTATAAATTTAAAATGACTAAAGTACCTAAAACTAAAAAACACAAAAAACCATCGTCATCACCAAGTTCTCTAAACCTATCATTTACTAATATTCGTGGTCTTCGAAGTAACTTTTCTTCTGTTGAGTCTTATCTCTTGCAAAGTTCACCAGACCTACTTGCTCTTTGTGAGACTAATTTGAGTTCGGCTGTCCCATCTTGTGATCTTAGTGTTGATGGTTATCTTCCTTTAATTCGAAAATACTCCAATAATCACATGCTTGGCCTGGGCATCTACATTCGTAAGAACTCACCCATTTGTCGTGAAACTAGGTTTGAATCTACAGACTATTCATTTATGTGCTTTCGTTGAGCACAACTTCACTCTATTGCCTTTCTCTTTGTTCTATATCGCTCTCCTTCATCCCAAGATTGCACTATTCTTGATGTTATTTCTGATCAAATTGACCAAGCCCTCTCTCTTTATCCATCGGCCAATATCGTCGTTGTTGGTGACTTTAATGCCCATCACACCGATTGGCTTGGCTCTAGTGTCAGTGACTCTGCTGGCGTTAAGGCCCTCATTTTTTGCCTTTTTCAATCTCTAACTCAAATAGTCAACTTTCCAACTTGTTTTCCAGACAACCCTAATCATTTACCTACTCTACTCGACTTATGTCTTGTTTTGGATCCTAGTCAGTGCTCAATTTCTCCACATTCACCCTTAGGTACTTCTGATCACGGTTTGATCTCTCTAAAACTATTATCAAATTCTTCTACTTCATCAGAATCCCCCTATCATCGTACCACATACAACTACCTTAAAGCTGACTGGGATTCTTTCTGTGATTTTCTTCGTGATGGCCCTTGGGTAGATATCTTTCGTCTTCCTGCTGACAAATGTGCTTCTTACATAACTTCGTGGATTCAGGCTGGCATGGAATCTTTTATTCCCTCTCGACAATTCCAGGTCAAGCCTCACTCTTCTCCTTGGTTTTCCTCACATTGCGCTGCAGCAATTTCTAATCGAAACCGTTACTTCCATATCTATCAGCAAAACAATTCTCCAGAAAACAGACATCTGTTCACTATCGCCAGAAACCATTGTAAAAAGGTTTTGTCTGACGCCAAAGCTCGCTATTCCCAGGTCATTAAATCTCGTATCTCATCACAAAAATTAGGCTCTCGAGACTTCTGGAGAATCTTTAACAGTATCAATAATAAGGGCAAATCTGTTATTCCTTCTCTCTTGTATGGTTCAGACTTTGTCACCTCACCTAAAGACAAAGCTGAATTGTTTGCTAAGAACTTTTCATCAATATCATCTCTTGATTCCACTAGTTGCGTTTTACCTGACATAGCCGTCAAACAGGTTGATCCCTTGCTTGACATTCGCATCACTTCAGCTTCTGTATCTAAAGTAATTTCCTGCTTAGACTCTTCAACAGCTTGTGGCCCTGACAACATTCCTGTTGTAGTCTTGCAGAGGTGTTCTCCGGAGCTTTCATCCATACTTTCTAAACTATTTAACAAGTGCTTATCAGAATCTTGTTTTCCATCATGCTGGAAAGCAGCATCTGTTATCCCTTTTTTCAAAAATTCCGGAGAGCGATCTGATTCATCTAACTACCGTCCCATTAGTCTTCTTCCTGTCATAAGCAAGGTTTTTGAATCTTTAATCAACAAACACTTAATCTCTCATCTTGAATCAAATAACTTACTTTCTGATCATCAATATGGATTTCGGTCTTCTCGTTCTACAGCTGATGTGCTAACAGTAATAACCGATAGGTTTTACCGTGCATTAGATAGAGGTGGAGAGGTTAAGGCTATCGCACTTGACATTTCTAAAGCTTTTGATAAAGTTTGGCATGCTGGTCTTCTCCATAAACTTTCTTCTTATGGTGTAGCTGGTAACGTCTTTAAGATTATTGAGTCCTTTCTTTCCAATCGTAGTATAAAAGTTGTCCTCGATGGACAACACTCTTCTTCACATCCTGTAACTTCAGGGGTTCCTCAAGGTTCAATCCTTGGCCCTATACTCTTTTTAATTTACATTAACGATCTTCCAGATATTCTCGCATCTAAGGTGGCATTATTCGCTGACGACACTACCATTTACTCTTGTCATGATAAGAAGCCTACACTCTCTGATTGCTTGGAGGGGGTATCTGAGCTTGAAAAGGATCTCACTTCTGCTACAGCATGGGGCTCACAGTGGCTGGTGAACTTTAATTCAGATAAAACTCAATTTTATTCGGCCAATCGTTATCGTAATAATTTAGATCTTTCTATATTTATGAATGGTAATGTACTAGATGAGTCATCTACCATTCATTTTCTAGGATTAACTCTTACTTCTGATCTTTCTTTTAAACCGTATATCAAATCCATTGCAAAATTAGCATCTGCTAAGGTTGCATCTCTTTATCGAGCTCGACACTTTCTTACTCCAGATTCTATTCTCTATCTCTATAAATCTCAAATCCGTCCCTGTATGGAATACTGTTGCCACATCTGGGGCGGATCTTCTAATGATGCTCTTTCTCTTTTAGACAAGGTGCAAAAACGAATTGTAAACATAGTTGGACCTGCTCTGGCAGCCAATCTCCAACCTTTGTCACATCGTCGTTATGTTGCTTCTCTTTCTCTTTTCTACAAATACTATAATGGGCACTGCTCTAAAGAGCTAGCGTCCCTTGTGCCATCTACTAAAATTCATTCTCGTGTTACTCGCCATTCAATTAAGTCTCATCCTTTTTCTGTGACTGTTCCTAAGTGCTTCAAAAACTCTTATTCTTTTAGTTTTTTTCCTCGAACATCAGTTCTTTGGAATTCACTTCCTTCATCTTGCTTTCCTGATTCATATAATTTGCAATCTTTTAAGTCATCTGTCAATCGTTATCTTGGTCTACAGATTTAGTCTTTTCTCTTCCAGTAACTTCCAACTCTTATAGTGGTTGCTTGCAGCCTTGTTGGAAGTGAAGATGTTAAAAAAAAAAAAAAAAAAAAAAAAAAAAAAAAACACCAAAATACAGATCTTTATATATATAATTAGGAATATTTATAAGAATAGTTATGATAATAATAAAAATAATATTTATAGTAATAAACATAAGTACCACAATAATAATAAAAAAACAAACAACAATAACAATTAGAATAGTAAATATAATAACAATAATAATCGAATTATAAGTCACTTGTTTTCATAAACACAATAGCTAAATATACATATGAGTTAGTTACAAACAATTGACTGAAAAAAAGTAACAGTTAATAAAAACATAATAGAGTTATTTAAATTGAAAATAATAAAATAGGCATAATAATAGTAAAGTTAAAAGTAATAATAATTGTGGTTACAATAAATATTTAAAATTAAAAGTAATAATACTATAACAAAAAACATAACAAAAATAAAAATTAAAGATAAAATAAAGAAAAATAAAAAAAGCATTAAAAAATGAGAAAGTTCAATATTGTTACATACACAAACGTAAATATAAAGATCTATACACATACTTACCCAATTTTTTTTTTTTTTTTTTTTTTTTTTTTTATTTATTTCGTCAGTAAAAAAAAAAAGAATACAATGTCGTGTAAAATAAATAAAATCAACATGACCGGGGTTAAAAGAAGACAATACTTGCCTTATCACTACACCCCGACGTGCTTTCATAAGCAAGTGTGTACAACCATTAAAAGTTAAATATACAATTACTTTGTGCCATTTAAAAAAATTATATACAATTATTTACAAGTATGTTAAGACTAGTTACTAATCTATAATCAAAAGAAAATAGTATAAAGAAATTTAAAAAAATAAAATAAAATCAAAACTAAAGATACGCTAATAGGATAGTTTATAGAGTTAATAAGATAATTGTTAAAAATAAAGAAAAAATAAAAATAAAAAATTTTTAAAAAGAATTTAATTCATTAACATGGTTAATAAGTTTTTGTTTTAATTTTTTTTTGAATAGGTAAAGAGAAGAACAATTTTTCAGCTGGTCACTTAATAAAGCGTTCCATAATTTAGGACCTCTTATAGCAATAGAAAATTTAGTAGCTAAATAATGCATAGATACACACATATTTTCACATAAATACACACGTGCGCGTACTTACACTTATACATATGTATACATACACATATAGATACATATACATATATAGTTTTAAAAATATACATTTATACATACAGCTTTAAAAATATATACATTAAAAAAAAATGTCCAATCTACATAAAACTAAAAAAAATGCAAACAACGCACTAAAACATATAACACACTATACACTACAATGCTCAATATAAAATAAACAAGAATACAAAAACAAACAACAACAACAACAACAACAACAACAACAACAACAACAACAGCAACAACAACAACAACAACAACAACAACAACAACAACAACAACAACAACAACAACAACAACAACAACAACAACGACAACAACAACAACAACTGTTTATCAAAATAAATAAAATTTAAAAATTTTTTTTTTTTTTTGCTTCTTTAAAAACGGAGCAATTTCTATATTTTATTTTAATTTTTTTTAATTACTTTCATTTTCGAATGTTTTTTCTTTTAGCTTCGGATTTTTGTCTTTTTTTTTTTCTTTTCTCGTTTCTTTCTATGTTTTTTTTCTTTCGTTCATTTGTTTGATTTGGTTTTTAATTTTTTGTTTGTTTTTTGTTTTTTCATTCCTTTCTTTTTCTTTTCTTCATTTTCTTTAATTTTTTTTTTTTTTTTTTTTTTTTTTTTTATTGTATTCATTATTTTTTATTTTTCTTTCTTGTTTTTTGTTTTTGTTATTAATTTATTTATGAAATCGTTATTAAAAAGCGTCCGCCATTGCGGAAGTCTCTGAACTGCGATATTATTGGGCGATTCTCAAATTAGTGAAACCAGAGAGCTAATTTTTCAAACATGTTGTTTTGACAATTTTTTTGCATACTTTCATTAAAAACATACTAAATTTACATTTTAGAATAAATTTAGAAGTTTTTGTAAAGTGTATAGAAAATATTGAAATATATTTTTATTGTTTATAAAATTCTAAATTTTTCAATTTTTAACAGCAGTGTATTATTTTGCATTTATTATAATAAATACTTATTTGATTTAATGTTTATTACATAAAAGCATTATAATAACTATCTTTTTGTAATTCAAACAAAAAAAAATATTTTGAAAGAATATGGATATATATATTTTACAAATTAGAACCCTTGTTGTGATGTCACACACGTAACAAAAAAGTTTTATTTGTGAACAAAATAAAATGAATTAAAAAATATATTTTTAATTATAAGCAAAAAGTATTAAAGAAATAAAATTAAAAAAAAAAAATTTCATATTGCAGTGCTATACCTAAAAAAAAGTAAAATAAATTGAGTCACAAACTTTATGCAGTTTTATCGTTAATGTTATATGTACTACATAAAACAAAGTAACAATAATAAATTCTAGAAACCAGGAAATAAATATTAGAAGTGGTTAAAACAAAATGATAAATAATATATGATAGAATAAATATACCATTTTTAAATATCTTTAACAAGAATTGATATAATTTAGTTTTATTGAGGGGAGGATGGGTAGGAGTGAGCCAAGGGTAGGAGTGAATTGTTGATCCTACAGTTAAAACGGGAAATGAAAAAGACTCAAAATTTTCACCAAGTAGTTACATATAAATTGTTGTTAACATAATCCAATTATTTTACCGTTCCTTGGTGCGGGTGTCTGCATTTACGTTGTCATCCACTCTTTTCTAGGCTTAAGTAAATTTTTTGTATTTTTTTAAACTTCTTTAGCGACCATACCGGTTGTTTCGAGACATTAGATAGTCGTTAAAAATTTACAAATAAACAATGTAGTTTTTAGAACAAAGCATTTTACATGCAAAAACCACGTACTTAATGCACATTTAATGTTTTAATCCAGTTGTACAGCTAGGGGAGGAATGAGCCATTCCTTTACGGGTAGGAGTGAACCACGGCTGACTAATACTTCACATTAAAAAAGTTTTGACTTCAGCGTGAAAACATATTTGAGTTTGACTTTTATATCTTAGTATATCATTAGAAAACTTGTGTGCAACATAACATTTTTTTTTACCATATGCTTTAATGCCTCGAGTCTATAAAAGAACAACTTTGAAAGCAAAAACTTCCAATAAAGATATGAAAGATGCATTTAATTCAAAAAGAAAAAAGGATTAGAGTAACTGCAATAAATATTGCTATCTCGGCCGACTTTTTCTAGAACAGTAAAAGGCAGCATTGCCATTACAAATACATTGTATTTGACTATATCAGTATTTGCTAAATATTATTTTTATTGCCAATATACTTTCATTTCATATATATATACTTTTACTATATTTTAATATTCGGAATTTATCATTTTTAATGACAGTTTTTTGTTTTGTTGCCAAAATCAGTTGTTACTGAAAACAAATTTTTTTTTTTTTGTAGTTTATACATTTTGTTTATTTCATTACATGAGTTTAAAATTGTGTTAAATTTATTATTATTTGTTACATTATTACTTAATTATTTTATGCTTAATTATAAAGTTGTTATTACTTAATTTTTAATAAATTAGTTAAAGAAAGTATCTGCTTTTAGTTTTCTGGTAATTAAAGGTAATGGCTCACTGCTATCATTTGCTTGGTTCACTCCTACCTATGCATGGGTAGGAGTGAACCAGTAGCAACACCTGCGTTATTGTTCAAGTTATCAAAAATCTGAAGTTATTTTGATATTTCATGTATTACTAATAGAAACCTAATACCTTAGGCTACCTTAGGCTCCCTATCCTTTACTTTTTCCACTTTTAGTTTCCTTGATATAATCAATTAAAAAAAAAGTGGCTCACTCCACCTATCTTCCCTTAAATTTTTTAATAAATTGAACAAGAAAACCACAACAAAGTGGTTTTTTGTAATTTACTTTCAATTTAAATCTGTTATGACATAACATATATAAATTATTTAACTGATAAGATACAGTAAAATAATTACATAAATAAATAACTAATTTTAAGTTTGTTTATATATAATGAAAATTAAAATTGTCTGTAGCTGAAAGACTGAAAAACTAGAGAGAAAAAAGAAAAGCTGACAAAGAATATTATACTAAAGAAAATGAAAGGATTAAAAAACTGAGAAAAATAAAAGTTGCTAAAATGAATAAAACAGAAAAAATCTTGTATAAAGAAAAAAATCGAATACGAAAACAATTAAGTAGACACAACATTAAAGAAAAAAGAAATAAATCAAAAGCTTTAAGTTTAAATAGTTGCAGTCCTTACCAATGCAGTCAGACCTTAGGAAAAGCTTTATCAAAATCAATGAGAGCTCTCCCAAAATCTCCAACTATACGTAAAGTTGTTGTATAAGGTTTAGCAAATCATGTTGGTTTTATTTTTAAAAATAAAATTTAATTAAAAGAAAAGAAATTATCAGGTAATACCAGTAAAAATGATAAGTTAGTAATTGATTTTTATTACAGACCAGACATTGTCTATGCAATGTCCGGTCTAAAAGATGAAATCACAGTGTGGGTAAATGGAAAGAAAAAGAAATTGAGAAAATACTTTTTGACAATGTTTTTGAGAGAGGCACATGCTATTTTTCAATCAACCTATGGAGAGTTTATGCCTTTTTCTATTTTTTGTAAACTGAGGCCTAAAAATGTACTTCTTTTAGAAGACACACCTGTAGACCAGTGTAAGTGCAAATTGCATGAGAATTTTCGATTATTACTTAAAGCATTATGCATCAACTATAATAGTTCATGGTGGTTTGATAATCTCTGTATTTTACAGTCACTTAATTCATCTTGTTGGCTCGGAAACTGTCTGCAATGCAAAAATGCAGTAAAAAAATCACTTAAAAACTTAAACCCAGCTGAGCAGGTCGTGTGGCAAGAGTGGATTAAAAATGACTCTGGTCGTCTTCAATTACAATCAAAAAATGGGTGCAAGGGGGAAGTAATAGAGGAATTACTATTTTCTTTATCTAAATTCCAAGAACTTGTTTGAATAAAAAAAATTCAAGCAGCTGAATTAAGAAGGACAAGGGGACTGTAGGAAAAAAGAATTCTTCATGTTGATTTTGCAATGGCGAATGTTTGCGAATATCAAAATGAAGTACAAAGTGCGTTGTGGAGTAGAAATTCAGTTCAATTATTTACATGTGCTGTTTTCTTTAATAATGATTGAAAAGAATATCTCATCTGTTTAGACACAAAAAGCAAGGGCAAAAATAGTGTTTACTGCTTTATTGAGAATTTATATGAACGACTAATGTCTGAAAACTCTAATACTGATACTGAAACTCTTTTTACTGATGGCCCATCTTCAGAATTTAAAACATAAATTTATGATGAACTTACTCAACCAGTTATCTTTCCAGTATAATAAAACATTTGAATGGAAATATTTTGTAACTTCCCATGGAAAGGGGGTTGTAGATGGTGTTGGGGGAAGAGCAAAGTCACTTGTCCGAATGAAATGTATGAGCAAGAATGAGAAAGTATGTGTACATACATCTATGGATTTTTTCAATGTTCTGAAACTATTAATGGTATCTACTACTATTCTCCACATTAGTAATGATGAAATCAGTAGTAGAGTAGACAAAGAAAAACCTTGGTTAGAAGTCAAAAAAACACCAGGCATACAAAAAATTCAACATGTTAATGCTTCAAAATGATGTTTGTCATTTTTCAAAACTAGTGATTTAAGATCATCTGATTTTCAAATAAAAAATATTAATGATGTAATCCTTAAAATAACACCCGCATCTTCAGAAATGGCTAATAATGATTGGTGCTCTGTAGCGAACGATGATACAATGTATCCTGGTAAAATAAAGCTGAAAAAATTGAAGCTTTGAAAAAGCAGTCATTTAATAGTGCTATTAAAATGGATCTTTAATCAATTATATGCTTTATGTTAATAAAATATTAATTAAAAAAAGATTTGTTTTAAATTAAAAAAATCATTTAAAATTCGTACTATGTCACACACGTAACAAAACTTGTCGCACGTAACGCAAAAGTTTATAATTTATTTCCATGAAGGTGTTGTAATTATGACAAATGAAAATAGAAATTATAAACACAAGTATTTTGTTATTAATAGAACAAAATATCTTTTTTTTAATCATAGCCAATTAGCAGAAAATTGTAATTAAAGTTTAAAATAATGTATTCGTACGCGTCACACACGTAACGCAACTAATCTGTCATTTTATTAGTACGTGCAATACAAATATTTTTAAGAAAAATATTTTTTAATATCAGGTACATCCTCAACTTTCATTATTGCAATATATATCTAGCATATATTTTACAAACATTTTTTTATAGCCTCTTATACTGCAAAATATTTGTAGCAGAGTCACACACGTAACATGAGAATCGCCCTATTATAAATATTATTATTAATATTATTATGAACGCAGTATTATTGATATTTCTAAATAAATTTTAAAAATTATTATTTATAAAATGAAATTTATGTTTTTTAAATAATTTCTAAATAAATCATTGCAATTAATTCTTTTGTTATGATAGTGTAACAACACATCAAAAACTCTTTTGGATGTGTTGTTACACTACAAATAACAAAATGATCATGATATATTTACATTGTTTACATCAAACGTTTAACCATTAAACTTTAATGGTTAAGTTTAATTGAATGAAGTTTTGCTTTTTTTTTAATCGTTGTTTTTCTTTAAAAAAAGATAAACGAATTGCTCAAGGGGTCAACCGTGAAGAACATATTACAAAAAATGAAGGTGGGGGTTGAGAGAAGAAGGATAAAAAGAGACAAGGTGGTATAGAAATATGACACTATCTTGTCTTGTTGACTTTATCTATTTCTTGTCATCTTATTGTTGTTGTTTATATTTGTTGTTCAGTTATTATTTTATTTCTAAAAATGTTTAGTTTATATTTATTGTTACTTTATTTCTAGAAACTAACATTGTTTAAGATATATATGATCTGGAACAACAACTGATTTTTGTTTATGCTAGTTTCTTCATGTATCCAATGGAATTTTAAAAAAAACAGTGGTTTTACAAAGATAAAAACGAATTGACAAATCTTGACATTGTAACTCCTTTATGTTATTTCGTTTGAAGTTCTTTTCGTTGAAATCATCCATAATATGTCAGGGTTAGGGCTACCTTGCCAGGTTCCAGCATGGAAAGTCATTATCGAAGGCCCCAGCGAAGCAATTGCAATTGCACTATTTAACAGTCACCAACTTCACCATCCTCCGAACTCGATCAACATTTAGACTTCTCAAAGCAGAAGGCACCAAAAAAGAATTGTCCCCACATCAGTCAGGATATATCAAAAGTAGAGTGGGCAAATTTTATTAGTCGCTGGACACTGTTCAAGAGATGTACAGACATTAGACAAGAGAAGGTGACAGCACAGCTGTTTCAATGCTGTGAAGACGACCTTAGAAATCACTCCTTAAAGAAACTCCTAAAATAATTAACGGAAATGAAGAAACGAAGATTTCTTAAATTAGTGTCAGAAGAGCAGAACTTCTTCAAACGAGACAGGGACACTACGAAAATATTCGGCCATTCTACGCAAAAATCAAGGGCAAGGCAGCTACTTGCACCTACACTGTACAATGCCCAGGGACTACTAAAATAACGGGACGCGAAACTTCAAATCGATGCTAAAACGACGACAGGGCCGATTGTAAATGGCGATGTTAGTTTGATTTAGCAAAGAAGTTATGAAAAATTTACATTAATCTAATTATATTCACATTTTAGAATACATTAAAGTGATACAAATTCATATTACTAATATAATGTATATATTTTTCACCAGTATATGATAAAATTTAGGTTAATACAATAGAAATATTGGGAGATATTTACAACATTTTTTAAAAAAAAGCCTTTTTTTTTTTGAAAAAAGTTGCTATTTTTATTGAAAAATCAAAAGTTTCTTATTTTTTGAAAGTAGTAAGATTAAAAAATTGTATTAAGTAATTTTTAATTTGAGTACTTTATTTTAAGTAATGAATCTATTAAGTGTTACAAAATGTTATGTCATATTTATAATAAATAATAATGGTGTTACTATTATTAGTTATAATCATGCCAAGAAAATGTTCAATAGTTAATTGTACCACAAATTATTTAACATCAACTTCAGAAGAAAAGCTTCATGTTTACATGTTTCCAAGTGACCCACAAAAGTTACAATATTGGTTGTCATCTATTCCAAATGCGTTTGAAAAAGTAACTTTAAATATGGGTGTGTGTGAAAAACACTGGCCACCAGGCTGCAAAATGCACAAGCCTCCTCGATCAAAGTTTGAGGTAAGCATCCTTAAAGTTGTTTTTATTGATAAGTTTTACAATGACTAATTTTATTAATATCTTTTTTAGGTTCCTGTTGATCCCCCATCTATTTTTCCTGGATGCACATCTTCAATGGTGCGCCAAACAGTCTCAACACAACCAAGATCTACAAATATAAATAAAATTTCTTTAACATCACGAAATGCAATACCTGATGAATTGGATGATTTCAATCAAATTGATTTAATTAAATTTTATGATGTTGAAGTAATGTTGTCTGAAATAAAAGAAAGGTAAAATTAATTTTTTCTCCTCGTTTTATGATATTTGTTTGTTTTGATTTAAAGTTTACTTGTTATTAAATCTATTTTAGATATCCTCAATACTTTGCGTTCATTGAAAATTCAAAAGTCATATTGTTTGATGTTTCTCGATCATGTCTACCTGAAACAATATTTTCTGTTGAAATTAACTGTCATTCGCGTCAAGTTAATATTTATTGTAGGCATACAAAAGTTAACTGCTATGACCTGCTCAGTTTTTCTCATTGTCTTACTCGGTGGTCACAGCTTGAAGCTATTGTCAAAAGAGTTTGTAGCTCTAGTCCTGAAATAAAAGATGAGGTATTAAGTTTGATTAGTCAAATTGAAAATACATACAGTGATACTTCTGAAGAAATTTTTTTCCTCATTGAACAACTACGCCTCACCACTTATTCTCCAAATGGACTACGCTTTTCTACTTTATGTATACGTCGTGCACTTGAACTGTATTTGTCCTCCAGATGTTGTTATCGACATTTAAGAAATCTGGTTTGTTTGCCCAGTCCAAAGACTCTCATATCAAAATTAGGAAGAGTTGGAGAAGTTGGAAATGAAAAAGTGTGCAATAATACAATCAAAGTTGTTTTTGAAAATTTTAATAGTTCTGAAAAGCGTTGCTGCCTTCTCTTTGATGAGATGTATATTAAACCAAGTGTTAGTTTCAGAGGAGGACACCTCATTGGATATAGTGAGGACAATCCCACTAAAATTGCAAAAACGTTATTAGTCTTTATGATTAAACCTATGTTTGGTAAACCTTCTTTTGTTTGTAGAATTGTACCAATATTTAAACTGTCAGTGCACTTTCTTCACGATTTGATTATAAACATAAATAAACAAATAATTGATGCAGGAGGAGAATTACTGTGTCTTTTATCAGATAACCATCCCACAAATCGAAGTGTTTACCAAAGTTTCGTTGTTAATAAAAGTTTTCCATGGCAAGGTGTTATAGAAAAAGAAAAACCAGTTATTATGCTACACGATCCAGTTCACTTGTTTAAAAGTATAAGAAATAATTGGTTTACGGAAAAAACACAAACAATTAGTTTAAAAATTAATAATCAACCTCTCTCTGGTGATTGGTCTCACATTGTTCAATTATATAACAGACAGAAAACTTGTGTTGCCAAAACTACAAAGCTTTCACGCAAGTCAGTGTACCCTAGTTTGATTGATAGACAAAATGTTGCAAACATGGTTGCTGTATTTAATGAAAAAACTGTTGCAGCATTGAGATTAGCTAATTTTGAGAACACTGCCTGTTTTTTATCACCAATTGTTTCATTATGAAACATGCTAAATGTTAAGAGGAAAGGTTGTGATGTTTTACTTAATGATATCAATAGGTCTCCTTTCCAGACACTCGATGACCTTAGATTTAAAGAAATTTTAGCATTTGCTGATGCAACTTCTAAGATGTCAGAGGGAAAGGGATTAAAGCGTCATAATACTTTTACACCAGAAACAAAACATGCTTTAGTTAACACCCTACAAGGATTGGTGGAATTAATAAAAAAACTGCTTTCAGAAGATCACCAATATGTTCTTCCCGGTTTTTTTCAAACAGATCGTCTTGAAGGTGAATTTGGCATCTACAGGTAAAATTATTTTTGTGTTACTTATAGTAAAGAAAATTTTGTAGGTTTGAAATCTAAAAAACAAATATTTCTCTTATTTATTTAAATGTATTATTTTTTAACATACATAAGTTTATTGATTCGTTTTTTTTTGACAATTGCTGTTTTAACTATAATTTAATACTCGGTTCAACTCAATTTATTTGGTTATATCTTTTTGCAATTTTTTTGCTTATTTGTAGACAACTAAGTGGCTGAAATTATTTTATCTCAGCAGAACAAGTATTGAACAGTTTGCACCTTCAGCGGTTAAAATTATTCAGCAAAATAGTTTCTTTGGATGAAACTGACATTCATTGCTCACGCATACATTCAGACTGTTGCACAATGGATCTATTGGAAGAGGATATTATTTATTTAGATGAATGTTTAATTAATGCAGACAATGAATCTATTAATGATCAGGAGAATGCTGCCCTTTTTTATATGGCTGGTTATGTACAGCACAAGATCGATCCGCAGCGTATAGTTGATACAACAACATCACAATCAGCTAGTTCTGAATTTACAGATTATGTTTCACGTGGTAAATTGCGTTATCCTGGTGATACTCTTCTCCAGTTTATTTGTGTTTGTTATCTACTGTTTAACAGCGTTCCAATGTCTGAAAAACGTTTTCAATGTGTTGTTTATTTAAAGAAATTATTTTTATTCTTGCATTCAACATTACCATTTGATTTAGAAACAGACAGTATAGGTATTTCAAAAGTTATATCAATAACAACTAACTGTTTCTTAAAAGGTGTTACGACCCTTGATAATACATCTGATATTGTTTCATTAAACATTGAGGACAGAAAAAGAAAGAAACTCAATACTTAGTGGTCTGATTATTTAGTTGACGTTGGTGATATAATTAATAACGTTTTGAAATGTATTTATGGCTTTATATTTATATGGTTTAAAATTTGTTTATAATTATATATTTATTATTATGATATGAATATATAGTATGATAAGTAGTGATTAATTAGTTTATTAACATTGTTTTTAAAAATAATTATTTACAGCTAATTTACAGTTTCTTTGTAAAAGCTAACAGCTAAATTACAGTTTCTTTGTAAAAAGTTGTTTTATTTTTAACACTTAATCAACACAATTTAATTTTTGTTTGAAAATAGTGATAAATAATTGAGCCATAACATTTTTTTATTAAATTTCTATTCATAATTATATTTTTGTTTAATAATAGAAGTGTTTCGCTTTTTTTTTCATCGGCCCTGTCGTCAAAACTACATGAAATTAGAGTTTCGCGTCCCGTTGTTTTAGTAGTCCCTGACAATGCCACTGCCACCCACAAACAACAGTTGCCTTTACCAATGCAATCATACGAGACATTGTTGTTGCTGGAATATCAGACATTGACATCCGTAAAGATGTACTTGGATGGGCCTCCCTTGACACAGCCTCAATAACAGATATCATTGCTTTTATTGATGGTAAGGAAATGGAACGGAATGCACTAGGCTGTAGTTCAACAATGGCAAGTGTCATCAATCATCTTTCAGAAAACAATGGAAATACACATGGTAGTAAAGAGATCAACGTTACAGCTAATGCCCAGATTGCTCAAAATCTTATAGTTTATTTACCGAATCATCTAGAGGATGGAACACAAAACCTCACAAGCTGTATTTAGACTGTTGGAAAAAACTTACATCTTGAAATTCTAAAATCGACAACAGAATCATCTCAAATGATATGAAACTAAATGCATCTAAAGATGCTGAGGCCAGCGGACTTGTATTAATGTTAAGCACAATAAAAAATTAAATTAAAGTTAAAAGAAAATCACATATTTAAATTCAATTCAGCTACGCATGATTACCAACAAATCAGACTACGATGCATTTGGTATCCCATTTCCTCCCATTATACTAAAATATCTACAAGCCATTACAGATACTGGTGCACGTCTTGCTTATGGTCCAGGAAAGAGTTTGATAGTACAGGTTTTAAATCAAAAAAATTAACACCTGTGAAATATAGCATGTCTGCTGCCAACAAAACCAATTTTTGTATTAAAGGTGCAATTTTTGTACGTCTTGAAGGACAACAACCTAATAGCAACAAAGCGAATGTACAGTAATGCTTTATATAAGTCCAAATGCAAACAGGTTCTACTTATCTAAAGAGGCGATGACTCAACTGGGTATCATCTTTAAAGACTTTCCACAGATTTTTAGTGCCCTCCATGGAGCTATTAGCTCAGGCTCTCAGACAAAAGGAAACGAAACACTGAAATCAAACCAATACACACATGCGATTGTCCCAAAGAAGTCTCCCACCAAGTGTACCTACTAAACTTCCTTTTGATTGCTCCCCTGTAAATAACGAACAAATGAAAACTTGGCTTCTTGAAAGATACTCTGCCTCAATATTTAACATATGCTCACACCAGATACTACCTGACAAGGAGGGCCAACAATTAGTATTTTAATCCAGGACAATGTCAAACCAGTAGCAGCATTCACTCCAGCCACCATACCAATCCATTGGCAAGATCAGGTGGAGAAAGATTTTCTTCGTGATGAATCTCTTGTTGTTATTGAAAAGGTATCTTTAGGAGAACCTACAACATGGTGCCACAAAACGGTCATCATACACAAACATGATGGCGGGCCTCGTCGCACTGTTGACCTATCTCAATTAAACAAATATTGCTAGAGAAACCCATGCCATAAATACACCATTTTAACTAGCTTGTTTAGTCCCAAGAAATTTATGGAAAACTGTAACCGATGCATGGAATGGTTATCATAGCGTCCCAATACGAAATGAAGATAGACATTTTACCACCTTCGTCACACCTTTTGGACGCTACAGATACGTTGGAGCTCCTTAAGGTTTTGTTTCAAGCGGGGACGGCTAAAACAGGCGTTTTAATGAAATTGTGGAATATTTTAGTCGCAAACAAAGATGTGTAGATTACACCCTCCACTACAACAATGAACTAGTTAAGTATTGGTGGCAAACAATCGAGTTTTGCAAGCTTGTTGGTAAAACTGGACTTATTTTAAATCCACAAAAATTCCAATTTGCTCAAAGAATTGTAGATTTTGCAGGTTTTAGAATATCTGAAAGTAATTGAACCACTGCCCAAATATATTGAC
Organism: Hydra vulgaris; assembly: GCF_022113875.1. Taxonomy (NCBI): domain Eukaryota; kingdom Metazoa; phylum Cnidaria; class Hydrozoa; order Anthoathecata; family Hydridae; genus Hydra; species Hydra vulgaris. The sequence goes on along the minus strand of NC_061166.1, from coordinate 43,782,298 downwards.
ACAATCAAATCATTTCCAACACCAACCTTAGTAACTGACATCAGATCTTGGTTCGGTTTAGTTAACTAAGTATCACATTACTCCCAACTTCGTGAAGTTATAGCCCCATTTAAAGCTCAGCCCCAAATCGAAATTCTATTGGTCGCATGAACTCAACACTTCATTCAGTGCATCAAAAGAAAAAATCATCAACGCAATAAAAAACGGGGTCCAAATATTTGACATAACCAAGAAGACCTGCTTGAGAAGCGACTGGTTGAAATCGGGTGTAGGTTATTACCTCTGCCAAAACATTGTTTTTGGCTCAGGTGATGCCCTAAAATAAAAAACCACACCTGCCGGGTCCAGATTCTTGTTATCTGCCAAAAAACTATATGCCCAGTTGAAGGGGAAATGCTAGGCGTGGCTTGGAGTCTGGAGCAGACTAAACATTTTATGCAAGAATATGATAACCTTTTGGTAGTAACTGACCAGAACCCTAGATCAAATTGCTAACACACGACTTTTCCGACTAAAACAGAGAACCTTGCCATGGAAATTTATTATCTAGCACCAACCAGGAAAAATAAATCTGGTGGCGTATGCTAATTCTTGTTATCCAGCAGAGAGAATGAATGAACTTGTAAACTTAACCACCTGCCATCAAGATACCGAGTTAGGGGGCTTACAAGAAAAGGACTTTACTAATAGATTTTTTTTCTATTTTAATATTAAATAACATGGAAAACTGTAAACGTACTTTTATAAATATATCGTTAGAGTATTTATAAAAACTATCCTTTTTTAGGCAAAAAATTGCCTAAAAAAAGATAGCATTCTCTATAGAAGGCTGAATACAAAATATGAAAAAAAGGTATTTTTCATATTTTGTATTTAGCGTAAATATTTTCTTTCGTAAATTCTTAAAATAAAACACTAAGAAATAAACTTGAGTAATATTTAAACATAGAAAATTTTCAAATATTACGAAAATAGTATTGGTTACCGATTTGCTTTGTAATGTTTTAAATAAATTTATAAAATCACATACAAGTGAAAAATCAATTTTGAGTTTTGAATCAAAACATGAAAAGTTTAGGTTTGTTGCATGAAACATTGACGGCCTTTTCAAGTGTTGGAAAAGTATTTAAGTGAGCGTCTGTCAAACATTTTTTATAGAGAGTGCGCATTTCATTCACAATAAATCGAACATCAAGAGAGGATTTTCCATCCAGAAATATACTTGCATAACCCAAAGCAAAGACACCACAAAAGAAACTATCAATTTGCTTATTAAGGGGAAGAAATTTTACTTCAAACTTTCCATTCTTCACAAGTGGTTGAGACAAAAATTTTAAACATTTTTTCAAAATCGATGTTAGGTTAGTGCGCAGGCTATTGCACAGTTGAACCCTGCCATTTGAAGCGAATGATAATAGCCAATGAGAACTACCGTCGTGCAATATTTGAAGGTGATTGCCAGAAACTGGGATATATGTGGATTTCTTTTTCTAACAGTTTAATACTGATTGGTAAGTTTAATGGCTACCAAGAGCCTTACAAATTAATTTTTGCCCTGCGTCTATAAGGTTGCTATCTTTACTTTCCAAAATTTTTCCTATCTGCTTATGTGAGCTCATACAGCTCATTTTTGAGCCATAAAGGCAAAACTTGGAAAGATGATTGACTGGGCTGACATTTTCCAGAAGATTCAATCTATTGTATACCAAGAGTGTTTCTGAGGTGTCATGATAAGCCAAGAAAATTGCCACTTTTTATCACCTATGCAGTTTGAAAGTTGGCTAGCTAGACCACTAATACTTCCACAAGTTTTAATTATTAATATTTGTGTACTTACTCTATTATTTTCATTATTATCGTTGGAGGGCTTTCCAAAAGGTTTCTACGAATCAATATATATCTTTGAAAGTAAGGTAGTACCTTTTCTTTTAACTAATCGGGCTCACTTACTACACTTTGGTTTGATATTTGCATAGGTCGCACACTTGTGTACAGGGAATGAGTTCTCCGATTGTTGCACGGCATAAATCATAATCATCTCAACAATTTCGTCTTGTGCATGATTCCAAAAATATGCAGGTCCTTCAATTAATATTAATTTTAATTTGTCGTCTGCTCCTTGAATATAAGTTTTAAGTTGAACAATGTTGTATGTTTTTTTAAGAGTTAACCCCAATGCGTTTTTTAAATTTGCAACTTCTTTTTCAGAGATATTCACAACAGTGAAAGGACCGAGCTATTTTTGTGAAAACTTCCCACCAATCTGATCAAACCGTATGTTGTTTTTCAATGATACAATGTTACTTACCTTAATTGTAACTTTGACAAATCGCGACGTTAGAATTATCTTGTTCTATCTCCACATTTTTTAGTTTTGAGATAAAACGATTTAAAAAACAAAAACTTTAGGAGACGGCGTATAACTTTTTTTTTATAACTTATGTTTTTTCCGCAACTTTTTTACTTATAACATAGATTTCAATTCAATAGAAAAACATTATTTTGAGGAACACAACACTATGTGTTGTGTTCCTCAAAAAAATGTCTTTGAGTTAATGATATATATCATTATCTCAATTTTTTCAGAAAGTAGAGATAAAACTAGATAATTCTAACGTCGCGAAATGTCTACTATCATAATCTCTTTTTTTTTTTTTCTTCGCAGCTTTTATATTTTCGCTTGCTTCAGACATAGTTGTTGCTCTAATTTTACTCGTTAATGATAGCATTAAAAAAGTTGTTAAAGTTGTTTGGTTGTTCTACGTCAATATTTTCTTCTTCGTCTTGTTTATTGCTTTTGTCTTGACATGGCTATGCTTCACATCAATTGGCAAAATTGGTTTGCGATTATACATCAGCATGAATGGAGAGTAGTTAGTAGAAGAATGTTGACTAACGCGATGAGCAAAAAGAATACCCTCTATAACTTGACGCCACATTTTAGGATTACCTTCCAAAACCTTTTCCAAAGAGTTCTGTTTTGTTCGGTTTGACGTTCTACCAATTCATTTGCATGAGGGTGTAAGCAAACGTAACTCTCTGCTCTACTCCAGTTAGTTCGTGTAGTTATTTACATACTTCGTTTACAAACTCCCGACCCTGGTCATTGATTTGGATTTTAAAGCACCCATGTCAACACATAATCTCGTACAAAAAGAGACAAGTTTGAGCTGATTTTGTCCTTGATAGGTTTGGCCTCCGACCATTTTGAAATATAATCGATCAAGACAATGATATGACGATACCCATTGACGACTAGAAGATTACAAATGTATACTCCAACTTGTTCCATTACACTTGATAGTACTTGTATAGACTTCAATTCCACTTTTGCAGACTTTAGGTCACCTTGTTTTTGACATTGTTCGCAGCTCCTTACTATATACTTACTAACATCAGTAGCAATATTATACCAAAATAATATTTTTGTAATATTGTCATACGTAGTGTTTTTTCCCTTTATGTGAGACCATTGCTTTGGAGTGTTCAGAATCTCCAATACCTCGGTGTACGTCTCTAATAACTTCCATTTGGAGTTCTTGATTTTTAATAACCATTCTTTTATTATAAGATAAATGTCCGTCTTTTACTTCAAACCGTTTTGCTGCTCTTCAAAAAATTGATTTAACCCCATATTCATGTGAAGATATTTAAATACGCTTTTGCGTTTGAATCAACTTTGGTTCTATTGTGAATTCTATACAGTTTTTTTTTAAAAAATAATTTTTACTGCAGAATTTTTACTGACTTTTTTGTTACTTTTTTTTTTGAATCGTATGTTTTTGGAGTCTTAATTTACCGCTCCAATCATAGTTTCCCGGAAAATTATGACTCATAACGTCAAATTTTTCTGTCAAATTTTGCTTCGAAGTCTTGATTTCCCGTTTTTAAAATTTACAGTTTTTTTAAAAAAAAAAATTTTTACTGCAGAATAAAAAGACTTTTTTTTTACTTTTTTTTTTGAATCGTATGTTCTTGGAGTCTTAGTTTACCGCTCTAATAATAGTTTCCCGGAAAGTTATGACTTATAACGTCAAATTTTCCTGTCAAATTTCACTTCGAAGTCTTGATTTCCCGGGAAATTAAGACTTCGAAGTTATAATTTTATGGAGCCTTAATTTACCGCTACAGCGGTCTTTATCACCTATTGTTTTGACGTGTGTTAAGTTTTTTAAGTTTTTATAATTATATGCTTTTTCAAAAAGAATCGGGAGACTGATTAAGTGCAAATTTTGTAAGTGCGAAATGGCATAGATAAGAAAGGTTGAAAAAACTGCTATAAGTACTAACTGGTATATGTACAAATTGGCATAAGTGTGCTAAAAGAATTTGCAAACATTTGTATAAGTGCGAACTGGCATAAGTGCGAAACAGTTGCAAAAACTGGATTATGTACGAATCGACATAAGTGCGAACTGGCATAAGACCTCTGATTTAGTTTGCAAACATTGGCATTAGTGCAAATTAGTATAAATGCGAACTAACATTAATGCAAAGTAGTTACAAAAACTGGCATAAGTGCAAATTGGCATAAGAGCGTCAAATAAAATTGTAAATATAACCAATAATGCGAATTAGCATTTCGCACTTATGCCAATATGCAATTATGTCAGTTCGCGCTTATGCCAATTAACAAATTCTTTCTTTTCAAAAGAATTCGTATTGTAAAAACATTTATAGTGACATCATAAAAATTCCGTGGTGATTGTCATAAAATTTTTCATAGCTACACAGCTTCTTAATGACAAATACAACTCTATTTAAATTTTTATTAGAACATACTTTGTTCGTAACATATTTTTGCAAAATAGTTTCCAGACTTCCACCTAGGTTACTTCTTTCAATCGTGATCATGGCACAACTTTGTGAAGAAATTTTTTTGTCAGATTTTAATATTTGTGAAATATTTTTCACTTTTTTTAGAAAAAGAGGTCTTTTCTATTAATATTTTCTCTTTCTTATAAATAACAAGGAATGCAGTATAGAGCATTACCAGACTCTGAATATGTTAAATATTCTATTATACAAGTTTCTTCATTTATTATTTTTTTCGAAAAATTCTGTTCGTTAAAACAAAGATATTCGATGCAGTGTAGTCTACATTCTTCTTGGATTTGATATCAAGCCTTACAACAAAAGCAATCAAAGATTTGTCAATAATCCATTTACAAGGATCGTCATTTATGAATATCATGGTATTTTGCTTATATTTTTAATGTTTGTGGGAGATTCAGTAACATTAGTTGTTTTATCGAAATGTTTTGTGGGAACAAAGCGGTTAAAAGCGGTTAAAAAAAATGTGTTTTCAGTGGATGAAACTGGTACAATAACGGTGTTTTCTCTATCTAAACTTGTATATTTTCTATTAAATCTATATCTAAAATAGTTTTACCACAAGCACCATACGTCAAAGTTTGAGTGCATATTCATAGATTGTTTAACTTTTTTTTTTCACAATTTTTTTTAGAAATTGGCAAAACACAAGAAAGTTATTTATCTATTATTCATCTATTGAATTGAATTTTCCGCTCAGTTCAATAAATGAAAAAAGTTTTATGATTAAATAATAAAAGAAAAGAGTTTATCGTCTTCTGCTGACTCAAAACCACTCTTTGTTTACTATTAACGGTGCTAACTCTGATTCAACATGGTATCCGATTTGCACATCTATCTTCAATTAGCCAAGTATATAAACCTTTAGCAGTTCCAACGCTAACACATGGTCTGGAACTCTGTGAAAATAGAAAGTTAACAATGCATAGAATTGATAAAATTAGAAGGAATGCAGATATGTCATTTTTTATTGTCTCCCATTATGGCAAAAATTATATAATTTTTCTATTTAAAGTTCGGTAGACATCAACTTATGGGAGAACTTGTATCCTTGATCCTTAAGCCCCTTTGATCCTATAGCGTTATCACTTTACTTACATAACTTATTTAAGAGGACTGAAAACTAAAGTGTTATAAATATTGTATCTTCAAAAATAATTGTGTTTTGGTTAGAGAATGAAACAAAATTAAATTTATTTCTAAAAAGTTTTATTTTGAAGAAAAATAAATTTAAAAGCATTATAGATTGTCAACCAAAACAACATAAAAATATGCCAACGAATTTGAAATTACTGTTTTTGAATGCATTCCTAAATTGTGGATAAATTCACAAAATCGCTGGGAAACACTGACTTCGTGGTTTTATGTTACGTAAGAATGTTTTTTTTTACGAAATCCAGAAGCTACTAGTATGGCATGAGCAACTACTTTTAATCGTTTAAACAGAGAATTTTTCTCCAATCTAAAAGATGTACATTTGCGACACAAGATTCAGCCACAAAACATTTATAATGATAAATGAGACAGGTTTATAATTTATATAACTTATTTACAGGTTTATAATTATTAAAATTTATCATTTGTAAGGATAAATGAGACAGCCACAAAACATTTATAATGATAGATAAGACAGGTCTCACAACTGCTCGAAAACCAGTTAAAGTAATTGCTGGTAAAAAAAGAAATATCTGGCAAAAATTAACTAAATAAGCTTCAAGAAAAAAAAAAAATCTTAATCAAATAAAAAAAACTTAATAAACGCAAAATATGATCTTTATGTCAAGAAAAAAACTTGTATATATATATATATATATATATATATATATATATATATATATATATATATATATATATATATATATATATATATATATATATATATATATATATATATATATATATATATATATATATATATCTATCTATATATATATATATATATATATATATATATATATATATATATATATATATATATATATATATATATATATATATATATATATATATATATATATATATAAAATAGACCCACTGAAAAATAGAGAAAAACCTAAAAATTATAGGCCCGCTCCTAGAAAAATATTGGCAAATAAAAAAACCCATTTTAAAAAACGTCTAAAAAGCAAAAACACTAAATTATCAACAATTGGATATTTTAACTTGCGGCTTCACATACTAATTGTTTAATTATCAAACATCTAGACGCTGTAAAATGTCTCTCTATCGGATGTTTAACTATTGGAAACCTAGACACTGCAACAATATATTTTATCTCGTTCACGAAATGTCTTTTTCTCGTTTTTAATTTGTTTATATCCGATTCAATAAAAAAAACTGTTCACCTCTTATATTATTTATATAATGTTTTCTTTTTATTAAAATAAAATTAATAAACATAAAAATATATAAAAACGGATATAAGAAAACAAAAATTAAGAAAGAAAAAGTTACAAAAAAGTCCTGACTAAAAAGATTACTGAACATCAATTTTACAACATTATTAAAGTTGAATCAAATATTGGTACAAATAGTTTAACTACAACTGAAACTTGTCAACCACCCAGCCAACATTGACAGATGGGTACCATATGGTTTTTGTCTTGGCTTACGGAAACGGGATTTTGACAGGTAAGTGTTTTAGTTTCCGGACGGGTTCCATATGGTAATAAAATCAAGCATATTTTCTCGTTTTAGCTTTATCTGGTTTTTATAAGGGCCGAAGAATCTGGGAATTTGACGGGTTTCCCATAAGGTTCCTAAAAGGTTAAAAAATTTAATTAGAAAAATCTTAACAAAAATTACTCGATGGTTGCCATTTATAATTCGTATTGGGCGTGAAATAAGATTAAAAATTTAACTTTTATGTATTATATTTTTTGTATACATTATATTTACATTGTAATTAAAGAGAATTTTTTTTTTTTGATGTATTTTGTCACTGTGAAATTCCATTAAAAAGACGTTGTTTTAAATTTCATTTATTTATTACCATTATAAAAGAACTAATATATATATATATATATATATATATATATATATATATATATATATATATATATATATATATATATATATATATTTTAATTAAGTTTACAAAGTTTAATATATTTGTTAACATATGCTCCAGGAACTATTAAACATGTAGTAAATATTCCATTGAGACACTGTTTGCATTTTTAAAATGATCAAAATATAAAGTTTTGTTTCTGCTAGTGATTGTAATAACTGGTTTGAATTTAATCATAATTTGTAATAATAGTTTGAATTTAATCGTTTTTAGTCAGAAACATTTTAAAAGAGCAAACAGACGAATGGAATTTGATGGATAGGTTATTTTTAGGGAATTAAAAGCTTTTAAATCGTTTTTACAGATCCACTCTTTTCCCTTGATTTTTCTATATGTTTTGCAAGCAAAATGACTGATGTTAACGAAGTTTACGCACCGTCAGATATAAATAAAGATATAATTAGATGTTTAAATGCAAAAAAATGGCTTTACTGTTACGCATCAACCTCATTTTTTAATCATTGAAATTTTTTGACTTTGATATGATATTGTACACTTGTAATATTAACAATAATTTCATAATATGCATAATAATAACTTATACTTACAATACCTATACTTGTAAATACTGGTAATATAATACCTATATTAATAATACTGATAAAATTTTTATTGATATGAACGTTTGCATTCAAACTATAGTTATAAAACTTTAATTTAACTTGATAACTTTAACATATATAACAATAACTAAAAAAAGATAATAGTTATTATAAAGATTATAACCATATGCTTATTTATTATAACTGAGTTATAGTAAGTTAAACACGATAAAATGTTAACTTCCAGGTAATAGGTCTTATATGATATGTATCTTATGTATATCTTGTATTTTGCAGCATGTTCAAGAATATTTCTGCTTGGTGCACTCTGACTGTTTTGTGCACTATTGACAATATTTGCATACTGATATGAGTAAAAGTGACTTCAACAACCAGAATGTATTTTTAATAAATATTAGTAATAACAGGTGAGAAAATCTAATTATAATAATAATGATGATAACTTTTTACAAATGTAATAATTTGAGTAAATATTACCGTTGTTTATTACCTCGATTAGAGTTGTGTTTATTATTTTTATCTAAAGAATAATAAGCAAAAGTCAGTATTTCCTAAGTATTAAATATTATATAAAAACATGTGTTTAAAAAAAATGTATCATAAAATAAAAAAATAAGTATTTGAGTATAAAAAAAAACACATTTATTATTATAATGTATATACATCATATCAACTATGTTGTCTATAAAGTAGGGGTTGCAGCTGATATTTCAGCTTCAGCTATAAACTCATTAGCTTCAAATTAATGCTGATCAAGTCAGTTTAATCAGCTTGATAGCTGATAGTAAAGGAGAACAATACTCCATAAATATTTTATATAAAATATACTTTTATATTGGAATTTATTCAATGAAAATCTAAAATAGTGACAAAATTTAAACATACATGTAAAAAATTTCACACAAAAGTTTTTTGGTGCACTTAGTCACGGTCATTAGATCCTAAAGTTTTTGTATTGCTTTGGAAATAATTTAAGAAAACGGAAACAGTAAAAAAAAAATAGAACTCTGTACAAATACGGCAATTATAATGGCTTTTCCGATATGCTAAATAGCTACGACTGGCATCTTGAATTCTAAAACTTTGATGATAATGTTTCAGACAACAAACTTGTCGATATTTATGATAAAGAACCTATATATTCATTGCAACAATTACAAAATAAGTTGTTAAAAAAAAAGCGCCTTGGATGAACTCTAACTTAAAAAAGTTAATTAGAAAGAAAAGAAACCTCTGGAGAAACTGCTTACAAAATCGTTTTTTTAAACAATTGAATACAAATCAAAGTATTAAGAACCAAATTACACCAATTAAGAACCAAATTTTACCGATGAAATTAGTGACAATGTACCATTATTTAAAAATAGGGCAAACGTTATTTGTGATGACCCTACATTTTCACCGCACACAGTTTCTGTCATCCTGATGTCACTAAATCTAAATAAATGTACAGGAGTAGACGGAGTTCACCCATTTCCTTTAAAGTTCATCACATATTTATTAAATTGTATGACACAGGAACAATTCCATCGATGTGGTTAAATGCTAATCTAACACCATTATTTAAGAGTGGAGATAAATCGGAACCAACGAATTATTGACCAGTGTTACTTACTTCAGTTATAAGAAAAGTAATAGCACGTATCTTAAAAGCTCCTTTTATGTCGCACTTGGAAAATAACAATTTCTTGAAAAAGGAACAGCATGGATTTTCTAAACAAAAACTGTTTTACAAACCTTATAGAACCTATGGATCTAACAACTTAAGCAATAGAAGATAATTTACCAGTAGATATCATTTTCATTGATATGAAAAAAGCTTTTGATTCCGTGCCTCACAACCGATTGTGTCTTAAACTAAAAAGTTATCAATTTAATTATAAAGCAGTTAGATAATGAAAAAATTTCGTATGTAACATAGTGCAACGTATTGTCTGCAACGGCGAATTTTCAAGTTGGTCTCCAGTTACAAGTATAGTACCGCAAGTGTCTGTTTTGGGTTCGTTTATGTTTATTGTTTATATAAACAACTTAACGAATGAGTTATTAACGAACTGTAAAATGTATGCTGATGATATTAAACTAATTAAAATAATTAGAAGATCAAACAGATCTGAACAAATTAATGGCATCGTCACAATTATGGTTATTAAAATTTAATGTCAGCAAATATAAACGCATGCATATAGGTAGCAAAAATACTAAGCATATATACACAATGTATAATTAGTGTTAGATAGAATTGAACTATCAGAAACCGAAATTCAAAAAGATTTAGAAATTATGACTTCAAACCACTTAAAATGGTTTAGTCAAGTTAATTATGTGTTTGGTAAAGCAAATAAAATGTCTAACATAATCTAAATTATTGTACAACTCTTTTGTAAGACCATATCTAGACTACGCAAATTCAGTGTGGTATCCTTACTTAGAACAATAAAAAAAAATTGAATCGATACAACGTAAAGCAATACGAATAAAATGTCTTCATGGGAAAAACTATGAAAGTAGGCTAACCTACTTTAAATTAACGACTCTTTAAAAAAGACGCGAACGTGTTGACCTAATCCAACTTTACAAAATTGCAATAAAAATAAATAATTTAACATTAGAATACCCACCAGAATTAATAGCTTTAAATACGAGAGATCAGAATATGAGGTTTTATAGACAAATAACTAAAAATCCAAGTGGTACTATTTCTTAACAAACCGTGTTATTAACAGCTGGAATAACTTAGATCAAGACATTGTAGATTCTAAAACACTTAAACATTTTAAATCAAATTTGGACTTATTTAACATGAACCGGCTGTTAAAGCCTAATCATCTATTAATTAGGCTGTTAAAACCTAATCAACCAAATCACCTCGGCTCCCTACATTGCCATTGTACATGTACACAGTTATTATTAAATCAATAAATATTTAAATCTTTTATGAATTTAAACGTGTAAATTATTTCGATATCAAAGAAGCAAGATAATAAGATGTATTGTCTTCTGCTTACTCTCGTCAGCATTTAAAGATTATATTTTGCTTTTACAAGTATATTTTAAAGTTATTTGTACCTTGACAAAATATGCATTTAAAAAAACAAAAACAAAACAACACTTTATTACTTTAACAAAGTAATGCAAACTTGCAATCGACTGGAGTAAATCTTTGTCTAATGATTGATTGAGACAAAAAAAAATCATTATCAAACGTCCTAACGTTGACGTAGAATATAATGTAGAGGCAACTTTAAACCAGTCATTTGAATTCTGTAATATAAGAGAACAAAGAATGACATTTAAAAACATGATGGAAGAAGGTATTCAAAAAAAATATTAACTAGACTTCAGGCTAATTGAATTATTAGTTTTGAACTATTAGTTTTATACACTTTGCTTTTTACCTTTAGGTGATTCAAACAGTTAGGGTGGTAAAGAGTATAGATAAATAATATTGAGTTGACTCATCTGAAAAACTTTGTTTTTTCATCAGATATAAAATTGATATCAAATTGTTATCAAAGGATAAAAATGGGTCTAAAAAAGTTTATTTTTATAGAGTTGTGGTTTTACTTTAAAATGTGACAAACTATCTCGACTTCCCCATTTGAGTATACTAAGTTCATAGATGATGTTACAGTTAAACAGGAAACTATTTTAACAGCAGATTTATATAAAACCTCAAAACTAACAAATAAAGTGTTAAAGAGTGGTGATATCAAATAAATTAACAATTAAAAATATTTATCAACAACTTTTTCGCTATAGTCATCCTCTTTGATGATATCTCTGTCAAAAATAGTAGAAAAGGCATCTTCCACATCGCATGTAGCTAAAAGTTATAGCTAAAAGTTTAAAATATAATATAAATAAAGTTTAAAATATAGATAAAAGTTTAAAAATGGTTTAGTAAATGTTAACAGATAAACAATACATTTACAATTCATGTTTGTCAATCATTTTTAATTTCATATTTTACTTTTAATATTAATATTAATGCTTAGTTGTCATCCTGAGCAACTGCTCAGTTTGTTTTAAATTTATTTTGCTTTATAAAAAATTACTTTTTTCTGAGCATCTGGTAGTTAGAATTTATCTCTAACAATAACATAAAACTATTATGTATTTTATTATTAAAAAAAATATATATTTACTGTTGAAAATGGTGTGAATGTTGTAGTTAGTTTATAGTATTTTCTTTTTTTAGAGTTAATATAAATATAAAGTTAACCTAAGATGGTTTGATAAATGTCGAATAACAAAATTTAGAAACAGTATTACATTCTTTAGGCAAAGTCAATTTTATTTAAATAAAAATTTGTTTCTATTGAAAAAAAAGTAATTTCTTTTAGAAAATAATTTATTTCTTGCTGAATAAAAAGTAGTTGCAAGAATAATAATATTTCTTAATTGTTTGTTTGTTTTGATTTTACAGCGTTTTTATTTTTTTTAATGGCCTTCTATTATTTCGGCAAAAATGTAGAATATTAGGCCGTATACTTTAAGTTGGCCATGGTAACCCCACAATAATGGGCACTTATGATTTTTTTTATAGTTTAAATGTATTTTTAAACGAACATTTAAAAAAGATATATATTATTTTTGTACAAAAATAAAATTTTTTTCAAATGTTATTATAACTGACACAAATATGGGTCAAAAAGTTTAGACAAATATTTTATTCTTTATTTCATTTTTAAACTGTAAAATAGTGAAATTTTAGTTTTAAGTAGGGATGTACCGAAGCTGCAATTTTGCTTAAGCCGAAGCTTCGGCTTAAGTATACGTAATTTAAAGCTCAATTAACTTCACCACGGTGATTTGAATAATTAAGCTGCTTTTAAAATTGTATATCAATGTTTTAGGTTTGTATGTTTTGTCCTACAAGCCCATTTTAGGAAAATTATAAAACAAAACCAATATTATAAAAAATTTAAACAAATTTTGTACAAAAATTTAGAGAGCGAAATATAGAGTCTCAACTTTATATATCTAGCAGGTATAGGAAAGGTTACATCACTAAATCTTAGACATTTACTGAAACTTAAAGTGGTACATCTATAAAGAATCTTTATTTTTTCGATTTTTTATAAACATACTTTTTAGATATTTTAAATACCAAAGAATTCGAAAAAGATATTTAAAAAAAATATAATAATAATAAATGCCTAAAACAACATTTTATTTTAAAGTTGTAAATTTTTGGTCCCTTGCAACGCTCATAGCAACCAAGTAAGTCTCTTAGAAAACCCAGTTTTCTTGGCAATAACACAGTGGATGTTTATGTATACTCTTATCCACTTTGTTTTTACTTAAAATCTATAACTTTAAACCTCAAATTATACGCGTATAATTTGAGGTTTAAAGTTGTAGATTTTAAGTAAAAACAAAGTGGATAAGAGTATACATAAACATGCCGTATACGGCATGTTATTGAGGCATATTAATCACAGTGCTCCACTGCGACCGCCAGGGTAAACTTTGGTTTAGCCCAATTTTTTTGGCTGAAAGTTATTATTAGGTTTAAAAAGAAGTTTTGAGTTGTTTTTAAAATCAAAACTAACTGCTAAGCATAAAAATATTTGATTTAGTTCATAAATCAGAACTGAGTTTGGCGGTCAAACATTGGCGGCTCCGGGCCGATCCACAGACCTACAAGAGGGGGTCAATTAGACACTGATAATTATTTCTAATAAAATAAACACTGGTTGGTTGCCCCCGTTTAGAGGTCTTGGAAATGGTATATATATATATATATATATATATATATATATATATATATATATATATATATATATATATATATATATATATATATATATATATATATATATATATATATATATATATATATATATATATATATGTATATATATATATATATATATATATATATATATATATATATATATATATATATATATATATATATATATGTATATATATATATATATATATAAAAGAATAAAGAATAAAAATTAAAGGATAATAAAATAAAGAATTATTTTAAATTACTTTTTTTTCTTCCATACTTGGTAGTGGTGGTGGTGTGCACTCTACCCTGCTTGTTCAGCATAAACACCTAAACCATGTTTATTATGTTGAAAAAACGGATAAAGGTGGCAAACAAGTATATGGACTTTCCAGCTTACATTTAATTGGTATTCAAAGCTATCTTTCAGTTGAACTTGAAGTCTTTGAAATGAATCTTTAAATATCACAATCAGATTCAGACAAAAACTCTCCTACTTTCATTCCAAATCCGTTATTTTTTACTATAGAAAATTTTCTGATACAACAAATAACTGGAAGATGCAATCTTATTTTTGGATCTGTTAAGGCTGCACTTATCAGGTTAATCTCTAGATTATCTAAATTGTCTAAAAACCTTTGGGCATTATTGCCTTCTAACCCAATCCCATGGTAGCCTCGTAACATAATATAATTAGTTTTTAGCCATTGCTCAAATCCAGGCCACAGAGCAATTAAAATCTTCACAAACATTAAAATAATCTCAAAAGAGGAGGTGGGATGCTATGTTCAACCAATGATTGTGAAGGCTCGTCAAGAGAAACACAATTTTTGAACTCTTTCATTTTCTTATGTCTGCAACCATCAGCAACAAACTTCTTGTAGTTGATGTCTATGCATCCAAACGTCATTTTTACACCACTTTCAAGTAAGCATTCACCCTCACACCAAAGACATGCAAATTTGCCACTGTAGCACCTTAGAGCAAATAAAGAATTTCAGCATTTAAGATCAAATGCAACTGAATATTTAACATCTTCCAACCACAGTGGAGCTAAAAGTAAATTAAGGTTTCCATTGTGTTCAGAAACATCCTCTACTAAAGACAAAATTATTGATCGTTTTACACCAGCATCATCAAGCTTTTTTGAACTTAAATGCTTGACTAAAGGATCAAAAACAATCAAAACACTTTTCAGAAATCTCTGTCCTGAATCAACTGAAATTCTTGCTATTCTGAAATAAGGATCTAAGCCTCTCTCGTTCATTGTGTGAAAAATAAGATCTGATGTATTTTTAACAAACACTAGGCTACGAGTTAACTTTTCATCTCCTGATATAAATGTTTCTTTAACAACATCATAAAACCTTGACAAAGAATCATGTAATCCTTCCATTTGAAGCGTGATATTGGTATCAACCATGTTTATACCTAGGTTTTCACGTAAGTTAGTGCAAAGAATCTTTGTTTTTCTTTTGGACAAACTCAAAGTGTTTGAGAGTTCCATTATAACATCAAATGATAACTTTTTAAGTGAATATCACTTTTAGATTTTGTATCTGGTATTCCAACAACAACATTAAGTGTATTACCGAAAGTCTCAAGGCGGAAATTTTTACCTCGTTCAATATTTTCTCTCGTCATTTTATTTTTGAGGAGTCCTGAAAAATAAAACTATTAACTCTAAAAAAGTTTTCTTTTAAAATTTTGCACTGGTTATAAGTTTCAGATATAATTAAAAAAACTTTTATAAATTTAAAGTTGAAGTTAAGCCCCTGATGCAATTTGTTCACTACATACATGTCCAAGAGCTTCTGAGTGGCTAATGAAATTTTTAACAGCCTGGCTTTTGCAGCACAAATGAGATAATCCTCTTCCTTGAATTAAAGAGTAATTATAAGTCATTTTTTAAATCATTATTTGTGTACAAACTCACAATTATTTTGTTGTATGTAAAATTGAATTTATTATAATATTTAGTTAAATTATCGACAAATATACTAACCAGTAACTGAAAAACACAGGGAACATATTTTATGCAGTTTAAAAGGACTTTCTGTGTTTCCATCATTGACTGGAACAAGTTCTACTGCCTTTGTTTAATATTTGATGTTCTTTTTAACTTTTGTCGATCAATTTTAACAAAAACACAACAACTTTTTATGTGATAAATTTTTACTATTTTGTAATAAAATGATGGCATTTAGTGTAATCTAAATGCGATGATAATAGTTAATCTATATAATTAACGCTTATAATAAATAAAGTTAATACATGTGATATTTTAGCTATCCACAACCCAATTTTTTGTGTTTCTCCTCTGTTTAAAGCATAAAGGTTTGTTACACATGATGAACATATATACTTGGGACAACATTCTTTTTCACATCATATTCTTTCCATAAAAGGTTTTGAATATGTCTTTCAATCCCTGGAATGATTTTTAACACTTTTTCAGATTTTTTGCCAAATATCTCCAAGCAGCATGCACATATTATGTTAAGGATTCTGCCATTTTGCACAAAACTTAATTTTCAATATATACTACTAACTATTTTTAAGTGAAATAGAAAATAATAGACTAAACAAAAAATTACCATAAGTTAATAATTAAAAACAGAACTACTGTTTATATATTAAAGGTAAAACAAATTTTTTTCATCTACTTTATCATTTTTGAATCTAATATGGATAACTTGAAGTTGTTATTTCCTTCAAACTTCAATAGCACAAAAATTGAAGGTTTAATTTCAGCCGTTTTAGCAAAAATTTCAAATTTCAATCGTTTTTTGAAAAATTGATAACCAGAATGATATTTTTATGATAAAGCTTTTAATATATTATCTAAATATCAAATATTTTATTAAAAAAAAGTGCGTAAATGACGTCATTTCCTCCCAATATATTTAAGCATATAAATCAATAATTTGTATGCTTAGCAGTTAGTTTTGATTTAAAAAAAATATATAAAACTTCTTTTTTAAACCAAATAATAACTTCCAGCAAAAAAAATTTAGACTAAACCAAAATTTACCCTGGCGGTCGCAGGGAAGCACTGTGTAATGATTAGTGATTTTTTATGTGGATTTTTTTAAGCACTGTGTTTATATTACAACTTTATTATTAGATCATCTGATAGAAGAAGGAAATCTAGAGCAAAAAACGCAGGTTTAACATAAAAGCATTATAAACTCTTAATAAAAGCCAAGATACAGGAAAAGATGAAACAACAACATTCACTTCTCAAAACAAATCAGCTTCTGCAAAAAAAAAAAAAAAAAAAAAATTGGACACTCCAACAAGCATGGTACAATTACAAATGACTCTGAATGCTATATTTTTAGGAATACTGATATACTAAAAGAAATTATCCATTTTATTCGGACTTGACCATGTTGTCCATCCAAAAAACTGCAAGCTAAGCATGACATTTCTGCAAAGAAAGGTTTTGCTCATATGATTTTTATTCGTTGCTGTAGATGTTAATGGACCAAAAAGTATTTTACCTCCAAAAACATAACAATCGAAATGAGGATGATATTGTTTATAAGCAGAGGAGAAAAACCTTTGATGATAACATTAAAGCAACAGTTGCGTTTCAATAAATTAGCAAAGGTCTTACCAGTATAACGTTTTTTAGCGTTATAAACATGCCACCACCTATGAATTTAAGTTTGTACAATAATATTACAGCTAATTTGCAAGTAGCTTATGTAAAAGCTGCCCAGAGTTTAATGTTAGTAGCATCACAAGAATGTATAGAAAACAATAATCAAATTGATTCACCCATGTTCGTGAAAGATGATACAATTAAAAATGTAACTGTTAGTGTAGATGGTACGTGGCAGAAATGCGGATATATAGATGGTGTGGTGACTATTTCTAATGGAAAATGTATCAATACCCAAAAATTTCCCAAAAAGCATAAAGGATGCAAATTCTGGGAGTCAAAAAAATAATCTCAAGCCTATTATATTTGATATGCTTTACATAACTGTAACATTAACCATAAAGGAAGTGCTGGAACAATGGAGTCAGCTGATGCGCTTAAACGTTCTGTCAGTATAAACAGGTTATGATACACAAAAGTGACATTTATGGAAAAGGAGAGTTTTGAATCATTTTTATATACTTTTTATATTACATTTTTCTTTATTTACTGTTTTTACAAATTGTCTTTTTTAATTTTCTGTCGAAGATTATGAATTATGTACTCAATTAATTGTTTTAAAAATTTTGCACAAATGCTCTTTAGATTATTGTTTACGTTATGACAATAAAAAAAATTTTTTAATTTAATTATTATAAGAGTTATTTTTAGAAATTTGCCCCTTATTTACAATTAATTAAAAATCAAAAAAGTCTTTAGGCATTATGGGTAAGATATTTATGAAATGATATTTGTTTAAATGTCAGAACATGCTACTCATTTACAAAATTTCGGGTAACAATTTTGTACTTTTAGATATTTTTTGTTCAAAAGATATTCTTGACAGAAAATTCTTTTTTTGCCCAAAAGGGCTAATTATGCGAATAATTTTTTTTTTTTAATATAAAAATAAAATAAAAATATTTTTAAATCA
Source organism: Hydra vulgaris (assembly GCF_022113875.1). Lineage (NCBI taxonomy): Eukaryota > Metazoa > Cnidaria > Hydrozoa > Anthoathecata > Hydridae > Hydra > Hydra vulgaris. Next base: position 43,763,503 of record NC_061166.1, on the reverse strand, counting down.
GGTTATTGAAATTTTTTTTTTATAGATGTACCACCTTAAGGTAATCTATGGTCAATTCTTTGAAAGAATTCATAAAAATATAAACACGTAAAATGTAAAAATATAAAAGTAGTCATTATTTTAATTTGAACATAAAATTTGGTATTTGTTTTAAATTTTGTTAAAAAGTTGAATCTATTGAACTAAGAAGCTACAGTCTATTATTTAGTTAATAATAATTTATTCAATGAAAGCAGGCATGTTATAATTTAAAAATGCAATCTGTTCTCCATGTCCAGGTAATAGTCTGTTTCTTTTTGCTTTAAATATGTTTCCAGATGTGCAAAATAAGCATTCACTTTTTACAGATGAAGGAGGCACACAAAACTTTCTTTGAAAACTTTGACAAATTAAACTTGTAAGTATCTTTATCAGAACAAGTGTAACGGTATGCACCCCACCACTTATAATGGCATACATTCTTTTGCAGTATTGGAAAGCTCAAGTAGAAGTTGACTTCATCGGTGCTGATACATAAAATATAGGTGATATTTTTAGGTTTAAATTTTTTAAATATTTTTTTAATATTACCCTTTAATCAACTAAACAAAATAAAAGATTGCTCTTATCCGTCTTTTAAAATATAAAAAATGGAGATTGCGAGTAACTAAGAATAGAGATAAAAATAATCTCATTGATAAATGATATAACTATTGGTCATATGCAATCAAAAATTTAAAATGGCTATAGGAAATACAAAAGGAACATGAAATGTAGAAAAGGATATAATTACCAATTTAATTTAAATATTTAATGTATAAACAATATAAAAATCATAAATAGATTCTGTTTTCTTACCAATTTTCTTTGACAGTTACAGTTTTTCCCATGGAACTAGTATTTTTTTTCTTTTTTCTCCGTCCGTCAGAATTTTCTGAACTTTGTAGAGCATACTCACTTTCACCGATTTGGTGGAAAAGTATATTTAGCCGTTTATAAAAAAAGCATACTTGGTTTGTCGATTATTTTAATTAATCATATTACAAATTATAATTTACGATTTCCTGAATTCGCAAAACGGTCAATCACTTTTTCAACATTTACAGGAATTTCTTTGTGCACATCTAGTAAAGCCAATCCGACTAGTCTGTTTTCTGTCATTCGTGTCCTCAGCCAATTCTTAATTCTTCGCAAGGTTGAAAAGCTACGCTCAGCACTGGCGACACTTACAGGACATGTCTTGATAATTTTAAACAACTTATGAGTGATTGGATATTGTACCTGGTCACACAAATCAAAAGCAACAGAAAGATCAGTAGGTAGTGATGTGATTCCTTTCTCATCTTTCATCCTTAGACATTTGCACTGCCATAGTTCAACTTCCGATGTAAATTCAGGTGCAGGTAAATTTTGGATACGAAGTCCAAAAATGACGCCATAGACATTACTGATTGCAGAAGGAGTTTTAACAATATCTTTATGAGTCATTGTAACAATATTTTTTGGCATTAAAGCATAGATTTGAAGACATTGTAAATTTTCATTAGAAAAACGTGTACTAATGTCCAATATCAATGCGTCAAGTAGAGGAATGTAAATTGATCGCCTGTAATACTCTTCCATTGAATCTGAAGGTATATTTTCACGACATGTCTGTCGTTGTACTATTCTTTTGTAGGTAAAAATACCATTTTTTTCAATTTTTGTTTTTTCTGCGGCTCTAAATATTTCCATAAACATTTCTTTGCTGTTTTCTCTATTATGTTTTAAAACAATTAACAGGTCTTTAATACAAATTTTTGGTTTATGTAAATCTAAACTTTTTTTTAAACAACTGACTGAGCCCATTTGTTAAGGAAAACACATGTACTGCACAGCCTAAAGATACAATAAAATTACTTTCTCTAACTGATATAAATAAAATTCTTGCTTTTATTAAAGATGTTCTGTCATTCCATTTAGATATATTGTCCAGTGCATCAATTACTTGTGGAAGCTCAACACTAAACGTCAGCAAAGCATCATGTCTCACAATCCATCGTGCTTCGTAGAGTGAAAACAGATGTGAATTTAGCATTTTTTAATAATAAAATTTTGTTTGGCAGAAGCATTGAAAAAAGCAACAAACCCTAAACAATTTCTTATTGCTTGTACGTTGGAACTCTTAGATAAAGTTAGTTAAATTTAAATCTAAAACTCTTAGATAAAGTTAGTTAAATTTAAAGCATGATTATAACATGGACACCAAACAGCATTTGACGCAACTTGTTGAATTTCAACTGCCGCTCCTTTTGTAATGACAACATAACTTTACAACCATCTGTTCCCACACCGACTTATTTTTCTAAAGAAAGGCGTTACTGTTTTTGCAACATATTTATAACAGATTGACGAATGGCTTTGCCGTCAAGAATAGGTTCATTTTAAATAGTTGTATTACTTTTGGTATGATGATTTTGATAATGCAAATCAACAAATCCAACAAAATCTTCTCGAAATGATCCATCAGCCATCAAATAGCGTAGTATTGTTAACATTTGTGACTGATGTGATGCATCAGTTGTTTCGTCAAACATAATAGCTTAATAATTTAATTCTCTAACACGACTCACAACTTGTTTGCATATTTATTTTCCACATTATTCAATTAAAGCATTTTGGATAGTTTTGCTAATGTATGTTGCAGAAGCTCTAGCTGTTTTCAAATGATTTTCTAAATTTAAATCGCCACAGTTTACTCTAAATTTTAGCAACTCTCGAAAATTACCTTTATTTGTCATTACATCAGAATTGCCATCGTCTATGTTTAATAAGGTGCCATCATCTCTGTGATCTCTAAAAGGAATATTTTGCCTACCTAAAAATATAATTGTTTCCACAATAGGTCTCAATCGTTGACGAATTTCTAAAACCTGTTGAAGCCGTTGAGTGTTTATTTTGTTTACAATATCCATTGCTGGTTTATTATAGTTTTTAAAAAAAATAACTTCCTGCTTCAACAGCTTCCTTGTGACATGTTCCTTTTTTGTGACATTTTAGATCTCCGTCCTTGCCAAACAGTTTAGCAAACGCCTGTAATGGTTGCTTAGCTTGCTTCTGAAGTGCAACTTGTTTGTGGGATCCTGCAGTCCAATGGTATGAAAATAAGGCACAGTATTTGCAGTATAGTCTCTTTTTTCTATCTGAATATACTAACCATTCGTATTTTTCCAAATGAGAATAATTAAGATATCGCTTTTCTCGCTTATTTTTCTTAACGTGAACTTAATGCGGCATTTTGTAGTCAGTTGATGGTTTACATGGCAATTCTAACAGGTTTTTTATAGTTATACCATCAATAGTTGTACTGACAAAGTTTCCAATGTCATTAATAAACCCAGCATTTGAAATCTGACTTAAACATGTTCGGCTAATTTTAGTGGATACAGAGTCAGGTAGAGGCTCACTTAAAATCTGTTCATTTTCTGAAACAGGCATAACTATGTCAAGTGACATATCATTCCTTTTCTGCTTTTCTCCGTCTATGTCTTTGTCTTGTAGTTCTGATTTCTCTTGTTCAACATGTTGAATAGCAATACTAATAGTAGCAGGAAAACTAGTTGAAGGTATTTTAGCAAAATTTTCTTTCTTCGATGCTGTAAAGAATGAATCTTAACTACTCTGCAACCTAAATGGATTAGTTCTCTTTATCTCGTCTCAAAAAAATATTAACAACGATGTCAATAATCTATAACTTTTTTTTTTTTTTTTATTGTAAACTGATATTAAACTAATATTACAAAACTACTGATATTAAAAATAACTTTTTTTTACTATTTAGTTTCAGTGTCGTTTATGTTAAAAAAATTTGATAAAAAAGTATGTTTTATTAGGTTTATAACCTTGAAAACCTTAATTTTATTGTTCTTTTTAAAGACAACAAACAATGCCTTTAAAATATATTAGATCTTACGTTTTTGCATGTGAGTACTTTTCTTTATGCTTACGTAGTATATTACGTAGTATATTACGTAGTATATTACGTAGTATATTACGTAGTATATACTATGTAAGCTTAATGAAAAATATTCACATGCAAAACTGATACATCAGGAAGAATGAACTGTTACATCAGGAAGAGGTTTTCCTAATTTACAATAGTAATACCTTTTTCTAATGCTAACGTACGTGCAGTTCAAGCTACATAGTTTTTTACATGCAATGCACAGTGGAGTAAATGATCAAAAAAGTCGATCGAAATTATTTCATTAAAGTTACCACAACAACAAAACGTTCTTTAAAGTTATCGCAAAAACTTTATTTTAAGAGAGTGAGGTATTTCAAAAATATAAATTCTAGAATTATATTTATAAAGATCAAAATTTTATATATAAAAATTAAAAAATATATATTTCATCATAGTAAAATATTTCAATATATTTTTTTAAGAAACTGAAACGTTTCATAAAAGATTCATCAAAGTTAACGAAAAACCTTTTCTTTTTTTTTGTAAATTCACCGTTTGTTTACATTCCATACAAGTACATTTATGGCACTTTTTGGCAGCTGTGTTTTTAATCATATCTAGAATACAGATCAAGCCATAAATGTTGAAAAGTTAAGTAGAAACGTGGTGAAGTAACACAAAAGGTCTTTTAAACATGAAAATTGGTGAGTCGAATTGTATTACTATGAAATGATTTTATTTAAATCGTGTTTTAAAAATATATTACTTTTTCAATAAGTTTAAGTAAAGTGTGGACATTTAGAGCCAAAAAAATCGATAATTCTTAAAAATTTTATAAATATACTTTTGATAGTAGTAGTAGTAGTAGTAGTAGTAGTAGTAGTAGTAGTAGTAGTAGTAGTAGTAGTAGTAGTAGTAGTAGTAGTAGTAGTGGTAGTAGTAGTAGTAGTAGTAGTAGTAGTAGTAGTAGTAGTAGTAGTAGTAGTAGTTAATAAAAGGCAATAAGTAATAGTTTCCACGTTTAAAATTAGAATTATTTTTAGTAGTACCTTAATATTATTTTTTAGCACCACTACATTTTAAAAATATATATGGAATCAAATCAAGAACTTTGTTATTAATCTGACTTTTTTATTTTTATTACTTTTTATTTACTCGTTAAATATTTTTTATTCTACGTTTCAATAATTAAATTATTTAATTAACATATATTAGTTGCAGAATTTTTAAAAATTTAGTTCAGGAAAATTAAGAGATTTTAAAAATTCAGAAATTAAAATAGTATTTATATAGAAAAGTGAATATTAGCTTTTAGAGTCATACTAGACGTTATTTATACGCAAAATATCATATAATTTTTTTTGATACGTATTTTTTTTAATATTTACAAAATAATATGATCGTTGAATTAATTATTATTTAGTATTAGTTTTTATAACAATATAAAAATTAACATTCAAAAGCTATTCTTTATAGAAGTGATATAAGTAAATAAGATATATAATTAAAAAACTTTTACAGTTTTGTAAACCAAACAGCTAGAAGAAGACAACTTAATTGAAGAACTTTTCAAGTTTCTTGTTCCTGCACTCCAAAGCTTCTCAATAAAACATCTTAGTTAGGTTTTTTGCATTTGAGCGTAGATTAAGACTTTCAATACCGGATATTATGCTTTAAAAAAAAGCAAAACAATGTTTTAAATACAAAAATTTGGTTAGATCAAGTTTGATCTTATTATTAGAGGTCTGAACACAAAGCTACTTTTTCTATGCCTTGCAACACGACATTTTTTTAAATAATCTTGTATAGGGGAAAGCGGGGCAACATGGCGATTGGGGCAAGATGGATTTTTATGTAACAACTCAACAAAAAATCTTAAAATTGGTTGAAAACGAAACTGTATTTGCATCTTGTATTTTAAAACACCAATTGGTTTTTTTAAATATTATCAATGCAATTTTATACGCATAAGTTTACTTTTTGCGCTCCAATCTATATTTACCTCCAATCCATATTTATCTCCAATCCATATTTATACTAATTTTATAAAATGTCCGGAATACATTTTGCCTTAACTTGGCGTTAAATTATTCGTTTTATTTCATTAATTTTTGTATAGATCAGATTAATAATAAAAGCAATTGGATTTTACTCAATATTTTCGAAGTAATTATTTAGCTTTAATAAAATTGATAAAATCATATAAGACAGTTAAAAAATATATTTAAACCTTTGTTCACTTTTTGAAAATCCGTAAAAAAGCAAGTATCAAGTTTACATATCATTAAAAGAAATTTATTTATATGATATATAGTTAAATATGTAACAAAAATATTTTAAAACAGAAGCATATATAAAACACATTTTTCTTAAAATAACAAAGTTGAAGCCACCATTTACAGCACCGAGGAGCCAAGCATAGCCTATTGTAAAGAAAACCATATCAAATAATTTAAAATATTTATTACCGATAGGGACGACAATTAAACATATTTAAAAAGCTACGTGATTCCATATTAGTAGGATTGTTTTAGAAAAGTATATTAAACTAGTATATTTAAAAAGTATATTTAAAAAAAAGTGTATTAAATAGAAAACAGATTTTTAAAAACTACCTAATTTTGTAAGCATTTTGCCAATGGTGTTCAATTTTGAAACCAATATCTTTAATATAAAGCCGACTTGTTTAACTAATCTCATTCAAAGAATAAAATTATTAACACTTAAAGATAAAGAAAAAAAAAAATGAATGAGATATAAACAATCGTACTATAGTATTATATAGATAAGTAGATATATATGAAAAAAAACAACAACTGGAAAACAGTATACCTGCTTTTGGTAACCTATTGTGATACTGCAGCAGTTGCTGTAGGGATGCAGCTGTTCTTTTTGGTGTTGTTCAAAAACGTAATTTTTATGTTGGCTTTTAGTAAACCTTAGTTTAATTTAAAAGACATCACAACGGATTTAAAATACTCATAACAAAAAAAGCAAAACATAAAATGCTTCAAGGAGCCAAACTATAAACATAAAAGATGAAGAATGGAATCGAGATAAATAAGTTGTATTTATATAGCTAAATATATTGCCTTGGGTTTTGGTAAATTTTAAAAGCAGTGAGTTCAATAAATGAAACATACCAAATAATTGTTTTTAACAAAAGAATGCAGCATCATTATATTGAGATAATTAGATAATGAATCAATTCAACTTTCGACCTTAAATTTTAGGGAGGGGTATTTAATAGGGCTTTAAATTTGAATTCAGGTTTAACTGGTGAGAAAACAATTAAAATTTTCATTAAAAAAGATCCAAACAAATCAAATATACAACGTAATATATATTTAAAAAAAAAAATTACAAAATTAAAAGAAAAAACACCGAAACAAAAAATTACAAAATTAAAAAAAAAAAAATCCGAAGAAAAAGCAGCAACAAAAAAGTCATAAATATCTCTACTAATAGAAGACATTTACAACCTTTTGGTTGCTGTTTTTTCTTCGGTGTCTCCCAACACCCCGGTATATATGAGCCCTCCATTTAAAGGAGGGCTCATTCATTCCGCCATTTTTTTTCCATTTGTTGAAGGACCTCTCTGAGAGAGGTCCCGGGTGTTAGGAGCAGTAACTTTTATATTCTTCGAATAATAAGGAATCTAAAGTTACAAATAGAAGAATATAATAAAAATTATACATTTGCAATTATTTAAAAAAAAAATTAGCATAACCTCACCATTTTCATTCAAAACAGAAGATGCTAAAAAAAAAAAAAAGAGAGAGCAAATTAAAAAAGATTAAACATGCAACATTTTGTATTTCAATAAATATATAGGGCAATAATGCAACCAGTTCAAAAGTTTCATATTTATTAATTAATTTTTCCACCTATTGCACATATTTCTCCATACAAAACATATAAAATATAAAACACAGCCCTACCAGCTATACTTCCACCAGACACTAAAGACAAATATATACTTAAATAAATAAAAAATAATCGATAAAATAATGTTAACATATAAATACATACATATCTAAATAATTGTTTTACCCATCCCCCTCATTTCATCCATAAAGTTGTCTAAAGTAAGAAAAAAATAACTAAAGCTAAAAACAAAACTATAAACTAAACCAAAACTATAAACTAAAGTAAACTTTAAATCTTCTAAATATTAATGCTTAAGTTATTAAACTAAACTAATCATAATTTATACTTAGTATTTGTTCCAACTCCCCTAAAAGAAAGTATATATTAAAGCTAAAGAACTTGATTTTTTAAAATTCCAGTGGCAGCACAAATAAACAAAGTCCTATTAACAAATATCTAATAGCAAAAACACTGACTTATTTCCTTCTTCACTTCTGTATCTAAACAATAAAATCACTTTAATGTTTAGACGTTAAGATATCGATAAAATACATATTAAATGCCACATTCAACTAACTAATGTAATTAATACCTTTATTAGATCTCTCTTGATTAACTAAAGAATTTAAATTTTAAATAAACTCTAACTAAATTTTAACAAACAAACAACCGAAATAAATCTTCACTTTAATAGTACGTTATTAAGTTGATTAAATAGATCAAACAGTTTAATCTACTCTAATAATCTACTACCTTATTTTTAAACTTTAATTATTTTTCTACGACTCAGTGTAACTATAATATAGATATTTTTAAAGTAAAAATGAATTTAATATTATAATATATATGATTTTAAAAACCTGAAATTTTAAATCTACCTCAAAGAAAACAGATATATATTAATAAAATTAAAAAAATAAAACTAATTTGCCATCATCAAAAGTAATACAGGTTTCTTAAGTTTATTTGATAGAAGTTAAGAAAAACCTGCAACCATATTAGCAAAAACGTAATACAAAATGTTAAAATTTATTCTGTTTCTAATAAAGAAAAAAAATTTAGAAACAAACAACATATCTTCGCAGATAGCGTCATAAGGCATGCGTTAGGAGAAAACATTGAATAAAACGGGTAAAAAAAACTTATTAACGCGTTATGTACAATAGAAAACGGGTTATTAACGCATGTTTATAAATTTTTTTCCCCCAACCCACTATTACGCTGCGGCAACTCCAAGGATATACATAGTTCCTCTACAATTTTTTTGGTTCAACAACTTGATTATGAATAATAACAACTCTGTAAATATAAATTTTCTAATGATCTAAATCTTTATAAATTAGATATTTTATTTTATATCTTAATTTTAAATTAGATAAATTATATCTATCTTAACTATAAATTAAATCTTTATAAATTAGATATAAATAGAAAAACAAACATATAATAACACAATTATATCCTAAACCAAAATTCAATCATGCAAGGCAAAATTTGTTTTTTTCTTTTGAAAAGAAAAAAACATATTTTTTTTCAAAAAGCCTAAGTATTAACAATACTATAGATAAATTTTATTTATAACAAAATGTTGTCATGGCTTTTATCCCAATAACCAAAACTATGTGAAAGCATGAAACTACCCATAAATGTATTTTAACGTTAGACACAATCTAAGAATTTAAGTAATCTATAACACGAAGCTTTAAATTTAAAATTACAATTTAAAAAAGATTACAATAAATTAATTACTTTTAAATTTAAAAAAATTTTTAAATTACCTATAATTTTTAGCTACTAAACATTATCTACTTGATGTCAACTTGGACATTTTGAACTCGTACCATGAAAGGTTAAAAGGAAATCGTTGAGAAAGCACACGGTAAAGAAAAGTCTAGAAACTACTTAAAAAGTCTATTTTACAGATACAGAACCGTACCGTAACTATAAAACAAAACGCGTAACTATGCGCACTAATAATAATAATAATAGCAATAATAGTAATAAAAATAATAATAATAATAATAGTAATAATAATAATATTCATTCGGCTATTTATTATAGAGATTAAAAAGAGAAGTGGTCCAGGTATGGATCCTTGCGGATCACCGCATGTAATATTCATTAAAATCTGAGAGTCAGAGTTTTCATTGTAAACATATTGTTTGCGATTAGTTAAATAGCATTTGAACCAGTTTAATGTTTTATCTATTATACCATAAGATACTAGTTTTTTTAAAAAGATCTCGTGATCAACAGTGTCAAAAGCCTTGGACAGGTTTATAAAGACTCCTAATATAAACTGACCGTTTTTAAAAGATTTGGAGATGGTGCGTCTAAGTTGGAGAATAGCGTGCTCAGTTGAATTGTTCCTTTTAAACCCAAATCAATTTTCTTAAAGTAATTTATTGTCAATAAGGTATGTATAGATTCGGTTATACATTATCCTCTCGATAGTTTTTAAGAAAAATGAAAGAATTGAAATAGGACGATAGTTATTCATATTAATATGTTCGCCGGTCTTGAAAACAGGAACTATCTGGAAAAGATCCTTGAATTATAGATACTCTAAATATTTTATAAAGAATGTTTTTGATGACGTCGTAAAAGTCGATTATAATATTTCCATTAATGCCATCATATCCTTTTGCCGTATTTCTTTTAATGATTTAAAAGCATCATCAAATTCGTTATAAGTTAACTCAGTATATTTTATATTTGAATTACTGAGATTTTGTGCATCATTGACGGGTTTATCGTTAAATTTGGAATACTGTTAGATAATTTTGTTCCTATAGTTGTAAAATTTATATTCAATTCGATTGCAATATCATTTGATTCAGTTAATATAGTTTTTCCAATTTTCAATGTATGTGGTAGCGAAGTAGCATTTTTTTTTATTTTCACTGTGATTTCTTTTATTATTTGCCATACGCGCTTTGAATCATGTTTGTATTTGTTAAACAAGTCACAATAGTATTTTTTTTTGGCGTTTTTGCAAATTTTTTCGAATAGGTTTTTGTAGGTTTGGCAATTTATTTTGTGTTTTTCGGATTTAGATTTTAAGTACTCAACGTGTAGTTTTTGCTTGATTTTTGAAGATTTTTTAAGACCTTTAGAAATCCAAGGAGATATTATGTCTTTTGTTTTTAAAATTATTTCACAAAAGGGAAAATTTACATCATAGACTTCATAGAATGTTTTTAAAATATTAGCCTTTTTATTTTTAATTTTTCATTGTTTAATCGTTTAGAATCTACGCTTATACAAAAAAATACAGGAAAATGGTCAGAGACGTCGGTTTTAATTGTTCCCTTTTTTAGTGATTTGTTTAAAAAATCAATAGTTAAGATATTTTCAATTAATGACGATGAGGAGTTTGTAATTCTAGTCGGTCGGTTGATTATCGGTATTAGCCCATTTCGAACAAGTTGTTACCCAGCGGACACGGAAACGTTCATATGACGTCGAAAGGACGTCCTTTTAGGACGTCCAGAACTGCAAGGCTAGATGACGTCTTTTTAATACGTAATTAGGACGTCTTTTTAGGACGGAGTAAAGACGTGTTTTTTTAGACGTCTAAAAGACGTAAATTTAGGACGTTCAGAACTAGTGATAAATGGAAACGCCAAATGACGTCTTTAAATAACCTAATTTAGACGTTCTTATTTTGACGTCTAAAATACGTGTTCTAACATGGCTTTACTTAAACGTAAGGTTCAAATTTATGTTTTTACAGAACTTCTTGAGAATAAGAAAAAAATAATAAATCATTTAACTTTTTTAATAATATAATTGTGCTGAGTTTTATATATTACAACTTCTTCTTCCACTTGTTAATTTCCAAGAATCGAATTTTCGAACAGTTGACGTCATTCACCTTCTTTTCGATCAGATGCACTCTTTAAAATATTGCCACCAGCATTTTAAAGTTTTTTTTTTGCTGTATGAATCAGGAAAGCAGTCTTAAACCTTTAAAAAATATTGTTAAGATAAGTATGTAAAAATAAAGGGAAAAAAAATAAATAACACACACATATATATAATTATTATTTTATAAACATAACATCAAACATCAAAAAATACAAATTTCTCAACACTAAATTTATTTTTTTTAAAGAAATTTTTGACTGGATTGTTGTGACCAGCGTATATATTTATGTATATCAAGTATGCAATATAATTGCATACTTGATATACATAATAAATTATACTTACTTTAATAAATTATACTTACTTTGAAAGCATGCCCTTCTCAAATGAACTGCATGATGAGCCACCAACATTTAATAACTTCTATTTCTAAATTCATAAGATAACACTAGTGTAATTGATATGGGACAATTTAGTGTAAGATATATTGGGCATAGGAGCAATTGATTAGTGTTTTATTCAATTTAAAAATTTTGAGTAAGTTATGTTTACTTGTAAAGTGAGCATTATGTATATAATTACAGATCAAATTTTTTTATGTAATTTACCCTTATAAAAAAAAACTTAACATTTAACCATAATAAAAAATATACTACTTTTTGCAACATTAGTATCGAGAAATGATTGATTACACTCAGAAACTTGGCGATAGAATCATACTAGTAAAGATCAAAACTATTCTCAACTTTAAACGTTTTTTTATATTTCATTATTCTTAAGATAAGTAAGTAAATGAATTAAAGACTATATATTATAATTAATATATATATATATAAATTATAATAGAAAAAATATATATTACTTCTTCGCTTCCAACAAGGCTGCGAACTACTATAAGAGTTTGGAAGTTATTGGAAGAGAAAAGATTAAGTTCGTATAGCAAGATAACGATTGACAGATGACTTAAAAGATTGCAAATTATATGAATCAGGGAAGCACGATGAAGGAAGCAAATTCCAAAGAACTGATGTTCGAAAACTAGCTTTAGAGCAGTGCCAATTATAGTATTTGTAGAAAAGAGAAAAAGAAGCAACATCACGACGATGCGACAATGGTTAGAGAGCTGCACAAGCAGCTCCAACTATGTTTACAATGCGTTTTTGAACCTTGTCTAAAAGAGAAAGGGCATCAATAGAAGATCTGCCCCAGATATGGCAACAGTATTCCATACAGGGACGGATTTGAGATTTATAGGGATAGAGAATAGAATCTAGAGTAAGGAAGTAACGAGCTCGATAAAGAGATGCAACCTTAGCAGATGCTAATTTTGCAATGGATTTGATATACGGTTCAAAAGAAAGATCAGAAGTAAAAGTTAATCACAGAAGATGAAGGGTATATGACTCATCTAGTACATTACCATTCATAAATATAGGAAGATCAAAATTATTGCGATAACGATTGGCCGAAAAAAATTGAGTTTTATCTGAAATAAAGTTCACCAGCCATTGCGAGCCCCATGTTGTAGCAGAGGTGAGATCCTTTTCAAGCTCAGATACCCCCTCCAAGCAATCAGAGAGTGTAGGCTTCTTATCATGACAAGAATAAATAGTAGTGTCGTCAGCGAACAATGCCACCTTAGATGTGATAATATCTGAAAGATTGTTAATGTAAAACTAACTTAAAATTTTACTAACTACATCTTTTGAAAGAAAATTCTTAAATGTTCTTTTTTTCTTGCTGAATTGACTAGGTACCTATTTTGAGTATTGAGAAGTATTAAAAAAAACAATTTATAAAGATAAAAGGCCTAGATAGTTAAAATAACTTTCAAGATAGTTATTACAAGAAAAAATATTACTTACATTATTCTTTGCAAAACTTTAAGATTTATTGACTTCATTTTTTTTTCATTGACTTCATATATTTTCTTTAACTTTGTTTTGGAAAAATCAAAATTTTGAATCACAGACTTTCAAATTTTGGAGGAGCTGAATGAATTAAAGAAGTTGTTACTAATAAAAATTCATTAGGCATATTACATAAAATAAATTATATTACATTAACCATTACATAAAATGAACTATAGCCAAAACCGTTGTTCTATTTTTTTAAAACCGAAGGCAAAAATAAAAATGAACTTTAGAGTTAATTACATTTAATCAAATAAAATTTCTTTAATTTAAAAAAAAATTAGATACAAAAACTACAAACAAATCAATTCTAGATTTCTAAATGCATATTTAAATAAATGCAATATGAGTTTTTGAAATACAAAACAAAAATGTAACATAATATTACCAAATAAAAACATGTATTTGACCAAAACATATATATCAACTGACACTTGATGTAGTTGACGCTCCTAAAAAATAAAATCTTAATTAACAAGTAAATAAAATATTCTTACAAGTGTTATTTTTTTAGCATCAGCATTTTTTATTTTTTATTTTTTTAATTTTACTGTTCAACTTTAAATTGTATCTAATTGATGTTTCACACTATCTATTTCTAAATTTTAACTAATACTACAAATTCTACTAATTTTAACTAATAATAAATAATAGCTCTAAATTTTAACTAATTCTAATAATTTTAAATTTTAGCAAAACTCATTTTTATTTTATTTGACATATATTTTATATTTTTACTATTAAAACTGACGCTATAAGTAAGGATTTTAAGGAGATATTTTTCTATTATTTAAAAAGATTTGGTCACGAAAGTCAATTTTTTGAAAGAAAAAGTAGCAGAATTAAGGAAAAAATTACTACATTGAAAACAGAATCTTATTTTTTTCAATAAATTTTAAATAAAAACAGAAAAATTATTATAAATTACCATATTAATTATATATATATATATATATATATATATATATATATATATATATATATATATATATATATATATATATATATATATATATATATATATATATATATATATATATATGTATGTATATAGGGGAAGTGGAGGCATAACCGCCCCCGTAACGTTTGGATTAATGTTATATAAAAATAAAAACGAAATGTGTTTTTTTAGCAGTTTATCTCAATAACCACATCATTAAGCTTTAAATTGATGCATTTAAGAAAAAAGTTGAACGGGTTTTGAAAATGTTATTACACAAAAATTACACTTAGTGAAAAAAACGGTTTTGCCCCCATTGTGAGGCACAACCGCACCTTCACAAAAATCAATAGGGCTACACCTTTCATGGTACATTTTTTTTTACAATTTTCACAGCTGAGTTTATTTGATGATTTTGTTGCATGTTTGCATACTGTGCAGGCATTCTTAGTATTTACATTTTGAGTTCTGCCCCAGAAGAGAGTTTTTAGAAAAAATTCAGTTTCATAGTTTAATTATTAGATTATGGTATTATCAAAAATGGCTTTCATTTTATGAAATAATGCTGATAACATATATCTTTAACACTAAAATCAAATATTGCTTAATTCTCAAAAAAAAAGTCAGGAAAAATATGATGTAAATATAATATTTTTATGAAAATGAACATTATTATTCACAAATTCTCAGAAACTTAACAGTCACTCTTTTTGACATATGCAAAATGAAGGAAAATGCTTTACTAACGTGTGGTATGTTTCTTTCCATATTAGAAAACAATTTTTGAAGAGAAATGTTAAAAAATGGTTGCGCCTCCATATGCGGTTATGCCCCCACTTCCCCATTGCATGCAGCAATGCCAACCTAAAAGTGTTTGAGGTCGACAAATAATGCTGACCTTGTTTCTATGTTTAATAGTAAGACTTTTGAATCACTTGATGTCGACAAATTATTGTCAACCTATTTTTTCTTAATTCAAAGGGTTGTGTGTGTATATATATATATATATATATATATATATATATATATATATATATATATATATATATATATATATATATATATATATATATATATATATATATATATATATATATATATACAATAGAAATATAGGTTTGCAATCAATCAAAAGACTATATAATTTCTTTAATAATAAGTTTAATCTATTTACTTTAACAAAATTTCCTAGATGATAAAAAAAAGGAGAAACTAAGGAGTGTTTCTCATCGGGTACTTTGTAAATTGTCAATAACATTCCAACACGTGATATAGTGGTTATTCATATGTTAATACAGTTATATAAGAGACAGGTGGGTAAAAAATTTCCTTTAGAGTAAAGGAAATTTTCTACCCTCCTGTCTCTCATATAACTGTTATGACTGGTTTAATTTTTTCAATTAGACATTTTTTAGTCAAAACTTTTGAATTTTATTAATAACTAATTACTAAAGTTAAGTAATTGGTTATTAGCGAAGTTCCAAAACTTGATATTGTAATATTTCAAAAAGTTCATTAACTAATGTACTGGTCCAATTATTTCGAATAGAACAATCTAAAAGTTGTTAATTAAAGATATTGAATAATATTGAATTATCAGCATAAACTCTCTGTTTTATTAATTATTAATAATACAGAGAGTTTATGCTCATCGACATTGCAGAATCTCATGCATAGTCATATTTTTCAAAAGGAAAACCTATTAATAATTAATAGGTTTTCCTTTTGAAAAATATGACTATGCATGAGATTCTGCGATGTCTAAGTCTTTCAAACAGTCAGAACTTGGTTCTTGATATTGTATATCAATTATTATACTTGAAATACTATATCAAGTGTTAAGTATATACTTAATATATATATATATATATATATATATATATATATATATATATATATATATATATATATATATATATATATATATATATAATATATATATATATATATATATATATATATATATATATATATATATCCCGGTGGGAAGCGAGCTAGGGATTAGCTAGCGACTAGCTAGCTTTATAGCGATTTTCGAGCGAGTTTTTTTTTCTTATTTAATTCTTTCCCTAAGTCTTTAACATCATTAAAAATTTGATTTTTAGTGTTGGATCTATTATAATTATGAAAATAATTGAATTTTAAACATTGCGATATTGTAACGATACATCGCTAGCTATATATCGCAGTTTTTTAGTCAGCGATTTTAATACGATATGACGCTAGCTACATATCGCATTTGTTTAGCTGGCAACTAGATAGCGATATATCTATAGCTATTCGATAACTACATATCTCAGCCTCTTAGCTATCGATTTAATTACGACTAATCGTTAGTTACGTATCGTAGCTTTGTAGCTAGCTTCAAGATAGCCACAAATCGATAGCTAGTTGATAGCAACATATCGCATTTTTTTAGACAGCGATTTTTTTACGATTTATCGCTAGTTACATATCGCAGCTTTGTAGCTAGCTACAAGGTAGCCAAAAATCGATAGCTAGTTGATAGCTACATAACGCAGTTTTATAGACAGCGATTTTATTACGATATGACGCTAGCTACATATCGCATTTATTTAGCTGGAACCTAGATAGCGATGTATCTATAGCTATTCGATAGCTACATATCACAGCTTCTTAGCTATCGATTTAATTACGATTAATCGCTAGTTACGTATCGTAGCTTTGTAGCTAGTTACAAAATAGCCACAAATTAATAGCTAGTTGGTAGCTACATATCGCAGTTTTTAGATAGCTATTTTATTACGATTTATCACTAGTTACATATTGTAGCTTTGTAGCTAGCTACAAGTTAGCCACAAATCGATAGCTACTTGCTAGCTATATAATGCAGTTTTATTGACAACGATTTTGTTACCATTTATCGCTAGTTTCATATTTGTAAGCCTTTTTAGCTAGCTACAAGGTCGCCATAAATAATGCTAATAATAACCCGGTGGGAAATCGGCTTGCGAATAGCTAGCTATAATCGTTACGATAAAGACAACGATTTGGCCACGAGGATTGCTAGCTTTTTTAAGTTAGCGATAAGCTATCGATATTTGTAAAGATAAAGACAGCGATTTGGCTACGAGGACAGCTAGCTTAACAAGCTGAAGTTCTACTGGCTATTGTACCTAGCGTCATATCGTAATAAAATCGTCGTCTAAAAAATTTTGATATGTGGCTATCAACCAGCTATAGATTTGTAGATATTTTGTAGCTAGCTACAAAGCTACGATATGTAGCTAGCGACACATTGCTACAAAATCGCAATATTTAAAGTTCAATTATTTTCATAGTTATAATAGACTCAACACTAAAAATCGAATTTTTAGAGATGTTAAAGATATTTGCAAAAAATAAAATAAGAAAAATCGCTATAGAGCTAGCTAGTCGCTAGCTAGTCGCTAGCTCATTTCCCACCGGGAATTGAACTTTAAAAGTAAAGATTTTATTACGATATGTCGACAGCTACACATCACAGCTTTTTAGCAATCGATTTGAATGCAAAATTTCGATAGCTGCATATAGTTGTGATTTAGCTAGCTAGAAGATAACGAAAATTCTTTAGCTACAAATTAGGGCTTATAAGCTATCTATATTTTAGCACGAAATGTTGATAGTTTTTTAAACAGTTGTAGTTTATGCGCACTGTTACAGACGTATGGAAATAAAATTTTGGTCAGATGGTAGATGAGCGTAGTAAGTTTTAACTATAAATAATAATATTTTATTTAGTAAAGATTAACTATGAATAATAATATTGTATTTAGTAAATTAAAAACATCGATGGTGTTTTTAATTTACTAAATACAATATTATTATTTATAATTAAACTTAGATGGTGTTTTTAATTTACTAAATACAATCCCGTCATATATATATATATATATATATATATATATATATATATATATATATATATATATATATATATATATATATATATATATATATATATATATATATATATATATATATATATGTATGTATATATGTATATAATTTTAATGCAAGACCGGAATTTTTTTATTTATTTTTATTTTATTATTTGATAGACTGACTGCCCAAACCAAACCTTCAGTCGATGTAGCAGCACTCCTTTGCGAGTCAGGCTTTTTGTCAGTCAGGCTATAAGGTAGTCGATATAGCTACACTCGCACATGATGAAAAAAAATAAAAACAAAAACATTTTATTTAAAAAATAAAATAAAAACATTGTTTATATTTTTAAAAACATTCTTAATGTTTTTAAAAACATTTTGGTCAATTAAATTTGCGTTTTTGCGGTTTTTTAAAAAATAATTAAGTTAATGGTTTTAACTTTATGACAACACGGAAATGTTAGATAAATGTCAAAAGTAATTAAAAGTGACGTAACTTGTTGTCAAAAGAATCTTTTTTTTTTTTTTTTTTTTTTTTTTTAACATCTTCACTTCCAACAAGGCTGCAAGCAACCACTATAAGAGTTGGAAGTTACTGAAAGAGAAAAGACTAAATCTGTTGAGCAAGATAACAATTGACTGATGACTTAAAAGATTGCAAATTATATGAATCAGGAAAGCAAGATGAAGGAAGCGAATTCCAAAGAACTGATGTTCGAGGAAAAAAACTAGAAGAATAAGAGTTTTTGAAGCACTTAGGAACAGTCACAGAAAAAAGTTGAGACTTGATTGAATGGCGAGTAACACGAGAATGAATTTTAGTAGATGGCACAAGGGACGCTAGCTCTTTAGAGCAGTGCCAATTATAGTATTTGTAGAAAAGAGAAAGAGAAGCAACATAACGACGATGTGACAAAGGTTGGAGATTGGCTGCCAGAGCAGGTCCAACTATGTTTACAATTCGTTTTTGCACCTTGTCTAAAAGAGAAAGAGCATCATTAGAAGATCCGCCCCAGATGTGGCAACAGTATTCCATACA
This sequence comes from Hydra vulgaris, assembly GCF_022113875.1. Taxonomy (NCBI): domain Eukaryota; kingdom Metazoa; phylum Cnidaria; class Hydrozoa; order Anthoathecata; family Hydridae; genus Hydra; species Hydra vulgaris. The sequence goes on along the minus strand of NC_061166.1, from coordinate 43,744,059 downwards.
GGGACGGATTTGAGATTTATAGAGATAGAGAATAGAATCTGGAGTAAGAAAGTGTCGAGCTCAATAAAGAGATGCAACCTTAGCAGATGCTAATTTTGCAATGGATTTGATATACGGTTTAAAAGAAAGATCAGAAGTAAGAGTTAATCCTAGAAGATGAATGGTAGATGACTCATCTAGTACATTACCATTCATAAATATAGGAAGATCTAAATTATTACGATAACGATTGGCCGAATAAAATTGAGTTTTATCTGAATTAAAGTTCACCAGCCACTGTGAGCCCCATGCTGTAGCAGCAGTGAGATGCTTTTCAAGCTCAGATATCCCCTCCAAGCAATCAGAGAGTGTAGGCTTCTTATCATGACAAGAGTAAATGGTAGTGTCGTCAGCGAATAATGCCACCTTAGATGTGAGAATATCTGGAAGATCGTTAATGTAAATTAAAAAGAGTATAGGGCCAAGGATTGAACCTTGAGGAACCCCTGAAGTTACAGGATGTGAAGAAGAGTGTTGTCCATCGAGGACAACTTTTATACTACGATTGGAAAGAAAGGACTCAATAATCTTAAAGACGTTACCAGCTACACCATAAGAAGAAAGCTTATGGAGAAGACCAGCATGCCAAACTTTATCAAAAGCTTTAGAAATGTCAAGTGCGATAGCCTTAACCTCTCCACCTCTATCTAATGCACGGTAAAACCTATCGGTTATTACTGTTAGCACATCAGCTGTAGAACGAGAAGACCGAAATCCATATTGATGATCAGAAAGTAAGTTATTTGATTCAAGATGAGAGGTTAAGTGTTTGTTGATTAAAGATTCAAAAACCTTGCTTATGACAGGAAGAAGACTAATGGGACGGTAGTTAGATGAATCAGATCGCTCTCCGGAATTTTTGAAAATAGGGATAACAGATGCTGCTTTCCAGCATGATGGAAAACAAGACTCTGATAAGCACTTGTTAAATAGTTTAGAAAGTATGGATGAAAGCTCCGGAGAACACCTCTGCAAGACTACAACAGGAATGTTGTCAGGACCACAAGCAGTTGAAGAGTCTAAGCAGGAAATTACTTTAGATACAGAAGCTGAAGTGATGCGAATGTCAAGCAAAGGATCAACCTGTTTGACGGCTATGTCAGGTAAAACGCAACTAGTGGAATCAAGAGATGATATTGATGAAAAGTTCTTAGCAAACAATTCAGCTTTGTCTTTAGGTGAGGTGACAAAGTCTGAACCATACAAGAGAGAAGGAATAACAGATTTGCCCTTATTATTGATACTATTAAAGATTCTCCAGAAGTCTCGAGAGCCTAATTTTTGTGATGAGATACGAGATTTAATGACCTGGGAATAGCAAGCTTTGGCGTCAGACAAAACCTTTTTACAATGGTTTCTGGCAATAGTGAACAGATGTCTGTTTTCTGGAGAATTGTTTTGCTGATAGATATGGAAGTAACGGTTTCGATTAGAAATTGCTGCAGCGCAATGTGAGGAAAACCATGGAGAAGAGTGAGGCTTGACCTGGAATCGTCGAGAGGGAATAAAAGATTCCATGCCAGCCTGAATCCACGAAGTTATGTAAGAAGCACATTTGTCAGCAGGATGACGAAAGATTTCTACCGGGGGCCATCACGAAGAAAATCACGGAAAGAGTCCCAGTCAGCTTTAAGGTAGTTGTATGTGGTACGATGATAGGGGGATTCTGATGAAGTAGAAGAATTTGATAATAGTTTTAGAGAGATCAAACCGTGATCAGAAGTACCTAAGGGTGAATGTGGAGAAATTGAGCACTGACTAGGATCCAAAACAAGACATAAGTCGAGTAGAGAAGGTAAATGATTAGGGTTGTCTGGAAAACGAGTTGGAAAGTTGACTATTTGAGTTAGAGATTGAGAAAGGCAAAAGTTGAGGGCCTTAACGCCAGCAGAGTCACTGACACTAGAGCCAAGCCAATCGGTGTGATGGGCATTAAAGTCACCAACAACGACGATATTGGCCGATGGATAAAGAGAGAGGGCTTGGTCAATTTGATCAGAAATAACATCAAGAATAGTGCAATCTTGGGATGAAGGAGAGCGATATAGAACAAAGAGAAAGGCGATAGAGTGAAGTTGTGCTAAACGAAAGCACATAAATGAATAGTCTGTAGATTCAAACCTAGTTTCACGACAAATGGGTGAGTTCTTACGAATGTAGATGCCCAGGCCAAGCATGTGATTATTGGAGTCTTTACCAATTAAAGGAAGATAACCATCAACACTAAGATCACAAGATGGGACAGCCGAACTCAAATTAGTCTCACAAAGAGCAAGTAGGTCTGGTGAACTTTGCAAGAGATAAGACTCAACAGAAGAAAAGTTACTTCGAAGACCACGAATATTAGTAAATGATAGGTTTAGAGAACTTGGTGATGACGATGGTTTTTTGTGTTTTTTAGTTTTAGGTACTTTAGTCATTTTAAATTTATAAAGAACTTGACTCAAGTATAGATAGTACTCAGTACACTGGAATCAGCCTCTCTGAGAGCTACCACAGAGTTCGGGAAACCTGACTACCAGCCGGCCTCAGAACCATAAAACTGAGTTTTAGAGCTGTACCTTCATTAGGAGATAATAGAATGAGTTGCCCAGTCATAAAAATAGAGACACAAGCAATACCCACGCATTGAGTCAAGAAGATCCAGCGTTCAACATCCTAAACTGAAAACAATGTATTAAAAATACATCTGCGCCAGCCTAATAGATGAGGAAGGGGTGCGAGGCTGGTCAACAGATAGAATCTGTTTAACCCTTAAACTTTTAACCTTCCGTACTCTCAAAGCCAACAATTTATAGAACTCTCGCTCTCGCTCGCTCTCTCTCTCTCTCTCTCGCTTTCTCTCTCTCTCTCTCTCTCTCTCTCTCTCTATATATATATATATATATATATATATATATATATATATACATACATATATATATATATATATATATATATATATATATATATATATATATATATATACATATATATATATATATATATATATATATATATATATATATATATATATATATATATATATATATATATATATATATATATATATATATATATATATATATATATATATATATATATATATATATATATAGCTATATCTGTAAAAAAAAGTTAAAAAACTATATAAACTTTAATTTTTATAATACAGTTGGGTTATTTCTATATTATAATAAAGTTTATTTTTCATTTAAAAAATCTAAATACTTTTGTTTTCTCGATTAAAAATGCATTAACGCGTGTCATGAAATTGCTGTCTAGAAGTTTTAATTAACATACTTTAGTATACCGCATTACGCAATTTAGTATACCGCATTACCAGTTATGCAACTAATGATTTTTGGCAATATTTTACTAACGACTTAATTTGTCATATTGAAATTTACTATACATAACCAACAATTTAATCGATATTGCTTTTTTCGCAGTATCTCTCTACTATTCATATTGTTTTAAAAATATCAATATCGATATCAAAAATGGCATGTAAAAGATCTAAAGATAAACCTTCGGAATGCAACAGCTTTCTTCAAAGCTCTAAACGGATGGGCCAAGTTGCAACGGTAATTACATTTCATTTATTTGATCAATATGTAGGACTAATAATTTAACTCGCATTTTCCTCTTTTACTTTAGTTTTTATTATGTTACCGTAAACCGTTACTTTGAGCGTTTTTGAGGGTTACTTCGAGCGTTACTTTGTTGTTGAGCTTTACGAGGGTTACTTTGAGCGTTTTTGAGATATTTTTACTTGCTTTTTCCTCACCATAGGCAATATTTAAAATTTAACAAAATGAATATAGGGGCTAAGGTTGATTCATACATAATTCAAATTCAAAATATTATTTAAATAATATTAATTTAAACAGTTTAATATTAATTTAAACAGTCATTTAAAGTTCTTTTAAAATCATTTTCTTGTTATACGATATTTATGTTTTATAAAATGAGTTTTTAAAATCATTTTGTTATTTTTAAAAACCCTTTTTTTGCGTTACCATTAAATAAAATGTTTAAAAAAAGTTGTCACAGACTTATTATGTCCAATGTTGGTTGTTTCCTAATTATTGAAATTCCATTTACTATAAAATTTTTGGTATTACATATTTAGTTTTAAATAATAACGGTCTTGTTTAAACGCATCAACGTTTTTGCTTTTGTATAAAACCAAAAACGTTGATGCGATTCTTAAAGGGATCCCAAACTCCCAACACATGTTGTGTTCATATTAAAGATAATGTTAAAAAAAAAGGTTTGAACCAAATTTTTTTGATTAAAAATAAATAATGAATGCATACCGTGAAAAACAAATGTTGTTGTTTTTGCCGAAGCTCGTCTTCTCCATTTTTTTCAACTAATCGGAGTCAAATTATGCGTCGCAATCTACAGACTTTGGCAATTCCTTTGAAGCGCGTTTAATTCATAAAAGTTTTAGTATTTGACGTCACGGTAGACTTTTAATAAATTAAACTCTAGAAATATTTTTATTTATTTTTAGTCGAAGTTTTTTTGATTATTTGTTTAGTTTGTTTTTTTTTTCTACTTTTAATATTTAAAAAGATATTAAAAACCTTAAATATTTTATGCTGGTTCGTTGCTATAAATTGTTATTGCGCCATATATTTAATGTTTATAAATTATGAATATTTCTCTATGAATTATCTCTCTCTATATGAGAGATCTTTTATCTTTTATCAATTATCTCTCTCTATATGAAATATCTCTCTCTATATATCTTTCTATATGAATTATCTCAAAAATTGTTTTACATTAATTACCCGTATAAAATTAGTAACAGCTTTTTTATTTGGTTAGACGATATTTCGTTTCAATTTGCTTTGCATGAAGTTCGGAAAGTCAAACCAAAAAATTAGTTTGAATAATCACGTAAATCAATATATATTTAAAACAAATTATTTTAATGACGGGGGTTCTAAAGTTTTTTATAACAAATGTAGGTAAAAAAATAAATAACTAAATAAAAAGTTCAGTATTAAACACCATTTCTTTATTCTATTGCAACTGTAAATATTGAATTATTAACTTGAACTAAATTTACTTATTATTTAGAACGACTAAGCAATAAAAATAAAATGCCCCTAAAATTATTTGAGATTGTGTTGTTTATTTGATAATTGTTGTTGGCAATGTTGTTTATGTTGATTATTTTCATAAATATCAAAATAGTTCCAGATTAACCGGTTCGTTGCTTTGCTCATTGTTGATTTATTTCTTATTTAATTTTATCTCAAACTATAATTATATGTTAAAAAAGAAAAGTTTTTATTTCATCGGGCGCTCTTTTTATAAAAGAGTAGAACAAAAGAGAAAGAAAAGCAATTAAACTTTGAATGAGTAAGAGTTGTATAGAATGTATATATTTTTTTGCTTCACTCATTCTTTTTTTAGATGAGAGAAATAAAAGTTTAATAGTAAATTTTCTTTGAATAAGTGAGAATTGGAAGAGAAAATTGCTTGAAAATTTGTATTTGTTAATTGTGTTTTTAAAAATTTTTAATTTTTCATGTTAAGAGATAAATACCAATTACGACACAAATTTGGAAATACCAAATATAATATGTTTTTTAATTCGCGTTATGACATTTTAACAATCTAAATTACCATCTATCTTAAATTATTGCCTTTAATTAATGTGTTAATTATTGCGTTATTTAATAATAATTTGTCCGTATTTTTGTTAAATATTAGTTGTATAAAACGGGCGAAAATATACAAACTTTATGTTTTTTATTTGATGGTTATAAAAGATTGAACAGTAAACTTATAATCAAAATTTCTAATGCTGACTTGTGTTGCAATTAATTGTACTTTTAATGCAAAATCAGGATCTCACAAATCCTTTCACGAATTTTCATATCTGATACTACTGTCAACTGTATTGTTTAGTGTATTCTTGCACTTTTTTTTCATAACCTCAACAGGTTCTAATTGGTATAGAGTTGCTGACACTTTGAAAATTTCATTATCAAAAATCAAATGTAACATAAAATGGTATTTCCTTTTTATCCGTATCCAATTCAGCAAATTTAGCAATTTAAATTAAATCAGCGTGATCAAAAAAATTTTATAATAAAAAAAGTTAACAATTCATTAAATATCTCTAATTAATACTGTCAGTTTATGAAAGTAATTGTTAATAAATACTTTTTTTTGACGGGAAAACAAAAAATTGTCATAGCGTAAAAATAACCAGAGAAGTTAGAAAATAGTTCCCTTTGTTTAAATAAAAATAATTAAGAATCAGAATATATAATACTGCGCTCTCTTGCGCAAAAACAAGAGACCGTATATAAAACGTTCTATATAAAGTAAAATACTCGTATGAAAATCATGAGATTGGTAAATAAAGCTTTAATATTTGTTTTAATTAAAATAATTAAAGAAATATAAGTAAGATATATAAATCTAAAAATTATTAAGATATCTGTAAAAAATAAGTTGCTCCTATAAAATAAAAATAATTTATTGTTTTTACTTTTTACAAAATTTTTTTTGCGATGTTTGGAAAAATAATACAAATAAATTTGTTTTGCTGTATGTTAAAAAAATACTACAGTAGAAAAACGCAGCTTAGTTTAATTACACTTTTCTTTTGTTAAAAGTCTACCGTGACGTCAAATACTAAAACTTTTATGAATTAAACGCGCTTCAAAGGAATTGCCAAAGTCTGTAGATTGCGACGCATAATTTGAAGACTCCGATTAGTTGAAAAAAATGGAGAAGACGAGCTTCGGCAAAAACAACAACATTTGTTTTTCACGGTATGCATTCATTATTTATTTTTAATCAAAAAAATTTGGTTCAAACCTTTTTTTTTAACATTATCTTTAATATGAACACAACATGTGTTGGGAGTTTGGGATCCCTTTAAAAACGTTAAATTGCTGAAAACCTCAAAAATCATACAATAAAAAGCTTTAATTTTGTAGTTTAAAAGTTAAACAAATTTTCAACTAATAATAATAAAACGATAAGTTTGTTACTTTTTAACTGTTGATTTTTAGTTCAAACTGATGAAGTTTGTTTTGTTTTCATTTTACATTTTTTCTAAAAATGTTGAAGTGCCTAATACAGTAGCGTTTAAGCTAGCTAGAAGATTACAAAAAGTCTATAGCTATTTGCTTGCTACATATCGCAGCTTTTTTTTAGCTATCTATATTTTAGCACGGAATGTCGATAGTTTTTTATACAGTTGTAGTTTCGACCCACCTTTGAATGTGAGCATTTTTAAACTAACTCAATAAATTATTTTTATTGTAATCAATGCACAAAGCATTGCATAAAATGTGTTGAGTATTTAACTTAGGTAAAGTTGAGTTGATTATGAGCTGTATTTATTATGATTTCTTTTGTCCTTTTCTAGTAACAGATTTTTGTATATGTCAAGGATTAACCTTTTTTGGATATTTCCAGAATTCTGGAAATTTTTGTAACTTTTTTTTTGCTGGATATCTAAAACATTTTCTATACTTAAAAGTTTAAATACATCTATTTGTTTTATAAGCTTTTTCACTCATCACTCATAAAAAAATAAAGAAAAATTTGAAAAAAAAAAAAGAAAAAACTCAGCTAAAAGCAAAAATAATAGGAAAATAAGAGAAAATATTTTCCGGTTATTTTACCCAAACAAATCTCTGGATTTTTAAAATATTGCATGGAAGATCTATGATATGTATATTGTATAAAGCTATGATTGTATGTATATTAAAAAAGTTATTTTTTTTAGCATATTCTTACAGCAGAATCAGAAGTAGAAATTGATTTTAATACATCAAAAAAAAAACACAAGAAAACTCCTTTAAATCAACAAAACAGAAAAAGAAAATAAAATGTATTTTTGAAGAACCTCCTTTACCATCATTACCATTATGGAAGCCACCAAAGCTTCCTGATTCCAATTCAGTATACATTTTAAAATTTTATCCCATTCGTAAAAATAATATTTTTTTTTGTTTAACTTTTATGGTGTATTTGCTTTTTTTAGTTACCATTTTTTAATTAAAAAAAAAAAAAGTATAATATAATCAGAATATTGTGAATGTATTTATAATCATTGTTAATCTTGTTTAGAACTTTTTGTCCGTCTCTGCCTCAATGGATCAAGTAGATGACTTGCCAGTTACACAGATAGTGTTTCCATCAGAAATGCAGTCTGTTTCACAAGTTCAACCGTTACTGCATTCATCTTCTTCCTTTTCTTTACCATCTCAAAAAACTGGGATAGACCAAAAAAATAACTTTATTCGGAAAGCAAATGTTGAACCCAATACTGTTGAAGGCATTCAATTTATAGTGAACTCCATGTACAGAAAACTTTGTGGGTTGGAAACAGAAATGCGTTCCATGCGTTCAATTTTAGACACTAATCATGGTAATAAAGAAAATAATAATATAGATTATTTACCAGCTTATTCAGTTGAAGAGTTTGACTCACTAGAAAATAAAATAATTAACTCTAATGATAAAGATATCATTTGCAGAAATTTAAAGCAAATTGATGGGAGAAATGTAAGTGACTTTTTAAAAAATGCTTTAAAAACTTGTTTAACAGACAAGCTGTGCTGCAGCATTAATTGAACTGGTGCAGATAAAAAGCGTAGGTTTATAGGACCAGTCGAAAGTTTGATTTTTGATGCAGCTTACTGTTTATTTCCAACTGCCACTGAATCCAGTATGACTACAATAATTGCGAAACACTTGAAAAAGCCTAAAGATCGTTATTTTGCTGCAAGAAAGAGAAGTTCTTCTTTAACAAGTGATATACAAATACACAGTCCTGTTAGAAAAAAAAGAAATTTAAACACTGACTCATGTAGTGATTCCAGTTAACTTTTTTTTTTTTTGTTTATTTGTTCTATTATTTTTTATTGACTTTTTTTTTTTAGATATTTTATTTGTTACAACTTTTTTAGCAATTATTTTCGAAAATTGATAAAGATTTTAAAAAAAACTAAAATTTGACAGAAATTTTATTCTATTATCTTTTTAAATATCTTTTGAAATTATTAATTTAGTTTAGGCAAAATCATTTAGTTGTTAATGACTTTTTGTTTTTCAAAAGTAATCTATAACTTTTCTTTTAACATTTTATAATGGCTTTAACATTTATAACTTTTTATGGAAACAAGTATAAACATTTTGTATTTAATTTGTTATAAATGCAATCTTATTTTAATGGTTATAATTCACTCCCCTGAAAAATATAGCACGCGATTCTTTGAGCATATCTTCTAACCTAGCCGAGATTTTCTAGCCAAATTGATGTCATTGTCGTAACGACTTAATGCTAGCTATTCGCTAGCTTATTTAGCTAGCAATCCTCGTGGCCATACCGCTGTCTTTATCGTAACGACTTGTCGCTAACTTGTTTAGCTAACGGATCGCTAGCTTATAAAGCTAGCGATCCTCGTGGCCAAATCGCTGTCTTTATCGTAACGACTTAGTGCTAGCTATTCGCTAGCTTATTTAGCTAGCTATTCGCTAGCTTATTTAGCTAGCGATCCTCGTGGCCATATCGCTGTCTTTATTGTAACGAATATCGCTAGCTATTCGCTAGCTTGTTTAGCTAGCGGATCACTAGCTTATAAAGCTAACGATCCTCGTGGCCAAATCGCTGTCTTAATCGTAACGAATATTGCTAGCTATTCGCTAGCTTGTTTAGCTAGCGGATCGCTAGCTTATAAAGCTAACGATCCTCGTGGCCAAATCGCTGTCTTAATCGTAACGAATATCGCTAGCTATTCGCTAGCTTGTTTAGCTAGCGAATCGCTAGCTTATAAAGCTAACGATCCTCGTGGCCAAATCGCTGTCTTAATCGTAACGAATATCGCTAGCTATTCGCTAGCCGATTTCCCACCGGGTATATATATATATATATATATATATATATATATATATATATATATATATATACATATATATATATATATATATATATATATATATATATATATATATATACATATATATATATATATATATATATATATACATATATATATATATATATATATATATATATATATATATATATATATATATATATATATATATATATATATATATATTTATATTTATATATATATATATATATATATATATATATATATATATATATATATATATATATATATACCCAGTTCATATACCCAGTTTTTAACTATTTATTTCAATATCTGTATCAATTCCAATATATGTATCAATATTAACACGATTCTCAAGTAATTAAATGTTTAAAAATATATATATATATAAATTAGCAAGAACCTGTCTATAAGTCGCTTTTCGTAAGGTGCTTTTAAAATTCTCCTTGAATCTTTGGGAAGTTCTAAACCTTCATTTGGCAATATTTCAAGAAGATCATTAAATAATGTACTGATTCCATTATAAAATAGCATAATGTTGCCGAGTAAAGACATTGAATTCAAAGAATTATCAGGATAATTGTTCCATGTATCATTAACAGGTTTTCCTATTGAAAAATTCGATTCTGCATGAGATGTCTAAATCTTTGAAATTGTTAGAACTTGGTTCTTGATATAGCAATACTAATAGTATATCAAGTATATATATATATAGTGTAGCATATATTCAGTTTTAAACCATTTCTTTCATTATCTGTAAAAACTTCATTACCTGTATCAATATTACCACAATTTTCAAGTAATTGATAACAAAAACAAAAATTAGATGAGACGTGTCTATTAGTCGTTGTAAAATAACTTCTTTTGTCATTAAAAAAAAACTTTATTAAAAATGCGTTACTTAAGAATTTTAAAAAGTTTTAGCGCTTGCGTGATTTAACAGATTTTTTTTATTTAATAAAGCATTTTAGATATTTTTTGGACGAAAAAATTATTGGACGCGAAAAAGACCTTCAAAAGACGTTTAGAATTTTAATGGGACGGACGGACGCGATTTGAACGTCCTAAGGACGTCTTTTTTACGTCCTGTGCCCACTGGGTATAGAAAGTTTTAAGATTTTTATTTTTGTAATAATCAAAGCAGTTTAGCTTAAAATCTCCAATTAGATAATTTATTTTCTTTTCTAGGTTAGTTTTTTCTAAAATATTTTTTTGTAAAAAGTTGCAAAAGTTTTCAGTGTTAGCAGTTGTGGCCTGTAGCAACAGCTTATTAACAGGTTTTTTGATTTCTTATTTATCAGTTCGATTGTTAAAATCTCATTATTTACATCAGAAACACTCATATCGCGTCGAAGTTTATACAATAGAAAATTCTTTACAAAAAAAAGAACTCCCTCTCCACCTCATGAACTCCCTCTCCACCATTATTGTTTCGCTCTAAAATAATTGGATTAAAACCAGGTAGTTGGAGGTTTGAATCATTTTCAAAATCAGAAAGTGAGCACCATGTTTTAGTTACGCAAATTAAGTTAAAAGCCTTATCAGTCTCACAAATAATATTTAAAAAGTTTTCATAATTCTTTTTTAAGCTTCTAATGTTTATATGGATTACATTCAAATCTTCTATATAATATTGCCGAACTTAATAGTAGTAGTGTCCCTTGGAGCGTATTTGACACGAAACCCTTGGCAGCCATTGCAACCGAGGTATTGGCAAGAAAGAGTCGCAGCGCTATAAGAAAACGTGAACGAACATCAACGTACGTAAACTTTAAACTAATGTTAAAGCATATGTTAAAACATACTGAAACATTTATCACGTTTTACAGTTTGATTTTTATTTGAAAATTACATTGCGTCAACCTCTCCTTCATTTTGATCTAACATTTTTTTCCTCAAAAAAATTACTACATTTTTATAAAATCTACAATTTATGATATGCTGGTGTAGCTCGAGTGGATAAGGCGGCGAACTTTTGAACAAGTAACTAGAGGTTCGACTCCTACCAAAGGCGGCTATTTTTTTTAATTTTTTTAATTATTTTAAGTTACAAAATACTTTCGAAGTTTTATAAAGATTATATACAAACATATGTAACGTAACGATATTATGCACTCACAAAAGAAAAGATTTTACGAATGCTAAAACTTCATAAAACATTAAAAAAAAAAAAAAAACATCACCAGGAGAAAAAATATGTTGCGTATCTATGATAATTGAGACACTTATGTTATTAATGTGCGAATGTAATTAGTCCTAATAAGCTGCGGATGGTCTGAAAAAAAAGTTGTCTGAAACTTAATAAAGAAAAAACTTAACAAGACAGCCCTGCTACTTCATAAGATGCTGCTGTGGAGGCAAAAAAAAAAAAGCCTGTAGCTAGATAAAACTTTAAAACTTTCTTTTGACAATTAAAAGTTTATTTTGCTACATTAACTTTTTTACTATAAATATATGCAGCAACTGTTTTTCAAAACGCCTTAATATGCTTATGACGTAATTCAAAGAAAACCCAATTAAAAATAAAATTGTTTGGAAAAACTCTTCGTAAAACGTTTTTTGAAACGAATAACTTTTATTTAGTTTTTTTTTTCTTTTGTGCAACTTTCTTTTCAATAAATTTCTTTACCTTTCAGAATATGACCATTTTAAACAATGCTATAGAAAAAATATCAGTAAATTGATTAGTAGTATTTCAATTATATTAATTAGATTAAATTATATATATTAAATTATATATTATATATATTAAATTAAATAGATAAATAAATTGATATTCAGTAAATTTTTTTATACTTAGTGACAAAATAGACTAATTAGATAAGTCGTTAAGTAGAATGCTAAGAATATATTTATGGCGGTTATTGTTGTTAAGGGTGATTAATAGGCAAATAAATTAAAAGCTAATCAGGGCTTTGAATAAATTATAAACTAATCAGGGAAGTTTTATTGGTAAACCTAATAAATAGGAAGATAACATATAATTCAGGTAGACATTGTTTTCACTTTTTCGCCAAACTTTGATATCTTTGATATTAAAAAATACGACCTTTCCAATAATTATAAATGGTAGTTTATCAACCTTTTTTTTCGAATCCACAATCCGTTATGATTTGTATTTTATCAATGTGAACGAAAGTCTATTCAAATATCTAAATATGTAAACTTTAAGTTCTTTAATTATCAATCAGTATAATTATAAAGTAGATGACATCAAATTCTACCGATTTATTTTTACTTAATAATTTCATTGCGACAATATCTCTTTATTTTAAAGCATTAAATGTTGTTTTTTAAAGTTTAATAAGTTTTCTGTTTATTAAATAGTGTAAAAAGATGATATAGCATTCCACAGCGATTGAAGTGCTTCGCTTCGGTTCAAAACCTTTTGCTTACACAATTTTTTTTTTTAAATCCTATCCAGTTTTCTAGAAAACAAAGAAAAACAAGTTTAAATGCATATAGATGTTATACGCATTACATAAAAATAAAGATATAATATACTATAAGAAAGCAAACGGAGAGAATTTTTAAAAACGTTTTTAAAAATTTTTAAAAACATAAAAACGCTGTTGGAAATTTGTTGCGCATATATCATGATAGAGATACTTATGTTTTAGGTAATTAGTTAAAACTGTGAGTTCAACACACATTAAAGAGATAAATTTCTTTCTTATATATATAAAAAAAAGGTTTTACATGCAATCTGAAATTTTTATTAAAACTAACTGGTCAAGAGTCCTAAAAAGTACGGAAGGGTATGAAAAAAAAAAATTGTAATCTGAAACCTAAAAAAAAAAAATTAGTTACTCCAGAAGGTGACAAACAGAAAACCCACAAAATTTCGCCTAATCCGCTAATAGAAATGCTCGAATATTAAGATATAAACAAATATTAAATGATTTTTGTATTACGAAACGTAAGCCAACTCTTAAACCACTGTAAAACTACCTTGCGGTTATCTAATTAAATCCACCAAATCCGTTAATAAAAACAGCTTAATTAATAGATTCAAAACCATCTGATTTTGGTATTATGATTTGTGCGCCAACTGTACTCTAAAACCAATAAAACTCGGCCATGTGGTCTTCATATCGATTATAACAATTGCAAAGCGAGGGACGACAAGTAAGTTGTATCTACAAGTTTAATTATTGTAATCTTCATTTAAAAAATTAAACTTATTTTATAATTACCATGTTAATATGTTTGAAGTTAATATGTTTTTGACCCAAGAATAAACATTAAGATTATTTTTTAGAAATGAGCAGCCAAGATACAGAAGGTATTCTTTTAATTTTGTATAACATTAATTAAAGAGATAAAAAGAGGTGATACGCCAATAATACTGAGATATTTAGCTTATTTTTTTATTAAGAAATTACATTAAGAAAATTTTGTATATCTTTAGGCGACAAAGAAGTTTCTGCATTTTTTCAAAGTAAGCCATATATATATATAATATATATAGTAGCAGTTACATATGTTCTAAAAGTGGCGGAGCTGTACTTGATTTACGGTGTGAATAAAACGATGATTTAATTTAGCCGTTTTTAATTAAAATCAACCAAGATATGCCGCCCTCCCCTAACCCCGTGAATCAAGTACACCCCCCTAAAATTTAACTAAAATTAAAAAATATATAAATTAATTTTTAGAACTTTAAAAGGCTGGACCCAAAACTCAGTTTTTGTTTATTCCGCTATTTTGATTGATGTTTTTGTAAAGCATTGAACCTTAAAAACGCGTATAAGCTTTATTTAAGGTGTTTAAGCTATAATTTCATAAAACGTGTTTAAGCTAAAATTGACTTTTAAGTCTTCTAACTACTAAACTTTCACGTAAAATGAAACTTTTTGTCATTTACTGAATGTGTTAAATTATAAAACTGTGCAACAGTTTTATAATTTAAGACAAATCTTATATGTTTAATTGAAAAAGTAAATATTTTGAAAATTAATTTTGTCTATATATATATTAGATGTTCAAGAGATCAGAGCCGAAGAGCTCTTGCCAAGTAAGCTAATTTTGTATGAGAAGGATATGTTACAAAGATATATATTTCACCAATTTTAGCAATTTGTTAATTATAACTTTTTTTAATGTTTAGCGGAAGTAATGGACAAGCTAAGTTAGGAATTTTGTTGTTGTTTTTTGTTTTTTTTGTGTGCAAATACATTTATGCTTTTTTAGTTTTTTTAAAGCTATTTAGCAACTGACTTTTGTCAGTTGTGACAGTTTGTCAGTCAGCAAGTGACTTTTGTAACTTTTAAATGTATTTTATTTAGAAAAATTAGAAGATTCTGTTGAGAATCTAAGTAAGCAATTTGTTATTGTTGTTGTAATGCTCTTTATTTTTTTTATTACATATTTATTTAACATAAAGTTATTCTATATTTGGCAAGTTAGTTTATTTTAATGTTTATAAGTTTTTTATTTTATTTAGAAAAATTAGAACATTCAATGGGTAAACAGAATTTGATTATATTACATTTGTGTATTATAGATAAAGCATTTTACTTTCAAAAAAAAAGGTGTATTCTATGGTCTTTTAGCTTTTTTGATACAATTTTTAGCATTTTTTTTATAGGGCTTATATTTCAACAACTTAGTAAGTTACTATATTGTTCTTGTGAATTGTTTCTTTACTTTTATTTTTTATTTTTTTTGTCGCTTTTTTCTTTTTTGGTTTGTTTTGTTTTGTGATTGTTATTTTTGCCTTTTGTTTTGTTCCAACTTTATTTATAGATTTCCTAAAGTTGACAAATATTCTGCATGTTAGTTTCTTTCCTAATGTTAATGAGTTTTTTTTATTCTATTTAGAAAATTTAGAAAATTCAATTGGTAAGGAAAGTACACTTATGTTTCTTTTTGTTTAATTTTAACACACATTTTTTGATGTTTGTGTGCGGTTTTATCACTCTAAAATAAACTGTTTAATTGATTAGTATATGTTAGTTTATGTAAATATATTTTTTACCTCCACTATAGCGTTATCTGCAGTACCATCAGGTAATGTGTTTTGCATTCTTATGCAGTTTCAAGAGTGTTATGTGTATTAAAACTTAAAGATAGCATATCTTAATTTACAGATTACTTTATTTATTTATTTTTTTGTCTCTACATTAGCACCTCAAGCAATAATATCAGGTAATCTGTTTAGCATACTTATGCAGTTTTATGGGTTTTATGTGTATTTAAACTTAATCATTACTGTTTTCATGCAATTACATAAATGTTTAACATATGTTACTTTATACACTTTTTTTTTTACCTTTACAATAGCACTTAATCATTACTGTCATCATATGCAGTACCATCAGGTAATGTGTTTTGCATACTTATGCAGTTTTATGAGTGTTATGTGTATTGGAACTTAAACATTACTTTTTTCATGTTTGTAAACAATTACATAAATGTATAACATATGTTACTTTATACACTTTTTTTTTTTTACTTTAACAATAGCATCAATATCATCTGCAGTACCATCAGGTAATGTGTTTTGCATACTTATGCAGTTTTATGGGTTTTATGTGTATTGAAACTTAAACATTACTTTTTTCATATTTGTTATCATTTACATAAATTTTTAAAATGTTACTTTATATATTTTTTTGTGTCAGTAATAATTTTTATCTTTAGCAATGCTGATAAAACTAAATTTAAAAAAAAAAAAAGAGTATTTCCAGCTTTCCAACCAAATATTAGAGACTTTTACAAAAGCACCATCACAAAGTAAGTGTCTAATATTTATTTAATACTACTAAATTTCGTTTCGTATTTTTTATTTTTCAAATGAATTAACATAAAACAAATAAATGTGCGTTCAGTGTTAATAATGATTTTTTTTCATTTTTAGATATAGCTTTTATAATCAATTTAAAAGTCTTTCAAATCGTTAATCATTTTCTAAAGGCGAAGAAAAAGAATCATCAATCTTCATACTATTTAATAAAGCTATTTTAATAAAACGCAATACAAATTGTTGTAAATTAGTATTTGAATAATTTTCACGTTGCTACCTTATTTTGCAGTTTCCTATCACTTTGTATTGAATTAACTAAATCCAATATTACAGTGCCTTATATCAAGTACTTCACATTTTCTGTTTTTGTTTTATGCAGAAAAACAGATCAAGTTAATTTATTTGACTTGCCTAGCTACTTATTTTACACGCCTAGCGACAGTGAGTGTGCATAAATCAACAGAGGATTTGGGTTTGGGCAGGTTGTCTTGAACTTAATGATTTACCTTCTTCATGTTAAGCTCTAAATATAAATATACGGAAAAGGTGCATATGTGAATTTTTTTTTTTTCTAGCACATAATCTATTGTTCACTAAAAAATATTAGAGTGAGAAATAAAGATAAGGTTAATGTGGAATAGAGTTTGTCCTTTTAAGTAAAAAATTTTATAATCTATCTATCTTCTATATAATAATGCCAAATTTAATAGTAGTGTTAGTAGAAAGAGTCGCAACACTTTTTTTTAGAAGAAAACGTGTATGCAAATATCTAACGTACGTAATTAAGTAATGATAAAACATACTGAAACATTTTTCAAGTTTTATACTTTGACTTTGACTTAAAAATTGCATTGCGTCAACCTCTCTTAATTTTTTGATCTACAGCAATTCCGTTAAAAACAATTTTTATATTTTTTTAAAATTTCGATATTTGATGTGTCAGCATGGCCGAGTGGTTAGCGCGCTAAGCCTCTGAACGTAATAGTCGTGGTTCAAATTTACCGCCAGCGATTTTTTTCTTTAAATTACAAAATATTTGTGAAGTTAAACAAGTTAAATGTTATACACTTTAACCGTTTTTTATTTTTAATTTTATAAATTTTTTGGATTTCTTAAAACACCAATAAACGTGGCGAAAATTTTTTGCGTGTGATTTTGATACTGTTCTCGCATAATTGGTCCTAATAAGCTACGGATAGTCTTAAAAAAAAAGGTCCTAAAACCTAATAAGGAAAAAATTTGATAAAACCGTCGTGCTACTCCACATGGTATTGCAGTGGAGGCAGGGAAAAAAAAAGCAATTAAAAGGTTTTTTGTTATATTTAATTTTTTGCTATAAATATAGCCAGATTAAAAAAATTAAAAAAAATGTATTGAGATTTTTTAGGCGCGGATTTGAAGCCTTGCACAGCGACTCTGATGACTGCGCACTTAACTTGTGAGCTATCAAAGTTATGCATGTAGTTAGGTGCTTCAACATTTTTTTAAAAATGTAAAATGAAAACAAAATAAATACCATAAGTAAGAGCTAAATAATAACGTTTAAAAATTACCAAATATTTTGTTATAATATTATTAGTTTTTCAACTTTTAAACCACAAAATTTATAATTTATTTTTTTGCATGACTTTTGACGCTTTAAGCGACTAACGTTTTAAAGAATTGCCGTCTAATACAAAGATAACTATAAAAGACCGTTATTGTTCAAAACTAAGCATATAATAATAATAAATATAGTAAACTATTGAATATGGCTAGGACGCGACCATAAACCATGGTCCATGGCTGGTCTAAAAGTAGGAAGTAGTTTAGTTCAGAATTTTTTTAAAACAAAATAAATAAACGGGATTTAATAAGCTATATACGCATGCGGAAAAAGTTCGTATGTTAAAGTTATTTTTTGCTCTTAAAGCAAATTTTTTTAATGAATTTTTTTCCACAGTTTACTAAAAAATATTGAAGTAAATAAATAACAAGTAAGGAAATGATTGGCGTGGAATTGATAAATATAGAAGTAGAAGAAAAGACCTGCATTTACCGATACGGACAGCTAGATTAAGAAAATAAAGCAAAAGGTTTGTGTGGAATAGACTTACAAAGACCCGTATTTTTACGGGTCAATTCAGCTAGTAATAATTATTTCTCTTATCAAATTTTAAAATTTTTTTGATTTCATTTGGGTATAAATTCAGGTGTCATTTGGGTATAAATTCAGGTGTGTTAATTTCGTTA
Organism: Hydra vulgaris; assembly: GCF_022113875.1. Taxonomy (NCBI): domain Eukaryota; kingdom Metazoa; phylum Cnidaria; class Hydrozoa; order Anthoathecata; family Hydridae; genus Hydra; species Hydra vulgaris. The sequence goes on along the minus strand of NC_061166.1, from coordinate 43,725,153 downwards.
AAGTAATTTAAATCTGGATCAGTGCTTTCATTGAAGTTGTAATTATTAGTTTGAAAAAAGTTAAATAATTTTTTAAAATTTAAAAATCACGTGGATATAGTTTGTTGTAGACAACTTTAGCAAACTTACCCTTAGACCTTAATTCTTTTGTGTCTATAAACAACTTTTTTCTTATCTCGATTGTCCGTTCGCTGAAGTCTTCGTTTATATAGATTTGTTGATTCCACAATTTTAGTTTAATGTAGTTTTTTAATATTATTTTCTTTTCTTTAAAATTTAGAAATTTAATATAAGGGATCTGTTTTTATGTTTTTCTTTTTTACCAACTCGATGCGCTCTTTCAATAGCAACATCATGTTTTAAACCAAGCTTAGACTTAATAAGTTCTTGTATTTTGTTTTCTGTTTTTCCAAGATTCTTTTATGCCAGTAAATCTTAAATTGCTTCTCCTACTCCGATTTTCGAGTTCGGCTTCGAGTTTATCTTTTTTTGTTACTATCATTTTCTTGGCGACATAAACTTTCTGCTTTTTTAATTTCAGCTAATTCTATAAGGATGTTTTCATATCTATCACTTATAAACTCAACGGATTTATTAGATTCAGTGACTTCGTTTTTTAATTTTTTATTGTCTTCTTGCACTACGCATAGTTTGTTTTCTAGTATTTCAATTTTTTCACTGAAAAGTTTAAAATCGTGTTCTCATACACTTCAAGAAGAAAACAACTAACGTTTTACAACCAACGTTTTACAACATTTCTGCTAATTGTCGTTTTAATTTTAGGTTAGCGACGCGTCGTTGCATAATCCATAAGTGACGGAGTTAGTGAATAAATTTGTTTAGTGAATTTTCTTCAAAATAAGTGAAAATTTTAAGTAGAACTTTAAGTTTTCACTTATTTTAAAGAAAAAGAGTACTTTATATTTAAAAAATTATTGTTAACTTAATGGCACTAAATAATTATACAAAACAGTGCTAAATTTGATCATTTTATTTAATACTTTGCTTGTTTTAGATTTCAACAGTATTCATGATTTCAAAACTCTTGTTTTACAAACGAATTATTTCAGTAGATTTCAAATAAACATTATCATTTCTATATGATTCTATGAAGTATTTTCGAAGAAAACTTATTTTAAGAATCAATAAAGTTACAAATACAAAAAAATTTAATTTTTCGGATATTGTTCCAAAATTTTTGATAATTAGTTTGCCAAAGGTATTTAATACCTTAGGCAAACTAATTATTAAAAATTTTGGAACAATATCCAAAAAATTAAATCAAATTCAAACACTCGAATTTTCATTATTAATAAAAAACAAGATAGAAAAGAAATTGTAGAAGAAATTTGACAAAATTCTTATACGACTCTCAACACTCCGACAATTATTTAACTACCATTACCAACACAAATTCCACAACTCATAAATGAATCTAATGAAATATTCTTATCAACTTCCGACATCAAAGTTTCAACTTCCGACATCAACATATCAACTTCCGACATCAACATATCAACTTCCGACATCAAAGTTTGTATTCTCAGGATTAAGTCTAATAGATCACGTGACTCCTGTAAAATTACAGCTGAGCATCTTAAATACTCTTTTAATAACAACCTCTTATAATGGTTTCCAAAGTTTTGTAATAATATTTTTATTAATGAAGCAGAGTACCTATGAACTTCCAGAATATTTCCCAGAATACTTAAGTCAACTTCCAGAGTACTTATCAGAGTACTTCCCAGAGTACTTATCAACTTCTATAATTGCTCCAGTACTCAAATCTTATAAGAAGTCTCTTGATAATCAAGGTAACGATCGCGCATACTTATTTTGATAAAACTCTCCGATTGTATTACCAAGCTCACTTTCATCAAATTGGTCTCAATCAAAATTGGTCAACACTTTATGCAGAATTTTATTTGCATGAGACAATAAAACATTACAATAATTATAACTCATCAGTTTATATCTGAAGTGTAGATGGAAATTAACCTTAGGTAGCTGTAACTGAGACTTGTTAATTAAAAAACTTTTTCACAATAAAAATTACCGCTATCAGTAGTTCTCGCACTACATTCATTATACCGCTCGGGTATTGCTAATATAATTGCTAATACCTTGGACATCAATCATAATCGTTTGTCTTAAGACCAGCTTCAAGGATCCATTTTGTTGTTATATTTGTACAGTATCTACTTTTAAAGTATATTTTCAAGTCAAATTGTTTCAGATTGCGAAGCTGGAACAACAATAAGTGGCAAGTATACTGGCATTTTGCATATGTAAACGATATAATTCTACATATATATGTATATAATTCTACGATATACCCCACCTCTTTCTGAACAACAATAATTAGTTAATAAAGCTCTTATAAAATCTGTAGTTTTTTTTATCAACTATAAATCTCTGGTTGTAACGAATGTATCGCACGGCTTAGAAATTTGTAATTATAGCAACACATTTCTTAATAAATTATAATTTGTTATTAATGTTGTTGTTAAAAGCGTCTATAGACAGCATTTATAGACAGCGTCTGTAGACAGCGTCTATAGACGCTGTCGGAAGATCAGCATAAAAATTCCTCCTTAGCAAATCAAAGTACAGCAAAATGTATCTACATTTCTTCTTTAATATTAATGACAAGTCTACCATCCTCATTTGAAACAAACTAAATCCGTTTATCAGACTACTGAGTTTCTCCCTGATTTTCAAACAAATATCAAAAATTAATAAAGATAACCACAAAACAAAATTTAGAAATTACAAAAAATATTTCTAAAAAATAAAAGACAATAAAAAAATATATATCTATTTGAGTTTACTATATAAAACGTTTTGATATCTTAAAAAGACTTAATTCCAACATCTCCGAACAACTTCAAGCTGAGGATAATGGTGAGAATAATTTTTATAATAACATATAACATTGCTGAAAAACTTAAAAATTTTTTATAAACATAGGAAACAAAATAGCCAGTGAAATCTCTCTAAGTTACAAATTATTCGTCTTTTTTGAAAAAATCTGATTTTAAATTGAAAGATTAGGATTTTTTTTTGATGAGCTTCGTTTAGCTTTGAACACGCTTCAAACGAAGAAAGGCGCAGCACAGTGTCACTGAATAAACTTTAGGTTAAAAAAGTTGTACAAAAAATCTGTTTACATATATTGCTAGCTTTATGTTTGGTGACTTCAAAAATATATTCTAAAGTATATTTTGTTCCTTAACCTTTTTTAAATCTTAAACTCTTGTTAGTTAGCGGTAGACGTAACATTTAAATAAGAAAAAAAGTTCAAAAAATATTTACCAACACTAGCTAATTTTATTTAGACCTTCCGTTTTTGTAAAAAATATTTCGGAACTTCTATGGAAAATCATCGAGGAAAAGATAATTCAACCTTACGATGCTTTGGTAGTTTTTAGATAACTGTTTAGTAATTCATACGTATTTTTTTGTTTTTAATTTAAATATCTATTTTAGGTTGAAGTGTTGGCTGATGGTAGAGGTGGTAGTTATAAGATAGGTCTTGGCGTCATAAACATTTCAAACTATTAAAAAAGATGTGCATCTTAAAAGAAACCTTTACTCAGGTACAAATAGGCATAATGCAATTGATTTTTCGAACCTATTACTTATAATAATATGCTATAATTGGAATTTATTAAAAAAAGGTTAGTATACATTTTGCTTAAATAAAAGGGTATTAATCCTGATTCGGCAAAAGAGACATCAATAAATAAAACCTTATAAATTGGAATTGTTCCAAGCATATAAGAATGTTACTTGAATTATGAGCAAATATGGAAAAAAGTTGATCTATTAGATATATCGTATAAACTATCTGCTGATTCTGCGACTACAAAGCCACAGTAAATAAAATTTTCTGTTTAAACATTTATTATATTATTGTACATCCTTGTAATTTTTTACACATTAGGTGCGAAACTCCCCTGTTTTTTTTGCAATAAGAGTTCTGACATTGAAAATTTCTTGTATGAATCTGGAGAAATTTGAATCCTTGGGTCAATCATAGAAAACAATTTAGCCTGGATAGCAGCTGGGGAAAGGATTCGACTTTAACAACTGCAAGCATTTTTCGTTACTAGTAGGAGATGATTCAACCTGGATTCTAGACGTTTGCAGCATTCCAGAATTACATATTTTTACTGTAAATGTTTTTAAAACCTTCTGTAAAATATCTATAATAAAAACTGTTTATATTGCATAATGAATATGAAATCCGTATAGCTATACCTTTAAAAGTAATCTTTTGTATTTTAAATTTTTATTCAAACTTATATATCAATATTATTAGGGCTGTGTCAACATTGTCTGGAATTAATTAGCTCACAACTGGAGAGCTAACGAACGAACACTTTTTTAAAAAAAACATGGTTGTTGTAAAAGCAAAGTATCATAAAGAAGAATTTGAAGGTTAATATATTATTCGAAAATAAAATTTGACTTGTTAATAAATTGTTGAATTAGACAAATTTTATACTTTAAAATGACAGGACTCCAGTGTAAAAGGCTACTCAAACTATTCAAAGAACTTAGAGAAAATCTTTCAGATAATCTTCATGGGTTTGTGATGCTTTGGATGCTCTTAATGAGGTATCTCAGTCAACATTTAGAAAGAACTCTCCTGCTTAATCACTTGTACTCACCAGTGATTAAGCAGGAGAACATTTTTATTCAAAATTTTCAGATATGTCAAGGTAGAGTTAACCAAAGACTATCATCACGACTCATACAAGAAAAAAGTGTGTGTTAGATTTATAAGATTTATAAGAAAAAAGTGTGTGTTAGATTTATAAGATTTATAAGAAAAAAGTGTGTGTTAGATTTATAAGATTTATAAGAAAAAATTGTGTGTTAGATTTGTAAGATTTAATAAAATTTATTAAATCTTATTTATTAAACAAAAACATATTTTTTGTTTTTTTAACTCGTATTTATTTATTTATTTACCAATATGTAGGTGTATGTTTAACTCATAAATATGTAAGAACTAATTTTATATTTTAATATTTTATAAATTTAAACGTGTAAATAAAGTAAAATTTTTCGATATCAAAGGAGCACGATGATAAGATGTACTGTCTTCTGCTTGCTCCTGTCAGAATTTAAAGTATATTTTTTATTTTTATAATTCATTTTAAATATATTTGTTTATTGACGAAATTAAAAAAAAAAAAAAAAACTTAAACACTTTAACTTTTAAAACTTGCAATCAACTTGCAATCAACTTGCAATCAACTGGAACCTTTGTTGATGAAGACAGAACTTGCAATCAACTGGAACCTTCGTTGATGGAGACAGAACTTGCAATCAACTTGGATCTTCGTTAATAGAGACAGAACTTGCAATCAACTGGAACCTTCGTTGATGGAGACAGAACTTGCCATCAACTGGGACCTTCGTTGATGGAGACAGAAAAAATCATTATCAAACGAGTACTCAAGTTACCACCATCAATTTCCGCCGATCTCTAACTTACGAATTTTTTTCCAGGTATAGTTAATAAAAAAGAAAACTACACTTAAAGAGTTTAAAAAGGAATAAAAACTATTTTATTATTTATGGACTTCAATACATCTGATTTAAAATATTTATTTTTAAAGTAAGGTCAAACAAACATTAATTAATTTAATTTTAGTAATAATACATTAATTTTTTCAAGATTATTTAACATTTTATGTATATTTATTACGATTTTTTAAAAGTATAATTTTTTATCTACGTCCTAAACTGATACAACAATTAATTAAAATCCTAATTAAAAACAATGTAAGTTTTTTTTTTACTTAGCTGAAGAACAAAGATTTATTTCAAAAACAGAAAAAAGTTGTCAGAAGTTATCAAAGTTATTAATTCCAATTAATAACAATAGCGTTTAAGTAGCAGTGTTAGATTAGTTTGCACAGACACAGTTGTAACTTTTTTTATGCTAACGATTATGATTAAAACATTTGATTAATTTGCTATGTGGCATTTACAACCTTTAATTGAAATATCATATTTCATTGTTTTTTATCATAAATTTTTCACCTTTTATGGTATAAATAATCACTTTTGTTTAATAAAAAGGCAAACATATTTTGTTATATCCATCAAACATAAACAACAAAGTAAACAAAGTTTTGTTCGCAGATACTAAATATTTGATATCTTTCTTTTTATTTAAAGTTAAAGACGTACGCCGCAAATAAGTTCGAGTTTTGAAAAAAAGTTTTAAAATTTTATTTTTCTACACCTTTTTACTTGTAAAGCAGAAAAACTTTCTCATCTCGTTCGTATCAATATAGGTAACTTTTAGATATATTTTGAATTTAATTTCAATTTTTAAAATAATTAAAGTTTGTTTTAAAATTTGATGCGTATAGTATATTTAGTTTGAATAGCGTGATCTTCATTATAATATATGGAAGTTTTGATAAATAAGGGCGTCAGTCAGCATTGCTGTCCAAGGCGGCAAGCAGCTTTTGGCGGCCCCGTCTGCATCCGACATTGCCAAATTTGCTGAAAATCAGCGAAGTTAGAATTATTTTGATTTATCTTTTCATTTTTGAGTTTGAGTTTAAAATGATTTAAAAAAAAAACTTTAAAAAATAAAAACTTTAGGAAACAAATTTTTAACTTTTTTCTCTACAACTTTTTTTCTTTACAATAGAAAAATATTCTGACGTACATAATATTATAAATAAATTAATTTTTTTAAAAAGTAGAGATAGAACAAGATTCTAACGTAGCGATTTGGCACAAAAGTTTAGAGACATTTCTTAGGAAAAGCCGTAAACTTTATTTTAATAAAATTCAGAATTTACAGCACCATGAAAAATGAGCTTTGGTACGAAGAGAGTTTTTAACCTGCTAAATCCGAAAACTTTAGCTTTGCATCTCTCAAAACAAGGAAATGCATTTTTTTTAAGATCCATAAAATACATTTAGTTATGAAAATAAAAAAAATGCTATAAAAAACAATCTTTTTAATCAAAAAAAATTTTCATTTTCTTAAAGATAAGATGTATATCAACTTTACAAACATTCTTTTTGTCTTACGTTGACTTGAGGAGTTATTAAGGTTTGATATGAACATAAAGTTTTGTGATATTTTAAAAATCAGACATTCAATCTATCGCAACTTATTATCAATCAATCAAATTAGAAGTTAACAGTTTTGTGACTTATTATTTTTTTATTTCATTTTGTTATTTACAACAAAATTCAAAGGTATAAAATATTTTTTTAAAAAATTAATACTCAATTTTAATGAGTTTATTTATGGTTTTCATTCACATTATTTATAAATTGTAAAAAAAAAATTAGGGTAAAAAAAAAGTATGGATAAGACATATTAAACTCAGCAATCTTGAAAATAGCTTAAATATATAGGTTAAATCTCAATTTCCTAAGGAAAACAATTTTGTTCAAGTCGTCTTTGACTAAATAGTAGCAAAGTCCTGCTTTGGATGTTTTGAAGTTGGTTCTTCAACTTTGCAAATGATAGGAACCTCTGGAATCCAGCATTGGCTATCTACTGATTGTCATTTAAACGGTAATTTGAACGGGACCATTTGGACACATGAGTTTGATAAGCACATCTTTTTCTTCTAGATTATTGTCTTCAATGACTCCCATCAACCACTTTTGCTCATAGGAAACACAGCTTAATCACCTGGTACTAAGTTTACAGTTGTTATATTGATGTTTCAAAAACAAAATCATCATCAACCCCGCATAGCTTTGCACCATTTTAAAAAAAATAGCAACGCATGCATTTACTCCATTTTCACTATTTTGTTAAACATATTTTTAAAGTCATTAAAAGGATATTGTGAGCCCAAAACAAAATGAAAATATTTTCGACAAAGATTCCACACAAATAAAAAATCTATTCAAGTTTATCAATAAAAATTTAACATGTTTTTTAAAGATAATAAAAGTCATATTAAAACATTTTTTTTTACCTTTTGATAGCCAAGTGGTACAAACTGTATATTACTGGTAATTACGTGTTCGAGGTATGGTATATGCAGTACCTAATTGTTCCGTTAGGGTGTTACTCACTAAAGTTAAATCTTCTGATAATACATAAATGAAATCTGCACCTTTATTGTTTTCTTTGCAATATTTGTACTTGGAGAGATAAAATATGATTACCTTTATCTCTATGCAAGCTTGCTAGTATTGCTAAACGTTAAACTTTACCACTTTTAAATTTTGCGGCCCTTTTTCAAATGTGAGAATTTTTTTTTTTTTTTGTAATACCCAATGGAAATATTTTTAAGGTTTTGGGGCCCTTATGACAGTTTTAAGGAGGTTCTTGACCTATTAGTCACAACACTGTTACCTTGACTAGTTGCAAAAAAGTTCCTTTTAGAAGAATGATCAAAGTTTTCAAGATGACTTTAAAATATAATTCTTATATTGACCGGCACACCCATCTGAGAAGAATTCAATACTTTTTATTTAAGGTAAGTTTTTTTTAAAATGATTGCTGACAACCTAAATAATTTTATACATCATGCATCATATCATCTGAAACAATTCAATAATATTTGTGCTTGAAAACACCTTCTTTTTTGATATAAATAATTACAGGATAGTGTACATTATAAATTTGTTCAATGAAAGCTTTGTAATTTTTTCTAAACTACAAATTTATAGTTTTCTAAAAAACGCCTAAAAATAATGGTGTTACCTCAGTCATATTTTCCTTTCTCGATCTCAGGTATGATACTTGACTCTTATCTAAATAAGAGTGAAGTGCAAGTTCTGTCAGTTTTTACAAACTAATTCAATGTATTTAAACATAGTCTCTTTATTATGTTTTAAATTTGAATCTCTTGTTGTCCACTGGTCAAATTCTAATTCATTTTCATCTTCAAACTCTCCAATTAAATTATAACATTTTTTAACCAATGTTTTCTTAGTAGCTAGGCATCTTTCACATTTTTACATCATAAAGTCTTTAGTAGTCATGTCGCATTCAATATAAGGTAACAATTCTATGTATAGCACGCCAAGAGGATGTAAAAGTTATTTTAAATTCTGATGAATAGCACAGACGTATACGGAATGCGTTTCTGAAGCATTAGCAATAATACACCACTTTTGTCGCTAAACCTAAGCAAAACCTTGAAAACTTTATTTTTAATCTTCCTTTTGAAGACAGCAAACAATGCCTTTAAATAATATTAGAGTAAACGTTTTTGCATGTAAATATTTTTCTTTATGCTTACATAGTGTAAGCATAAAGAACTGATACATCAGGAAGAATGAACTGTTACATCTGAAGGAGCTTTTCCTAATTTATGTTTTAGGTTTAGACATGGCCAATACCTTTACAATAGCTATACCTTTTTCTAATGCTAACTTACGTGCAGTTCAAGCTACATAGTTTGTTACATGCAATGCACAGTGGAGTAAATGATCAAAAAAGTCAATCGAAATTATTTCATTAAGGTTACCACAACAACAAAACGCTCTTTAAAGTTATCGAGCTACCGAAATACTTCATTCTCTTAAAACTTTATTTTAAGAGAGTGAAGTATTTCAAAAATATAAATTCTAGAATTATATTTATGAAGATCAAAACTATATATACAAAAATTAAAAAATGTATTTTACATCATAGTAAAATATTTTAATAAATTTTTTAAAAAACTAAAACGTTTCATAAAAGCTTTATCAAAGTTAACGAAAAACCTTTTCTTTTTTTTTTTGTAAATTCACCGTTTGTTTACATTCCATACAAGTGCATTTATGGCACTTTTTGGCAGGTGTGTTTTTAATCATATCTAGAATACAGATCAAGCCATAAATGTTCAAAAAGTTAACTAGAAACGTGGTGAAGTAACAAAAAAGGTCTTTTAAACATGAAAATTGGTGAGTCGATGTCGTGTAAATCGTGTTTTAAAAATATATCACTTTTTCAATAAGTTTAAGTAAAGTGTGGACATTTAAAGCCAAAATAATCGATAGTTCTTAAAAATTTTATAAATATACTTTTGATAGTAGTAGTATTACTAGTAGTAGTAGTAGTAGTAGTAGTAGTAGTAGTAGTAGTAGTAGTAGTAGTAGTAGTAGTAGTAGTAGTAGTAGTAGTAGTAGTAGTAGTAGTAGTAGTAGTAGTAGTAGTAGTAGTAGTAGTAGTAGTAGTAGTAGTAGTAGTAGTAGTAGTAGTAGTAGTAGTAGTAGTAGTAGTAGTAGTAGTAGTATACAAGTAAAAGCAATAGGTAATAGTTTACACGTTTAAAGTATACAAGTACTTTGTATTATTTTTTAGCATCACTTTGTTATAAAACTAAATGGAATCAAATCGAGAACGTTGTCATGAATCTGACTTATTTAAAGGTAACTTTTCATTTACACGCCAAAGTATTTTTTTATTCTACATATATTGTTGCAGAACTTTTAAAAATTTAGTTAAGGAAAATTTAAAGATTTTAAAAACATTTAAAAATTAACATTAGTTTTTGTATAGAAAAGTGAATATTAGCTGTTAGGGGTCATACTAGACGTTATTTGTATACAAAATATCATAAAACATTTAAGGCTTTATAACTAGACGTTATTTATATGCAAAATAACAAAAAAAAAATTTTGATACGTATTTATTTTAATATATACAAGATGATATGATCGTTGAATTAATTAACATTTAAAATTAATTTTTATCACATTATAAAAATTAACTTTCAAAAGCAATTCTTTATTGAAACAATATAAATAAATAAGCTATATAAATAAGAAATTACTATTTTTACAGTTTTGTAAATCAAACAGCTAGAAGAAGACTTTAAACTTTTTAGAAGTTTTTAACTGTTTTTATCATTAAACTGCGAAAGCTTTGACTTTTTTTCATCAAACTTCTGTGAATAAAACACTTCTTAGTGGGATTAGGCTTGGATCTTAGTTTTTTTTAATCTTGTCAAAATAGTTTTATATTTGTGGTCTTCATTGAAACAATTTAATTGTAGAATTAGTCAAGTTTCTTGTTCCTACACTGTAAAGCTTCTCAATAAAACATCCCAATTGGCAGGTTTGTTGCATTTATGCGTTTATTAAGACTTGCAATACCTGCTGTTATTTTTAAAAAAAATGCTAAGCATTGTTTTAAAGCAAAAAATTTTTTAGTTCAAGTTTGATCTTTTTTTCCCCCCATTTATTTCTCCTAACGTATCCGTAACACTTTGTTGATATCTTCCCCCCCCCCCCTCCATTTTATATACATATAAACATATATTATATATAAATATATATATATATATATATATATATATATATATATATATATATATATATATATATATATATATATATATATATATATATATATATATATATATATATATATAAATATATATTTAATATATAAAAAAATAGATATTTTTAAATATAAAAATATCTATATTTCTCTGAGCTTCTTTGAGTTAATTAATGAGTACTTTTCAGTTTGTTTAATATTTTTTTTAACCACAGTTCTGTGTAAAATTATATACATTATCATCGCTACGATATTCGGTAAAGAAGATACCATTTTTAAAATCTATTCTTCCGATATGTAATATATGCAAAATATAATAAATATAATATGCAATACCTAGTAATATATTATATATGAAAAAATTTTATTTTATATATACAATTTTTTACCTATTAATAAATGTTAGCGTAGCCAAGTGAAGGCTAGTAAATCGAGGGTTCATGTTTGCCTCTCGCTAATAAAATTACTAAATTTTCTTCTATTTAGTGCACAAAGAATGTTTTTTGTTGGTGTATACTTTTGTGCACTAACTAAATAAAGTTCTACACTTGGACCATATAAAGCCAAAGCGCAGAAACTGTACTGCACATAGATTGCACACAGCCACAACAGTCCGGTAACAGGCTGAAACTAATCCGTTTAACGGAGTTGTACACATAGACTAAGTAAAGCTTAGGCGTTGTTGATTTTACAATCAACATGTAAATACATCAACTAAAGGTTTTGGTTTGGTCAGATTTTAATCAAAAAAAATTAAAAAAAAATGTTGCGTCACAAAATTGAGACCCTCCCCTTCCCAATAATTCGTCACAAAATCTCCTACTCCCCCTTTTTCCCTAAAGTGTGACGTATTTTAAGAACGACCCCTAAAATAAAGTCAACTAATATTTTAGATATGTTTTTATTAGCTTTGTTGCATAAATATAATGTATAATTTACAATATATATATATATATATATATATATATATATATATATATATATATATATATATATATATATATATATATATATATATATATATATATATATATATATATATATATATATATATATATATATATATATATATATATATATGTATATATATATATATATATATATATATATATATATACATATATATATATATATATATATATATATATATATATATATATATATATATATATATAATATATATATATATATATATATATATATATATATATATATATATATATATATATATATATATATATATATATATATATATACTAGATATAACTAGATATATAAAAACATCAAAAAATTTTAATACGCATTAGTAAGAAATTTTTTATCATAAAATTTTTATCATAAAACAGAAATTTAATCTGTTGATAAAAATTTTTTTGTAACAGAATAATAAATTAAACTTTTTATCGTTTTTAATTTTTTTAGATGTATTCTCTAGAGTAATAATAGTTTACGATTTACGAAGTAAAAATATCATGTTTATGCAAGATTTATGTTTACAAAGATTTGTTTTTGACTATTTTATAGTTTATAGATTTATATTTTAAAAATTTATAAAATTGTTATGGTATTTTTACATCAAACTTTGTTTTAGACAATTTTAAAAATATAAAGATACAGTTCTTTTATTATTAAAAAAAGATACAGTTCTTTTATTTTTTAAAAACTTTCGTTAAAATAAAGCGTTCCATTTTAAAAACTTCAATTGTTAATTAGATAAATATTATTACCGTATATATTGAGGTAATAAAATAATCATTCATATTAGTAATGATACGTTCAATATTAGGTGTTCAACGCGACAAATTACTTCACGAAATTCATCGTTATTTTTCACAAGACACAAAAAAGTTAGCTTTAGTACTATATGGAATGTCAGGTGTTGGGAAGACGAAAATTGCCGAAAAATACAGTGAAATATATTCTGACTTTTATAAAAACATTGTCTGGATAGACGCAGCATTTGGAAAATTACAAACTTCTATAAGAAATCGTTGTCAAATATTAGGATTGGCTATTCATGATTCAAAAAATGATTTTACTATGGAAGTAATTATTGAAAAAATTCACAACTATTACATAAATGAAAATACTTTGTATATTTTTGACAATGTCGACGATGAAAGTGTTAAAGGTTTGAAAATGTACATTTCAAGGAAAGCGAACTCATTTACTTTAATTACTTCGCAATGGAGAACGTGGTCAAACAATGTAAATAAAATGTTTATCGATGTTTTTTCTTCTGAAGATGCATTTGTTTATGTGAAAAATAATATTAAAGAATACACCGATGAAAACATAAAAAACTTAACTAAAGAACTTGGTTATCATCCGTTTGCTATAACGCAGGCAATAAAATATATAAATATACATAAAGTTTCGATAGAAAAATATATAGATCGATATAAACAGAAACCCTTAGAAATATTAGACACTGATAACTTTCCTTCTGAAGATGAATCAAAGTCTGCAATAAAAGCAATCAATTTAGTTTTGTTCAAATTAAAAAAAACTAAACCTATTCCATTAGATTTACTTAACTGTTTATCTCATTGCGATGGTCAAAATATAAGTAAAGAATTTATAATCCAAATCTTAAACCAAATGAAAATAAAAGAAGAACATTTAATAGATGAAATCGTTGGATTACTAATGAGTTATTCGTTACTAAATTGTTTTGATGATAACAAATATTCAATGCACGAACTGACACAGATGACGTGTAGATATTTTCAAAGTAAAAATTCAAGTACAAATACGTATCTTGATCTAATCGAAGACTATTTCAAATTTGAGTTAAATCAGGTTAATGATCACGTGGAATTCGGTAATCATTTCGTTTTTCATTTTCTCTATATATGTCGTATTAACGGAAAAAGAATGTCAAAAACCTTCCACCATATGTCAATTTCTATTCGCCAGTTATTAGTATGTAAAGGTTTATTTGATGAAACAATCGAAATATTACAAGCTATTCAAAGTTTTAATGCAGAAACTTATGGTGAAAATAATGAACTCACGCTTAATACAAAACGTAATATCGCATACTGTTTGTACGTTATGGGAAAAAATAACGAAGCTTTAGAAATTTATTATTCTGTTGAGAAAATACAAACTGAAATTTTAGGTATCAACCATCCAGATACAATAAGAACAAAACATAATATCGCAAACTGTTTGTACGTTATGGGAAAATATAACGAAGCTTTAGAAATTTATTATTCTGTTGAGAAAAAACGAACTGAAATTTTAGGTATCAACCATCCAGATACAATAAGAACAAAACATAGTATCGCAATCTGTTTGAAAAAAATGGGAAAATATAACGAAGCTTTAGAATTTTATTATTCTGTTGAGAAAATACAAACTGATATTTTAGGTATCAACCATCCAGATACAATAACAACAAAACATAATATCGCAATCTGTTTGAAAAATATGGGAAAATATAACGAAGCTTTAGAAATTTATTATTCTGTTGAGAAAATACAAACTGAAATTTTAGGTATCAACCATCCAGATACAATAACAACAAAACATAATATCGCAATCTGTTTGTACGATATGGGAAAATATAACGAAGCTTTAGAAATTCATTATTCTGTTGAGAAAAAACGAACTGAAATTTTAGGTATCAACCATCCAGATACAATAAGAACAAAACATAATATCGCAAACTGTTTGTACGTTATGGGAAAATATAACGAAGCTTTAGAAATTTATTATTCTGTTGAGAAAATACGAACTGAAATTTTAGGTATCAACCATCCAGATACAATAACAACAAAACATAATATCGCAATCTGTTTGAAAAAAATGGGAAAATATAACGAAGCTTTAGAAATTTATTATTCTGTTGAGAAAATACAAACTGAAATTTTAGGTATCAACCATCCAGATACAATAAGAACAAAACATAATATCGCAATCTGTTTGTACGATATAGGAAAATATAACGAAGCTTTAGAAATTTATTATTCTGTTGAGAAAAAACGAACTGAAATTTTAGGTATCAACCATCCAGATACAATAAGAACAAAACATAATATCGCAATCTGTTTGTACGATATGGGAAAATATAACGAAGCTTTAGAAATTTATTATTCTGTTGAGAAAAAACGAACTGAAATTTTAGGTATCAACCATCCAGATACAATAAGAACAAAACATAATATCGCAAACTGTTTGTACGTTATGGGAAAATATAACGAAGCTTTAGAAATTTATTATTCTGTTGAGAAAATACGAACTGAAATTTTAGGTATCAACCATCCAGATACAATAACAACAAAACATAATATCGCAATCTGTTTGAAAAAAATGGGAAAATATAACGAAGCTTTAGAAATTTATTATTCTGTTGAGAAAATACAAACTGAAATTTTAGGTATCAACCATCCAGATACAATAACAACAAAACATAATATCGCAATCTGTTTGTACGATATGGGAAAATATAACGAAGCTTTAGAAATTTATTATTCTGTTGAGAAAATACGAACTGAAATTTTAGGTATCAACCATCCAGATACAATAAGAACAAAACATAATATCGCAATCTGTTTGTACGATATGGGAAAATATAACGAAGCTTTAGAAATTTATTATTCTGTTGAGAAAAAACGAACTGAAATTTTAGGTATCAACCATCCAGATACAATAAGAACAAAACATAATATCGCAATCTGTTTGTACGATATGGGAAAATATAACGAAGCTTTAGAAATTTATTATTCTGTTGAGAAAATACGAACTGAAATTTTAGGTATCAAATATCCAGATACAATAACAACAAAACATAATATCGCAATCTGTTTGAAAAAAATGGGAAAATATAACAAAGCTTTAGAAATTTATTATTCTGTTGAGAAAATACAAACTGAAATTTTAGGTATCAACTATCCAGATACAATAAGAACAAAACATAATATCGCAATCTGTTTGTACGATATGGGAAAATATAACGAAGCTTTAGAAATTTATTATTCTGTTGAGAAAAAACGAACTGAAATTTTAGGTATCGACCATCCAGATACAATAAGAACAAAACATAATATCGCAATCTGTTTGTACGATATGGGAAAATATAACGAAGCTTTAGAAATTTATTATTCTGTTGAGAAAATACGAACTGAAATTTTAGGTATCAACCATCCAGATACAATAAGAACAAAACATAATATCGCAATCTGTTTGGACGATATGGGAAAATATAACGAAGCTTTGGAAATTTATTATTCTGTTGAGAAAATACAAACTGAAATTTTAGGTATCAACCATCCAGATACAATAAGAACAAAACATAATATCGCATACTGTTTAATAAAGCGGAAAATATAGTGTTGAAAATTGAAAATTAGTTAAATATTATTTTACATAGATATGTATAAGTTTTATTATTTTGTTGATAAAGTAAAAGTAAGATATTCCTTTAATAGTGAGAAAGCGCCGCAAAGTATTTTTTTAATTGAATTGTATTTTTTTTTAAATTTATATAAGCATTTCAGTTGATTATTTTTAAAAAAATAGAGAAAATTTGTAATCTTATTAAAAATAAAGATATATTTTTGTTATTAATTGTAATTATTATTTGTATGTATTATAAATAAAGGGTTTAAGTTATTTTAGGAGTGTTTTGAGGTTAGATTTGGATTTATGATTTAAAATTAATTAATTAAAAGCAGTTTAAGTATTTCTTAAGCTAACATTTTGTATATATATATATATATATATATATATATATATATATATATATATATATATATATATATATATATATATATATATATATATATGTATATATATGCATAATATAGTGTTTAAAGTTTAATTTATACTTGAACCAATAAAAATGGTTCCCTGAGGAATTAAAAACATGAGAAATGATATAATAAGTAAAACGATATAAGAATCACTATAGAGATGATAGTTTTAATGTTTTATTCTTATTAATTTGAATCGGAAAAATCATTAACATTAGTTATTGATTCGAATCGAAATTAATGGAATTTTATCTAATTTAACGCTGTTTTCGTCACAAAATAATGTTAATTTACTAAAATTAATAGCGTATAGGAGGGGGGAGGGGTGGCAGTAGCTCAATTATTATTATTTTTTTTTTTTAATTTTTGCCAAGCAACCATTTACAATTAAAGATAATTTCCGTAAAATATTTAGAAATATTAAATACAAGTACATTTCATTATTTATAATAGTTACAAGACCGGAGAACCTGAAGAAGATAAAGTCTTTTCATCAGTAACCTTTGATAATAAAAATTGGAAATAATCGTGTATTGTTAGAAAAAGTCATGTAAAGAATCGTGATTGGCAATAAGTTCAATTATGTTCTTTTTAAATTTTTGAGAGGTATTGGCTTCTTTAAGTTTACCACTCAGACTGGTAAAATGGTTCCATAGCATTGGGCCACGATAGGAAATGGCAAAGCTCGTAAGTTTTGATGAACGGAAAGGTTTTTTAAATCTTCCGGTAGATCGCGTGTTGTATTGGTTTAATGTTTTATGGAAAATATTTTCAAAAAACCTTTGGCGTTTTTTTTGACTGATGTTGAAACATAAATTGTGTAGTTTTGAAAATATTTAACTATTATAAAATTATTTGAAAATATTTAACTATTATAAAAGTATGGAGACTAATTTAAAAACAAAATTTCATAAATTGTCGGGTTGGTAGGTTAAAAACGCAGGTACTTTGAGCGAGGTAGAGGGTACTCAAAAAAGCGTATGACAATAAGCAGGGGGAAGAGGGGGGGGGGGAAGTCAAAAAAAAAGTGTACGTACTTTTTCGACGACCCCTTATGCAATAGAGCCTACTGCTTAGTTGACACAGTAAAGAAGGAAAAAAAATTGTTGAATTAGTATTAAAAAATGCACAGTTTATGTACAGCAATCAGCAGCACATTGATCAATTAATTTTAAAAAACGGTAAGCACATGGCGCATAAATTTATTTTTAATATTTAAGCATTTAGGCCATTTTAGATGCTGGAAGTATTATTGGCATCGTCATATGATAGTCCTCAGCAATCTGCTAAACTTTATTTGTACTTATATAAAAACTTAAATAATACATCTAACATTTCATTAGCAAGATCGTCGAAAAGAAAAAGTAAAAAACGTTTGACTGCTTTTCTGTTATCGATATCAACATATCGAATTATCAATGACAATTGGTCAGTTGGAGAAATATATCGAATCAAGAAATATAGATATTTTTTTCGCCTTCTACAATAAATACGATTTGCGTATATACACAACAAAATAAGTAATAGCTGGAGCAAGAAGAAGACATAATTCTGTCTTATTACCGAGCCCCATTTTTATAAAATTGTGATATATAAAAATTATATTATAAATTTGTTATTGTGGATTGTGACGATAACATTCTTTTTTTTTTTTTTTAGATTCTTTTTTTAATTGATCATGAGTGGTTTTATTTTGTAATATCTGAAAATAAATTCCATAAATACGGCCCACGATACTTAAGTTTTTGACTATATCTTGGACATCAAAGTTGTTTACTGAGAATCTTGTACTATATTTGTGGCAGATTTCACTAAAATAGAATTCAAATTTTTTTGTCGACATTTCTAGCTTAGTTCTATACATAAAAACTGAAATTTGATATAAATTTATTTTATAAATATTTAAAGCTCCAAGTAAACACAATAAAGGCTCACAGGGTTCTGCTCTATTTGCTCCAAATATAATTCGACTTGCATGACTTTGTTTACTATTTTTGTTTACTGTTTTTGTTTACTGCTTTTTTAATTTTGTATGATTGGTATTGCCCAGGCGATGTTACAGTATGTATATAATGTATATATTCTCTTCCTTCCATTCCAGTCAAACAGGTTGACCCATTGTTAGACATTCAAATCACTCCGGCTTCTGTTGCTAAAGTCATATCTCAATTAAACTCGTCTACAGCTTGTGGTCCAGACAACATTCCTGTCACAGTCTTGCAGAATTGTTCTCCAGAACTTTCTTCAATTCTCTCTAAACTATTTAACAAGTGTTTGACTGAGTCTTGTTTTCCTGCCTGTTGGAAAATGGCAACTGTGGTTCCAATATTTAAAAACTCTGGAGAGAATTCTAACACTTCCAATTATTGTCCGATCAGTCTTCTTTCTGTTATTAGCAAGGTCTTTGAGTCTTTGATCAACAAATTCCTCACATCTCATCTTGAGTCAAATAAACTGCTGTCAGACAATCAATACGGTTTTCGATCCTCTCGTTCTACGGCCGACTTGCTAACTGCTGTAACTGAAAGATTTTATCGTGCATTAGATGGAGGCAGTGAGGCTAGGGCTATTGCTCTCGACATATCTAAAGCTTTCGACAAAGTTTGGCATGCTGGTCTTCTCCATAAGCTTGCTTCATATGGTGTTTCTGGGAAAGTTTTTGAGGTTATCAAATCATTTCTTTCTAACCGGTTTATTAAAGTCATCTTTGAAAGCCAACACTCTTCTTTATTTCCAGTAACTTCTGGGGTTCCCCAAGGTTCCATCCTGGGCCCTGTTTTGTTTCTTATCTACATAAACGATCTTCCTGACAACCTTTCATCTAAAGAAGCTCTTTTTGCTGATGACTCAACTTTATACTCCTGTCTTGACAAAAAGTCTTCTCTTTTCGATCGTCTAGAACAAGCAACTGATCTTGAATCTGATCTCACTTCAGTAATAGATTGGGGTTCACAGTGGCTTGTGAATTTCAACTCTAACAAAACCCAATTGCTTACTGCAAACAACTACTGTAATATGGTCAACATTCCTATATTAATGAATGGCAATCCTCTTACTGAGTCCTCCTCTTTACGTCTTCTTGGATTATCGCTTACTACTGTCCTTTCATGGAAACCATATATACAATCGATTGCTAAATTAGCTTCTGCTAAGGTTGCTTCTCTTTATCGTGCTCGCCATTTCCTTACTTCTGATTCCATTCTCTACCTCTACAAATCTCTTATTCGTCCCTGTATGGAATACTGTTGTCATATTTGGGCTGCTTCTTCTAACGAATCACTTTCTCTTCTTGACAAGGTCCTAAAACGCATTGTAGTATTGTTTGACCTGGACTATCTGCTGAGCTTGAACCTCTTTCCCATCGTCGTAAAGTTGCATCTCTTTCTCTTTTCTACAAATTTCTATCATGGTCACTGCTCAAAGGAGTTATCATCTCTTGTTCCATCAACTAAAATTCATTCTCGTTTTACTCGTCATTCAGCTAAGTCTCATTCGTTTACTGTATCTGTCCCTCCATGTTCTAAAAACTTTTATTCATCTAGTTTTTTTCCCCTCACTTCAATCTTTTGCAACTCTCTCCCATCTTCATGTTTTCCTGACTCATACAACCTTCAACTTTTCAAGTCTTCTGTCAACCGTTTCCTTGCTCTATAACTCTGTTCTTTTTTTTTCCTAGTAACTCCTAACTTAATAGTGGTTGCTTGCAGCCTTGTTGGGAGTGAATGCAAATAAAAAAAAAATGTTAGGTAACTTTGGATAAAAGCTAAGTATAAACTTTTTAGTAATTTTTAGAAATGGTTTAGCTCTATAAATCATTCCTAAATTTCTAGAAATATTTTTTTCAAGGTTGTTTATATGAAAATTCCATCTTAAATTTTTTTACCAATTCTACGCCTAAAAAAGTTTACCGATGATTCTCTTGTATTTATAGCTTTATTTATAATAAGGTTTGGCAACTTGAATGGAACATTATCAGTTTTATTCAACTTTTGGAACAAATAAAAACAGATAACAGATAAAAAAATTTTATCTTTTTAAAAAAAATTGAATTATTATATATACTTTTTTTTATTAGAATAATAACATATCATTATTTATTTTGTTTCCCGATTATGTTGATAAAGTCATCGCATATTAAGGACCGGCGAATATTCGTTAAAATTTGAATATCGGTGTTTACTGAAAGGCGAAGTTGACCTCGGCTTCGACTTCGGTGCCAAAGTTGAAATAGAAGTTCGGCTTTCAGTTAAATTCGTTAACAATTTCAAAAATTCATTTAACTTTCAGACAAATTCAAAAACTATTAACTTTTTTTCAGTTTATAAAAGAAGAAGAGATATAAAATAGAATACATGTTTTATGTACATCAACATGTTTCTGAGTGCAGCAGAAACAGGTTGATCTACAAGTCTTGTTTGATAAGGTTCAAAAGTTGTCAAGATTCAAAAGTTCAAGGTTGAAAAGTGTTTTGGCGTTAAAGAGTTAATAGAGGGTTGTAACCAATATAAGAAGTAGTTTCTTGACTAAAGTGGCCCATTCGCCCTTACGAACATGATTTCAGGAAAAAAAAGAAAAAAAAGAAAAAACATGTTAGTAATAAATTTTAGTCAATACTCATTCCTTATTAATTCTTATTTATCACTTTCAAAAAGTTCTAAAGGTAAAAAACAGCTGCATATTTAACCTAATATTCTTAACGATCTTCTTCCTTTATATAACTGAAATTAAAAATTTTTAAATTAATATTGTTACTGTTCTTTTGTTCATGTTCGTTCAAAAACATTAAGGTTGTAAAGATTCCAATTATTAATTACAACCTAAAATATATTAATTTTTGTTTATAGCAACCGCGGTACAGTAATTAGACCGTTTGCTTTAGAAGTAAGAAACCTAGAATTCGAAGCAAGTTTTAAGCATATTTCGCACTATTGGTAAGGAAGAAGGTTTTAACTTTCTAGTTAAAAATTTTTCTGATGTACTCCGTGATAAAAGCGTCAGGTCTTCGTAAAATATCTAAATCAAAATAAAAAAAAAAAAGTTTTTTATTAAATTTATGAAAGTTCTTAAAACAATTCTCTTTCAATTAAATTCGGCTTTCAGTTGATTTGGTTTAGAGGTTCAAATTTGTCTTTCAGTTAAATTCGGACTATATATACGGCCTAAATTTTTCTTTCACTTAAATTCGGTGCATGGATATGATCTAGATTCGTCTTTCATTTAAATTCGAGTCTTAAAAAGACGACTACGGCGGTGTCGCAATAAATGAGGACTCAGGAAATTATGATTTCGAAAGTCTTAATTTCCTTGTAAATTAGAACCTTTCAAGTTTAGATTTACATAGAAATTAGGAGTGGAACGGTAAATTAAGACTCCAACAATCTCTTGAAATTGAAAGATCATTTCGATACTGGAATAACATCGCACAACGCCTAGAAAATTAAGTTGAAAATGCACAGAAAACTGGTTCTAATTATAACTATGACTCAGTAAAAAAGACAACTACTTCCAGAATTTCTAAGAGATCTTAAGAGATGGATCAAAGCTTTCCAAATAGACAATATACCATATAAACATTACACTGTACCCGAGAAAAAGAAACCTGCTAATCCTGTTAAGTTCCTAATAAGTTTCCTACTAAAACTTTGTAAGTTCCCGCCGAGTACTTACTAGGAACTTAGTAGGATTAGCAGGTTTTAGTAGGAAACTTAGTAGGATTAGCAAGTTTTTAGAAGGAAACTTAGTAGTATTACTAGGGTTTTTACCCGGAACTTAGTAGGTACTTAACAGGATTAGTAGGTTTTTTTTTCTCGGTTAAGTATTACTTTCTAGTTTTAGTTAATAGTTTTTTTAGTTAAATTCATACGTTTATAGGGTTTTATTTAATTATTTGAGTTTTAAAGATTTCATAGATATATTAGAAGGCTTATTTTTCAAGAAATATACGAGTTTAAGTAAAAATAATAATTTTTACTTAAACACAGTATCTTCTTGAAAATATAATCCTTATAATATAACTTAACTAGTCGCTAAGCAATAAGGACGCCTATTTATAAAACAATAAAAATAACAAATAATTAAGTGTTAGATTGTTTAAATAGAACATTTTAAAAAATACAATAAACAGCGATGGTCAGTTTTTTTGGTAATTTTCGCGGTGTCAGTGGAATAATTGCACCCATAAGATTTTTCTTAATCTTTTACGACCATAACTGTAGCTATAACGTAATTTATAAAAATATTAATGTAATTCAACAACATAATAACATATATTTTATAACAAAAAAGCATATTTAACTTACCATAAATTTAGAACGATGAAAAAACTTTCATTATCATTGTTTCAAAGCTATAATAATCTAAAACTTCAAAATGTATGAAAATATGAAACTAAGTTAAATTAAAAAAATTTAAATAAGCCTCGTGTGTGTATATACATATATATATATATATATATATATATATATATATATATATATATATATATATACACATGTATATACACATATATATACACATATATATACACATATTATTTTTATATACATATAAAAAAAGGAAAATTTACAGTTGACGAAAAACAATTAATAATTATATCTAAAATAATAATTAATTTAATAGATATTAATCGTATCTACCTGTTAAGAAATCTGATTTAGATCATTGTAAACAACAAACTCCTGTCGCCATTATGAATTAAGTTTGATGTTTCATTAATTAATTGATTGCAAACAGAATCCTAGATAACAACTTCTAATAAAAAGAATATTGTAAAGTAAATATATAATAATACAAAAAAACATAATACAATTTCAAACTTTAAAAAATAGAAATAAAACCTAATCATGTTCATAATTATTTTGAATAACAACACTATAATAAAATTTCTTTGTTTTTTTTACAAGAGCGTAGTGAGTAAATTTGCTTGAATCAAAAACAGCTAATTCACACTTTTTCAACAATAAATAAGGAGATATTTTTGACAAAACATGCTTGATTTTGATAGGAATATTAAAAGAATCCATATGACGATGAAACTTACATTTTTATACAATCGACATATACACAAGATTTGTCTTTGGTTATGTGCAATAAACAAAACTTTCACAATCACATTAAATTCTATTAAATATGCATAATATGAAGCTGATTTTAATTTTTTACCGAAATGATAAGCATGAAAAGTTCTATCAGCAACTCTAAAACGGTTATAAAACTGATAAAGATTTAGGTCAACATTTAAATCATTCAAATCCATATTCCGTAACTTATCTGATATATTTTGTGCTGCACCTAACACAAAAAGATTCAAAGAAAAACTATTTAAGTGGTCTTCCGTCTGAAATTTAATAAATTTTTCAGCCATTTGCCTTCCATGGCCTTTAGTTCCTGTAACAAACCTCTTTAGTTGGCGATTTACATTTTCAAACATCATAGCAGACGTTGCTGTAAGAGGTCCAAAATTTTTTATCTGGTCAGAGAGATGCGCTAATGCATCAAAAGTGAATGTGCGAATACCTTCACCGAAATAGGAGCATAATGCCTTTTGAAATAAATAAACTAGTTGCTGACAAGCATCAATATCATTTGATGAAACAATTTCATTGGATAATGTATAAATAGATGTTGAAAGCATTAAAT
The DNA here is from genome assembly GCF_022113875.1 of Hydra vulgaris. Lineage (NCBI taxonomy): Eukaryota > Metazoa > Cnidaria > Hydrozoa > Anthoathecata > Hydridae > Hydra > Hydra vulgaris. The sequence continues at coordinate 43,700,475 of NC_061166.1, read as the reverse complement.
AAAGAGAACAAATTTCAGCATTACCAAGTTTGTAAAACACAAATGGCCCATAATACAATAGAAAATACTTGTGCTCTTGAGCTTTCCACTTAACAAGTTCATTATTCAAATTTTTTGGCTTCCGTCGAAATAAATGTGGCAATTTTATGGAGTCTATTAGACTAAAAAGATCTAAAAGACTTTGATGAACATCTTTTTATATAAGAAAAAATCTTCTTAAATTTTTCTTAGTTTTTATTTTTTTATTTTGTCTATTTCAAAATTATCATTTTTTTATTTATCAAAATAATAAATATTTGTCAGGTGGACAAAAAAATTACTTTTGCTACTTGTTACAAAGATTTAGGTCAGCAGTTGCATGCCGGCGTGAAGCAAAAATAGGTTGGCTTTTGCGTTGACATTACCAACCTGAATTTTGCAGGATGTACATATAAATATATATATATATATATATATATATATATATATATATATATTTATATACACACGTAATATATATATATATATATATATATATATATATATATATATATATATAAAATATATATATATATATATATATATATATATATATATATATATATATATATATATATATATATATATATATATATATTATGTGTGTATATATATATATATATATATATATATATATATATATATATATACATATATATATATATATATATATTTACATACACACACACACACTCAAAAAAGTTCAAGTTCTTCATTTAAATTCAACATGATTAATGAATAATTATGCATTATCACATTATATATAAAAAAACAGAAAATAAAATAGTTACCTGAAGCTAATTGATTGTAAATGGTTTGAGATGGAACTAAACATATTGTGTGTGTGTTTATATATATATATATATATATATATATATATATATATATATATATATATATATATATATATATATAAATATATATATATATATATGTATATATATGTATATATATTTATATATATATATATTTAGTGCATATATATATATATATATATATATATATATATATATATATATATATATATATATATATATATATATATATATATATATATATATATTAATAAAAACTTGAGTAACTAGCATTATATAACTATATACAGTAGTAATTAATCAAAATATCATAAAATTAAATTATGGAAATTTTAAATTAATTTATATAATGGCATTTATAACAAAAATCTTTATGTTAAGCAAATAAAAATTATAATACAAAATATAACAATATTCAATAATTTTATAGTTTGTTTAACATGTTAAAAAGAAATGTTAAATCTTGTTAACAAGAGATAACAATAAAAATATATTTACCAGTAAAAAATGTTTATATATATTTTATGAGAGAGTGATTTTCAAAATTGATCAATTTTTAATGTCAAATGGTTTACTCCCTTTTGTCTGACTAAAACTTTTAGTCAAGCTTGAAGTGAGTGGTTTTTTGACATAAAAATTTGACTTTTTAAATAAAATTACAAATGAAATTTTAAGAAAATTAAAAATAAAAGTCTTTCTTTTTATTTAAAAAAAGTGACAAATCTTTATTAATAAAGATATCACTTACTCTTTTTAGTAAAAAGAAATAGTAAAAAGAAAGAGTGACAATATAATTGTTTATGATTTATGATTTTGTTTATTAAACAATACAAAATCATAAACAATGAAAATAAAAACATCCGAAATAAAAATAAAATATAATTTAAAAAACACATCACCATACATATCACTATGAATCAGAAAATGTTCGAATTGATACAACAGAAAATGCTCGAATTTATAAAGAGTTAAAATTAACATTCAAAACCATATTATAACACATTAACAAATATTCATCAAATTAACTGCAAACCACGCAATCATCACCAGATGTTCTTGAGCTTTTTCCTTATAGAATTACAAATATTAAACAGCTTTTTTAGATTCAATAGTAAATCTATTGAATCTAAAAAAGCTGTTTTATGGCTGACTTGTCTTCCGTGTGAATAAATAAAAGATGGCGTATAACAAAGACGATTTTTTATACTTGTTTTATTTTTGAAAACTTACTAGGAACTTACTAAGTAATTCGTTCAATCCTGATAAGTACTTAGTAGGATTAGCAGGAAATTCATAAACGTCATTTCACTAATGAGAAACTTAATAGGTTTAGCCGTATTAAGCGAAAACTTACCAGGATTAGCAGGAACTTAACAGGATTAGCAGGAACTTAACAGTATTAGCAGGAAGTTAAACATATTCCTAGTAGTATTAGCGGGTTTTTTTTTCTCGGGTTGTACTCAATATGACATCGTTAGTTAAAAATTGTATTAATATGTTCAAAAGTTGGTCATATCATTTGGATATTTGATTTATTTTAAAAAGTCAGAAAAGAAAACAAATTTACGTCAGCAAGTTGAAAGCATAAGTTGAACTCAAGTAACATTTTTTAGCAAAAATATTCACCTGAAATTATTGTTCGACCTTTGGAGCATTTTGCACGGTCACATTTATATGATCAATTAAGAAATGATTTTCATCTTTCTGACACTTCCCAGACAGCAAGGGTATAATGGTTCCGTACTGGTCCAGTATAGGCTGCCGCGCTGAACCGGCTTCGGCTGTCGACGCACAGTGAGTCAAAATCCATAAAAAACGGCAAAAAAAAACCCATAAAAAACTTTTGCTAGAAAATAAATAATTAGTTTATAATGTCACTAAATACCACTAAAAAACAATAAATATTTTTTTTGAATACTTTTTAAGATTTCACCAATTTATACGTCTTTTTCCGAGACTTATTTTATTTTATTTATCGGAAAACTCGTTCAAAAAAGTCTCGCTTTAGTGTCACTCTTTTAAGATTGATATAGGTAAAAACAGTTCAAAATTTAATTTGAAGTCATATGTTTAAGATGTTTGGTAACTACTAATAACATTTTTAACAATAAATTTTAATTTTAGATTTTTATTACTGAGATCTCAATAATATGTCATAAATTGATTTTTTTAAATTAGTTTAATTATGAGTTTAGTTCAAAAACTAAAAGATTCCACTAGATTCCATGGTAGTTTTAATATTTTCCTGTTAATAGATATATATGAAAGCAGAAAAAATAAAAATTATTTGCCCCAACTTGCCCCAAATAAAATAAGACCTTTTAAATACTTCGTTTTTTTTTTGTATTTTTTTTTTCCGTTTTTAATTATAATTTGCGCATAAAGTAGCGAACAATAGTTCATTGTTTACATTCATCACACAAATAATACATTTAGTTCCTATTACTAAAAAAACTCATGCTCAAGCAGATGGTGCTAATTATTAAACCTCAAAACCAAAATATGCAATATTTGATGTTATAGTGCATATTTTAAAATTCAAACTTGCGTGTAAAATAACTAACAATACTTCATTGCTTACATTAAACATGAAAAGAATACATTTAGTCCCTATAATTCAAGAGTTAGGAATTAATCATGATAATTTACTCGAAGCTCTTATACGTGAGTTTTGTAGACTGGAGGGTCTGTACTATGAAGGTATTGACAAACTTAAAATGTTAAATCTAAAGAAAACTCTAATAATGTTTAAATGTAAATTCCGATCAAAATTGCAGAAATATTCAAAAACCTTCTCTAGACTTTTGGAACATGAGCAAACTTAGTTGAGCAAAGATGTAACTGACAAAAAAAACTTTGCAGCAGTTCCAGGCAGAAAGAGCAAGAACTGGGAAGATTTACCCAGCAAATATCAAGCAGGCGGACCGACAATGGACCGTTGTCAGCCCTTATGCCGTGCCGACGTCGACCGCCCGCTGCGTTGCCGCGTTGGCTTGCACATCGTATTTACATCGGTCCGTTAGCGGTAAACTGAAGGCGGTTCGACAGCGGACCGATGAAGGCAAATCGACAACGTTTGAGCAACGGTCCGTCAGCGGCTAACCGATGATAAAGCCATAGCGGAATAGCATAGGATCTATACAAAGTTTTGACTAAGATTTGAATGCATTGATATACATATAACTATTTTTGTATTTTTGTTGGAATAAAACGCACTTATCGTTAGCAAAAATCTTTATGTCTTTCAGCTCAAAGTTTTACTCATGAAAAAAAGCAAATCCTGCGAATGCCTGGGAGAAACATCAAATACCTTTTGACTTTGTGCATAGGTATATAGACAAAATACGAATTTATTATACTAAAATCCTCCTACCACCGAAAAACACTACCCCAACTGTAAATCATTAGGTCATATGTGGCAAGGCTTAAGCTCGGTGAACAAAAAGACTAATCAGAAGTTATAATGAAAATCATTTTAAAATTGCAATTTACAATTACAACATGAATATAAAAGTAACAATAATTTTTTTTTAAACTAAAACAAATTATAAATTATATTTGCATCTATAGATTATTGCTTCACTTGCGATTAGCGAACGTTTAAAATATAAAATAGTTAATTTTCAACATATCTATAAGTTCAGTTTATTCTCATTTCAATCAAAAACTAAATATATTCAGGAAACCATGTGATGAAAATTGATTTACGTTGCAGTCTGCAGACTTCTAACTTTCACCTAAAAGCAGGCAATGATATATAATGAAAATATTGAAACAGTCAAGTTCAAAGCTATTACAACAAAGATAATAAACTAACCTTCTCAGCCCTTAAAAACGTGTTCGTTTAATAGTCTGATCACCAGTTATTGACAAATAACTTCAGATACTAAGTGCATCTACATTGAATAAATATAAATTTAATTTTATTATTTAAGCATAATTTAAAACATAAAAACAACAAAAACATTGCTTAAATTGAAAAGCTATGGAAATAACTTTTAAAAAAAGCTATATAAAAATAAAGTCACATTGCGTGCCTTTTTTAAAAAGTAAAATTTCATATACAGTAACCTACCTGGTATACCTAATCCTATAAATATGCTTGAGGGGTTTATAAACAATAAAAAAATTGTTATTTCATTAAAAAAATTATCTTTAATTTTAATTTAACAAATAAAATAATATTTAAAAATGAGATACTTATATGCCAGGTTAGAAGTAAAACCGTAAAACCCACAGCAACTTAAGGGCAATGATGAACCTTTTGCAAACCATAAGCCTAAGACACAAGTGCACATCTGAAAAAGAAAGAATCAGAGACAGAACACATCAATAAAAATATATTTTGATAAACTAAAATATAGTTTGCACATTAAACATAGTTTTCACCATACAAAAAAAAACAATAGCGCAGTATAATATACTATAAAAATTCTTTGAAAAATATAAAAGTTAGTCAAATAATTGATTGAAATAAAACGGTTTAGTAAATTAGTATATAATTTTTTTAAATAAATTATTTGTAAGCATATAAAGAGCAAATAAATATGTTTAAAGAAAATATGATTTAAATCTAGTTTGCAAGTCAAATATCTATCTTATACCCATGGCAATACTTGGATCATGGTCTACATAATTCTATGAAATATAACTCTGGTTAAGGTAAACGGTTTCCTGTAAAGAAATAATATTAAATCATAAATGTAACGTTAAATTACAAGCATGTTTGAACGGAATTGTTAAAGCAATCCTTTAAAATAATGGCTTGTAAAATAAAAATTTTGTTAGATTTTTATTCATCTGCTACACCGGTTAAATATCAAGTTAATTTAGCTTTCCATCAATAACTTTATATTTTAAAGCTTATAGTTATATTTAAATTTAATATAATCAAACAAATCAAACAGTAGACAGACTCCAGAACTTATATTTTGGATTTTTTTCAAAAATAACATTAAAACAAATATTATAAAAATAATAAAATTAATTTTTTTATTCTCTGGTAAGATTCAATATCAAGATTTAAATTCTCATCTACAATCTCATATACAAGAGGTTACTGTAAAAGGGAATGAATATGAAAAACATGGAAACAGTAATACTCATTGCACAAAAACTTTACTCTATTGAGTTTAAAAATTAAAATATTTAAAAATATATTAAATATTGTAAAATAAAGATAACAAATTTGTAAATAAAGATGCATATTTTATTAAACAATGTTATTCATCTTCTGAACTAAAAAATGCCTCTCTATTTAATGGCATTGGAAAACTTGATGTAGGTATCACTTTTTTCTTGGCCTGTTTGTTTTTTTGGTCTTGTCTAACACTGTCTGTCTGACCGATTATAAATAGGGTTTTATTTTGTTGAATATTGTTTATCCACATTTTTTATTAAACTAAATATTGGCCAAAATTGTCCATAGCTGCTTTTAAACAATGGTAAATCATCAATGTTGACTTGAATTGATATACAATCCTTTTTCTTTAAAAAACTTGAAATATTACTTTAAATACCTTGTCTAATGCCAAAATGACAATACAGTCTTCCAGTTATACTAATAACAGGTACAAAAAACTTTAACGTAGAGTGCATGGGTTCTTTGGCAATTCAGGAAACAATTTACCGAAAATTTTTAACAAAGATGCTAATGCTTCATCGGTTATAGCAAACTTAACTGCCCACTGCATCAAATCATTTTTTAGTTCTTCATTGTTAACATCATCAATTGTTTCAGAATCTGATTACTCTAATGGGTAAGATTCAGAATCAGAAATTGTTAGATTACTGTCAGAGTTTACTTCACAATCAATATTACTTGCACCTGAAAAAATAGCAGTTGAAAGTTTTCGATCTGTTATACTCTTTAAATACAATGATTATACTTCTTCTGGTGAATGTGAAATATTGCGCAGAATTGATCAGATCTAAACCAATTAATGTAAAAGCTTTATCTTTAGGTCTTTCTACTCTGCGTTGCTGGCTCAGATCTTTTGAGTATATTTTACATTTAAGATAGAAATTAGACATTAAAAATTACTCGCCAAATCCCCTGCTGAAAAAGCATCAGTAAAAAGTAGAAAAAAGAACATTCAACTGAGGTTTAGAGAGAAGCTAAGTCTTATAGTTGATATGCCTAAACAGGGTTTTAGCAGCACTAACGATGGAAACACTGCCAGAAGGGCATTTGAAAATGCTGAAACTTTTGGTGATATAATAGGAGTGGCAGTAGATGTAATGGAAGACAATCCTAATATCAGTATGCTCATGTTATGAGTTAAACTCAGAAAGTTTTGTCCAGTATTGCTATGAAACTACAGCTCTCATATTCAAAAACTATTGCTGGTATATGATTCCCCCAACTGTTCATAAACTCTTGGAACATGGTGTGCAGATATCTGAGGCATTTGAACTGCCAATTGGTTACTACTCTGAAGAGTCACAAGAGGCTCTAAATAAGGAAATTCGCAAAGCTAGATTAAACCATACAGCCAAGATATCAAGAAAGAATTTTATGAAAAACCAGTACCAATACCTCTTGATTAGAAGTGATCCTGTAATATCAAACATTTGTTTCAAAAAATACAAGGTTGAAAATGGAAAAATACTTACCCCTGAAGTTTCATCTTTGTTAATGCTGTAATAATGAAATAAAGCTTTTTTATAACTTTAGGTTTTCTTTTTTTGTCTTCTTGAAAAGAAAATTAGATAATTATTAAAAGGAAAATTAGATAATTAGAAAAATATTTATTTTGTATTTAATATACTTCAATACTATTATAATATTAAAAGATTTTTTGAATCCAATTTTTCTTTTTAATTTTAATAAGTATAGGTTTTGGTTTGAAGAATTTAATTTTTTTAAATTAAGTCTTTGTGCGCGTTAAAGACTATAACACGTATACGCGTGTATACGTGTTAGAGTCTTATGCGCGTGTATGACCCTTAGGCACAAAAAAAACTTACATTAAAAAATATGAGGTATTTTTTTATATGGTATTTTGGATCAAGGAATGCGATTTTTTTATTTAAATCATATTTTTCGTGCGTAAATGACACTAACACGCGTAAGCTTGCGTTGTACGCGTCATAGGTACGCGTAAAAAATATTTTCAATAACAAATTTAATTTTTTTAACCCAAAATACGATAGTATTAATATATCACACGTTTATATATGATAGTTATATAATTTTTGCCGTTTTTTCACCTTTCTGACTCACTGTGCGTCGCAGGCGAAGCTCTGTTAGTTCACCTTTCTGACTCACTGTGCGACGCCGGCGAAGCTCTGTTTTGCTCTAAGGATTTTTAATGGGTCAGGCGTGGCCAGCCGTGGCTAGCCGTGGCTAGCAAACGATAGCAAACGATGGCTAGCAAGCGATAGCATTCATTTTAACTGTAATAAAATAAAAACAAACATAAGCACGACTTAATAATTAATTACATATATACTTATACAATATAGTAACAACATATATACAAAATGGTCACAACTTTAAACAACATGGTTATCATGTTACAATAACAATTATTTTTATTTTTGACGGATAAGTTCAATCCATTAACAACAAACCATAGTAACATAGACTTGAGTTAAGGACCTTTTTATAACTTTGTGAACTAAAATGCAACGATTATTACAATGAAAAGTTACAATTAAAACCAAATGCAGGATACTTACAAATATATTTATTAAAACATGTGGTACTTGAATTATTATGGACCAAAACTCCATTAAAAATTTAATGTTTTAAGATTGGAAATTTCATGATATTTAATTTAATTCACAGCTGTTTCTAAATAAAATCGATAACACGCTGCGACAAATTAATTTATCATTTTATTATAAATAGATGACTTTAAAATGTTGTCAAAGTATGATTACAATTTAAAGCATCTTAAACACTTTTTTTATTTAAAATCTGTTTAGCCAGTTTTTGATGGCAAGATCTTATGACCTTCTGCATGTATCTGCGTTCTTATTCTAAAGTTGAAAAAATTTGTAATTCTTCTTGTATGTATTTTATTCATTCTTTTATTGTAAAAGTTATTTTGAATAAAAAAAAAATAAGAACTAAAAATTAAAGTGCCTCTCAATCTTTATAAATATTTGTATACACAGAAACTATTTTATAAAACACAGTATTAGTAAAATAAGGGAAAACTTTTCCTTCACTTAAACACTAAAAACAGAAATTTTAATAACTTATTTGATTAAGTGTAAACTTACCAGATTTAAATAAACAATTTAACTTGAGATTTAGCATTTTTCTTTCAACATTACCTGTATTGCCATTACTTCTTACCTTTATTGTGGCACATTAATCATCACAAACAAACTCTAAAAACAAAACATCAAAACTATGAAACCTAATAATTAAAATTATTTATTTTAAAGTTTTTTAATATAAAATAACAAAATAAGGAAAGGCGTTAAACCTATGGAATGGAGTTTTATTATCACAGTTGCAGAAGGTTTGGAGCATGCATACTAAAACGAAATATTAAAAAATATATGCTACATATTAAAACAAAAATCAGCTCAATAGAATCATTTTTGGCAATTCTTTATAACATTTAATGAAGGCGTTTTAAAAATGAAATTATAGAAAGAAAAAAATGATTTTGGAAGTTTGATATTAGGGCAAATCAAACACTTCATGAAGTATTTAGATAAAATAAATATAACATTCATAGTACATCATTATTTAGGCCTCACATTGAATATTGAGCCCCATTAAAGAGTTTACATCGAAACATGTTATTATGATTGAACAACTCCAACGTAGAGCAATTCGTGTTTATAGTTTAAAAGATTTATCATGTAAAAACTCACTGACACTATTTCTCTCCACATTAAAAATAAAAAGATCAAGAGGAAATGTGATTTAACTATACAGAACTATGAATCACTTGGATGTAATAAATCGACATAATGCTCCAATAATTATAAAAAACTCTATTACAAAAGACTACAATAAATGATATATAAACAACAATCCAAAAAATCAAACGGTCATCATTATTTTTTTATAAATAGAATAGCTGACAAATAAAACCATTTATAACTAGAAGTTGTGAAAGTGAAAAACTTTATTATATTTTTAACACTCTACGATAAATATATACAAAACTGTGAAAGTCTGGCATCTACTTTTGTTAGACTATACACAAACAATGTGTATCACAACTTTGTTAGTTGATTTATTTATTGTATTTATAAGTAAACAAATTAGCAAATTTATAGTCAACAACAAATTTATATCAAATCTAGATATATAGACTTGGTAACTTTTCCTATTTAGTGCTTCATATGTTAGTAATACTTAGGTATCCATTTTTTGACTTCAAAAACTTTGTATAACACAATAACATTCTTATACTATATTTATATAAAAAAAGTTAACTTTATATTATTTCTATTAAACTATAAGAATATAAAAGATAAATGTGTTAATAACAATCAAATTATATTACATAAAAGTTATGAATATGACAACAAAAAGATAATAAAATAAAGCAAAATTGTTCAAGTAATCTACACAATAATATATATACATTTTATATATTTCCTTTTCTATCAAACCAACATTTCTATCAGCTTTTTTTTATCAATATCAATTCTTCAGTTAAACAAACTCTTCCGTTACCATAAATTATGTTTTATGTTTCTTTAACTTCTTTTTTTTTTTATTTGCATTCACTACCAACAAGGCTGCAAGCAACCACTATTAAGTTGGGAGTTACTAGGAATAAAAAATAACAGTGTTAAAGAGCAAGGAAACGGTTGACAGAAAACTTGAAAAGTTAAAGATTGTTTGAGTCAGGAAAACATGAAGATGGGAGAGAGTTCCAAAGGATTGAAGTGAAGGGAAAAAAACTAGATGAATAAAAGTTTTTAGAACATGCAGGGACAGATACAGTAAACGAATGAGACTTAGCTGAATGACGAGTAAAACGAGAATGAATTTTAATTGATGGAACTAGAGATGATAACTCCTTTGAGCAGTGACCATGATAGAAATTTGAAGAAAAGAGAAAGAGATGCAACTTTACAATGACAGGAAAGAGGTTCAAGCTCAGCAGATAGTCCAGGTCCAACAATATTACAATGCGTTTTAGGACCTTGTCAAGAAGAGAAAGTGATTCGTTAGAAGAAGCAGCCCAAATATGACAACAGTATTCCATACAGGGACGAATAAGAGATTTGTAGAGGTAGAGAATGGAATCAGAAGTAAGGAAATGGCGAGCACGATAAAGAGAAGCAACCTTAGCAGAAGCTAATTTAGCAATCGATTGTATATATGGTTTCCATGAAAGGACAGTAGTAAGCGATAATCCAAGAAGACGTAAAGAGGAGGACTCAGTAAGAGGATTGCCATTCATTAATATAGGAATGTTGACCATATTACGGTAGTTGTTTGCAGTAAACAACTGGGTTTTGTTAGAGTTGAAATTCACAAGCCACTGTGAACCCCAATCTATTACTGAAGTGAGATCAGATTCAAGATCAGTTGCTTGTTCTAGACGATCGAAAAGAGAGGACATTTTGTCAAGACAGGAGTATAAAGTTGAATCATCAGCAAAAAGTGCTACTTTAGATGAAAGGTTGTCAGGAAGATCGTTTATGTAGATAAGAAACAAAACAGGGCCCAGGTTGGAACCTTGGGGAACCCCAGAAGTTATTGTAAATATAGAAGAGTGTTGGCTTTCAAGGATGACTTTAATAAACCGTTTAGAAAGAAATGATTTGATAATCTCAAAAACTTTCCCAGAAACACCATATGAAGCAAGCTTATGGAGAAGACCAGCATGCCAAACTTTTTCGAAAGCTTTAGATATGTCGAAAGCATTAGCCCTAGCCATACCGCCTCCATCTAATGCACAATAAAATCTTTCAGTTACAGCAGTTAGCAAGTCGGCCGTAGAGCGAGAGGATCGAAAACCGTATTGAATGTCTGGCAGTAGTTTATTTTACTCGTGATGAAGGAAATTGTTGATCAAAGACTCAAAGACCTTGCTAATAACAGAAAGAAGGCTGATCGGACGATAATTGGAGGTGTAAGAATTCTCTCCTGAGTTTTTGAATATTGGAATTACAGATGCCATTTTCCAACAAGCAGGAAAACAAGACTCAGCCAAACACTTGTTAAATAGTTTAGAGAGAATTGAAGAAAGGTCTGGAGAACAGTTCTGCAAGACTGTGACAGGAATGTTGCCTGGACCACAAGCTGTAGACAAGTTTAATTGAGATATGACTTTAGCAACAGAAGCCGGAGTGATTTGAATGTCTAACAATGGGTCAACCTGTTTGACTGGAATGGAAGGAAGAGAATGTCCATAAGATTCAAGAGTGGAATTAAAAGAAAAGTTCTTTGCAAATAGTTCTGCCTTATCCTTGGGAGAGGTAATAAGATCAGTCCCATGAATGAGAGATGGAATGTTAGATCTACCCTTGTTAATAATGCTGTTGAAGATTTTCCAAAAGTCTTTAGAGCCTAACTTCTGTGATGCGAGATTTATTTTAGATTTCTGAGTTTGGCATCAGAAAGCACCTTTTTACATTAATTTCGTGCAATAATAAATAACCGTTTGTCCTCAAGAGAGTTGTCTTTTGAAAATGATGAAAAAAATGATTACGATTGGGTATAGCAGCCGCACAAGAAGGAGAAAACCATGGAGTAGAATGAGGTTTGACTTGAAACCGATGAGAAGGAATAAAAACTTCCATATCAGCCTGAATCCAGGAGGTTACGTAGGAGGCGCATTTATCAGCTGAAAGAGAAAAAACATCAGCCCAAGGACCATCACGAAGAATATCACTAAATGAATTTAGGGTAGTAGTAGGTGGTGCGATAATAAGGTGAGCCCAAAAAAAAAGTACGAGAAGAAAGATTTATAGAGATTATTGCATGGTCAGAACCACCTAAGGGATGAAAGGGAGAAACTGAATATAAGCTAGGGTCAGAGACAAGACATAAGTCAAGGAGTGAAGGTAAATGATTAGGGTTGTCAGGAAAACGAGTCACAAAGTTAACTATCTGAGTAAGAGATTGAGAAAAGCAGAAGTTAAAGGCTTTAGTGCCAGCAGGATCAATGGTGTTAAAGCCAAGCCATTCAGTGTGATAGGCATTAAAATCACCAACAACAACAATATTGGCAGAGGGGTAAAGAGAGAGGGCATGGTCAATTTGATCAGAGATAACATCTAAAACAGTGCAATCATGGGAAGAAGGAGAACGATAATGAACAAAGAGAAAGGTGAACAGGTGAAAACACATAAAAGAATGGTCAAAGGATTCGAACCTAATTTCACGACAAATAGGGGAATTAATGCGTATGTGTACCCCTAAACCTAGCATGTGACTATTGGAGTCTTTACGAATCAAAGAATATTACCCATCAACTCTGACATCTGAAGTAAGAATTGCAGAATTTAAATTTGTTTTACTGAGTGCAAGCAAGTCTGGTGAATTTTGCAGGAAGTAAGACTCAAATGACGGAAAGTTGCTTCGCAGACCGCGAATATTTGTAAAAGATATATTAAAACATTTAGGTGGTGGGGATGGTTTTTTAGGTTTAAAATTTTTGGTTAATTTGGTCTTGATTTGGGTTTAATGAGAACTTGACTCATTCATAAATAGAGCACAGCCTCCTAATTAATGAGCTATGCAGTTGTCTCAGTCCTGTTAATTAAAACTACGCCATGACAATTGGCTCCTTATGTGGCCTTGACAATGCACAACAAAAACATTAACAGGGACACCATTCATGCGCAACATGGCAATGTTAATACTCTGATATTTTGCAGCTATTGATAGAATCAGCTTCTCTGAGAGCTACCACAGAGTTCGGGAAACCTTACTACCAGCCAGCCTCAGAACCATTAAACTGAGTTTTAGAGCTGTACCCTTATGGAGATAACAGGAAGAGTTGCATAGCCATTATCAAAGAGGCATAAGCAAAATTCTATGAGTAGAGTCAAGGAGATCCAGGATTCATTATCCTAGGCAAGAAACAATGTAACACAGGTTACATCTACACCAGCCTAACAGATGAAGAAGAGGTTCGAGGCTGGTTAGCAGAATTTTTCTGCTTACCCCTAAAGTCTTTGCCTAGGAGGCCTTCTACAAGACAGTAGCTGGATGCAGTTAACATCTGCCCAAGATGAGTATTTTTATCGAGACACTATCTCTAGCCTTTACTCAACCAAGAGCCCCAAGGCAGGGGATGTTTAGCTGGATGCAGTTAACATCTGCCCAAGATGAGTATTTTTATCGAGGCACCATCTCTAGCTTTTACTCAACCAAGAGCCCCAAGGCAGGGGAATTTTTAGTCTTTATTTATTTTTCCTAGCCTTTGCCTAAGAAGAGCACACTCTGCAAGGCAGCAGGGCTTGTGGCAGGTGGTACTGGGTTACGTGATACCAGTAGCAAGATTGATCTTAATTATCCTGACCTGATTTTTTTTTCACCAAGCTAAAACTGGTTTAAGAAACTTTATATAGCAATATATAATCAATTATCAACCAATCAATCATATAAATTCTGAAAAAATAATTTCATGGATATTTACAAATAGTAGTTCTACTAATCTTAAGTAAACACTTTAAGGTCAGGTCAGGTTTTCCTGCTACTGGTAACATGTAACCCAGTACAACCTGCTCCATGTCCTGCTGCCTTGTAGGATACGCTTTTTTAGGCAAAGGCTAGGAGAAGTTAACTCCGAATTAAAACACCCCCTGCCTTGGGGCTCTTGGTTGAGTAAAGGCTAGAGATGGTGTCTCGATGAAAATACTCATCTTGGGCAGATGTTACATGCATCCAGCTGCTGTCTTGTAGAAGGCCTCCTAGGCAAAGACTTAAGGGGTAAACAGATTCTATCTGTTGACCAGCCTCGCACCCCTTCCTCATCTATTAGGCTGGCGCAGATGTTTTTTTAATACATTGTTTCCAGTTTAGGATGTTGAACGCTGAATCTTCTTGACTCAATGCGTGGGTATTGCTTGTGTCTCTATTTTTATGACTGGGCAACTCATTCTATTATCTCCTAATGAGGGTACAGCTCTAAAACTCAGTTTTATGGTTCTGAGGCCGGCTGGTAGTAAGGTTTCCCGAACTCTGTGGTAGCTCTCAGAGAGGCTGATTCCATCAACAGCCGAAAAATATCAGAGTACTAACAGTGCCATGTTGCGCATGGATGGTGTCCCTGTTTGTTCTTTTGGTGTGCATTGCAGAGGCCACATTTGGAGCCCTTTGTTACGGCCTAGGGTTTATTAATAGTAATGAGGCTGTTGCTTAGTTGTTAAATAGTGTACTGAGTACTATCTATACTTGAGTCAAGTTCTTTATAAATTTAAAATGACTAAAGTACCTAAAACTAAAAAATACAAAAAACCATTGTCATCACCAAGTTCTCTAAACCTATCATTTACTAATATTCGTGGTCTTCGAAGTAACTTTTCTTCTGTTGAGTCTTATCTCTTGCAAAGTTCACCAGACCTACTTGCTCTTTGTGAGACTAATTTGAGTTCGGCTGTCCCATCTTGTGATCTTAGTTTTGATGGTTATCTTCCTTTAATTCGTAAAGACTCCAATAATCACATGCTTGGCCTGGGCATCTACATTCGTAAGAACTCACCCATTTGTCGTGAAACTAGGTTTGAATCTACAGACTATTCATTTATGTGCTTTCGTTTAGCACAACTTCACTCTATCGCCTTTCTCTTTGTTCTATATCGCTCTCCTTCATCCCAAGATTGCACTATTCTTGATGTTATTTCTGATCAAATTGACCAAGCCCTCTGTCTTTATCCATCGGCCAATATCGTTGTTGTTGGTGACTTTAATGCCCATCACACCGATTGGCTTGGCTCTAGTGTCAGTGACTCTGCTGGCGTTAAGGCCCTCAACTTTTGCCTTTCTCAATCTCTAACTCAAATAGTCAACGTTCCAACTCGTTTTCCAGACAACCCTAATCATTTACCTTCTCTACTCGACTTATGTCTTGTTTTGGATCCTAGTCAGTGCTCAATTTCTCCACATTCACCCTTAGGTACTTCTGATCACGGTTTGATCTCTCTAAAACTATTATCAAATTCTTCTACTTCATCAGAATCCCCCTATCATCGTACCACATACAACTACCTTAAAGCTGACTGGGACTCTTTCCGTGATTTTCTTCGTGATGGCCCTTGGGTAGAAATCTTTCGTCTTCCTGCTGACAAATGTGCTTCTTACATAACTTCGTGGATTCAGGCTGGCATGGAATCTTTTATTCCCTCTCGACAATTCCAGGTCAAGCCTCACTCTTCTCCTTGGTTTTCCTCACATTGCGCTGCAGCAATTTCTAATCGAAACCGTTACTTCCATATCTATCAGCAAAACAATTCTCCAGAAAACAGACATCTGTTCACTATCGCCAGAAACCATTGTAAAAAGGTTTTGTCTGACGCCAAAGCTCGCTATTCCCAGGTCATTAAATCTCGTATCTCATCACAAAAATTAGGCTCTCGAGACTTCTGGAGAATCTTTAACAGTATCAATAATAAGGGCAAATCTGTTATTCCTTCTCTCTTGTATGGTTCAGACTTTGTCACCTCACCTAGAGACAAAGCTGAATTGTTTGCTAAGAACTTTTCATCAATATCATCTCTTGATTCCACTAGTTGCGTTTTACCTGACATAGCCGTCAAACAGGTTGATCCTTTGCTTGACATTCGCATCACTTCAGCTTCTGTATCTAAAGTAATTTCCTGCTTAGACTCTTCAACTGCTTGTGGTCCTGACAACATTCCTGTTGTAGTCTTGCAGAGGTGTTCTCCGGAGCTTTCATCCATACTTTCTAAACTATTTAACAAGTGCTTATCAGAGTCTTGTTTTCCATCATGCTGGAAAGCAGCATCTGTTATCCCTATTTTCAAAAATTCCGGAGAGCGATCTGATTCATCTAACTACCGTCCCATTAGTCTTCTTCCTGTCATAAGCAAGGTTTTTGAATCTTTAATCAACAAACACTTAACCTCTCATCTTGAATCAAATAACTTACTTTCTGATCATCAATATGGATTTCGGTCTTCTCGTTCTACAGCTGATGTGCTAACAGTAATAACCGATAGGTTTTACCGTGCATTAGATAGAGGTGGAGAGGTTAAGGCTATCGCACTTGACATTTCTAAAGCTTTTGATAAAGTTTGGCATGCTGGTCTTCTCCATAAGCTTTCTTCTTATGGTGTAGCTGGTAACGTCTTTAAGATTATTGAGTCCTTTCTTTCCAATCGTAGTATAAAAGTTGTCCTCGATGGACAACACTCTTCTTCACATCCTGTAACTTCAGGGGTTCCTCAAGGTTCAATCCTTGGCCCTATACTCTTTTTAATTTACATTAACGATCTTCCAGATATTCTCACATCTAAGGTGGCATTATTCGCTGACGACACTACCATTTACTCTTGTCATGATAAGAAGCCTACACTCTCTGATTGCTTGGAGGGGGTATCTGAGCTTGAAAAGGATCTCACTTCTGCTACAGTATGGGGCTCACAGTGGCTGGTGAACTTTAATTCAGATAAAACTCAATTTTATTCGGCCAATCGTTATCGTAATAATTTAGATCTTCTTATATTTATGAATGGTAATGTACTAGATAAGTCATCTACCATTCATCTTCTAGGATTAACTCTTACTTCTGATCTTTCTTTTAAACCGTATATCAAATCCATTGCAAAATTAGCATCTGCTAAGGTTGCATCTCTTTATCGAGCTCGACACTTTCTTACTCCAGATTCTATTCTCTATCTCTATAAATCTCAAATCCGTCCCTGTATGGAATACTGTTGCCACATCTGGGGCGGATCTTCTAATGATGCTCTTTCTCTTTTAGACAAGGTGCAAAAACGAATTGTAAACATAGTTGGACCTGCTCTGGCAGCCAATCTCCAACTTTTGTCACATCGTCGTTATGTTGCTTCTCTTTCTCTTTTCTACAAATACTATAATGGGAACTGCTCTAAAGAGCTAGCGTACCTTGTGCCATCTACTAAAATTCATTCTCGTGTTACTCGCCATTCAATTAAGCCTCATCCTTTTTCTGTGACTGTTCCTAAGTGCTTCAAAAACTCTTATTCTTCTAGTTTTTTTCCTCGAACATCAGTTCTTTGGAATTCGCTTCCTTCATCTTGCTTTCCTGATTCATATAATTTGCAATCTTTTAAGTCATCAGTCAATCGTTACCTTGCTCTACAGATTTAGTCTTTTCTCTTCCAGTAACTTCCAACTCTTATAGTGGTTGCTTGCAGCCTTGTTGGAAGTGAAGATGTTAAAAAAAAAAAAAAAAAAAAAAAAAAAAAAAAAAACACCAAAATACAGATCTTTATATATATAATTAGGAATATTTATAAGAATAGTTATGATAATAATAAAAATAATATTTATAGTAATAAACATAAGTACCACAATAATAATAAAAAAACAAACAACAATAACAATTATAATAGTAAATATAATAACAATAATAATCGAATTATAAGTCACTTGTTTTCATAAACACAATAGCTAAATATACATATGAGTTAGTTACAAACAATTGACTGAAAAAACGTAACAGTTAATAAGAACATAATAGAGTTATTTAAATTGAAAATAATAAAATAGGAATAATAATAGTAAAGTTAAAAGTAATAATAATTGTGGTTACAATAAATATTTAAAATTAAAAGTAATAATACTATAACAAAAAACATAACAAAAATAAAAATTAAAGATAAAATAAAGAAAAACAAAAAAAGCATTAAAAAATGAGAAAGTTCAATATTGTTACATACACAAACGTAAATATAAAGATCTATACACATACTTACCCACCTTTTTTTTTTTTTTTTTTTTTTTTATTTATTTCGTCAGTAAAAAAAAAAAGAATACAATGTCGTGTAAAATAAATAAGATCAACATGACCGGGGTTAAAAGAAGACAATACTTGCCTTATCACTACACCCCGACGTGCTTTCATAAGCAAGCGTGTACAACCATTAAAAGTTAAATATACAATTACTTTGTGCCATTTAAAAAAATTATATACAATTATTTACAAGTATGTTAAGACTAGTTACTAATCTATAATCAAAAGAAAATAGTATAAAGAAATTTAAAAAAATAAAATAAATAACCCCGGTCATGTTGATCTTATTTATTTTACACGACATTGTATTCTTTTTTTTTTTACTGACGAAATAAATTTTTTTATTTATTTCGTCAGTAAAAAAAAAAAGAATACAATGTCGTGTAAAATAAATAAGATCAACATGACCGGGGTTAAAAGAAGACAATACTTGCCTTATCACTACACCCCGACGTGCTTTCATAAGCAAGCGTGTACAACCATTAAAAGTTAAATATACAATTACTTTGTGCCATTTAAAAAAATTATATACAATTATTTACAAGTATGTTAAGACTAGTTACTAATCTATAATCAAAAGAAAATAGTATAAAGAAATTTAAAAAAATAAAATAAAATCAAAACTATAGATACGCTAATAGGAGAGTTTATAGAGTTAATAAGATAATTGTTAAAAATAAAGAAAAAATAAAAATAAAAAATTTTTAAAAAGAATTTAATTCATTAACATCGTTAATAAGTTTTCGTTTCAATTTTTTTTTGAATAGGTAAAGAGAAAAACAATTTTTCAGCTGGTCACTTAATAAAGCGTTCCATAATTTAGGACCTCTTATAGCAATAGAAAATTTAGTAGCTAAATAATGCATAGATACACACATATTTTCACATAAATACACACGTGCGCGTACTTACACTTATACATATGTATACATACACATATAGATACATATACATATATAGTTTTAAAAATATACATTTATACATACAGCTTTAAAAATATATACATTAAAAAAAAATGTCCAATCTACATAAAACTAAAAAAAATGCAAACAACGCACTAAAACATATAACACACTATACACTACAATGCTCAATATAAAATAAACAAGAATACAAAAACAAACAACAACAACAACAACAACAACAACAACAACAGCAACAACAACAACAACAACAACAACAACAACAACAACAACAACAACAACAACAACAACAACAACAACGACAACAACAACAACAACTGTTTATCAAAATAAATAAAATTAAAAAATTTTTTTTTTTTTTTGCTTCTTTAAAAACGGAGCAATTTCTATATTTTATTTTAATTTTTTTTAATTACTTTCCATTTTCAAATGTTTTTTCTTTTAGCTTCGGATTTTTGTCTTTTTTTTTTTCTTTTCTCGTTTCTTTCTATGTTTTTTTTCTTTCGTTCATTTGTTTGATTTGGTTTTTAATTTTTTGTTTGTTTTTTGTTTTTTCATTCCTTTCTTTTTCTTTTCTTCATTTTCTTTAATTTTTTTTTTTTTTTTTTTTTTTTTTTATTGTATTCATTATTTTTTATTTTTCTTTCTTGTTTTTTGTTTTTGTTTTTAATTTATTTATGAAATCGTTATTAAAAAGCGTCCGCCATTGCGGAAGTCTCTGAACTGCGATATTATTGGGCGATTCTCAAATTAGTGAAACCAGAGAGCTAATTTTTCAAACATGTTGTTTTGACAATTTTTTTGCATATATTCATTAAAAACATACTAAATTTACATTTTAGAATAAATTTAGAAGTTTTTGTAAAGTGTATAGAAAATATTGAAATATATTTTTATTGTTTATAAAATTCTAAATTTTTCAATTTTTAACAGCAGTGTATTATTTTGCATTTATTATAATAAATACTTATTTGATTTAATGTTTATTACATAAAAGCATTATAATAACTATCTTTTTATAATTCAAACAAAAAAAAATATTTTGAAAGAATATGGATATATATATTTTACAAATTAGAACCCTTGTTGTGATGTCACACACGTAACAAAAAAGTTTTATTTGTGAACAAAATATAATGAATTAAAAAATATATTTTTAATTATAAGCAAAAAGTATTAAAGAAATAAAATTAAAAAAAAAAAAATTTCATATTGCAGTGCTATACCTAAAAAAAAGTAAAATAAATTGAGTCACAAACTTTATGCAGTTTTATCGTTAATGTTATATGTACTACATAAAACAAAGTAACAATAATAAATTCTAGAAACCAGGAAATAAATATTAGAAGTGGTTAAAACAAAATGATAAATAATATATGATAGAATAAATATACCATTTTTAAATATCTTTAACAAGAATTGATATAATTTAGTTTTTTATTTAGGGGAGGATGGGTAGGAGTGAGCCAAGGGTAGGAGTGAATTGTTGATCCTACAGTTAAAACGGGAAATGAAAAAGACTCAAAATTTTCACCAAGTAGTTACATATAAATTGTTGTTAACACAATCCAATTATTTTACCATTCCTTGGTGCGGGTGTCTGCATTTACGTTGTCATCCACTCTTTTCTAGGCTTAAGTAAATTTTTTGTATTTTTTTAAACTTCTTTAGCGACCATACCGGTTGTTTCGAGACATTAGATAGTCGTTAAAAACTTACAAATAAACAATGTAGTTTTTAGAACAAAGCATTTTACATGCAAAAACCACGTACTTAATGCACATTTAATGTTTTAATCCAGTTGTACAGCTAGGGGAGGAATGAGCCATTCCTTTACGGGTAGGAGTGAACCACGGCTGACTAATACTTCACATTAAAAAAGTTTTGACTTCAGCGTGAAAACATATTTGAGTTTGACTTTTATATCTTAGTATATCATTAGAAAACTTGTGTGCAACATAACATTTTTTTTTACCATATGCTTTAATGCTCGAGTCTATAAAAGAACAACTTTGAAAGCAAAAACTTCCAATAAAGATATGAAAGATGCATTTAATTCAAAAAGAAAAAAGGATTAGAGTAACTGCAATAAATGTTGCTATCTCGGCCGACTTTTTCTAGAACAGTAAAAGGCAGCATTGCCATTACAAATACATTGTATTTGACTATATCAGTATTTGCTAAATATTATTTTTATTGCCAATATACTTTCATTTCATATATATATACTTTTACTATATTTTAATATTCGGAATTTATCATTTTTAATGACAGTTTTTTGTTTTGTTGCCAAAATCAGTTGTTACTGAAAACAAATTATTTTTTTTTGTAGTTTATACATTTTGTTTATTTCATTACATGAGTTTAAAATTGTGTTAAATTTATTATTATTTGTTACATTATTACTTAATTATTTTATGCTTAATTATAAAGTTGTTATTACTTACTTAATTTTTAATAAATTAGTTAAAGAAAGTATCTGATTTTAGTTTTCTGGTAATTAAAGGTAATGGCTCACTGCTATCATTTGCTTGGTTCACTCCTACCTATGCATGGGTAGGAGTGAACCAGTAGCAACACCTGCGTTATTGTTCAAGTTATCAAAAATCTGAAGTTATTTTGATATTTCATGTATTACTAATAGAAACCTAATACCTTAGGCTACCTTAGGCTCCCTATCCTATACTTTTTCCACTTTTAGTTTCCTTGATATAATCAATTAAAAAAAAAGTGGCTCACTCCACCCATCTTCCCTTAAAGTTTTTAATAAATTGAACAAGAAAACCACAACAAAGTGGTTTTTTGTAATTTACTTTCAATTTAAATCTGTTATGACATAACATATATAAATTATTTAACTGATAAGATACAGTAAAATAATTACATAAATAAATAACTAATTTTAAGTTTGTTTATATATAATGAAAATTAAAATTGTCTGTAGCTGAAAGACTGAAAAACTAGAGAGAAAAAAGAAAAGCTGACAAAGAATATTATACTAAAGAAAATGAAAGGATTAAAAAACTGAGAAAAATAAAAGTTGCTAAAATGAATAAAACAGAAAAAATCTTGTATAAAGAAAAAAATCGAATACGAAAACAATTAAGTAGACACAACATTAAAGAAAAAAGAAATAAATCAAAAGCTTTAAGTTTAAATAGTTGCAGTCCTTACCAATGCAGTCAGACCTTAGGAAAAGCTTTATCAAAATCAATGAGAGCTCTCCCAAAATCTCCAACTATACGTAAAGTTGTTGTATAAGGTTTAGCAAATCATGTTGGTTTTATTTTTAAAAATAAAATTGAATTAAAAGAAAAGAAATTATCAGGTAATACCAGTAAAAATGATAAGTTAGTAATTAATTTTTATTACAGACCAGACATTGTCTATGCAATGTCCAGTCTAAAAGATGAAATCACAGTGTGGGTAAATGGAAAGAAAAAGAAATTGAGAAAATACTTTTTGACAATGTTTTTGAGAGAGGCATATGCTATTTTTCAATCAACCTATGGAGAGTTTATGCCTTTTTCTATTTTTTGTAAACTGAGGCCTAAAAATGTACTTCTTTTAGAAGACACACCTGTAGACCAGTGTAAGTGCAAATTGCATGAGAATTTTTGATTATTACTTGAAGCATTATGCATCAACTATAATAGTTCATGGTGGTTTGATAATCTCTGTATTTTACAGTCACTTAATTCGTCTTGTTGGCTCGGAAACTGTCTGCAATGCAAAAATGCAGTATAAAAATCACTTAAAAACTTAAACCCAGCTGAGCAGGTCGTGTGGCAAGAGTGGATCAAAAATGACTCTGGTCGTCTTCAATTACAATCAAAAAATGGGTGCAAGGGGGAAGTAATAGATGAATTACTATTTTCTTTATCTAAATTCCAAGAACATGTTTGAATAAAAAAAATTCAAGCAGCTGAATTAAGAAGGACAAGGGGACTGTAGGAAAAAAGAATTCTTCATGTTGATTTTGCAATGGCGTATGTTTGCGAATATCAAAATGAAGTACAAAGTGCGTTGTGGAGTAGAAATTCAGTTCAATTATTTACATGTGCTGTTTTCTTTAATAATGATTGCAAAGAATATCTCATCTGTTTAGACACAAAAATAGTGTTTACTGCTTTATTGAGAATTTATATGAACGACTAATGTCTGAAAACTCTAATACTGATACTGAAACTCTTTTTACTGATGGCCCATCTTCAGAATTTAAAAATAAATTTATGATGAAATTACTCAACCAGTTATCTTTCCAGTATAATAAAACATTTAAATGGAAATTTTTTGCAACTTCCCATGGAAAGGGGGTTGTAGATAGTGTTGGGGGAAGAGCAAAGTCACTTGTCTGAATGAAATGTATGAGCAAGAATGAGAAAGTATGTGTACAAACATCTATGGATTTTTTCAATGTTCTGAAACTATTAATGGTATCTACTAATATTCTCCACATTAGTAATGATGAAATCAGTAGTAGTGTAGACAAAGAAAACCTTGGTTAGAAGTCAAAAAAACACCAGGCATACAAAAAATTCATCATGTTAATGCTTCAAAAGGATGTTTGTCATTTTTCAAAACTAGTGATTTAAGATCATCTGATTTTCAAATAAAAAATATTAATGATGTATTCCTTAAAATAACACCCGCATCTTCAGAAATGGCTAATAATGATTGGTGCTCTGTACAGAACGATGATACAATGTATCCTGGTAAAATAAAGCTGAAAAAATTGAAACTTTGAAAAAGCAATCATTTAATAGTGCTATTAAGTTGGATCTTTAATCAAGCATATGCTTTATGTTAATAAAATATTAATTAAAAAAAGGTTTGTTTTAAATTTAAAAAATCATTTAAAATTCGTACTATGTCACACACGTAACAAAACTTGTCACACACTTAACGCAAAAGTTTATAATTTATTTCCGTGAAGGTGTTGTAATAATGACAAATAAAAATAGAATTTATAAACACAAGTATTTTGTTATTAATAGAACAAAATATCTTTTTTTTAATCATAGCCAATTAGCAGAAAATTGTAATCAAAGTTTGAAATTCAAAATAATGTTTTCGTACGCGTCACACACGTAACGCAACTAATCTGTCATTTTATTAGTATGTGCAATACAAATATTTTTAAGAAAAATATTATTTAATATCAGGTACATCCCCAACTTTTATAATTGCAATATATATCTAGCATATATTTTATAAATATTTTTTTATAGCCTCTTATATTGCAAAATATTTGTACCAGAGTCACACACGTAACATGAGTATCGCCCTATTATGAATATTATTATTATTAATATTATTATGAACGCAATGTTTTTAATAATTTCTAAATAAATTATAAAAATTATTATTTATAAGATGAAATTTATGTTTTTTTAATAATTTCTAAATAAGTCATTGCAATTAATTCTTTTGTTATCATAGTGTAACAACACATCCAAAATTCTTTTGGATGTGTTGTTACACTATAAATAAGATAATGATCATGATATATTAACATTGTTTACATCAAACTTTTAACCATTAAACTTTAATGTTTAAGTTTAATGGAATGAAATTTTGCTTTTTTTTAATCGTTGTTTTTCTTTAAAAAAAAATAAACGAATTGCTCAAGGGGTCAACCATGAAGTACATATTGTAAAAAATGAGGGAGGGGGTTGAGATAAGAAGGATAAAAAGAGACAAGGTGGTGTAGAAATATGACACTATCCATTTCTTGTCATCTTATTGTTGTTGTTTATATTTATTGTTCTATTGTTATTTTATTTCTAGAAATGTTTAGTTTATATTTGTTGTTACTTTATTTCTAGAAACTAACATTGTTTAAGATATATATGATCTGGAACAACAACTGACTTTTGTTTATGTTAGTTTCTTCATGTATCCAATGGAACTTTAAAAAAAACAGTGGTTTTACAAAGATAAAAACGTATTGACAAAGCTTGACATTGTAACTCCTTTATGTTATTTTGTTTGGAGTTGGTAATGTATGCACAAGAAGGTAGGATTTTGATAACCTTTTTATCTTCCATAAT
Organism: Hydra vulgaris; assembly: GCF_022113875.1. Lineage (NCBI taxonomy): Eukaryota > Metazoa > Cnidaria > Hydrozoa > Anthoathecata > Hydridae > Hydra > Hydra vulgaris. The sequence continues at coordinate 43,674,769 of NC_061166.1, read as the reverse complement.
ATGTCAGGGTTAGGGCTACCTTGCCAGGATCCAGCATGGAAAGTCATTATCAAAGGCCCCAGCGAAGCAATTGCAATTGCACTATTTAACAATCACCCACTTCACCATCCTCCAAACTCGATCGACATTCAGACTTCTCAAAGCAGAAGGCACCAAAAAAGAATTGTCCCCACACCAGTCAGGATATATCAGAAGTAGAGTGGGCAAATTTTATTAGTCGCTGGACACTGTTCAAGAGATGTACAGACATTAGACAAGAGAAAATGACAGCACAGCTGTTTCAATGCTTTGAAGACGACCTTGGAAATCACTCCTGAAAGAAAATCCTAAAATAATTAACGGAAATGAAGAAACATTTCTAAAAGCCATGAAAAAATTGGCTGTTTTCCCAGTGGCTATTAGTGTCAGAAGAGCAGAACTCCTTCAAACGAGACAGGGACACAACGAAAATATTCGGTCATTCTACGCAAAAATCAAGGGCAAGGCAGCTACTTGCACCTACACTGTACAATGCCACTGCCACCCACAAACAACAGTTGACTTTACCAATGCTATCATACGAGACATTGTTGTTGCTGGAGTATCAGACATTGACATCCGTAAAGATGTACTTGGATGGGCCTCCCTTGACACAGCCTTAATAACAGATATCATTGCTTTTATTGAGGGTAAGGAAATGGAACGGAATGCACTAGGCTGTAGTTCAACAATGGCAAGTGTCATCAATCATCTTTCAGGAAACAAAACAAGGGAAATAAACATAGTAGTAAAGAGACCAATGTTACAGCTAATCCCAGATTGCTCAAAATCTTATAGTTTATATACCAAATCATCTAGAGGATGAAACACAAAACCTTACAAGCTGTGTTTAGACTGTTGGAAAAAACTGACATCTCGAAATTCTAAAATCAACAACAGAATCATCTCAAATGATATGAAACTGAATGCATCTAAAGATGCTGAGGCCAGCGGACTCGTATTAATGTTAAGCACAATAAAGAATTAAATTAAAGTTAAAAGAAAATCACATATTTACCCACGATGGATGGGCCACAGCTCAATCGCTTGTTCACCCAACAATTCAGCTACGCATGATTACCAACAAATCAGACTACGATGCATTTGGTATCCCATTTCCTCCCATTGTACTAAAATATCTACAAGTCATTTAAGATACTGGTGCACAGTCTTGCTTATGGTCCAGGAAAAGGTTTGATAGTACAGGTTTTAAATCAAAAAATTTAATACCTGTGAAATATAGCATGTCTGCTGCCAACAAAACCAATTTTCGTATTGGAGGTGCGATTTTTTTACGTCTTGAAAGACAACAACCTAATGGCAACAAAGCGAATGTGCAGTAATGCTTTATATAAGTTCAGATGCAAACGGATTCTACTTATCTAAAGAGGCGATGACTCAACTGGGTATCATCTCTAAAGACTTTCTACAGATTTGTAGTGCCCTCTATGGAGCTATTAGCTCAGGCTCTCAAACAAAAGGAACGAAACACTGAGCGAAATCAACACAATACACACATGCGATTGCCCCAAAAGAAGTCTCCCACCAAGTGTACCCACTAAACTTCCTTTTGATTGCTCCCCTGTAAACAACAAACGAATGAAAACTTGGCTTCTTGAAAGATACTCTGCCTCAATATTCAACATATGCTCACGCCAGATACTACCTGACATGGAGGGGTCACCAATTAGTATTTATATCCAGGAAAATGTCAAACCAGTAGCAGCATTCACTCCAGCCACCATACCAATCCATTGGCAAGACCAGGTGGAGAAAGATTTTCTTCGTAATGAACCTCTTGTTTTTATTGAAAAGGTACATCTAGGAGAAGCTACAACATGGTGCCACAAAACGGTCATCACACGCAAACACGATGACGGGCCTCGTCGCAGAGTTGACCTATCTCAATTAAACAAATATTGCTAGAGAAACCCATGCCATGAATACACCATTTTATCTAGCTTGTTTAGTCCCAAGAAATTCATGGAAAACTGTAACCGATGCATGGAATGGTTATCATAGCGTCCCAATACGAAATGAAGATAGACATTTTACCACCTTCATCACACCTTTTAGACGCTACAGATACGTTCAAGCTCCTCAGGGTCTTGTCTCAAGCGGGGACGGCTAAAACAGGCGTTTTGATGAAATTGTGGCGAATTTTAGTCGCAAACAAAGATGTGTAGATTACACCCTCCACTACGACAATGAACTAGTTAAGTATTGGTGGCGAACAATCGAGTTTTGCGAGCTTGTTGGTAAAGCTGGACTTATTTTAAATCCACAAAAATTCCAATTTGCTCAAAGAGTTGTAGATTTTGCAGGTTTTAGAATATCTGAAAGGAATTGAACAACTGCCTAAATATATTGACACAATCAGATTATTTCCAACACCATCCTTAATAAGTGACATCAGATCCTGGTTCAGTTTAGTTAACTAAGTATCACATTACTCCCAACTTTGTGAAGTCATAGCTCCATTTAAAGCTCCGCTCAGCCCCAAATTGAAATTCTATTGGTCGCATGAACTCAACACTTCATTCAGTGCATCAAAGGAAAAAATCATCAACGCAATAAAAAACGGGGTCTAAATATTTGACATTACCAAGAAGACCTGCTTGAGAAGCGACTGGTTGAAATCGGGTGTAGGTTATCACCTAAGCCAAAAACATTGTTTTTTGCTTAGGTGATTCCCTAAAATGAAAAACCACACTTGCCGGGTCCAGATTCTTGTTATCTGCCGGAGAACAATACGCCCCAGTTAAAGGGGAATGCTAGGCGTGGCTTGAAGTCTGGAGCAAGCTTAATACTTTATACAAGAATATGATAACCTTTTGGTAGTAACTGACCAGGACCCTTGATGAAATTGCTAACACACGACTTTTCCGACTAAAACAGAGAACCTTGCCATGGAAATTTATCATCCAGCACCAACCAGGAAAAACAAATCTGGTGGCGAATGCTAATTCTCGTTATCCAGCAGAGAGAATGAATGAACTTGTAAATTTAACCACCTGCCATCAAGATACTGAGTTAGGGGGTTTACAGGAAAAGGACTTCACTAATAGATTTTTTTTATATTTTTATATTAAATAACATGGAAAACTGTAAACGTACTTTTATGAATATATCGTTAGAGTATATATATATATATATATATATATATATATATATATATATATATATATATATATATATATATATATATATATATATATATATATATATATATATATATATATATATATATATATATATATATATATATATATATGTATATATATATATATATATATATATATATATATATATATATACATATATATATATATATATATATATATATATATATATATATATATATATATATATATATATATATATATATATATATATATATATATATATATATATATATATGTATATATATATATATATATATATGTATATATATATATATATATATATATATATATATATATATATATATACTATGTATATATCCTTTTTTAGGCAAAAAATTGCCTAAAAAAGGATAGCATTCTCTATGGAAGGCTGAATACAAAATATGAAAAAAAGGTATTTTTCATATTTTGTATTTAGCGTAAATATTTTCTTTCGTAAATACTTAAAATAAAACACTAAGAAATGAACTAGAATAATATTTAAACATAGAAAATTTTTAAATATTACGAAAATAGTATTGGTTACCGATTTGCTTTGTAATGTTTTAAACAAATTTATAAAATCACATACAAGTAAAAAACCAATTTTGAGTTTTGAATCAAAACATGAAAAGTTTAGGTTTGTTGCATGAACGACTTTTTCAAGTGTTGTAAAAGGATTTAAGTGAGCGTCTGTCTAACATTTTATATAGTGAGTGCGCATTTCATTCACAACAAATCGAACATCAAGAGAGGATTTTCCATCCAGAAATATACTTGCATAACCCAAACCAAAGACACCACAATTGAAACTATCAATTTGCTTATCAAGAGGAAGAAATTTTACTTCAAGCTTTCCATTCTTCACAAGTGGTTGAAAGAAAAATTTTAAACATTTTTTTGAAATCGATGTTAGGTTAGTGCGCAACCTATTGCACAGTTGAACCCTGCCATTTGAAGCGAATGATAATAGCCAATGAGAACTACCGTCGTGCAATATTTGAAGGTGATTGCCAGAAACTGCCCTGCGGGCACGCGGACGTCCATTAGACGTCCATGGACGTCCGAAATCGGACGAACGGACGTCCGCTTTGGACGTCCATAAGACGTCTTATGGACGACTAAATGAAACGGCATTCGTCCGTCCATTTTGGACGTCTATTGACGTCCATGGACGTTCAAAATTAGACGAACGGAAGTCCATTTTGGACGTCCATAAGACGTCCTATGGACGACGGAATGAAACGGCATTCGTCCGTCCATTTTGGACTTCTATAGACGTCCGTGGTATGTATATGTCTTACTAAACAGCCTAGATAGATATTCTAATCAGATATCTGTGACAGAGTATATATATCATTTTAAAAATTCTGATCAGAATTTCAAATGAATAAAAAAGGTGTGTTAAACTCAAAACAACTGAAATGTGTAAAATCCATTTACTTTTAAAGATAATAAATATACAAAGAAACAATTTTATGTTGCTTCTTCTTCGTGAACGTCAACATTGCTAATTGTTTTCACTTTCGGCAATGCCCGCTTCAATAAATCTCCAACAAGGGCTTCGATAGTTGCAGCATCATAACCAGTTCTTTCGGATACTAAGCCTTCTAAAAAAACATAAAAGTAAATTGCAATTGTTGGTCTTCTGAACAAAGAAATTATTTTTATTTAAACAATTTTACAAGCTGTAATATCTATATAGCTATAAATATAAATATATATATACACATATATTTATATATATTATTTATATATATTATTTATATATATTATTTATATATATTATTTATATATATATATAGGTAAAAATTTAACTTTTTTAAAAATCAAATTAAGAAAGCACAATACAATGATTGCCTCACCTTTAATACAATTGTAATGTTGCGTAGCTGTAAACTTAAGCTTGCCTTTCAATCCATCTTTACTAAATAAGTTTTGGACTTGTGGCACCATCAACTGGTTTAAAATATTTTTGACAGTTTTGCGGGCTGTTGCACCACCAACAGCTTTGATTTGAGTGATCTGAAAATTTGTAAAATCTAATAAGTTCTAAAACCTAATAACGTAAAACTTAAATTTTATATTACAACTTTACATTTTTACAAACATAATTTTTTAACTATACAAGAAACATTCCTGGAATCACCAGTAGGAACATAATAGATTACTGTTTCATTAGAGTTAAAAACAAATAACACACAACTACGTCACCTGTTTTAATATTGTAGAATATACTTTTGTAAATTTTTACCTTGTTTTTCCTAGCGCGAGAACTTGCTCTAAGATTTTCTTCTTCATCATTAAAACACCCAATATCTCTGTGTGGGATTGCAATTATGGCACCCAAATCAATAGTGTCACTTTTTGGATGTGTTTCCATGTTCTCTAATCGCTCCATAATTTTAACTTGATTTTGCTGCAATGAATCTAGTTTCATTAGCATTGCATACTGAAACTCTAAACATAAATTCGTTATTTGTAGCCTACAGGAAAAATCGTTAATAAAACTAGAGATAAATTTAGCTTTAAAATTAGAGAAAATAGAGAAAGGTTATTAGATCAGAGAAATGAAGATCATTATAAACCTTAATATCAAAAACTTACGTTTGTTTGTCATCTCCTTAAATGAAACACCGCCATCACCAATCTTGAAAGATGTAGAACTTTTAGTAAAATGATATGATTCTAAATCCGATTGTTGTGAGTCTTCATTCGATCTTAACTGTACTACACACCCCATTTTACTTTTACTTCTTTTCCATGGAGATAATAGTGGCACATCCAATTGATTTGGTGATGAAGAACCAGATGTTGTGCAACTTAAAGCATGCAAATTTGGACTAGGAACTCGTTCCTTTGGGTGGAGCATATTTGAAACAATAAAATCAAAAAACATAGAATAATAAACAAAATATCTCAAGAACAAACCAATTGCACATATTAATGCTCAATACAAATTATCATATCATAAATTGTATTCTCATTTTATAAATTTTTTTGTTTATTCTAATTTCTTCACAGTCTAGGGGCAACTAATTTTAAATTATTTTTTTAAACCCTATCTCAAGCTTATAACTATGAAAAAATAATCTAGGTGAACAAAGAAATATTACAAAGAAAGTTTATAAAAAATGTAACTTTTCACAAATCAAATATAACAGTATAACATCTGCCAAAAAATAATTCTTTAAAACATATAAACGAATAAATAGGTATATAAACTTACCAGGGTGATCATCATTTTCATCTTCAGTTAAAAAGTTTAGCATTGCCTGACATGCTTCATAACTCCCAGACTCCAAAATATATTCTAATAATATAAACTCTTGCCAGCCAGGTTCTGGACTAGCCCATTCAGATAAATAAACACCCACAGGTTTTTTACCTCGAGGGGGATAGTATACTATACCTTCGTCTGCATTGACCCAGTGAATAGGCACTACTGTCTTAGAGTCAATACCATCTTCTTTAATTGCAACAGTACTGTACAATCTACAATTTTAGATAATTATTAATTAAGTCTCTATTAATTAAAATTGTTGTGAGTATCAATTAAATTTACTATTTATTCTATACAATACATCAATTCCGAATTGTAACTCTTGGATATTTAAAAATGTTATGAGGATAAATTTTTGTTTTTATAAAACATATGATTGTAGAAATAAGCTCCATAATTAAAAATAGATAAACCTTTAATAAATACGTATATATACACTTACAATAGAGTTTTTGGTGAGCAAAAGGTGATCAAACATGCTTACTAATTTCCTTAAGAATTTTAATGAAAAAGAGGGAAAAAGAAGAGTCATGAAAATAAATTGATCCCTGCCACAACCCAAAATTTTTGGACGTGTTATCAACTCCCTCCGCAAGTCCTCCCTAAATCAGTTGATATATGTACTGAAAACCTTGCCTATCAGTAACGCCTCATAGCGCTAACTAAAGTATGCAACATTATTTGTATAACAACAAAAAAACAATTTTCAAAAATGCACATTATTTAATAAAGATATTACAACTTTGTTATTTTTATATGGAATACACACACATTTTCTAAGTAAGTCATGTATGTTTAGTGTTTGGATTGCTGAACAGTTATGGTTTTTGATATAGTATATATTAAGTATCTTAGATTCTAAAAAGCTGTCAAAGAAATTATTTAAATGATTCTTTTTATAGATGTCACAAACTAATTGATCATTTGGTAAAATGTTTTTAACAAAAACAACAAAATCTTTTGTCATGAAACAAGCATTCTTGGAAACATCAATTTTAGTTATTAATTTTGCTTTACGTGGATCATCTGATTTATGTTCGCTTAAGCGTTTTGCAAGTTCTACTAAAGGATTTTGTGTACCTCGAACTAATCTTTTTAATTGTTGCAAAAAATTATCAAACTGGAAACAAGAAATCTCGTCCAAACTGCTTTGAAAATGTTCAACATCATCTGTTACATGCAGAAGACAGTGAACATTGTAGACACAAAATGTTTCACCAAAATGTTCATGAGCATTTGAAACAAAATACTCCAAGAGTTTTTGTGCATGACTCAAATATGTTTTCCTAATAACATTATTCTCCTCACACAACATTCGGATAGCCAAAGATAAGCTGAGAAAATGTTTGTACATCTGAGGATTGAGAATATCCTTTAAAACAACAATACCCACAAATAGTAAGAATGTTCTTAGTTCTGTGGCTTTCCACCTATTTACATCTTCTAAAGATCTTGTTTGACGTACAAAATCTGATGGCAATTTTCCATTTAAATTAGCGAGTAAACGAGAAATTTCTTTTAAATAAGGTGTTGATAAACGACCATTAAATATTCTGGCATATGTACCTTTGTAGTAACATAACATACGTCTCATAATACCTAAATTAACTAAGTGCATATAGTCAAGAGCAAAATCCTGAATCATGTCTAAATCTTCAACATCAAACAGTGGACTTCTTGTATGAAGATGGCACCGACCATCATTGTCTTTTTGAGAGTATAATCCGGCTTTTAAATCAGCATTGTTTCTATTTGTAACTGTTTCCTGACATGTATCATAAACAATACGACCATGAACAGAAAAACCAGACAAATTGCATCTCTCGCATGCATAGTATCCAGAATGTTCAACTGTGCCTTTTAAAAGCGCCCTACCAGGGGCATCACATGTTATTGCAAACAAAAAAATATTGATGACCTTACCAAGTATTTCTTCAGGTTGTTTGAAAGTTTTTAACTCTTCTGCAAAATCTGCTAATAATTCAGAAGCACACGGTTTTATTTTACCGCCATACAATCCAACAACAAACGGTTTAAAATATCCAAACTGACAAAGTATAGGCCAAACTTGGTAGGCACTGGATTTAAATAGTGGTAGACCATCGACATTACATATAAGATTAATTTTAGTGGAGTTGAAGTCTTGAAATTGCAATATATTTTCAATACCTTGTTTTATGCCAAAATAAATGTAATTTCCATTTCTCAAAGATGCTGTTTTCACAACTCTTCTTGTACACAAAAGTGTCCTTGCATCTTTTGGCATTTCCTGGTGCCCATGAAGATTTAAAATAGTCAATAAATTATTGGTACATTGCCATGTGCAGTTGTGTTTTAAACTCCAAATTTTTATTTCTTTTTGAAAAATAACTGTTTCAAATGGCTCTTTTTCAATATAACTATCATTTAGAGACAAATACATTTTATCCTGATCCCTGCCTTTATTATCTATGAATCTCTCTCCCTGATTTTCAATAATTGAATTAGAAGACAAAACATATCTTTGTTGCAATGCATTACTAAATGTTGGTCTTGAGCCAGTAGTTAAACTTGGATATATTACATTATCTGCAGCAAAATTACATACAGATTCACTATCTGCACTCTGATCTTCAAAATCTGAACTTTTTACATCTTCCTTTTGATTAAAAGATTGAGAAAATTTGCAGACAGCTTTTCTTGAATTTCTCCAGTCTGTAAGCCGCTTTCTACTAAATTTAAAATCTATTACTTTACCTTGTATATAAAATATAAATAAGATGCAACTATATGGCTGCATCTTATTTAGCCTTTTCTTTTTTATCTTACATATGGCAATAACACAATAGTTTATTATTTATTTAAATGTAAAGTTTCGTAACAAATTTATATATATATAATTATTTATATATATGTATATGTATATATATATGTATATATATATATATATATATATATATATATATATATATATATATATATATATATATATATATATATATAGAGAGAGAGAGAGAGAGAGAGAGAGAGAGAGAGAGAGACATTTACAATTATATATTTAGATATATACATAATTAGACACATAAAATTTTTATAATAATATTTACACATATATAATTGTATTTAAATATATATTATACATTAATAATGTCAATGTTATAAATGTTATATAACATATTAATTTTAGTATTCAAATGTATAGTTTAATATATAATATAAAATAAATATAATATAATATAGTATAAATATAAGTTTATATATATATATATATATATATATATATATATATATATATATATATATATATATATATATATATATATATATATATATATATATATATTAGGTATGTGACATGAAATTTTTAAATTTAAAAAAATATTATATTGTTATATATCGTTAAAAAGAGCATTAATACAGCATTTCAACGGTGAAAAAATTATCAAAATCGAACAATTCAAAAAAAAGTTATGAGGTTTTTAGTGACAATTTTTGAATATATGAAATTGTTAAAGAAACTGTGGTCAAAATAATTTTTTTTGTATCGAAAATTGTTACAACTATGCAAATTCTTGTTGAAATTTCTATAATTTGGTATCAAAAGAAAGATGTAAGAGTGGGCTACAATTTTATAGTAGAATCTAGCCATAGGGCGTGAGTGGACGGCTAGAGGGGGCCCCGAACTACAACTTTTACCACCAAAAAATTGAATATTTTATCATAAAAAAGTATTTTAATACTGAAAATTGTCTTTTTTATCAAACAGAAGTTCCAATATTTTGATCCCAGCTCACCACCATATATGAGATGTGTACCTTTGAGTTAGGGGTGGATGTGGTGGTGCTTGTTTAACACGTACTATTAACAAAAATAATTCCATTTTTAAAAATAATATTATCTCCAGTTAAATAAGTAATCTAGAACAAAAAATAAAATTTAAGTTTCACTAACCACTAGTTGTACTTTACAACTAGTGGTTAGTGGTGTATAACTCGAGTCAAGGTGAGGGGCGTACGCCCGCGCAGCACCCCCTCCCCCAATCTCCTTCCAAACTAAAAAAAAAATAAAAATACTTTACTACATTACAACTTGTTAGTATGGTATACTTTTACTTGAGAGGTAAGGGCGTGCGCCCGCAACTCCTAATTTTTTTTGTCAATTTTTATCATTTAAAAAAAGAAAAATTTGTTTACATTTTCAAACGTCAAAAATTAGTATAAACAGACATTTTAACACTTTACAAAAAGCAAATGTTTATCCAGTTTCACATAGGAAAGAGAAAGTGCCCCTCCAATCTAAAAATTTTTTTTTAACTTTAAATTGAAAAATATTGTTAAAAATAAACAAAAATTTTAACACTTTAATTTTTAATACAAGATGTGTAAGAGTATTTAAATTCTTAGGCAAAAGGCTGTTTGATTCTTTAACATCTAACCTAAAAAACATGTAAAATGTTTTAAAAATACAATACTTAAAATTATGTAATTTAGTGTAAACAAAATACCCATTGTAATTAATTAGTATCTTGGCTTTTAGTAAACAATTTGAAATTCCACTAATGAAACAAAATATTAATCATTTTTTAACGATAGGCATCACAAGAAGGTAAGCCAGAGCTGTCTATCAATAATTTGTGCAAGTCACAACACTTCTGTACCAATTTTAAAAGTCACAACACTTGCGATACTTTTCAAATATTAAGACTTTTCAAGTTCTAACATTTGCAGTATCTATTTTGGACTTACCTTTTAATTATGAAAACAATACATATTAACATTAAAAACAAATAATACACATTAACATTAAAAAAAAATTCTCCTGATACAACATCTGAGGCCAGCTGGAATTTTTTCATGCAATAATCACCAGTTCCAGAATCAGATTCATCTTTTTTCCAGTAAGAGATAGTGTAAATTTTGTCATGCAATCTTTTTTTTTTAATTTTATACTCTGCCATCGTATACTTAGATTGTTCAATATCATACCATTCATGATATAGTTTTCTACTAACAATTCTGTCAGACATAACATCATCTAAATCATCCAGTTGCTTTGTAGACAATTGTTTATAAAAATTCTTAATCTGGCTGAAAGTCATTAACTTAAGTTTTTGTTATAACTTCTTTTTATCTTGTTCATCCAACATTTGATGCTTGCATGTCTGTCTCTTATATAATACAGATCGAATTTGAGCATGTTGTAGAAAATGGACCATTAATTACATTTTCTTACTTAGTTAGTAATCTAAACTATTAAGATAATAAATAGTCCTATTCTTTTTTCATCTTATTTTGCAAGAAATATTGCATTAGGGGATCTTCCTTTACATTCAAGAATTATATAAAATTGTTGTATTAGGGAATCTTCCCTTAGATTCACTAAACATACCAATTAACTCTTCACTATCTATATTGTGAAACCTTGCACTAGCTGTTTCCTGCTTGAGTGTCTCTGTAATGAAAAAGGAGAAGTACCTTTTACATTGTCTAATCAATACATCTTTTACTGCATTAAGACAAGCTGAAGTCATGTTAATAACCTGGTCATCAATGCAGCATTAATATGTCATTGGTTCAAAAACATTTGAGGGAAGTAAAAAATCTGTTGCTCTGCAAAACAGTGCAGCCGGATTAGATTTGCAAACATTAACTGTTTCCAAAATGTTTTTTACAATCTGAATACCGGTGAGATGATCAAAATTTGCATCCTCAGCTGATACATAAAACTTTGTCATCCACGGACCACTTAGCAGTTTCCCAAATACACCAAGCACACACATTTTTTTAAAGTGGTAGCATTACAAAATGCTTCTTGCAGAGCTCCTTGCAAACTGCCACATTTGACTGTTCTAGTGATCAGAAAATTGGGATAGTGTTTAATAAATATATGACAAGTATTAAAAAGAAAATATGAAGGCGGTTTCCTCGATTTCTACGTAGTTTTTTGTGGTCTTAAAAAGTAACAAATCCCTCTGGATCGCTTTCACCGTCTTTAAACCTCATCTTATTCATAGCCAAATCAATTTTGACAGCTAAATAATCATTGCCAAATAATTCAACTTTTCTGTCTCTAGACACATCAATGCTGAGCGACATTCAGTAGCAATTGTATCAAGAGGGTGCAAATAAAAATTCAATTAATTCAGAGTTTTACCCCAAGTTGCACTAACTTTGCTTATGGTTAGATGGTTAACTGCAACTCTGTCTGATATTTTGAGCAATAACAAGGCATTTATCTTTGGATGTAAGATATCCAGAGCAATAACAAGGCATTTATCTTTGGACATAAGGTGGGCTATCAATAATTCTCACTTACTACGTAAGCTGAGAATTATTGATAGCCCATTCTGCTGCTTGTAATTCTGATATACTTCTTAATTTATGAGCCATTTGCTCAACAGTACTGTGATGGGGTACATTATTAATAACCACACTAAAATACTGCATAATTTCCTCTAACAAAAATGGAATATTACCTGTTAGCACATTTGATAACATGCTAAAATTTTTATCCTAATGTTTAAAGGAAATCACTTTTCAGTTTCAGACATAACAGGAATTATAAAGACATTTTTTTTTAAATTTCTTGCTTGAAACAGAAAAACTACAAAAAATGTTAAATACAAATGTCACGATTATAGTCATAAATACCTTACTAGATATGTTAATATCCAAAGATTTTCAAAATCTTTCTGAGATTGTTTTGTTTACAAAAATGAATTTTTTGTTTACAAAAATCAATCTGAGATTGATTGATGAGATTAACAATGATTGTTAAACAAATATCTGCTTTTATCTAAAAGAATATTAAGAATATAAAAGAATATTATTAGGAATATAAAAGAATATAAAATTTTATCTAAAAGAATATGAAGAATATGAAAGAATGTATTAAGAATATAAAAGAATATAAAAGAATATTATTTTATCTAAAAGAATATTAAAGAATAAACCATAATATAGTGTATTTATATTATATACATAAATTATGATTGAATAATAAAAATAAAACAATGAAATTATTAAAATAACGTCAACAATAATAATGACAGTATTATTATTACTGTTATTGTTATATACATAGTATGTAGATTCCGACTTTCTCCCCCAACCACAACAACACCCATCGCGAATTTGTGAAAACAAAATTTAGGTACCAAAACTGCTACACTTTTTAAATTATCTGCTACATATTATTTTTTCTTGAAATTTGGCAGATGAATAAATAAAAGATGTAAAAAAATGTCTCAGTAGTTTTGCAAAATGTCTCAGCATTCCATCAATACAAATTTCACGTGACAACATCAAGTAAATTTTCAATATCTATAAAGTCAACAAAAAGTAAATCATCCATACATAATTGATTCATAAAAATATAGATCTAAGTCTCTTCTTTTCAAAAATAATCTATGTTGATATACTTTTCTAAAAAGAAACACCACAACAAAACGTTTGTCTGACGCTACCTCAGAAAAAGTTCAAAAAACGTGGCACAGAATTTTAGCACAAAATTCTATTCCGTAAAACGGCTATTTCCGCATACCTATATATATGTATAATATAAAATAAAAGTAAAACTTAATATTACATTATATATATATATATAAATATATATTTATATTATATTATATATTTGAATACTAAAATTTATATGCTTTATAACATTTTTAACATTGACATTATTAATGTATAATATATATTTAATTATAATTATATATGTAAACATTATTAAAATTTTTGCATGTATCTAATTATGACAAAGAAATTAAATTACATTTAATATAAAATACATTAAAACCCAGTCGTACCTTTGTTTTTTCTTATCGATAACAACAGTTTTTCTTTTTGTTGATCTAAAATTTGAATCCATTATATTATATTTGGAGTAAAATTTAATAATATAACTTGAAGAAGATGATTTGAGTTTTGAAGAGTAGCGCTAAACTTTAAAAACACATGGTTTTGTCGACCTGTTTTGGACGTCTAAACAGGTCCATTTTAGACTTGGACGAGCGGACGAAATTAGGACATCCTATGGACGTCTAAATTGGTCCTTTTTAGACGTGGACGAACGGACGAACTTAGTACGTCCTATGGACGTCCTAGGACGTCCTGTGCCCACTGGGTGGGAAATATGTGGATTTCTTTTTCTTACAGTTTATAACTGATTGGTAAGTTTCATGGCTACCAAGAGCCTTACAAATTAACTTTTGCCCCGCGCCTATAAAGTTGCCGTTCAACCAGCTATCTTTACTTTCCAAAATTTCCCTATCTGCTTATGTGAGCTCATACAGCTCATTTTTGAGCCATAAAGACAAAACTTGCAAAGATGATTGATTTGGCTGACATACCTTTATTTTCCAGAAGATTCAATCTATTGTATACCAAGAGTGTTTCTGAGGTGTCAAGATAAGTCAAGAAAATTGCCACTTTTTATCACCTATGCAATTTGATAGTTGGCTAGCTAGACCACTAATATTTCCACAAGTTTTTATTATTAATATTTGTGTACTTACTGTATTATTTTAATTATTATCGTTGGAGGGCTTTCCAAGAAGTTTCCAAGAATTTATATATATATTTTTGAAAGTAAGGTAGTACCTTTTCTTTCAACTAATCAGGCTCACTTACTACACGTTGGTTTGATATTTGCATAGGTCTCACACTTGTGTTTAGGGAATGAGTTCTCCGATTGCTGCACGGCATAAATCAAAATCATTTCAACAATTTCGTCTCGTGCATGATTTCAAAAATATGCAGATCCTTCAGTTAATATTGATTTTAATTTGTCGTCTGCTCCTTGAATATAAGTTTTAAGTTGAACAATGTTGTATGTTTTTTTAAGAGTTAACCCCAATGCGTTTTTTAAAGTTGCAACTCCTTTTTCAGAGATATTCACAACAGTGAAAAGACCGAGCTATTTTTGTGAAAACTTTCCACCATTCCGATCAAATCGTATGTTGTTTTTTAATGATACAATATCATCTACCTTAATTTGTAACTTTGACAAATCGCGACGTTAGAATTATCTTGTTCTATCTCCACATTTTTTAGTTTTGAGATAAAACCATTTAAAAAACAAAAACTTTAGGATACAGCGTATAATTTTTTTTTTTAAATTATGATTTTTCCGCAACTTTTTCACTTATAACTTTAATTTCAATTCAGTAGAAAGACATTATTTTAAGGAATACAACACTATCATTAACTCAATTTTTTCAGTATGTGGAGATAGAACAAGATAATTCTATTTTCGCGAAATATCTACTATAATAATCTCTTTTTGTTTTTTCTTCGCAGCTTTTATATTTTCGCTTGCTTCAGACATAATTGTTGCTCTGATTTTACTCGTTAATGATAGCATTAAAAAAGTTGAAATCGAATGGTTGTTCTACGTCAATATTTTCTTCTTGGTATTCTTGTTCATTGCTTTCGTCTTTGACAAGGCTATGCTTCTCATCAATTGGCAAAATTGGTTTGCCATTATACATCAGCATGAATAGAGAGTAGTTAGTAGAAAAATGTTGACTAACGCGATGAGCAAAAAGAATACCCTCTATAATTTGAGGCCACATTTTAGGATTATCTTCCAAACCCTTAAACAAATAGTTCTTTTTCGTTCGGTTTCGACGTTCTACCAATTCATTTGCCTGAGGGTGTAAGCAGACGTAACTCTCTGCTCTACTCCAGTTAGTTTGAGTAGTTGTTTACATACTTCGTTTACAAACTTCCGACCCAGGTCATTCTGCTAACTAAATCAGCGCTCTTATGCGAACTGGCATAAGAGCGCTGATTTTGTTTGCAAACATTGGCATTAGTGCAAATTAGTATAAATGCGACCTAACATTAATGCGAAGTAGTTACAAAAACTGGCATAATTGCAAATTGGCATAAGAGCGCCAAATAAAATTGTAAATATAACCATAAATGCGAATTAGCATTTTGCACTTATGCCAATTTGCAATTATGTCAGTTCGCGCTTATGCCAATTAACAAATTCTTTCTTTTCAAAAGAATTCGTATTGTAAACACATTTTTAGTGACATCATAAAAATTCCGTTGCGATTGTCATAAAATTTTTCACTGAGTCCACAAAGAGGTAAAACCCGGCTACATAGCTTCTTAATGACAAATACAACTCTATTTAAAAATTTTTATTAGAAATATACTTTGTTCGTAACATTTTTTAGCAAAATAGTTTCCAGACGTCCACTTAGGTTACTTCTTTCAATCATGGTCATGGCACAATTTTGCGTAAAAAGTTTTTTGTCAGATTTTAATATTTGTGAAATATTTTTCACTCTTTTTAGAAAAAGAAGTCTTTTCTATTAATATTTTCTATTTCTTATAAATAACAAGGAATGTAGTATAGAGCATTACCAGACTCTGAATATGTTAAATATTCTATTATACATTTATTTTTTTTTTCGAAAAATTCTGTTCGTTAAAACAACGATATTCGATGCAGTGTAGTCTACATTCTTCTTGGATTTGATATCAAGCCTTACAACAAAAGCAATCAAAGATTTGTCAATAATCCATTTACAAGGATCGTCATTTATGAATATCGTGGTATTTATGCTTATATTTTTAATGTTTGTGGGAGATTCAGTAACATTAGTTGTTTGATCAAAATGTTTTGTCGGGACAAAGCGGTAAAAAGCTGTTAAAAAAATGTGTTTTCAGTGGATGAAACTGGTACAATAACGGTGTTTTCTCTGTTCTAAACTTGCACATTTTCTATTAAATCTATATCTAAAATAGTTTTACCACAAGCAGCAGCTCATACGTCAAAGTTTGAGTGCATTTTCATAGATTGTTTAACTTTTTTTTTTTCACAGTTTTTTTTTAGAAATTGGCAAAACACAAGAAAGTTATTTATCTATTATTCATCTATTGATTTGAACTTTTCGATCAGTTCAATAAATGAAAAAAGTTTTATGATTGAATAATAAAATTTGAGAAAACTAAAAAAATTTAACAAATTAACAGTAATTGACAGAAAAGTATTTGAATTCATTATTTGTCCTAACAAATCTATCTTTGTCTCACAATCTTAAGCAAGGTGTGAGACAAGGATTTGAGAAAAATCCGTCTTTGCCTCATTAAATTGATTAAATATTAACATTAAGGTATTAAATTTCAAAACAATAATATTTTATTATTATTATTGTTAAATTGAAAACCGTAGTGTAAAAACTACACGGAAAGTAATCACATAAGAGATTACTTTATAACAGTTAAAATTTACTTTTATCTTTTATCAATATTGTTTTTAAAAGTGTTTATCGTCTTCACATTAACAGTTTCATGATCTAATTTGTTCCAATTGTTACAAACTCGATTTAAGAAAAAGTTATGTCTTGCGTTACATATTGGAGTGTATTCTTTTGAGAATCTGTAGTTGTAATTTCTTCTTTTTTTTTCGTCCAATTCTCTGTTGGTTATAAAGTTTATTGGTTTTTGTAATGAAATTCGATCGTAACCATATACTATTCTATACATTTGTATAAGGTCTCTACGAATTCTTCGTTTCTCTAATGATACTAGGTTAAAAACTTTAAGTCTGTTTTCATATTTCATTTTTTTTAAAGATAGGACCATTTTTGTTGCTCTTTTTTGAACTTTTTCCAAATAATCTATAACTTGTTGTTAGTTAGGATTCCAAACTGATACAGCATAGTCTAAATGTGGTCTTACAAGTGATGTATATAATACTTTTATAGTGCAGACATCCAAATTTCGAAAAATTAGCCATTCCTAAAATCTGGTTTGCATTATTTGCTGTCTTGATGACTTAATTGTGCTGTTTTAGTTTATTTGTAATAATAATACTCAGATCTTTTTCTATTTCTATTTCTTGTAGTACTATATGTTCATTATTATTATTCATATTTATCATGTAATGTTTAAATTTTTTGTTTTTTACTCCAAACTTTGTTTTACATTGAAAAACATACACCATAGGTCTGCCCATTGTTGCATAGATATAATATTATCTTGAAGCTTTGATCTTTCTGATTCGTTGTTTATTAAAGCAATTAATTTGCTATCATCAGCATATAGTTTTAATGGAAATTTTTGTGTGTCTTGTAAGTCATTAATATATATATAACAAATAGAATAGGTTCACTGAACCTTGAGGGACACCGCTTAAGATTTCTCTCCACTCAGATGTATGCTGACTCAAAACCACTCTTTGTTTACTATTAACGGTGCTAACTCTGGTTCAATATGGTATCCGATTTGCACATGCATCTTCAATTAGCCAAGTATATTTACCTTTAGCAGTTTCAACGCTAACACATGGTCTGGAACTCTGTGAAAATAGAAAGTTAACAATGCAAAGAATTGATAAAATTAGAAGGAATGCAGTTATGTCATTTTTTATTGTCTCCCAATATGGCAAAAATTATATAAACTTTCTATGTTATATTATATTATATTATATTATATTATATATATATATATATATATATATACAGGCCCGGCGCGAGTAGGGGTCACGTTGGGGGGGGGGGGGGTGCCATTAAAACTTTTACCGTCTTAAAAAAAAAAAAAAAAAAAGGTCCTCGTTTTTTAAAATTTACCGACTGCCATAACGACATTTGCCGACTGACTTTACCGACTAACCTATCGACAGGGTCTACATTTGCCGACTAACTAGTCAAAATAGGTCACATTTGCCGACTAAGAGTCAAATTTGCCGACTAAAAGTCATTGAGGAAGGGGTGTTACACCCCCCCACACACCCCTATCGCGCCGGCCTTGTATATTTATATATATATATATATATATATATATATATATATATATATATATATATATATATATACATATATATATATATATATATATATATATATATATATATATATATATATATATATATATATATATATATATATATATATATATATAATAGAACTGAAAAATAGAGAAAAACCTAAAAAATATAGCCCCACTCCTAGAAATATAACGACAAATAATAAAACCCATTTTAAAAAACGTCTAAGGCAAAAATACTAAATTATCAACAATTGGATATTTTTACTTGCTTCACATACTAATTGTTTAACTAGACGCTGTAAAATGTTTTTCTATCGGATGTTTAACTATTAAAAACCTAGACACTGCAACAATATATTTTATCTCGTTCACGAAATGTCTTTTCTCGTTTTCAATTTGTTTATATCCGATTCAATAAAAAAAAAAACTGTTCACCTGTTATATTATTTATATGCTTTCTTTTTATTGAAATAAAATTAATAAACATAAAAATATATAAAAGCGGATAGAAGAGAGCAAAAATTAAGAAAGAAAAAGTTACAAAAAAGTCCTGACTAAAAAGATTATTGAACATCAGTTCCACAACATTACCAAAGTAGAATCAAATATTGGTACAAATAGTTCAACTACAACTGAAACTTGTCAACCATCCAGCCAACATTGACAGACGGGTGCCGTATGGTTTTTGTCTGGGCTTACGGGAACGGGATTTTGACAGGTAAGTGTTTTAGTTTCCGGACGGGTCCCATATAGTAATAAAATCAAGTATATTTGCTCGTTTTGGTTTCATCTGGTTTTTATCAGGGCCGAAGAATCTGGGGATTTGACGGGTTTCCCGTAAGGTTCCCAAAAGGTTTAAAGATTAATTAAAATTAATTAAAATTATTTAAAAAAATCATAACAAAACTTACTTGATGGTTGCATTTATAATTCGTACTGTGCGTGAAATAAGATTAAAAATTTAACTTTTATGCATTATATTTTTTGTATACATTATATTTACATTGTAAATAAAGAGAAATTTTTTTTTTTAATGCATTTTGTCACTGTGAAATTCCATTAAAGAGACGTTGTTTTAAATTTTATTTATTTATTACCATTATAAAAGAACTAATATATATATATATATATATATATATATATATATATATATATATATATATATATATATATATATATATATTTTAATTAAGTTTACAAAGTTTAACATATTTGTTAACATATGTTCCAGGAACTATTAAACATGAAGTAAATATTCCATTGAGACACTGTTTGCATTTTTAAAATCATCAAAATATAAAGTTTTGTTTCTGCTAGTGATTGTAATAACTGGTTTAAGTTTAATCATAATTAGTAATAATAGTTTGAATTTAATCGTTTTTAGTCAGAAACATTTAAAAAGAGCAAACAGGCAAATGGAATGTGATGGATAGGTTATATTTAGGGAAATAAAAGCTTTTAAATCGTTTTTACAGATCCACTCTTTTCCATTGATTTTTCTATATGTTTTTCAAGCAAAATGACTGATGTTAACGAAGTTTACGCACCTTCAGATATAGATAAAGATATAATTAGATGTTTAAATGCAAAAAAATGGTTTTACTGTTATGAAATTGTACACTTGTAATATTAACAATAATTTCATAATATACATAATTATAACTTACACTTACAATACCTATACTTGTAAATTCTTGTAATATAATACTTATGTTTATAATACTGATAAAATTTTTATTGATATAAACTTTTGCATTCAAACTTTAGTTATAAAACTTTAATTTAACTTGATAACTTTAACATAAATAACAATAACTAAAAAAGATAATAGTTATTATATAAATTATAACCATATGCTTTTTTATTATAATTGAGTTATAGTAAGTTAAACACGATAAAATGTTAAGTTCCAGATGATAGGTTTTATATGATATGTATCTTATGTATATCTTGTATTTTGCAGCATGTTCAAGAATATTTCTGCTTGGTGCACTCTGACTGTTGACATTATTTGCATACTGATATGAGTAAAAGTTACTTCAACAACCAGAATGTATTTTTATTAAATATTAGTAATAACAGGTTAGAAAATATAATTATAATAATAATGGTGATAACTTTTTACAAATGTAACAATTTGAGTAAATATTACCGTTGTTTATTACCTCGATTAGAGTAATGTTTATTATTTTTATCTAAAGAATAATCAGCAAAAGTCAGTATTTCCTAAGTATTAAATATTATAAAAAAACATGTGTTTAAAAAAATGTATCATAAAATAAAAAAATAAGTATTTGAGTATAAAAAAAACACATTTATTATTATAATGTATATACATCATATTAACTATGTTGTCTATAAAGTAGGGGTTGCAGCTGATATTTCAGCTTCAGCTATAAACTCATTAGCTTCAGATTAATGCTGATCAAGTCAGTTTAATCAGCTTGATAGCTAATAGTAAAAGAGAACAATACCCCATAAATATTTTATATAAAATATATTTTTATATTGGAATTTATTCAATGAAAATCTAAAATAGTGACAAAATTTAAACATACATGTAAAAAATTTCACACAAAAGTTTTTTGGTGCACATAGTCACGGTCATCAGATCCTAAAGTTTTTGTATTGGTTTGGAAATAATTTTAAAAAACGGAAACAGTAAAAAAAAAATAGAACTCTGTACAAATACGGCAATTATAATGGCTTTTCCGATATGCTAAATAGCAACGACTGGCATCTTGAATTCTAAAATTTTGATGATAATGTTTCAGACAACAAACTTGTCGATATTTACGATAAAGAACTTATATATTCATTCCAACAATTACAAAATAAGTTGTTAAAAAAAAAGCGCCTTTAAATAAACTCTAACTTAAAAAAGTTAATTAGAAAGAAAAGAAAACTATGGAGAAAATGCTTACAAAATCGTTTTTTTAAACAATAGAATACAAATCAAAGTAAAAAAAGAAATTAAGAACCAAATTAAATTATATGAAACAACCATCGCCTTAAACACTAAACAAAAACCAAAAGCAATTTTTGCATATATAAACAAAAAATCAAAAGTTAAAGACAGAATTAACGCATTAAATGTAAATGACAAACTTGAAACAAATTATTTATCAATAGCACATTCCATAAGTAATTATTTTAGCTCTATTTTCACCAATAAAATTAGTGACAATGTACCATTATTTAAAAAAATAGGGCAAACGTTATTTGTGATGACCCTACATTTTCACCGCACACAGTTTCTATAATCCTGATGTCACTAAATCTAAATAAATGTACAGCAGTAGATGGAGTTCACCCATTTCCTTTAAAGTTCATCACATATTTTTAATAAATTGTATGACACAGGAATAATTCCATTGATATGGTTAAATGCTAATCTAACACCATTATTTAAGAGTGGAGATAAATCGGAACCAACGAGTTATCGACCAGTATCTCTTACTTTAGTTATAAGTAAAGTAATGTAACGTATCTTAAAAGCTACTTTTATGTCGCACTTGAAAAATAACAATCTCTTGACTAAGGAACAGCTTGAATTTTCTAAACAAAAACTGTTTTACAAACCTTATAGAACCTATGGATCTAATAACTCAAGCAATAGAAGATAATTTACCAGTATATATCATTTTCCTAGATATGAAAAAAGCTTTTGATTCCGTGCCTCACAACAGATTGTGTCTTAAACTAAAAAGTTATCGGTTTAACTATAAAGCAGTTAGATGATGAAAAAATTTCGTATGTAACATAGTGCAACGTATTGTCTGCAACGGCGAATTTTCAAGTTGGTCTCCAGTTACGAGTGTAGTACCGCAAGTGTCTGTTTTGGGTCCGTTTATGTTTATTGTTTATATAAACGACTTAAAGAATGAGTTATTAACGAACTGTAAAATGTATGCTGATGATATTAAACTAATTAAAATAATTAGAAGATCAAACAGATCTGAACAAATTAATAACATGGTCACAATTATGGCTATTAAAATTTAATGTCAGCAAATATAAACGCATGCATATAGGTAGCAAAAATACTAAGCATATATACACAATGTATGATTAGTGTTACATAAAGTTTAACTATCAGAAACCGAAATTGAAAAAGATTTAGGAATTATGATTTCAAACCACTTAAAATGGTTTAGTCAAGTTAATTATGTGTTTGGTAAAGCAAATAAAATGTCTAACATAATCTAAATTATTGTACAACTTTTTTGTAAGACCATATCTAGACTACGCAAATTCAGTGTGATATCCTTACTTAGAACAATAAAAAAAATTTAATCGATACAACGTAAAGCAACACGAATAAAATGTCTTCATGGGAAAAACTATGAAAGTAGACTAACCTACTTTAAATAAACGACTCTTGAAAAAAGGCGCGAACGTATTGACCTAATCCAACTATACAAAATTGTAATAAAAAAAGATAATTTAACATTAGAATACCCACCAGATTTAATAGCTTCAAATACAAGAGGTCACAATATGAGGTTTCATAGACAAATAACTAAAAATCCAAAGTGGTACTATTTCTTAACAAACCTTGTTATTAACAGCTGGAATAACTTAGATCAAGACATGTAGATTCTAAAACACTTAAACAATTTAAATCAAATTTGGACTTATTTAACATAAACCGGCTGTTAAAGCCTAATCACCTATTAATTAGGCTGTTAAAACCTAATCAACCAAATAACCTCGGCTCCGAACATTGCCATTGTACATGTACACAGTTGTTATTAAATCAATAAATATTTAAATCTTTTATGAATTTAAACGTGTAAATTATTTCAATATCAAAGGAGCAAGATAATAAGATGTATTGTCTTCTGCTTGTTCTGTCAGCATTTAAAGAATATATTTTGGTTTTACAAGTATATTTTAAAGTTTTTGTACCATGACAAAATATGCATTTAAAAAAACAAAAACAAAACAACACATTATTACTTTAACAAAGTAATGCAAACTTGCAATCGACTGGAGTAAATCTTTGTCTAGTGATTGATGGAGACAAAAAAAATCATTATCAAACGTCCTAACGTTGACGTAGAATATAATGTAGATGCAACTTTAAACCAGTCATTTGAATTCTGTAATATAAGAGAACAAAGAATGACATTTTAAAACATAATGGAAGAAGGTATTCAAAAAAATATCAACTAGACTTCAGGTTAATTGAATTATCAGTTTTGAACTATTAGTTTTACACACTCTGCTTTTTACCTTTGGGTGGTTCAAATAGTTAGGGTGGTAAAGAGTATTGATAAATAATATTGAGTTGACTCATCTGAAAAACTTCTAAACTTTAATTAGCTATGGCATTGTGGATAAAAGTCTAATACAAATTTTCTTACTCATTGGCAGTAATTAACAGTTCTTTTTAATTAAAGATCTTTTAAGTTACAACTATAATTGAGTTCAGTAAGTTCGGACAGCATCAATAGATGAGTGGCATTAACATTTAGTTAATTAAAACTTTATCCGAATTAATTTTCTAAAATTAAAAGTTTATTTAAAGAGTGGTGATATCAAATAAATTAACAATTAAAAATATTTATCAACAACTTTTTCACTACAGTCATCCTCTTTGATGATATCTCTGTCAAAAATAGTAGAAAAGGCATCTTCCATATCGCATGTAGCTAAAAGTTATAGCCAAAAGTTTAAAATATAATATAAATAAAGTTTAAAATATAGATAAAAGTTTAAAAATGGTTTAGTAAATGTTAACAGATAAACAATATATTTACAATTTATGTTTGTCAATCATTTTCAATTTCATATTTTACTTTTAATATTGTTATTTGGGTTTAGTTGTCATTCTGAGCAACTGCTCAGTTTATTTTAAATTGTAAAAAGTTGCAAGAATAAAAATATTTCTTAATTGTTTGTTTGTTTTGATTTTACAGCGTTTTTATTTTTTTTAATGGCCTTCTATTATTTCGGCAAAAATGTAGAATTTTAGGCCGTATACTTTAAGTTGGCCATGGTAACCCCACAATAATGGGCACTTATGATTTTTTTTATAGTTTAAATGTATTTTTAAACGGACATTTAAGAAAGATATATTTATTTTTGTACAAAAATAAACTTTTTGCAAAATGTTATTATAACTGACACAAATATGGGTCAAAAAGTTTAGACAAATATTTTATTCTTTATTTCATTTTTAAACTGTAAAATAGTGAAATTTTAGTTTTAAGTAGGGATGTACCGAAGCTGCAATTTTGCCGAAGCCGAAGCTTCGGCTTAAGTTATACGTAATTTAAAGCTCAATTTTCTTCACCACGGTGATTTGAATAATCAAGCTGCTTTTAAAATTATATATCAATGTTTTAGGTTTGTATGTTTTGACCTACAAGCCCATTTTAGGAAAATTATAAAACAAAACCAATATTATAAAAATTTAAATAAATTTTGTACAAAAAATTAGAGAGCGAAATATAGAGTCTTAACTTTATATATCTAGCAGGTATAGTAAAGGTTACATCACTAAATCTTAGACATTTACTGATACGTAAGGCGGTACATCTATAAAGAATCTTTATTTTTTCGATTTTTTACAATCAGACTTTTTAGATATATTAAGTACCAAAGAATTCTAAAAAGATATTTAAAAAAAATAATAATAATAATAAATGCCTAAAATAACATTTTATTTTAAAATTGTAAATTTTTGGTCCCTAGCAACGCTCATAGCAACCAAGTAAGTCTCTTAGAAAACCCAGATGACTAGACATTTTCTTGGCAATAACACAGTGGATGTTTATGTATACTCTTACCCACTTTGTTTTTACTTAAAATCTACAACTTTAAACCTCAAATTGAACGGCATGTTATTGAGGCATATTAATGATTAGTGATTTTTTATGTGGATTTTTCTAAGCACTGTGTTTATATTACAACTTTAATATTAGATCATCTGATAGAAGAAGGAAGTCTAGAGCAAAAAACGCAGGTTTAACATAAAAGCAGTATAAACTCTTAACAAAAGCCAAGATACAGGAAAAGATGAAACAACAACATTCACTTCTCAAAACAAATCAGCTTCTGCAAAAAAAAAAAAAATTGGACACTCCAACAAGCATGGTACAATTACAAATGATTCTGAATGCTGTATTTTTATGAATACTGATATACTAAAAGAAGTTATCCATTTTATTCGGACTTAGCCATGTTGTCCATCCAAAAAACTACAAGCTAAGCATGACATTTCTACAAAGAAAGGTTTTGCTCATATGATTTTTATTCGTTGCTGTAGATGTGAATGGACAAAAGAATATTTTATCTTCAAAAACATAAAAAATTGAAATGAGGATGATATTGTTTATAAGCAGAGGAGAAAAACCTTTGGTGATAACATTAAAGCAACAGTTGCATTTCAGGAAATTAGCAAAGGTCTTACCAGTATGAAAACGTTTTTTAGCGTTATAAACATGCCACCACCTATGAATTTAAGTTCGTACAATAATATTACAGCTAATTTGCAAGTGGCTTATGTAAAAGCTGTCCAGAGTTTAATGTTAGTAGCATCACAAGAACTCATAGAAAACAATAATCAAAAAGATTCATCCATGTTCGTGAAAGATGATACAATTAGAAATGTAACTGTTCGTGTAGATGGTACATGGCAGAAATGCGGATATATAGATGGTGTGGTGACAATTTCTAATGGAAAATGTATCGATACCCAAACATTGCCCAAAAAATGAAAAAGATGCAAATTCTGAGAGTCAAAAAAAGAATCTCCAGCCTATAATATTTGATATGCTTCACATAACTGTAACATTAATCATAAAGGAAGTGCTGGAACAATGGAGCCAGCTGATGCGCTTACAATGTTTAAACATTCTGTCAGTATAAACAGGTTATGATACACAAAATAACAGAAAAGGTTTTGATGACAAGAATAATAAAGAAGAGAGTGACATTTATGGAAAAGGAGAGTTTTGAATCATTTTTATATACTTTTTATATTACATTTTTCTTTATTTACTGTTTTTACAAATTGTCTTTTTTAATTTTCTGTCGAAGATTGTGAATTATGTACTCAATTAATTGTTTTAAAAATTTTGCACAAATGCTCTTTAGATTATTGATTACGTTATGACAATAAAAAAAAAATTTTTAATTTAATTATTATAAGAGTTATTTTTAGAAACTTGCCCCTTATTTACAATTAATTAAAAATAAAAAATGTCTTTAGGTATTATGGGTAAGATATTTATGAAATGATATTTTTTTAAATGTCAGAACATGCTACTCATTTACAAAATTTCGGGTAACAATTTTGAGCTTTTAGATATTTTTTGTTCAAAAGATATTCTTGACAGAAGATTCCTTTTTTGCCCAAAAAGGGCTAATTATGCGAATAATTTTTTTTTTTAAATATAAAAAAAAAATAAAAATATTTTTTTTGTTTTTTCTATTTGAGTACTACACCAGAAAAATATAATTTTAAATCAGGTTATTGAACTTTTTTTTTTTATAGATGTACCACCTTAAGGTAATTTATGGTCAATTCTTTGAAAGAATTCATAAAAACGTAAACACGTAAAATGTAAAAATATAAAAGTAGTCATTATTTTAATTTGAACATAAAATTTGGTATTTGTTTTAAATTTTGTTAAAAAGTCGAATCTATTGAACTAAGAAGCTACAGTCTATTATTTAGTTAATAATAATTTATTCAATGAAAGCAGGCATATTATAATTTAAAAATGCAATCTGTTCTCCAAGTTCAGGTAATAGTCTGTTTCATTTTGCTTAAAATATGTTTCCAGATGTGCTAAATAAGCATTCACTTTTTACAGATGAAAGAGGCGCACAAAACTTTCTTTGAAAACTTTGACAAATTAAACTTGTAAGTATCTTTATCAGAACAAGTGTAACGGTATGCACCCCACCACTTATAATGGCATACATTCGTTGGCAGTATTGGAAGGCTCAAGAAGTTGACTTCATCGGTGCTGATGCATAAAATATAGGTGATAATTTTAGGTTTAAATTTTTAAAATATTTTTAATCAACTAAACAAAATAAAAAATGCTCTTATCCGTCTTTTAAAATATAAAAAATGGAGATTGCGAGTAACTAAGAATAGAGATAAAAAAAAATCTCATTGATAAATGATATAACTATTGGTCATATGCAATCAAAAATTTAAAATGGCTATAGGAAATACAAAAGGAACATGAAATGTAGAAAAGGATATAATTACCAATTTAATTTAAATATTTAATGTATAAACAATATAAAAATCATAAATAGATTCTGTTTTCTTACCATTTTTCTTTGACAGTTACAGTTTTTCCCATGGAACTAGTATTTTTTTTCTTTTTTCTCCGTCCGTCAGAATTTTCTGAACTTTGTAGAGCATACTCACTTTCACCAATTTAGTGGAAAAGTATATTTAGCCGTTTATAAAAAAAGCATACTTGGTTTGTCGATTATTTTAATTAATCATATTACAAATTTTAATTTACGATTTCCTGAATTCGCAAAACGGTCAATCACTTTTTCAACATTTACAGGAATTTCTCTGTGCACATTAAGTAAAGCCAATCCGACTAGTCTGTTTTCTGTCATTCGTGTCCTCAGCCAATTCTTAATTCTTCGCAAGGTTGAAAAGCTACGCTCAGCACTGGCGACACTTACAGGACATGTCTTGATAATTTTAAACAACTTATGAGTGATTGGATATTGTACCTGGTCACACAAATCAAAAGCAACAGAAAGATCAGTAGGTAGTGATGTGATTCCTTTCTCATCTTTCATC
The DNA here is from genome assembly GCF_022113875.1 of Hydra vulgaris. Classification (NCBI taxonomy): domain Eukaryota; kingdom Metazoa; phylum Cnidaria; class Hydrozoa; order Anthoathecata; family Hydridae; genus Hydra; species Hydra vulgaris. Next base: position 43,645,744 of record NC_061166.1, on the reverse strand, counting down.
CTTAGAAATTTGCACTGCCATAGTTCAACTTCCGATGTAAATTCAGGTGCAGGTAAATTTTGGATACGAAGTCCAAAAATGACGCCATAGACATTACTGATTGCAGAAGGAGTTTTAACAATATCTTTATGAGTCATTGTAACAATATTTTTTGGCATTAAAGCATAGATTTGAAGACATTGTAAATTTTCATTAGAAAAACGTGTACTAATGTCCAATATCAATGCGTCAAGTAGAGGAATGTAAATTGATCGCCTGTAATACTCTTCCATTGAATCTGAAGGTATATTTTCACGACATGTCTGTCGTTGTACTATTCTTTTATAGGTAAAAATACCATTTTTTTCAATTTTTGTTTTTTCTGCGGCTCTAAATATTTCCTTAAACATTTCTTCGCTGTTTTCTCTATTATGTTTTAAAACAATTAACAGGTCTTTAATACAAATTTTTGGTTTATGTAAATCTAAACTTTTTTTTTAAACAACTGACTGAGCCCATTTGTTAAGGAAAACACATGTACTGCACAGCCTAAAGATACAATAAAATTACTTTCTCTAACTGATAATAATATAATTCTTGCTTTTATTAAAGATGTTCTGTCATTCCATTTAGATATATTGTCCAGTGCATCAATTACTTGTGGAAGCTCAACACTAAACGTCAGCAAAGCATCATGTCTCACAATCCATCGTGCTTCGTAGAGTGAAAACAGATGTGAATTTAGCATTTTTTAATAATAAAATTTTGTTTGGCAGAAGCATTGAAAAAAGCAACAAACCCTAAACAATTTCTTATTGCATGTACGTTGGAACTCTTAGATAAAGTTAGTTAAATTTAAATCTAAAACTCTTAGATAAAGTTAGTTAAATTTAAAGCATGATTATAACATGGACACCAAACAGCATTTGACGCAACTTGTTGAATTTCAACTACCGCTCCTTTTGTAATGACAACATAACTTTACAACTTGTTGCTTATCTTGCTTCTGAAGTGCAACTTGTTTGTGGGATCCTGCAGCTTTTCTCGCTTATTTTTCTTAATGTGAACTTAATGCGGCATTTTGTAGTCAGTTGATGGTTTACATGGCAATTCTAACAGGTTTTTTATAGTTATACCATCAATAGTTGTACTGACAAAGTTTCCAATGTCATTAATAAACCCAGCATTTGAAATCTGACTTAAACATGTTCGGCTAATTTTAGTGGATACAGAGTCAGGTAGAGGCTCACTTAAAATCTGTTCATTTTCTGAAACAGGCATAACTATGTCAAGTGACATATCATTCCTTTTCTGCTTTTCTCCGTCTATGTCTTTGTCTTGTAGTTCTGATTTCTCTTGTTCAACATGTTGAAAAGCAATACTAATAGTAGCAGTAAAACTAGTTGAAGGTATTTTAGCAAAATTTTCTTTCTTCGATGCTGTAAAGAATGAATCTTAACTACTCTGCAACCTAAATGGATTAGTTCTCTTTATCTCGTCTCAAAAAAATATTAACAACGATGTCAATAATCTATAACTTTTTTTTTTTTTTTATTGTAAACTGATATTAAACTAATATTACAAAACTACTGATATTAAAAATAACTTTTTTTTACTATTTAGTTTAAGTGTCGTTTATGTTAAAAAAATTTGATAAAAAAGTATGTTTTATTAGGTTTATAACCTTGAAAACCTTAATTTTATTCTTCTTTTTAAAGACAACAAACAATGCCTTTAAAATATATTAGATCTTACGTTTTTGCATGTGAGTACTTTTCTTTATGCTTACGTAGTATATTACGTAGTATATTACGTAGTATATTACGTAGTATATACTATGTAAGCTTAATGAAAAATATTCACATGCAAAACTGATACATCAGGAAGAATGAACTGTTACATCAGGAAGAGGTTTTCCTAATTTACAATAGTAATACCTTTTTCTAATGCTAACGTACGTGCAGTTCAAGCTATATAGTTTTTTACATGCAATGCACAGTGGAGTAAATGATCAAAAAAGTCGATCGAAATTATTTCATTAAAGTTACCACAACAACAAAACGTTCTTTAAAGTTATCGCAAAAACTTTATTTTAAGAGAGTGAGGTATTTCAAAAATATAAATTCTAGAATTATATTTATAAAGTTCAAAATTTTATATATAAAAATTAAAAAATATATATTTCATCATAGTAAAATATTTCAATATATTTTTTTAAGAAACTGAAACGTTTCATAAAAGATTCATCAAAGTTAACGAAAAACCTTTTCTTTATTTTTGTAAATTCACCGTTTGTTTACATTCCATACAAGTACATTTATGGCACTTTTTGGCAGCTGTGTTTTTAATCATATCTAGAATACAGATCAAGCCATAAATGTTGAAAAGTTAAGTAGAAACGTGGTGAAGTAACACAAAAGGTCTTTTAAACATGAAAATTGGTGAGTCGAATTGTATTACTATGAAATGATTTTATTTAAATCGTGTTTTAAAAATATATTACTTTTTCAATAAGTTTAAGTAAAGTGTGGACATTTAGAGCCAAAAAAATCGATAATTCTTAAAAATTTTATAAATATACTTTTGTAGTAGTAGTAGTAGTAGTAGTAGTAGTAGTAGTAGTAGTAGTAGTAGTAGTAGTAGTAGTAGTAGTAGTAGTAGTAGTAGTAGTAGTAGTAGTAGTAGTAGTAGTAGTAGTAGTAGTAGTAGTAGTAGTAGTAGTAGTAGTAGTAGTAGTAGTAGTAGTAGTAGTAGTAGTAGTAGTAGTAGTAGTAGTAGTAGTAGTAGTAGTAGTAGTAGTAGTAGTAGTAGTAGTAGTAGTAGTAGTAGTAGTAGTAGTAGTAGTAGTAGTAGTAGTAGTAGTTAATAAAAGGCAATAAGTAATAGTTTCCACGTTTAAAATTAGAATTATTTTTAGTAGTACCTTAATATTATTTTTTAGCACCACTACATTTTAAAAATATACATGGAATCAAATCAAAAACTTTGTTATTAATCTGACTTTTTTATTTTTATTACTTTTTATTTACTCGTTAAATATTTTTTATTCTACGTTTCAATAATTAAATTATTTAATTAACATATATTAGTTGCAGAATTTTTAAAAATTTAGTTCAGGAAAATTAAGAGATTTTAAAAACATTCAGAAATTAAAATAGTATTTATATAGAAAAGTGAATATTAGCTTTTAGAGTCATACTAGACGTTATTTATACGCAAAATATCATATAATTTTTTTTGATACGTATTTATTTTAATATTTACAAAATAATATGATCGTTGAATTAATTATTATTTAGTATTAGTTTTTATAACAATATAAAAATTAACATTCAAAAGCTATTCTTTATAGAAGTGATATAAGTAAATAAGATATATAATTAAAAAACTTTTACAGTTTTGTAAACCAAACAGCTAGAAGAAGACAACTTAATTGAAGAACTTTTCAAGTTTCTTGTTTCTGCACTCCAAAGCTTCTCAATAAAACATCTTAGTTAGGTTTTTTGCATTTGAGCGTAGATTAAGACTTTCAATACCGGATATTATGCTTTAAAAAAAAGCAAAACAATGTTTTAAATACAAAAATTTGGTTAGATCAAGTTTGATCTTATTATTAGAAGTCTGAACACAAAGCTACTTTTTCTATGCCTTGCAACACGACATTTTTTTAAATAATCTTGTATAGGGGAAAGCGGGGCAACATGGCGATTGGGGCAAGATGGATTTTTATGTAACAACTCAACAAAAAATCTTAAAATTGGTTGAAAACGAAACTGTATTTGCATCTTGTATTTTAAAACACCAATTGGTTTTTTTAAATATTATCAATGCAATTTTATACGCATAAGTTTACTTTTTGCGCTCCAATCTATATTTACCTCCAATCCATATTTACCTCCAATCCATATTTACCTCCAATCCATATTTATACTAATTTTATAAAATGTCCGGAATACATTTTGCCTTAACTTGGCGTTAAATTATTAGTTTTATTTCATTAACTTTTGTATAGATCAGGTTAATAATAAAAGCAATTGGATTTTACTCAATATTTTTGAAGTAATTATTCAGCTTTAGTAAAATTGATAAAATTATATAACACAGTTAATAAATATATTTAAACCTTTGTTCACTTTTTGAAAATCCGTAAAAAAGCAAAAAAAAAGTATCAAGTTTACATATCATTAAAAGAAATTTATTTATATGATATATAGTTAAATATGTAACAAAAATATTTTAAAACAGAAGCATATATAAAACACATTTTTCTTAAAATAACAAAGTTGAAGCCACCATTTACAGCACCGAGGAGCCAAGCATAGCCTATTGTAAAGAAAACCATATCAAATAATTTAAAATATTTATTACCGATAGGGACGACAATTAAACATATTTAAAAAGCTACGTGATTCCATATTAGTAGGATTGTTTTAGAAAAGTATATTAAACTAGTATATTTAAAAAGTATATTTAAAAAAAAGTGTATTAAATAGAAAACAGATTTTTAAAAACTACCTAATTTTGTAAGCATTTTGCCAATGGTGTTCAATTTTGAAACCAATATCTTTAATATAAAGCCGACTTGTTTAACTAATCTCATTCAAAGAATAAAATTATTAACACTTAAAGATAAAGAAAAAAAAAAATGAATGAGATATAAACAATCGTACTATAGTATTATATAGATAAGTAGATATATATGAAAAAAAACAACAACTGGAAAACAGTATACCTGCTTTTGGTAACCTATTGTGATACTGCAGCAGTTGCTGTAGGGATGCAGCTGTTCTTTTTGGTGTTGTTCAAAAACGTAATTTTTATGTTGGCTTTTAGTAAACCTTAGTTTAATTTAAAAGACATCACAACGGATTTAAAATACTCATAACAAAAAAAGTAAAACATAAAATGCTTCAAGGAGCCAAACTATAAACATAAAAGATGAAGAATGGAATCGAGATAAATAAGTTGTATTTATATAGCTAAATATATTGCCTTGGGTTTTGGTAAATTTTAAAAGCAGTGAGTTCAATAAATGAAACATACCAAATAACTGTTTTTAACAAAAGAATGCAGCATCATTATATTAAGATAATTAGATAATGAATCAATTTAACTTTCAACTTTAAATTTTAGGGAGGGGTATTTAATAGGGCTTTAAATTTGAATTTAGGTTTAACTGGTGAGAAAACAATTAAAATTTAAAAAGATCCAAACAAATCAAATATACAACGTAATATATATTTAAAAAAAAAAATTACAAAATTAAAAGAAAAAACACCGAAACAAAAAATTACAAAATTAAAAAAAAAAAAACCCGAAGAAAAAGCAGCAACTAAAAGGTCATAAATATCTCTACTGATAGAAGACATTTACAACCTTTTGGTTGCTGTTTTTTCTTCGGTGTCTCCCAACACCCCGGTATATATGAGCCCTCCATTTAAAGGAGGGCTCATTCATTCCGCCATTATCTTTCCATTTGTTGAAGGACCTCTCTGAGAGAGGTCCCGGGTGTTAGGAGCAGTAACTTTTATATTCTTCGAATAATAAGGAATCTAAAGTTACAAATAGAAGAATATAATAAAAGTTATACATTTGCAATTATTTAAAAAAAAAATTAGCATAACCTCACCATTTTCATTCAAAACAGAAGATGCTTAAAAAAAAAAAAAAGAGAGAGCAAATTAAAAAAGATTAAACATGCAACATTTTGTATTTCAATAAATATATAGGGCAATAATGCAACCAGTTCAAAAGTTTCATATTTATTAATTAATTTTTCCACCTATTGCACATATTTCTCCATACAAAACATATAAAATATAAAACACAGCCCTACCAGCTATACTTCCACCAGACACTAAAGACAAATATATACTTAAATAAATAAAAAATAATCGATAAAATAATGTTAACATATAAATACATACATATCTAAATAATTGTTTTACCCATCCCCCTCATTTCATCCATAAAGTTGTCTAAAGTAAGAAAAAAATAACTAAAGCTAAAAACAAAACTATAAACTAAACCAAAACTATAAACTAAAGTAAACTTTAAATCTTCTAAATATTAATGCTTAAGTTATTAAACTAAACTAATCATAATTTATACTTAGTATTTGTTCCAACTCCCCTAAAAGAAAGTATATATTAAAGCTAAAGAACTTGATTTTTTAAAATTCCAGTGGCAGCACAAATAAACAAAGTCCTATTAACAAATATCTAATAGCAAAAACACTGACTTATTTCCTTCTTCACTTCTGTATCTAAACAATAAAAGCACTTTAATGTTTAGACGTTAAGATATCGATAAAATACATATTAAATGCCACATTCAACTAACTAATGTAATTAATACCTTTATTAGATCTCTCTTGATTAACTAAAGAATTTAAATTTTAAATAAACTCTAACTAAATTTTAACAAACAAACAACCGAAATAAATCTTCACTTTAATAGTACGTTATTAAGTTGATTAAATAGATCAAACAATTTAATCTACTCTAATAATCTACTACCTTATTTTTAAACTTTAATTATTTTTCTACGACTCAGTGTAACTATAATATAGATATTTTTAAAGTAAAAATGAATTTAATATTATAATATATATGATTTTAAAAACCTGAAATTTTAAATCTACCTCAAAGAAAACAGATATATATTAATAAAATTAAAAAAATAAAACTAATTTGTCCATCATGGCTTTTATCCCAATAACCAAAACTATGTGAAAGCATGAAACTACCCATAAATGTATTTTAACGTTAGACACAATCTAAGAATTTAAGTAATCTATAACACGAAGCTTTAAATTTAAAATTACAATTTAAAAAAGATTACAATAAATTAATTACTTTTAAATTTAAAAAAATTTTTAAATTACCTATAATTTTTAGCTACTAAACATTATCTACTTGATGTCAACTTGGACACTTTGAACTCGTACCATGAAAGGTTGAAAGGAAATCGTTAAGAAAGCACACGGTAAAGAAAAGTCTAGAAACTACTTAAAAAGTCTATTTTACAGATACAGAATCGTACCGTAACTATAAAACAATACGCGTAACTATGCGCACTAATAATAATAATATTCATTTGGCTATTAATAATTAAGATTAAAAAGAGAAGTGGTCCAGGTATGGATCCTTGCGGATCACCGCATGTAATATTCATTAAAATCAGAGAGTCAGAGTTTTCATTGTAAACATATTGTTTGCGATTAGTTAAATAGCATTTGAACCAGATTAATGTTTTATCTATTATACCACAAGATACTAGTTTTTTTAACAAGATCTCGTGATCAACAGTGTCGAAAGCCTTGGACAGGTTTATAAAGACTCCTATATAAACTGACCGTTTTTAAAAGATTTGGAGATGTTGCGTCTAAGTTGGAGAATAGCGTGCTCAGTTGAATTGTTTCTTTTAAACCCAAATCGATTTTCATAAAGTAATTTATTGTCGATAAGGTATGTATAGATTCGGTTATACATTATCCTCTCGATAGTTTTTAAGAAAAATGAAAGAATTGAAATAGGACGATAGTTATTTATATTAATATGTTCGCCGGTCTTGAAAACACAACTATCTTTAGATGATCTGGAAAAGATCCTTGAATTATAGATACTCTAAATATTTTATAAAGAATGTTTTTGATGACGTCGTAAGAGTCGATTATAATATTTCCATTAATGCCATCATATCCATTTTCCGTATTTCTTTTTAATGATTTAAAAGCATCATCAAATTCGTTATAAGTTAACTCTGTATAATTTATGTTTGAATTACTGAGATTTTGTGTATCATTGACGTGTTTATCGTTTATATTTGGAATACTGTTAGATAATTTTGTTCCTATAGTTGTAAAATGTTTATTCAATTCGATTGCAATATTATTTGATTCAGTAATATAGTTTTTCCAATTTTCAATGTATGTGGTAGCGAAGTAGCATTATTTTTTATTTTCCCTGTGATTTATTTTATTATTTGTCATACGCCATTTACCATTTTTTTTTTTTTTTTTTGGCGTTTTTGCAAATTTTTTCGAATAGGTTTTTGTAGGTTTGGCAATTTATTTTGTGTTTTTCGGATTTAGATTTTAAGTACTCAACGTGTAGTTTTTGCTTGATTTTTGAAGATTTTTTTAAACCTTTAGAAATCCAAGGAGATAATTTGTCTTTTGTTTTTAAAATTATTTCACAAAAGGGAAAATTTACATCATAGACTTTATAGAATGTTTTTAAAATATTCGCTTTTTTATTTTTAATTTTTCATTCTTTAATCGTTTAGAATCTACGCTTATACAAAAAAAAATACAGAAAAATGGTCGGAGACGTCGGTTTTAATTATTCCCTTTTTTAGTGATTTGTTGATAAAATCAATAGTTAAAATATTGGCAATTAACGACGATGATTCTAGTCGGTCGGTTGATTACCGGTATTGCCCCCATATCGAACAAGTTGTTATATAAAGTTTTAATGTTTTTATTTTTGTAATAATCAAAGCAGTTTAGGTTAAAATCTCCAATTAGATAATTTATTTTCTTTTCTAGGTTAGTTTTTTCTTAAATATTTTTTTTTAAAAAGTTGCAAAAGTTTTCAGTGTTACCAGTTGGTGGCCTGTAGCAACAGCTTATTAACAGGTTTTTTGATTTCTTATTTATCAGTTCGATTGTTAAAATCTCATTATTTACATCAGAAACACTCGCGTCGAAGTTTATACAATAGAAAATTCTTTACAAAAAAAAGAACTCCCTCTCCACCTCTATTATTGTTTCGCTCTAAAATAATTGGATTAAAACCAGGTAGTTGGAGGTTTGAATCATTTTCAAAATCAGAAAGTGAGCACCATGTTTTAGTTACGCAAATTAAGTTAAAAGCCTTATCAGTTTCACAAATAATATTTAAAAAGTTTTCATAATTCTTTTTTAAGCTTCTAATGTTTATATGGATTACATTCAAATAATAATTATTTCTCTTATCAAATTTTAAAATTTTTTTGATTTCATTTGGGTATAAATTCAGGTGTCATTTGGGTATAAATTTAGGTGTGTTAATTTCGTTAAAGTAATTTAAATCTGGATCAGTGCTTTCATTGAAGTTGTAATTATTAGTTTGAAAAAAGTTGAATAATTTTTTAAAATTTAAAAATCACGTCAATATAGTTTGTTGTAGACAACTTTAGCAAACTTACCCTTAGACCTTAATTCTTTTGTGTCTATAAACAACTTTTTTCTTATCTCGATTGTCCGTTCGCTGAAGTCTTCGTTTATATAGATTTGTTGATTCCACAATTTTAGTTTAATGTAGTTTTCTAATATTATTTTATTTTCTTTAAAATTTAGAAATTTAATATAAGGGATCTGTTTTTATGTTTTTCTTTTTTACCAACTCGATGCGCTCTTTCAATAGCAACATCATGTTTTAAACCAAGCTTAGACTTAATAAGTTCTTGTATTTTGTTTTCTGTTTTTCCAAGATTCTTTTATGCCAGTAAATCTTAAATTGCATCTCCTACTCCGATTTTCGAGTTCGGCTTCGAGTTTATCTTTTTTTGTTACTATCATTTTCTTGGCGACATAAACTTTCTGCTTTTTTAATTTCAGCTAATTCTATAAGGATGTTTTCATATCTATCACTTATAAACTCAACGGATTTATTAGATTCAGTGACTTCGTTTTTTAATTTTTTATTGTCTTCTTGCACTACGCATAGTTTGTTTTCTAGTATTTCAATTTTTTCACTGAAAAGTTTAAAATCGTGTTCTCATACACTTCAAGAAGAAAACAACTAACGTTTTACAACCAACGTTTTACAACATTTCTGCTAATTGTCGTTTTAATTTTAGGTTAGCGACGCGTCGTTGCATAATCCATAAGTGACGGAGTTAGTGAATAATTTTTTTTAGTGAATTTTCTTCCAAATAAGTGAAAATTTTAAGTAGAACTTTAAATTTTCACTTATTTTGAAGAAAAAGAGTACTTTATATTTAAAAAATTATTGTTAACTTAATGGCACTAAATAATTATACAAAACAGTGCTAAATTTGATCATTTTATTTAATACTTTGCTTGTTTTAGATTTCAACAGTATTCATGATTTCAAAACTCTTGTTTTACAAACGAATTATTTCAGTAGATTTCAAATAAACATTATCATTTCTATATGATTCTATGAAGTATTTTTGAAGAAAACTTATTTTAAGAATCAATAAAGTTACAAATACAAAAAAATTTAATTTTTCGGATATTGTTCCAAAATTTTTGATAATTAGTTTGCCAAAGGTATTTAATACCTTAGGCAAACTAATTATCAAAAATTTTGGAACAATATCCAAAAAATTAAATCAAATTCAAACACTCGTATTTTCATTATTAATAAAAAACAAGATAGAAAAGAAATTGTAGAAGAAATTTGACAAAATTCTTATACGACTCTCAACACTCCGACAATTATTTAACTACCATTACCAACACAAATTCCACAACTCATAAATGAATCTAATGAAATATTCTTATCAACTTCCGACATCAAAGTTTCAACTTCCGACATCAACATATCAACTTCCGACATCAACATATCAACTTCCGACATCAAAGTTTGTATTCTCAGGATTAAGTCTAATAGATCACGTGACTCCTGTAAAATTACTGCTGAGCATCTTAAATACTCTTTTAATAACAACCTCTTATAATGGTTTCCAAAGTTTTGTAATAATATTTTTATTAATGAAGCAGAGTACCTATGAACTTCCAGAATATTTCCCAGAATACTTAAGTCAACTTCCAGAGTACTTATCAGAGTACTTCCCAGAGTAATTATCAACTTCTATAATTGCTCCAGTACTCAAATCTTATAAGAAGTCTCTTGATAATCAAGGTAACGATCGCGCATACTTATTTTGATAAAACTCTCCGAATGTATTACCAAGCCCACTTTCATCAAATTGGTCTCAATCAAAATTGGTCAACACTTCATGCAGAATTCCATTTGCGTGAGACAATAAAACATTACAATAATTATGACTCATCAGTTTATACACTCTTAAGCAAAATCAGGAATCCGCAACTGAAATTCAGGGAAAACTCACTGAATTAATCATTGCGTTTAGGCACAATTGATTTTCAGGCGTAATCGCCTGAATTTCAGCCAATTCTTTTTCTCTGGAAATCAGGGAAACCAAACCTTCTGAAAATCAGGGATTTCGATGCACTGAAATTTAGGAATTCTATTACTGTATATTCAGGGAAAAACTTTCGTCAACTCGGGTTTTTTTAACCGACATAATATATATTATATTGTCGGCATTTTTGTTGTGGATAAAATTGATTATGAAAAAATCTCGTCCTAATCTTGTTAAGTAAAGTTTTTGGGGACGCCTATTTTAACATGGTTATGCTGTTGCGATTCAAAATCTATATTATACTATATTATTCAGGACATTTCACATTCATAACTGTATTTGATTACAGTTACTTAAATTTATGCTGATAGAATTCATTTTGATTTCATTAATCATGTTATTTAGTTATAATTTGCCGGTAGAGATGATTACAATAATTAAGTTAAAAAAAGTTATTATCATAATTACAAACATTACAGTTTTTAGTATATACTGCAAATAAAATAAAAAAGATTTTGTTAATGCGTGCATTTGAATAACAATTAATAATTTTTCTATATCACAATGTGTGCAGATGTTGCTTATTTAAAAGAGTGTCAAATATATTTAACGTGCTTTTAAAAAAGTAACAAGATCTCGTACACATTCTGAGATAGGAACATTATCTAAGATCCCATAAAAATGCACTTGCAAAAACTGCCAAACATGGCTAACACTTTGGTCGTACTCAATTTGACCGATGTAGTGTAGCTTGAAACACTTATCAACAGCAGATACCATACAACGCGATTCAATAACTTCGTTTTCTACAACAATAAAGGATTGGCTAATGTTGCCAGTTACACCCAATGCAATAATTATTGGTTGTTTAATACTGTCACTTTTGATTTTAGAAAGAATTTCGTCCATTGAAGTTCCATACTAATAAAAGGTAATATAAATATAGTTTACGCATTTTAAACAAACTAAACATGAAATTAAGACCTCCGCTAAAAAATTGTACACAATATAATAAACGCAGCCATTGCTTACAGGATGAAGCTGGATAAATCGCTTGCAAACTTCAGCAACCGAGGCACGTTGCCGATTTCGCATAGGAACCGTTAACATAAGTGGAAGTAGTAATAGAGCGTATTCTTCTTTGGTATCTATAAAAATATTGCTAAATACATATATTACCATTAGATACACATATAAAAAGTTATTAAAACAATATAATTTTTAAAAACTTAATTAATAAGTTAATTCTAACTCATTTGGTGATAAGAAACAATTTTTATTTAAACATGAATAAATTAAACAAACCTTCAAGCAGGTTGTTGTTAGCTGCTATTTCGTCAAGTAATATTGTAAGATCGGTTGACAACCCTTTGCGTTTTCCTTTGGCATACAAAAGGATCCGTGAAAAACAGTCTCCCAGCCCATCCACTAACCGTTTGCTTTTGGGTGCACTTCTGCAGAATTCCTCTTCAAACTAAATGCCATAGTAATTGTTAATTCAATAAAATAAAGTATATTGTTATTAAATAATTTAATTAGTTTATAAGTTTACCACTAATATCAACAGTGACAACTCATAATATCATCAACTAACTACACAATGATTACTGAAAGCAAACTAAAAGCTTACCGCAGATGAGTAAATATTTCTTAATGGGGGAAATGATGAAAAAAATGTTTTTATTGGAGGTCTTCCTTCCCTCACCCAGAGACTGCGACTTTCATAAGTTGATGCCATAATAATTTTTATGCGATTCTCGTTAGGTGTCTCGTTTAAAAGTTCATGGGTGAGCACCCTTTCATCTTCTGTAAAATACTCTAATGAGAAACAATAATGAAAATAATAATAAAATAATAATACAGCATTTAAAGAAACTATCATCTTTACTATATTTTTAAACAGCATATTTGAATACAGCACTTAAATACGCCATTAAATATAAATAGAATAAAACTGTTAATATATCAGAATGAAAATTAAAAAATATATTTTAAATAATATATTTTAAAATATCTAAAACATATAATTAAATTATTACACTCTACCATTATTAATAACAAACTTTTGCAACAATAGTGTTATTTGTATAAATATATATTTTAAATATATACTTAATGCAAATATTCATTCTACAAACATACAGTTAAAGCAAAAACCTGTTATGGGTCCATTGACTAGATCAACTGCATCTGTTCTTAGGCGCTTCTGATGCGGCTTGTGTGGCTTGTCAGTAATTGGCAGTTGTTTTCTCAGTGTTTTCAAACGCTCTTCAATATAGTCTGATGGAGAATATTTTTTAACTTTTCCGTTTCGTAATACTTCAACATACTGTCTGAAGTAAGCATCCTTAAGTAAATAAGTAAGTAAAAATATAAAGATTAGTAAAACTAAACTAAAAAAATTTCAACTATTATCCCATTTCCCAAAATATGCAAATAAAAGTTTCAATTACACTTATAACAATACTTACATAACCATCACCATTACCACTTCTTAAGGTTGGAAAGCGGTTTATCACTTCTAGTGCTAAAGCCTTTTTTTTCTCTGTATTGGGATAGCTGCAACAACAACAACAACAACAAAAACTATTATGCTGTGTTTAATAACTTATCTACTTCCCCATTTAATTTTTGAAGTAAATCATTTATTTATAAATTTTAATTTAAATTTAAAATAAAATTAATTAAATTTAGTTTTATTAACTGATTTTACATACTAATACCAAAAAATGCAAGTTTCAAAATTAAAATATTAAAGGTTTCCTAACCAGTTACTATCTTTTACAAGATTTCCAACAATAATACGCACAAAAAGATCTTTCATCAAGACTAACTGCCCGGTTCGTTCATATTCGGATAAGATTGATGCACCTTTAGGGTGATCTTTCAACATAGAGTCAATGTCCTTAACAAAAATTAAAATTCACTTCTACAATATTACAAATAATAAAATATACGTAATTTTATAAATAATTTCGAAAAGTTTTTAAAAGTTTCTAACAAAATTATAAATAAAATGCATTTATGATTAAATTGAACAACAAACATAACTCACAATAGCAATTTAAAAAAAATTATAGAAAAAAAAAATCTTTATTAGCAAATGCAAGCTAATAAAGATAACTATTTACTATACTTATTAATAAATATAACAATTTTATTAAAAAAGCCAAAAGTTTTCATTTAATATTATTTATTAAATAAATTTCACTCACAAACTTATATTGACATTGATGTGAACTAGAAGAACTGCTGACAACATTAAAACTTATTTGATCTGTTGTGATTGTTGTTGTTGGTTCAATAGACTGTCTTACATCAGTATATGTAGATGCAGAGCTTTCTAAAGGTATATATGCTTCATTGGTATTGATAAGACAAGGAGGCTGTACATTCTGTAATTAAACAAATATGCTAAGAATAATGTAAGTTAACACCTTTGTCTTCATCCAAATATTGAGATAATAGAGAGCGATTTACATACTGATACATATTTCAATACCAATAGTTAATAAAAAAGTTATACATAATTGTTGATATATTAGAGACAAGTATCAATAAAAATCTCAAAGTTACATATACAGTGCTTGAAGTGGGGCATGATGTCATCGCCTTTTTTTAAAGTATAAACCGTTTGGCCACCTTTTTTAAAATCTCTGTATATAACAATGATTAGGATGGTTAGGTGGGATGATATTTTTAATTTACTGAATACTATCCTGTTACTTTTTTTCTCTACTTTGAGCACTGTATATATATATATATTTATATATATATATATATATATATATATATATATTATATATATATATATATATATATATATATATATACACATATATATATATACATATATATATGAATATATATACAAAAAGTATTTAACATTAACAAAATCAAATAATTAATGGTCAAATTATATTAATTGGTAATTTCAAAAAGCATAAGTATCACTAGTAAATAATACAATACAAAAGCAAAGCACACAAACACACATGGTATCAAGAAAAACAACTTATTTAAGTAAAATTGATAATCTTATAATGTACATTCTACAAATCAAAATATTTGACTTCCATATTATATCATATTTATGTGTTATCTGCACATAATGTGTGACGCAATGAAATGTGCACAAAGTGACAGTTTGGATTGTAACAAGTACCTGAAAAAACAGGATGATAATCATGCAAACTATCAAGTGTGTAACAGCTGACAGTGTTGGTGTCATCACAAGTTACAGTGTAGCTGTGAAGATGCTCATCAAACTGAATTAGCCTAAAATTAAGACATAACAAATGAGCTTTTTTGTCCATTATCACAATCTTGTCTATACAAATAAAAGTTGGCTCTCCATGTTCATTAATGTCTGCTATTAGTGACATTCCAGGTTTGTAAACAGTACCATAGGCTTCAATAAAATTTGCAATATATACAACAACATGTTTATCTGCGAAATGTGATGATATTGTTTCTCCATTTGGCACAAGATATAAAAGTGTTTCTGTAAATGTGCCCACAACAAGACTTTGTTTAAAACCAGTTTTTTTCCACCACTGACTACATTGTGCAAGTTGATGACGAAATGCAAGAGTGTACGCAATGTTACGAAAATTCCACACAATGTGGGCTATTCTCTTAAAAAAATTGTGTTTGGCTTCAAAACGCATACACCACATCCTGGCTTGTGGCCCATTTTTTAGGATTAGACTTGGATAATGTGTAAGCCTGTGGTGTTTGTACATTAAATTCTTATTTGGAAAAAGATTTTTGAACAGTGAGTTATGGTCAGCAATCAAAGCAGCTAAGTATGTCATGTCAGATTTGTGGACTGCAGGTGAAAATACAATGTTTGAAATTTTTAACAGTAGCAGCAAAAGTTTCCAGTGTTCAGAGTCACTTGGTACTTTATCACCAATCAACAAAGGCAGGACAATTAATAAAGTCATTGTTTGACTAGATCTCTGTCCGAGAAGAGAACTGTTATCTTTTAAACGATTTTCAGTTATCAGACTGGGTTTTTTGTCTTGAAATGTTAATCCATAAGGAAAATGTCTAAGACGATTATTTAACAAATTTAAATCAAAAAGATTTTGAATGTAAATAAAATTATAAAGAACTAACTTGATTTCTAAAGGAGCTATACCTTCCAAAATATCATGCATGATGTCTCCAGTATCATTTTTAGCCGGATGATAGTACTTAAGTTCTTTCAAAATACTTACAACTTTAATTCCAAACTCAGCTTTATAAACTTGCTGTGCTGCTAATTTATTAACAATTGCCTCATATTGTGCTACAGTTCGTTGAAGCTTTGGAATTTCTGTAAAACTGTTTTGCATTGTTTTTTTGTCAGCTGTGCATAGATCACAACAAAAGTCACTATTAAAAGACTCTACAAAGCCTAAACAAGTATGAATTCCAAGGTTGTCCCCTGTAATTTGACCAAGAATGCATCGCACACGTCTTGAAGTTGCTTCACCCTGAACTTCAATTTGAAATCCATCCTCCATACACTTTAAATCATCAACAATTGCTCTTAAAACTGCATTAATGCCATACTTTTTTATGTCATTGACATATGTCAATGCAACCAAATGTACATTTGCTAAATTAGAATTGAAAATAGCTGGAAAATTTTTCAAAATAAAGTAGAATGCTCCAAGCTTGTGTATGGACGCTTTTGTTCCTATAGAATTTACTGTTTCCACATCATCATAATAAAGTTGAATAACAAGTTCGTGTGTAATAAAATCAACTGAAGGCAAGGGATGGCGATTTCGGTGTGCTTGGTAATTACTTCCATCTTGGTAGTCACACAAGATTCCACCTTCAGCTACAGTTTCGTTAAAAGTGCAGGCTGACCAACAATCTGAATGTCTAAAAATATACTTAAGGGTTTTGCTGATGGGTACAAACATAAAAGTGTCTTCTACTTGAACTTGCTTGCCCATCTTTGTTTCCCACCGATGTCCCAATACAATTTCAGTAGGGATATTTAATGCACCAACCTTTTCTAGATATGTACTCAGCTTTTTCACAGTGTCAATATTCTGGAATGGATGTTTAAGAGCAGTAAGAAAAATTTCTGCAGTGTTTTTATTCTCTAAACTATTCATAGTGAATACTTCACTGACTTTATGTTGCACAGCACAAGCAAAAACAGAAAACATCTCATCCAAACCATTACGGATGTCATTTATATTGCTTAACGGAATAGCGGCAGACATTAGATTAAGAAGAAACCTGGCAGCTGGTAAGAATATTCTTCTATGGTCAAAACATTCAGCTATATCAAGAATTGGTTGTGCATCAGGAGCATCATTAAAATTATTAAAATCTTCTGGCATAAAGCTGTCTTGGGTATTAATATTGCTTTGTGGTAAATCAAATAATTGATTAGTAACAAAAGGCACTTTCTGAGCTTGCTTTTTAATATGAGAACGCACATGTTTTTGAAAACTATGAAAAGATGTAAATAATCTTTTGCATCTTTTTTGGCCACATATTAGTTCACATGGCTCTTCAAGTGCATGTATACCTTTCAAATGGCAAAGTAAAAAATTTATTGTAGGGAAATTGCGAGTACATTTAAAGCATGTTAATTGCATTTTTATTGATTAATTTTATTAGTGAACCTGTAAACAGAAAAAATAGTTTTAGTTGAAAAATTACCTTAGAATATATAGCTAAAAATACACTCTTAATCTTTAAAAAATCTCCAAGCTTTGGAAACATTAACTTTAAATCTTCAATGGTAACCAGCACCATCGCATCAGCATCAATACCATTTTCTTAAAAAATATTAATTAAAAAAAATGGATTTAATTTTTTTTCTTATATAGACAAAATAGATAATTTAACATTTAATTCAAATATTATATTTTAAATATATAGAAACATACATTTAATATTTTTTTGAATTTATTTCAACTTTAATTAGTGCTGTTAAATTTGCATTTAGTACTGAAGGTATTACAGAACTACAAGTAAATTGAAAATTAAGTTTATTTAAATTATTACTTCCAAATTTTATTTAAAAAAATAAATTACTAATCAAGTCTAATGTACAGAAAATTAACATACCTTCAAGAACCTGCATACTATTCTCTAACTTCTTGAGAGACAATTCTTCAAGAAACGCATGAAACAATTCAGAGGGTAATTGAGCCATACTCAATTGTCAAGTAAATCAAAAAAACTAATTTATATTAAGAAACCAGTTAATTAAACTTTATTTATCCATGGCCTACTTAAATTACACAGCCTGATTTGTTGCATTTTCCATAAAAAATAAAGAAGCCAGTTTTTTTTACGCCATAAGTATAAAAACTTCATTTTTTTATGGTTAAAAGTCTTGTTTGCACTCTAATTGTTTTATTATAATTTTATTAAAATGGTTTAATGATAGTTAGATCTTCTTTGAGTACTTAAATTATTTTGTGCTGCGTTTTCTGTTAACTGACTGCCTGCTTCAATTTATTCCAACAACACAGAATACTGAAATAGGCTTTCAGATAACTATATCAACACATACCAACATGCTACTAAAAATAATCTTTCATGTTGCTAAGATTGCCTAAAACTCTCCATTGAACAAAAAAAAAGGTTTGTAGTTTTGTATTTTTTTATAATTGAAATTGAAAGAATGAAAACATTTTTGCTAGAAATGTTTATTTTGTCTTTGTCTCTTTTGGAATTCTTTTACTTGATCTTTTCTCAATTGATATGAAATTTTTTTACAAATTATTATAAAAAATATTAATAGCAATACAAGATCTACATTTGATTCCCCACTTTTAGTAGCTTTTATTTGTAAAATTGACACTGCTACATCAAATCTTTAAAATTTATTTTGCAAATTTTTAATTGAAAAAGCATGACTGCAATGTTTTATTAGAATAAGAGAAATTACATAAAATACTAAAAAGATAACAAATAAAATTAGACAGAGGTTGAATTGAATATATAGGTTCTTCTCTTTATAAAATAATGTTTATTGATCATAAGTTTAACAGCAAAATCTTTTTGCTAATTTTTACCAATATAACTTGCTTTAGTATATATATATATATATATATATATATATATATATATATATATATATATATATATATATATATATATATATATATATATATATATATATATATATATATATATATATATATATATATATATATATATATATATATATATATATATATATATATATATATATATATATATATATATATATATATATATATATATATATGAATTAAGTATGATAAATAACTTATAAAACAATGAATGAATTAAGTATGATAAATAACTTATAAAACAATGATAGAAATTGTACTGCGTTATTTCTTTCAGAAAAATAACTAAATTACAGTTTCGTCAAATATTGTTGATGTTGACAACTTGTTTGTTGTTTCCAAAACATGTGACTTGATAACTAATTTTTCTTGCTTTTTCTTGCCTGTTTAATAATTGATCTTTTAATAAACTTTAAGAAATATATTCCCTGCTTAAGTTACTTCAACATAGTCTCTGGAAAAATCAAATGAAAAAGAAGAAAAAAACAAAAACATAGTTTATCAAATAACAAGTATGTTTTAAACACTCCTTTTCTAAACTAAATGATAAATTAATAATTTTCCATCTCCAGTATATGCTTTATGAAACTATAAAAATGCATTAACATTTGTAGAATGGTTATCGTTAACAACAGATCTTGATTTAAATTCAGATTTGTGCATTGAGGTAATACACTCATCAATTTCTTTTTTCAAACATAAACCTGTTATGTAAACTTTAGGTGAGGATTTCAAAACATAAGAATAAATTACAATCATTTAAACAAAATCATACAAACAATCATAAAAACAAAAACAAATTCTTTATAAAAATTATTTTCTCAATCTTCATCAACTTGTTAAGCACTTTGGGCTGCTCTTTGGAAGTACATCTTACCCACAAGTAGCAAATAATCACTTAATACCAAATTTTTGTCAATAATTTTTTTAATATATATTATAGTTTTTCAATTTGTAATTTTCACCACTGCGAAACCATTTAAATAAGTTTAAATAAGCATTTATTAGGCAATGAGAAAAAAAAAGAATTTTATTAACAGCTATTGACTTCAAAACAGTTGGTATGCCTGATATTTCTTGACCACTGTAAATAAATGACCCCATTTGTTGCATTTTAATTGCTGTATGTTTGAGACATGATGCATAATAGAGTATTTACATAATAGAGTAAATATTTTGAAGAAAAATTTATGTTTTCTACTTAATAATTGCAATTATAATAAATAAAAAAACTACAAATCTTTAAAATTATTTCCAATGGAGAGTTTTAGGTAGTTTTAGCAACATTTAAGATTATTTTTAGTAGCATGTTGTAATTTTGATATAGCTATCTGAAAGCCTATTTCAGTATTCTTTGTTATTGGAATAAACTGAAGCAGGCAATCAGTTAACAAAAATTCTAGCAGAAAATAATGTAAGTACTCAAAGAAAATCTAACTATTATTAAACCATTTTAATAAAATAAAAATAAAACAATTATAGTACAAACAAGAGTCTTAACCATAACAAAAATGAAGTTTATATACTAGAGCCGTAAAAAAACTGCTCTCTTCAGGCCGTGTAGTTTAAGTATAGAAGTTATACCTAAAATATGACTTATAAGTTATATAATTATAAGTTAAACTTATATAATAGAAGGTATAACTTCTATTGACTTAAGTATAACTTCTATTGACTTAAGTATAACTTCTATTGACTTAAGTATAACTTCTATTGACTTAAGTATAACTTCTATTGACTTAAGTATAACTTCTATTGACTTAAGTATAACTTCTATTGACTTAAGATTGATTTAAGTAGGCCATGATATATTATAAATAATAACTCATAAATTTTATGAAATTTATAATAACTTCATATATTGTATATGAAGTTATTATAATTGCTTCATATACAATATATGAAGTATTTGAATACAATAATTATATTATAATAACTTAATTTCCGTAATAAGTATAACATTTTAAAAGCTTTTATTTTGCAACTCTTACAACAAAGCACTCAATTTTTATAGAAATTTCCACGCTGTACATGTACTTACCACGCTAGAAATTTCCCTTTTAAATATTTCGATATGGACTCAACACGTTTTTCTAGATTTGAGCGCCTGAATAAATCAGAGAACGAAATCGCCTGAATTAATTAACTGAAAATCAGGAAATTGGCCTGATTTTAAGGGCGAAAAAATTACATGAATAATTCATGTAATAATTTCCCTGAATTCATCTTAGAGTGTATCTGTAGTGTAGATGGAAATAAACCTTAGGTAGCTGTAACTGAGACTTAATAATTAAAAAACTTTTTCACAATAAAAATTACCGCTATCAGTAGTTCTCGCACTACATTCATTATACCGCTCGGGTATTGCTAATATATTGTACCTTGGACATCAATCATAATCGTTTGTCTTAAGGCCTGCATCAAGGATCCATTTTATTGCTATATTTGTACAGTATCTACACTTAAAGTATATTTTCAAGTCAAATTGTTTCAGATTGCGAAGCTGGAACAACAGTAAGTGGCAAGTATACTGGCATTTTGCATATGTAAACGATATAATTCTACATATATATGTATATAATTCTACGATATACCCCACCTCTTTCTGAACAACAATAATTAGTTAATAAAGCTCTTATAAAATCTGTAGTTTTTTTTTATCAACTATAAATCTCTGGTTGTAACGAATGTATCGCACGGCTTAGAAATTTGTAATTATAGCAACACATTTCTTAATAAATTTAATTATAATTTGTTATTATTGTTTTGTTAAAAGCGTCTATAGACAGCATTTATAGACAGCGTCTGTAGACAGCGTCTATAGACGCTGTCGGAAGATCAGCATAAAAATTCCTCCTTAGCAAATCAAAGTACAGCAAAATGTATCTACATTTCTTCTTTAATATTAATGACAAATCTACCATCCTCATTTGAAACAAACTAAATCCGTTTATCAGACTACTGAGTTTCTCCCTGATTTTCAAACAAATATCAAAAATTAATAAAGATAACCACAAAACAAAATTTAGAAATTACAAAAAATATTTCTAAAAAATAAAAGACAATAAAAAAGTATATATCTATTCGAGTTTACTATATAAAACGTTTTGATATCTTAAAAAGACTTAATTCCAACATCCCCGAACAACTTCAAGCTGAGGATAATGGTGAGAATAATTTTTATAATAACATATAACATTGCTGAAAAACTTAAAATTTTTTTATAAACATAGGAAACAAAATAGCCAGTGAAATCTCTGTAAGTTATAAATTATTCGTCTTTTTTGAAAAAATCTGATTTTGGATTGAAAGATTAGGATTTTTTTTTGATGAGCTTCGTTTAGCTTTGAACACGCTTCGTTTAGCTTTGAACACGCTTCAAACGAAGAAAGGCGCAGCACAGTGTCACTGAATAAACTTTAGGTTAAAAAAGTTGTACAAAAAATCTGTTTACATATATTGCTAGCTTTATGTTTGGCGACTTCAAAAATATATTCTAAAACACATTTTGTTCCTTAACCTTTTTTAAATCTTAAACTCTTGTTAGTTAGCGGTAGACGTAACATTTAAATAAGAAAAAAAGTTCAAAAAATATTTACCAACACTAGCTAATTTTATTTAGACCTTCCGTTTTTGTAAAAAATATTTCGGAACTTCTATGGAAAATCATCGAGGAAAGGATAATTCAACCTCACGATGCTTTGGTAGTTTTTAGATAACTGTTTAGTAATTCATACGTATTTTTTTGTTTTTAATTTAAATATCTGTTTTAGGTTAAAGTGTTGGCAGATGGTGGAGGTGGTAGTTATAAGATAGGTCTTGGCGTCATAAACATTTCAAACTATTAAAAAAGATGTGCATCTTAAAAGAAACCTTTACTCAGGTACAAATAGGCATAATGCAATTGATTTTTCGAACCTATTACTTATAATAATATGCTATAATTGGAATTTATTAAAAAAAGGTTAGTATACATTTTGCTTAAATAACAGGGTATTAATCCTGATTCGGCAAAAGAGACATCAATAAATAAAACCTTATAAATTGGAGTTGTTCCAAGCATATAAGAATGTTACTTGAATTATGAGCAAATATGGAAAAAAGTTGATCTATTAGATATATCGTATAAACTATCTGCTGATTCTGCGACTACAAAGCCACAGTAAATAAAATTTTCTATTTAAACATTTATTATATTATTGTACATCCTGGTAATTTTTTACAAATTAGGTGCAAAACACCCCTGTTTTTTTTGCAATAAGAGTTCTGACATGGAAGATTTCTTGTATGAATCTGGAGAAATTTGAATCCTTGGATCAATCAAAGAAAACAATTTAGCCTGGATAGCAGCTGGGGAAAGGATTCGACTTTAACAACTGCAAGCATTTTTCGTTACTAGTAGGAGATGATTCAACCTGGATTCTAGACGTTTGCAGCATTCCAGAATTACATATTTTTACTGTAAATGTTTTTAAAACCTTCTGTAAAATATCTATAATAAAAACTGTTTATATTGCATAATGAATATGAAATCCGTATAGCTATACCTTTAAAAGTAATCTTTTGTATTTTAAATTTTTATTCAAACTTATATATCAATATTATTAGGGCTGTGTCAACATTGTCTGGAATTAATTAGCTCACAACTGGAGAGCTAACGAACGAACACCTTTTTAAAAAAAACATGGTTGTTGTAAAAGCAAAGTATCATAAAGAGGAATTTGAAGGTTAATATATTATTCAAAAATAAAATTTGACTTGTCAATAAATTGTTGAATTAGACAAATTTTATACTTTAAAATGACAGGACTCCAGTGTAAAAGGCTACTCAAACTATTCAAAGAACTTAGAGAAAATCTTTCAGATAATCTTCATGGGTTTGTGATGCTTTGGATGCTCTTAATGAGGTATCTCAGTCAACATTTAGAAAGAACTCTCCTGCTTAATCACTTGTACTCACCAGTGATTAAGCAGGAGAACATTTTTATTCAAAATTTTCAGATATGTCAAGGTAGAGTTAACCAAAGACTATCATCACGACTCATACAAGAAAAAAGTGTGTGTTAGATTTATAAGATTTATAAGAAAAAAGTGTGTGTTAGATTTATAAAATTTATAAGAAAAAAGTGTGTGTTAGATTTGTAAGATTTAATAAAATTTATTAAATCTTATTTATTAAACAAAAACATATTTTTTGTTTTTTTAACTCGTATTTATTTATTTATTTACCAATATGTAGGTGTATGTTTAACTCATAAATATGTAAGAACTAATTTTATATTTTAATATTTTATAAATTTAAACGTGTAAATAAAGTAAAATTTTTCGATATCAAAGGAGCACGATGATAAGATGTACTGTCTTCTGCTTGCTCCTGTCAGAATTTAAAGTATATTTTTTATTTTTATAATTTCATTTTAAAATTATTTGTTTATTGACAAAATTAAAAAAAAAACTTAAACACTTTAACTTTTAAAACTTGCAATCAACTTGCAATCAACTGGAACTTTGTTGATGAAGACAGAACTTGCAATCAACTGGAACCTTCGTTGATGGAGACAGAACTTGCCATCAACTGGGACCTTCGTTGATGGAGACAGAAAAAATCATTATCAAACGAGTACTCAAGTTACCACCATCAATTTCCACGGATCTCTAATTTACGAATTTTTTTCCAGGTATAGTTAATAAAAAAGAAAACTACACTTAAACAGTTTAAAAAGGAATAAAAACGATTTTATTATTTATGGACTTCAATACATCTGATTTAAAATATTTATTTTTAAAGTAAGGTCAAACAAACATGAATTAATTTAATTATAGTAATAATACAATAATTTTTTCAAGATTGTTTAACATTTTATATATATTTATTACGATTTTTTAAAAGTATAATTTTTTATCTACACCCTAAACTGATACAACAATTAATTGAAATCCTAATTAAAAACAATGTAAGTTTTTTTTTTACTTAGCTGAAGAACAAAGATTTATTTGAAAAACAGAAAAAAGTTGTTAGCAGTTATCAAAGTTATTAATTCCAATTATTAACAATAGCGTTTAAGTAGCAGTCGCGGTGTTAGATTAGTTTGCACAGACACAGTTGTAACTTTTTTTATGCTAACGATTATGATTAAAACATTTGATTAATTTGCTATGTGGCATTTGCAACCTTTAATTGAAATATCATATTTCATTGTTTTTTATCATAAATTTTTCACCTTTTATGGTATAAATAATCACTTTTGTTTAATAAAAAGGCAAACATATTTTGTTATATCCATCAAACATAAACAACAAAGTAAACAAAGTTTTGTTCGCAGATACTAAATATTTGATATCTTTCTTTTTATTTAAAGTTAAAGACGTACGCCGCAAATAAGTTCGAGTTTTGAAAAAAAGTTTTAAAATTTTATTTTTCTACACCTTTTTACTTGTAAAGCAGAAAAACTTTCTCGTCTCGTTCGTATCAATATAGGTAACTTTTAGATATATTTTGAATTTAATTTCAATTTTTAAAATAATTAAAGTTTGTTTTAAAATTTGATGCGTATAGTATATTTAGTTTGAATAGCGTGATCTTCATTATAATATATGGAAGTTTTGATAAATAAGGGCGCCAGTCAGCATTGCTGTCCAAGGCGGCAAGCAGCTTTTGGCGGCCCCGTCTGCATCCGACATTGCCAAATTTGCTGAAAATCAGCGAAGTTAGAATTATTTTGTTTTATCTTTTCATTTTTGAGTTTTGAGTTTAAAATGATATAAAAAAAAAACTTTAAAAAATAAAAACTTTAGGAAACAAATTTTTAACTTTTTTCTCTACAACTTTTTTTCTTTACAATAGAAAAATATTCTGACGTACATAATATTATAAATTAATTAATTTTTTTAAAAAGTAGAGATAGAACAAGATTCTAACGTAGCGATTTGGCACAAAAGTTTAGAGACATTTCTTAGGAAAAGCCGTAAACTTTATTTTAATAAAATTCAGAATTTACAGCACCATGAAAAATGAGCTTTGGTACGAAGAGAGTTTTTAACCTGCTAAATCCGAAAACTTTAGCTTTGCATCTCTCAAAACAAGGAAATGCATTTTTTTTAAGATCCATAAAATACATTTAGTTATGAAAATAAAAAAAATGCTATAAAAAACAATCTTTTTAATCAAAAAAAATTTTCATTTTCTTAAAGATAAGATGTATATCAACTTTACAAACATTCTTTTTGTCTTACGTTGACTTGAGGAGTTATTAAGGTTTGATATGAACATAAAGTTTTGTGATATTTTAAAAATCAGACATTCAATCTATCGCAACTTATTATCAATCAATCAAATTAGAAGTTAACAGTTTTGTGACTTATTATTTTTTTATTTCAATTTGTTATTTACAACAAAATTCAAAGGTATAAAATAATCTTTTAAAAAATTAATACTCAATTTTAATGAGTTTATTTATGGTTTTCATTCACATTATTTATAAATTGTAAAAAAAAAATTAGGGTAAAAAAAAAGTATGGATAAGACATATTAAACTCAGCAATCTTGAACATAGCTTAAATATATAGGTTAAATCTCAATTTCCTAAGGAAAACAATTTTGTTCAAGTCGTCTTTGACTAAATAGTAGCAAAGTCCTGCTTTGGATGTTTTGAAGTTGGTTCTTCAACTTTGCAAATGATAGGAACCTCTGGAATCCAGCATTGGCTATCTACTGATTGTCATTTAAACGGTAATTTGAACGGGACCATTTGGACACATGAGTTTGATATGCACATCTTTTTTTTCTAGATTATTGTCTTCAATGACTCCCATCAACCACTTTTGCTCATAGGAAACACAGCTTAATCACCTGGTACTAAGTTTACAGTTGTTATATTGATGTTTCAAAAACAAAATCATCATCAACCCCGCATAGCTTTGCACCATTTTAAAAAAAATAGCAACGCATGCATTTACTCCATTTTCACTATTTTGTTAAACATATTTTTAAAGTCATTAAAAGGATATTGTGAGCCCAAAACAAAATGAAAATATTTTCGACAAAGATTCCACACAAATAAAAAATCTATTCAAGTTTATCAATAAAAATTTAACATGTTTTTTAAAGATAATAAAAGTCATATTAAAACATTTTTTTTTACCTTTTGATAGCTAAGTGGAACAAACTGTATATTACTGGTAATTACGTGTTCGAGGTATGGTATATGCAGTACCTAATTGTTCCGTTAGGGTGTTACTCACTAAAGTTAAATCTTCTGATAATACATAAATGAAATCTGCACCTTTATTGTTTTCTTTGCAATATTTGTACTTGGAGAGATAAAATATGATTACCTTTATCTCTATGCAAGCTTGCTAGTATTGCTAAACGTTAAACTTTACCACTTTTAAATTTTGCGGCCCTTTTTCAAATGTGAGAATTTTTTTTTTTTTGTTATACCCAATGGAAATATTTCTAAGGTTTTGGGGCCCTTATGACAGTTTTTAAGAGGTTCTTGACCTATTAGTCACAACACTGTTACCTTGACTAGTTGCAAAAAAGTTCCTTTTAGAAGAATGATCAAAGTTTTCAAGATGACTTTAAAATATAATTCTTATATTGACCGGCACACCCATCTGAGAAGAATTCAATACTTTTTATTTAAGGTAAGTTTTTTTTAAAATGATTGCTGACAACCTAAATAATTTTATACATCATGCATCATATCATCTGAAACAATTCAATAATATTTGTGCTTGAAAACACCTTCTTTTTTGATATAAATAATTACAGGATAGTGTACATTATAAATTTGTTCAATGAAAGCTTTGTAATTTTTTTTAAACTACAAATTTATAGTTTTCTAAAAAACGCCTAAAAATAATGCTGTTACCTCAGTCATATTTTCCTTTCTCGATCTCAGGTATGATACTTGACTCTTATCTAAATAAGAGTGAAGTGCAAGTTCTGTCAGTTTTTACAAACTAATTCAATGTATTTAAACATAGTCTCTTTATTATGTTTTAAATTTGAATCTCTTGTTGTCCACTGGTCAAATTCTAATTCATTGTCATCTTCAAACTCTCCAATTAAATTATAACATTTTTTAACCAATGTTTTCTTAGTAGCTAGGCATCTTTCACATTTTTACATCATAAAGTCTTTAGTAGTCATGTCGCATTCAATATAAGGTAACAATTCTATGTATAGCACGCCAAGAGGATGTAAAAGTTATTTTAAATTCTGATGAATAGCACAGACGTATACGGAATGCGTTTCTGAAGCATTAGCAATAATACACCACTTTTGTCGCTAAACCTAAGCAAAACCTTGAAAACTTTATTTTTAATCTTCCTTTTGAAGACAGCAAACAATGCCTTTAAATAACATTAGAGTAAACGTTTTTGCATGTAAATATTTTTCTTTATGCTTACATAGTGTAAGCATAAAGAACTGATACATCAGGAAGAATGAACTGTTACATCTGAAGGAGCTTTTCCTAATTTATGTTTTAGGTTTAGACATGGCCAATACCTTTACAATAGCAATACCTTTTTCTAACTTGCTAACTTACGTGCAGTTCAAGCTACATAGTTTGTTACATGCAATGCACAGTGGAGTAAATGATCAAAAAAGTCAATCGAAATTATTTCATTAAGGTTACCGCAACAACAAAACGCTCTTTAAAGTTATCGAGCTATCGAAATACTTCACTCTCTTAAAACTTTATTTTAAGAGAGTGAAGTATTTCAAAAATATAAATTCTAGAATTATATTTATGAAGATCAAAACTATATATACAAAAATTAAAAAATGTATTTTACATCATAGTAAAATATTTTAATAAATTTTTTAAAAAACTAAAACGTTTCATAAAAGCTTTATCAAAGTTAACGAAAAACCTTTTCTTTTTTTTTTTGTAAATTCACCGTTTGTTTACATTCCATACAAGTGCATTTATGGCACTTTTTGGCAGGTGTGTTTTTAATCATATCTAGAATACAGATCAAGCCATAAATGTTCAAAAAGTTAACTAGAAACGTGGTGAAGTAACAAAAAAGGTCTTTTAAACATGAAAATTGGTGAGTCGATGTCGTGTAAATCGTGTTTTAAAAATATATTACTTTTTCAATAAGTTTAAGTAAAGTGTGAACATTTAAAGCCAAAATAATCGATAATTCTTAAAAATTTTATAAATATACTTTTGATAGTAGTAGTATTAGTAGTATTAGTAGTAGTAGTAGTAGTAGTAGTAGTAGTAGTAGTAGTAGTAGTAGTAGTAGTAGTAGTAGTAGTAGTAGTAGTAGTAGTAGTAGTAGTAGTAGTAGTAGTAGTAGTAGTAGTAGTAGTAGTAGTAGTAGTAGTAGTAGTAGTAGTAGTAGTAGTAGTAGTAGTAGTAGTAGTAGTAGTAGTAGTAGTAGTAGTAGTAGTAGTAGTAGTAGTAGTAGTAGTAGTAGTAGTAGTAGTAGTAGTAGTAGTAGTAGTAGTAGTAGTAGTAGTAGTAGTAGTAGTAGTAGTAGTAGTAGTAGTAGTAGTAGTAGTATACAAGTAAAAGCAATAGGTAATAGTTTACACGTTTAAAGTATACAAGTACTTTGTATTATTTTTTAGCATCACTTTGTTATAAAACTAAATGGAATCAAATCGAGAACGTTGTCATGAATCTGACTTATTTAAAGGTAACTTTTCATTTACACGCCAAAGTATTTTTTTATTCTACATATATTGTTGCAGAACTTTTAAAAATTTAGTTAAGGAAAATTTAAAGATTTTAAAAACATTTAAAAATTAACATTAGTTTTTGTATAGAAAAGTGAATATTAGCTGTTAGGGGTCATACTAGACGTTATTTGTATGCAAAATATCATAAAACATTTAAAGGTTTATAACTAGACGTTATTTATATGCAAAATAACAAAAAAAAAATTTTGATACGTATTTATTTTAATATATACAAGATGATATGATCGTTGAATTAATTAACATTTAAAATTAATTTTTATCACATTATAAAAATTAACTTTCAAAAGCAATTCTTTATTGAAACAATATAAATAAATAAGCTATATAAATAAGAAATTACTATTTTTACAGTTTTGTAAATCAAACAGCTAGAAGAAGACTTTAAACTTTTTAGAAGTTTTTAACTGTTTTTATCATTAAACTGCGAAAGCTTTGACTTTTTTTCATCAAACTTCTGTGAATAAAACACTTCTTAGTGGGATTAGGCTTCGATCTTAGTTTTTTTTAATCTTGTCAAAATAGTTTTATATTTGTGGTCTTCATTGAAACAATTTAATTGTAGAATTAGTCAAGTTTCTTGTTCCTACACTGTAAAGCTTCTCAATAAAACATCCCAATTGGCAGGTTTGTTGCATTTATGCGTTTATTAAGACTTGCAATACCTGCTGTTATCTTTAAAAAAAATGCTAAGCATTGTTTTAAAGCAAAAAATTTTTTAGTTCAAGTTTGATCTTTTTTTTCCCCCATTTATTTCTCCTAACGTATCCGTAACACTTTGTTGATATCTCCCCCCCCCCCCCCCTCCATTTTATATACATATAAACATATATTATATATAAATATATATATATATATATATATATATATATATATATATATATATATATATATATATATATATATATATATATATATATAATATATATATATATATATATATAAATATATATTTAATATATAAAAAAATGGATATTTTTAAATATAAAAATATCTATATTTCTCTGAGCTTCTTTGAGTTAATTAATGAGTACTTTTCAGTTTGTTTAATATTTTTTTTAACCACAGTTCTGTGTAAAATTGTATACATTATCATCGCTACGATATTCGGTAAAGAGGATACCATTTTTAAAATCTATTCTTCCGATATGTAATATATGCAAAATATAATAAATATAATATGCAATACCTAGTAATATAATATATATGCCAAAATTTTATTTTATATATACAATTTTTTACCTATTAATAAATGTTAGCGTAGCCAAGTGAAGGCTAGTAAATCGAGGGTTCATGTTTGCCTCTCGCTAATAAAATTACTAAATTTTCTTCTAGTTAGTGCATAAAGAATGTTTTTTGTTGGTGTATACTTTTGTGCACTAACTAAATAAAGTTCTACAATTGGACCATATAAAGCCAAAGCGCAGAAACTGTACTGCACATAGATTGCACACAGCCATAACAGTCCGGTAACAGGCTGAAAGTACTCCGTTTAACGGAGTTGTACACATAGACTAAGTAAAGCTTAGGCGTTGTTGATTTTACAATCAACATGTAAATACATCAACTAAAGGTTTTGGTTTGGTCAGATTTTAATCAAAAAAAATTAAAAAAAAATGTTGCGTCACAAAATTGAGACCCTCCCCTTCCCAATAATTCGTCACAAAATCTCCTACTCCCCCTTTTTCCCTAAAGTGTGACGTATTTTAAGAACGACCCCTAAAATAAAGTCAACTAATATTTTAGATATGTTTTTATTAGCTTTGTTGCATAAATATAATGTATAATTTACAATACATATATATATATATATATATATATATATATATATATATATATATATATATATATATATATATATATATATATATATATATATATATATATATATATATATATACTAGATATAACTAGATATATAAAAACATCAAAAAATTTTAATACGCATTAGTAAGAAATTTTTTATCATAAAATTTTTATCATAAAACAGAAATTTAATCTGTTGATAAAAATTTTTTTGTAACAGATTAATAAATTAAACTTTTTATCGTTTTTAATTTTTTTAGATGTATTCTCTAGAGTAATAATAGTTTACGATTTACGAAGTAAAAATATCATGTTTATGCAAGATTTATGTTTACAAAGATTTGTTTTTGACTATTTTATAGTTTATAGATTTATATTTTAAAAATTTATAAAATTGTTATGGTATTTTTACATCAAACTTTGTTTTAGACAATTTTAAAAATATAAAGATACAGTTCTTTTATTATTAAAAAAAGATACAGTTCTTTTATTTTTTAAAAACTTTCGTTAAAATAAAGCGTTGCATTTTAAAAACTTCAATTGTTAATTAGATAAATATTATTACCGTATATATTGAGATAATAAAATAATCATTCATATTAGTAATGATACGTTCAATATTAGGTGTTCAACGCGACAAATTACTTCACGAAATTCATCGTTATTTTTCACAAGACACAAAAAAGTTAGCTTTAGTACTATATGGAATGTCAGGTGTTGGGAAGACAAAAATTGCCGAAAAATACAGTGAAATATATTCTGACTTTTATAAAAACATTGTCTGGATAGACGCAGCATTTGGAAAATTACAAACTTCTATAAGAAATCGTTGTCAAATATTAGGATTGGCTATTCATGATTCAAAAAATGATTTTACTATGGAAGTAATTATTGAAAAAATTCACAACTATTACATAAATGAAAATACTTTGTATATTTTTGACAATGTCGACGATGAAAGTGTTAAAGGTTTGAAAATGTACATTTCAAGGAAAGCGAACTCATTTACTTTAATTACTTCGCAATGGAGAACGTGGTCAAACAATGTAAATAAAATGTTTATCGATGTTTTTTCTTCTGAAGATGCATTTGTTTATGTGAAAAATAATATTAAAGAATACACCGATGAAAACATAAAAAACTTAACTAAAGAACTTGGTTATCATCCGTTTGCTATAATGCAGGCAATAAAATATATAAATATACATAACATTTCGATAGAAAAATATATAGATCGATATAGACAGAAACCCTTAGAAATATTAGACACTGATAACTTTCCTTCTGAAGATGAATCAAAGTCTGCAATAAAAGCAATCAATTTAGTTTTGTTCAAATTAAAAAAAACTAAACCTATTTCATTAGATTTACTTAACTGTTTATCTCATTGCGATGGTCAAAATATAAGTAAAGAATTTATAATCCAAATCTTAAAACAAATGAAAATAAAAGAAGAACATTTAATAGATGAAATCGTTGGATTACTTATGAGTTATTCATTACTAAATTGTTTCGATGATAACAAATATTCAATGCACGAACTGACACAGATGACGTGTAGATATTTTCAAAGTAAAAATTCAAGTACAAATACTTATTTTGATCTAATCGAAGATTATTTCAAATTTGAGTTAAATCAGGTTAATAATCACGTGGAATTCGGTAATCATTTCGTTTTTCATTTTCTCTATATATGTCGTATTAACGGAAAAAGAATGTCAAAAACCTTACATCATATGTCAACTTCTATTAAAAAACTATTAGTATGTAAAAGTTTATTTGATGAAACAATCGAAATATTACAAGCTATTCAAAGTTTTAATGCAGAAACCTATGGTGAAAATAATGAACTCACGCTTCATACAAAACATAATATTGCAAACTGTTTGAAAGATATGGGAAAATATAACGAAGCTTTAAAAATTTATTATTCTGTTGAGAAAATACGAACTGAAATTTTAGGTATCAACCATCCAGATACAATAAGAACAAAACATAATATCGCAAACTGTTTGAACGTTATGGGAAAATATAACGAAGCTTTAGAAATTTATTATTCTGTTGAGAAAATACAAACTGAAATTTTAGGTATCAACCATCCAAAAACAATAACAACAAAACATAATATCGCATACTGTTTGAAAAATATGGGAAAATATAACGAAGCTTTAGAAATTTATTATTCTGTTGAGAAAATACGAACTGAAATTTTAGGTATCAACCATCCAGATACAATAAGAACAAAACATAACATCGCAATCTGTTTGTACGTTATGGGAAAATATAACGAAGCTTTAGAAATTTATTATTCTGTTGAGAAAATACAAACTGAAATTTTAGGTATCAACCATCCAGAAACAATAAGAACAAAACATAATATCGCAATCTGTTTGAACGTTATGGGAAAATATAACGAAGCTTTAGAAATTTATTATTCTGTTGAGAAAATACAAACTGAAATTTTAGGTATCAACCATCCAAAAACAATAACAACAAAACATAATATCGCATACTGTTTGAAAAATATGGGAAAATATAACGAAGCTTTAGAAATTTATTATTCTGTTGAGAAAATACGAACTGAAATTTTAGGTATCAACCATCCAGATACAATAAGAACAAAACATAACATCGCAATCTGTTTGTACGTTATGGGAAAATATAACGAAGCTTTAGAAATTTATTATTCTGTTGAGAAAATACAAACTGAAATTTTAGGTATCAACCATCCAGAAACAATAAGAACAAAACATAATATCGCAATCTGTTTGAACGTTATGGGAAAATATAACGAAGCTTTAGAAATTTATTATTCTGTTGAGAAAATACAAACTGAAATTTTAGGTATCAACCATCCAAAAACAATAACAACAAAACATAATATCGCATACTGTTTGAAAAATATGGGAAAATATAACGAAGCTTTAGAAATTTATTATTCTGTTGAGAAAATACGAACTGAAATTTTAGGTATCAACCATCCAGATACAATAAGAACAAAACATAATATCGCAAGCTGTTTGTACGTTATGGGAAAATATAACGAAGCTTTAGAAATTTATTATTCTGTTGAGAAAATACAAACTGAAATTTTAGGTATCAACCATCCAGAAACAATAAGAACAAAACATAATATCGCAATCTGTTTGAACGTTATGGGAAAATATAACGAAGCTTTAGAAATTTATTATTCTGTTGAGAAAATACAAACTGAAATTTTAGGTATCAACCATCCAGAAACAATAAGAACAAAACATAATATCGCAATCTGTTTGAACGTTATGGGAAAATATAACGAAGCTTTAGAAATTTATTATTCTGTTGAGAAAATACAAACTGAAATTTTAGGTATCAACCATCCAGAAACAATAAGAACAAAACATAATATCGCAAGCTGTTTAAAAGATATGGGAAAATATAACGAAGCTTTAGAAATTTATTATTCGGTTGAGAAAATACAAACTGAAATTTTAGGTATCAACCATCCAAATACAATAACAACAAAACATAATATCGCATACTGTTTTATAAAGCGGAAAATATATTGTTGAAAATTGAAAATTAGTTAAATATTATTTTACATATATATGTATAAATTTTATTATTTTGTTGATAAAGTAAAAGTAAGATATTTCTTTAATAGTGAGAAAGCGCCGCAAAGTATTTTTTTAATTGAATTGTATTTTTTTTTAATTTATATAAGCATTTATATGGCGTATATGGGAGGGGAAGGGGGGGTGGCAGTAGCTCAATTATAAAAGTATGGAGACTAATTTAAAAACAAAATTTCATAAATTGTTGGGTTGGTAGGTTAAAAACGCAGGTACATTTAGGGAGAGGAGGTAGAGGGTACTCAAAAAAGCGCATGACAAAATGCGGGGGGTAGAGGGGGGAGGGATGTCGAAAAAAAAGTGTACGTACTTTATTGACGACCCCTTATTTAATGGAGCCTACCGCTTAAGTGACACCGTAACGAAGGAAAAAAATTGTTGAATTAGCATTAAACAGTGCACAGTTTCTGTGCAATCAGCAGCACATTGATCAATTAATTTTAAAGAACGGTAAGCACATGGCGCATAAATTTATTTTTAATATTTTAGCATTTAGGCCATTGTAGATGCTGGAAGTATTATTGGCATCGTCATATGATAGTCCTCAGCAATCTGCTATACTTATTTCGTACTTATATAAAAACTTAAATAATACATCTAACATTTCATTAGCAAGATCGTCGAAAAGAAAAAGTAAAAAACGTTTCACTGCTTTTCTGTTATCAATATCAACATATCGAATTATCAATGACAATTGGTCAGCTGGAGAAATATATCGAATCAAGAATTATAGATATTTTTTTAAATATATTTATTTCGCCTTCTACAATAAATATGATTTTCATATATACACAACAAAATAAGTAATAGCTGGAGCAAGAAGAAGACATAATTCTGTCTTATTACATTTTTATAAAATTGTGATATATAAATATTATATTGAAGCTTTGTTATTGTGAATTGTGATAATAATTTTCTTTTTTTTTATTAGATTCTTTCTTAAATTGATCAATTAAAACAACCGTTTAGATTCTTTTTTAAACCGATTAAGAGTGGTTTTCTTTTTATTTGTAATATTTGAAAATAAATTCCATGAATACGCCAAGGGCCCATAGGACCTTAATTGAGCATGAGCTCAATTTTTGACTAAATCTTGTGACATCAAAGTTGTTTACTGAGAATCTTGTGCTATATTTGTGGCAGATTTAACTAAAATAGAATTCAAATATTTTTGGCGACATTTCTAGCTTAGTTCTATACATAAAAACTTAAATTTCATATAAATTTATTTTATAAATATTTAAAGCTCCAAGTAAACACAATAAAGGCTCACAGGGTTCTGCTCTATTTGCTCCAAATTAAATTCGACTTGCATGTTTTTGTTTACTGTTTTTGTTTGATTGATTGATTTTGTATGATTAGTATTGCCCAGGCGATGTTACAGTTTGTTAGGTAACTTTGGATAAAAGCAAAGTATAAACTTTTTAGTAATTTTTAGAAATGGTTTAGCTCTATAAATCATTCCTATATTTCTAGAAATATTTTTTTCAAGGTTGTTTATATGAAAATTCCATCTTAAATTTTTTTACCAATTCTACGCCTAAAAAAGTTTACCGATGATTCTCTTGTATTTATAGCTTTATTTATAATAAGGTTTAGCAACTTGAATGGAACATTATCAGTTTTATTCAACTTTTGGAAAAAATAAAAACAGATAACAGATAAAAAATACTTTATCTTTTTAAAAAAAATTGAATTATTATATATACTTTTTTTTATTAGAATAATAACATATCATTATTTATTTTGTTTCCCGATTATATTGATAAAGTCATCGCATATTAAGGACCGGCGAATATTCGTTAAAATTCAAATATCGGTGTTTACTAAAAGGCGAAGTTGACTTCGGCTTCGACCTCGGTGCCAAAGTTGAAATAGAAATTCAAATTCGTTAACAATTTCAAAATTTCATTTAACTTTCAGACAAATTCAAAAACTATTAACTTTTTTTCAGTTTATAAAAGATAAAGAGATATAAAATAGAATACATATTTTATGTACATCAACATGTTTCTGAGCGCAGCAGAAACAGGTTGATCTACAAGTCTTGTTTGTTAAGGTTCAAAAGTTGTCAAGGTTCAAAAGTTCAAGGTTGAAAAGTGTTTCGGCATTAAAGAGTTGATAGAGGGTTGTAACCAATATAAGAAGTAGTTTCTTGACTAAAGTGGCCCATTTGCCCATAGAACATGAATTCAGGAAAAAAAAGAAAAAAAAGAAAAAACATGTTAGTAATAAATTTTAGTCAATATTCATCCCTTATTAATTCTTATTTATCACTTTCAAAAAGTTCTAAAGGTAAAAAACAGCTGCATATTTAACCTAATATTCTTAACGATCTTCTTCCTTTATATAACTGAAGTTTAAAATTTTTAAATTAATATTGTTACTGTTCTTTTGTTCATGTTCGTTTAAAAACATTAAGAGTTGTAAAGATTCCAATTATTAATTACAATTTAAAATATATTAAATTTTGTTTATAGCAACCGCGGTGCAGTAATTAGACCGCTTGCTTTAGAAGCAAGAAACATAGGATTCGAAGCAAGTTTTGGGCATATTTCGCACTACAGGAAAAGAAGGAGGTTTTAACTTTCTAGTTAAAAATTTTTCTGATGTACTCCGTGATAAAAGCGTTAGGTCTTCGTAAAATATCTAAATCAAAAAATAAAAAAGAAAAAAAGAAAAGTTTTTTATTAAATTTATGAAAGTTCTTAAAACAATTCTCTTTCAATTAAATTCGGCTTTCAGTTGATTTGGTGAAATAACATCGCACAACGCCTAGAAAATTTTAAACAATTGTACACAACATTGGGCCAATACCTAACCAATGATCAAACCTGCATTGGGCCAACATCGACTTTCAACGTTGGGCCAATGCATTACCATGCATTGGCCCAACATTGATCCAATGTAAGCTTGCTGTCTAGGATATATATATATATATATATATATATATATATATATATATATATATATATATATATATATATATATATATATATATATATATATATATATATATATAATATATATATATATATATATATATAGTGCCGTGGCTTCCCCAAAAATCTTTTATTAGGGTCCCAATTTGTTAAAAAACTTTCCACTGGGCCATACTAAAATAAAAAAAAGACTAAAAAGGCTTCATAAATTTTCAAAAGAACCCCTAAATTTGCAATTGGGCCCCCTAATTTAGCTAAATATTTAGGTTTTATATTTGAAACTGCAACAAGATCCTTGTAAGAAGCATTTAGCTGTAAGCAGATCTGTAAATGCTTCATACATAATTAAATCTACCACATTGTTTAATTTAAATGACCAGGAAATAATACCTTTGACATAATAAATCTGTAATAGTACTTTTTATTTTTAATGATAATTCCACAACAATAAACTAGTTTTTAAAGCTAAATTTCCGTTAGGAAAATTGATGAGTTGAGTCTCGAAAATTGACATGTGCTAAAAAAATATTTTTAAGTTAACTTTTAGATGAAAGGCATAATTTTTATGTGATTAACGCTTACTATTCAAATATGCACACTATTAGAGCAATGTAATGCTATAATTTATTTATTTTTTTATCAAAAAACAAAAAAACACTTGCGACTTTCAAAAATATTTGGGTCATAAAATGACCTTAATTTTTGAATTAAATTATCTCTAAGAATTTCAAAAAAATAATTTTGTTACTGTTGTTAAGCTGTGGTTCTACTTTTTGCAATAATCAAATAAAAAGTAATTGTATTTTAAGTCATCGGTTGAACGATGGATCCATCGAAGTGTATGTTCTTCCATAGAAGAA
Source organism: Hydra vulgaris (assembly GCF_022113875.1). Lineage (NCBI taxonomy): Eukaryota > Metazoa > Cnidaria > Hydrozoa > Anthoathecata > Hydridae > Hydra > Hydra vulgaris. The sequence goes on along the minus strand of NC_061166.1, from coordinate 43,606,624 downwards.
AATACACTTCAAAATATTTTGTCGGCATAAAACAACAAATCTTTTTTCTTTATCGATTATCGATATTACGAGTTCAGATATTGGAGTCCCTAACTTTAATAACAAGTCCCGTTTAAGTCGTCATAAAACCAATCACCTATTACGTGACGTAATTTAGGTTTTTTTTATCAAATCAAACTTGATCTAATCTTAAAATGCGACAAAAGAATTTATATTATTAATAAAATGGAGAACCGGGGCATCGATCCCCGTACCTCTCGCATGCTAAGCGAGCGCTCTACCATCTGAGCTAGTTCCCCTCGTTTAATCTTAAATTTATAAACATTATATTCATGTTATTTTAGGTTGAATAATTTAAATTGAACTTTTTTTACTTTTGATTTTAATTAATTAATTATAAAGTTTTACCACAAATTAACATTCATTATTATGTGTGATTGAATTTGAATTACTTATAAAACAGCCAAAACACTTAAACAATCTCCAAATCATATCACTGGTCATAAAAAATAGCTATTATTTAAATATATACAATATTTTGTATCGAAAAATTTAAATGTTCAGTTGGCATTTTGTGGTGCACAAGCTCTTTTAACTTGCAATATATATATATATATATATATATATATATATATATATATATATATATATATATATATATATATATATATATATATATATATATATATATATATATATATATATATATATATATATATATATATATATATATATATATATATATATATATATATATATATTATATATATATATATATATATATATATTATGAGTTACGTAAGTGCATTTAACAAAATAACATTAAGGTAAAACTTTCAAATTTTAAAAGTTCATGAAGTAAAACATTAAATTTCATGAAGTTAGCTAAAATTTCGTAAAACATTAAATTTCATGAAGTTAGCTAAAATTTCGTAAAACATTAAATTTCATGAAGTTAGCTAAAATTTCGTAAAACATTAAATTTCATAATTAAGCATTAAATTTCGTGTTTCTTTGCCATTAAAATTTTTGCTGACTAAAAAAAATGTCTTCGTTTTTTGAAATTTGCAGGCTGACTGGTCTGAAAGGTCTACATTTGCTGACTGACTTGTCTAAAAGGGTCAAATTTGCCGACAAAATAATTCATTGATGAGGGTCATTTCCCTCAGTCAGGGTTCCTCCCCCCACTCACTCCACTCCACAGAGTCTTTTTCCCACACCCTTCGCGCCGGTCTTGTTCAGGATTAATAAATAGGAGACGAAGATTTATTTAACACCTGAGGGCGAGCTGTGTTTATAGGGATCATTCATAAAGTACGTCACGCTCCTAGTTTTGTGACAAGGGACCTCCATGAATGTGACGTCACTATTATTATTTTAGTATGACAGTTTATGTCTTCTTCTTGCTCCGGCCAATTTTAATACATGAATGGTTTTTTCTCATTGTTAATTTAATTATACGGCAAAGAAAATATAATAATAATAATAATAAATAATTTCTACTATAAAACATTTTTAAAATATTACTTTTTAAATTATTTATTATTGTGAATCTTATGACATTATATAAACATTAGAGTTTTAGTTACATTTACATTTAAGCAAGAATATATAACTAAGTAAATATACAATATATAATAACTATGTTAAATCATAGTCATAGTATTTAACTAGTCTGGAAACGCGGGCCGTTTTCTATAGATTTCGTAAAATAACTTGAGCTTTAAGGGGTGACCGGACTGAGAGTGCATCAAATGTTTTTAAAATGACTTTTTGTAGCGCAGACTTTGAAAATTTGAATGAATTTGATGCTGTTTTTGCTGCTATTGAGTTGCTATTTGTTGGAGGCAGATCTCAATTTTAATTCAATCATTTGACAACCTAATTTAATTTATCCTAACCAAAGTGAAGAAAGAATATTTATGTGTTTGTTTTGCAAGAAACGATGTATATCACAAGGTAACTCGTCACCTCAACGCCAAGCATAAGGACAAGATTACTGATAAACATTTAGCAAAGAATAAAAGAAAGCAAAGATTATTTTTTATCCTTTTAGATTTTATAACTATTTAATCTTGATTGTAGAAAAGCTTGCTTTAGCTAAATGGTACTCTGCTACAAGCTGACATTAAAAATTTAAAATCAAGTATAAATATTTCAAGTATTTCAAGAAGAAATCATTACAGCTTAGTTCCTAGTAAAAATGTAACTGATTCATTTGATGGAAATGCTGAAATTTTTTACCTCTGATTAATCACTACTTATGCTACTTCAAAACATGAAAGAAAATATTTTTTAGAAAATATTTTTTAGAATTGATTCTACAAATTTTTTTTTGAAAAAAAAAATTCTTTCGTGTTTTGATGTAGCAAATTTTGTCTTTTTTTATCTGACTGGTACCTCTTTTCAATGATATTATAATGTTTAAGCATGTATCCCTCTACATTACTAAACAAAACATTCTATTATGACTTAGTGGAAATGTTTTTGGTGCCTCTAATTTTACAATTGATTTTAATTTTAACATGTTGTATCATGAGTAGTGTTTATCGTTTTTTGCTTGCATGATCATCAAACATTTTACATACAAGTTCGTAGATTGTACATTGCAAAATATAACCTTTCAAAATTTTAAAAAGTCAAACTAAATTGATAGATAAAGAACATCAATTAAAAAACCTCTATTTTGGAACAAGAACATTAAAGAGAAAGTGAGATGACTTGAACCAACTAAAACGGCTATTTTCATAACCACATATTTTTTTTAAATATTATTGGTGTATAACTAGCTCCTAGAGTAGTACAATAAATGCTTCATGTATATTTAATAGTTTTGAACAAATCTAACAACATCTTTTTTTTTTTTTATCATAACTTAACAATATATTACTACCACATTATAATACCCATGTAGCTAAATACATTACATTTCCAGCTACTAAAAATATTTTTTATTTTGTTATTATTGTCATTAAAAGATGGGTTTCTCTTGGAAGCACTAAGTGAATTAAACTTATTACTTAGGCAGCAAGGTTAACACTTTTAAATAAGTATTTTGTCAACTTTATATGCTCAAAAGTAAGTTTAGGTAAAATACAAAAGCCACATTCTTTGTCTTCAGAGAATATATAAGCAATATGGTATATTACATATATCTTTTTTTTTTCGTATGTTTTAAGTTGGATAAATCATATTTAAATAAGACAGTAAGAAGTTGTCTTATTTAAATGTGGTGGATTAGGTATAAACGAATCATTTAAAATGCCTTTTCAAAAACTTGCAATTTGCAAAAATATCATTGCAAGTTACAAGCAACAACTTTTAAAAAATTTAGTTTACAAATTGTGAAAAAAAAAAATTTGTATTCGAGCCTTTGATATATAAGCTATTTTTAAAGTATTTATTAAAATCCTGGCGGTTACTCACGGGGTTAGGGGAGGGTGGCATTTCTTAGTAAAAAACGGCTTCGTTTTAATCACACGTGAATCAAATACACCTCCGCCCATTTATTGTTAGTATGGCTCTTGTGAATAAGGTAGAAGTTCTACCGTAGGGTAGAATATGTGATATGGCGTTAGTAAGGTAAAATTTTCTACCAAGGTAAAATTTTTTATCTTTTACGGTAAAATTCCAGTTATTCAAACAAGTAATGGTTTTCAAGCTGACAAAAGAGGATACAGTAAGTCTCATAAGTTTCCATCACTTTTTGTTTCAAATAGTGTTAAAATAAATGATATAATGGCAAGATTGGCAGGAAGTTTTAAAGTTCATTCTTATGATCTCTTTTATCGATCAGCACAAACTTGTATATTTAATCGAATATGCAAAGTTCGACATCTCTTTTGCTTCTCAAGATATTTTAACAGCATGTACTATGCAATGACGTAAATAAATAATATAGTTTATTTACAATGACGTAAATAAATAATATAAAATTTGCTTTAACTCTTCATTTTTATTCTCCTCGTGCGTATAACTTTCTTCGGCCAATGTTATGTCTTCCTGCTGCCAGTTCAATATCACATTGGACATCATCTGTAAATTGTGATCCCGGTTTATTCCTTGATGTTTTTTCATATCTTGGCGATAAACAGAAAACAGATATTAATTTTAAGCATTGTGCTCTTATTATTGATGCTATGGCAATCAAAAACAGTATAATTTATGACAAAAGTTCAGGTCACTATATTGGTTTTTGTGATTTGGTAAAGATATTTCTGTATGTGAACCTGATACTCCAGCTACAGAGGCATTAATTTTTATGTTAGTTGGTTTGCAAGGACATTGGAAAACACCCATTGGTTATGTTTTATCAAATAAAGTTAAAGCAAGTGATTTAACATGTTTTATCAAAAATATTTTAGATGTGGCTTTGACATATGAACTTTGTATCAAAAGTATTACATTTGATGGTACTAGTACAAATTTAAATTCCGTTGTCCCATTTGGATGTAAGTTTGGCAATGTCATAGACAATATAGTTAGTACTTTTTTATATAACAACCAACTACTCCACATTTTCCTAGACCCATGCCATATGCTTAAATTAGCTAGAAATTCTCTAAATAATTTGGGTGTTTTTATTGATGATGAAGGCTGCTATATTAAATGGAGTTATATTAAAGCTTTGTTTGAGTTACAAGAGCTTGAAGGTTTAAAATTTGCAAACAAAATTTCAAGAAAACATATTGAATTTCATCGCCACAAAATGAATGTTAAGATAGCTGGCCAAAAACTTAGCAGCTCTGTTGCTGATGCAATTGAATTTTTAATGGTATCGCAGCATCCATCTTTCTTAGAAGCAAGTAGTACAATCCGTTTTATAAGAGTTATTGATAAATTATTTGACATGCTCAATTCCAGAAATCCAAATGGTAAACACTTAAGAAACCTCTATATCTAAATAATCAGCTTTATTGGAAAGATTTTTTAAACACTACGATTACTTATCTGAGCAAGTTGACTGATACATGGCATTCCATTGCTTTTACATCGAAGAAAGACATTTGTTTTAGGTTTAATTGTAGATGCTAAAAGCACTCTAAAATTATCCTTCGATCTGTTAACACTTCATGAGAAGCCATTTAAGTATGTTCTAACTTACAAATATTCCCAAGATCATCTTGAACTACTATTTGCTTGCATTCGTGGAAAAAATGGTTACAACAACAACCCTGATGTAGTGCAGTTAAAATCATCGTTAAAACGGATTCTTCTGCGAAACTCCATTGTTGGATCGAGTCATGCTAACTGCCTAATGTTTGAGCCATACTCTAATGGCTCTATTTTTTCTCTTAGTTGGAAAAAAAGGTTGTGTTCTGTTGATAATTTTGACCAAGAGGATATTGACTTTGAAGAAGTGTTTTTGTACTGCGATGAACTTCAAATGTCTAGCTACAAAGAAGCAATATTGGGATATATTTCTGGTTTTATAGTCAGAAACTTGATAAATACTATTTCATGTAATGTTTGTGCTCAATCATTAACTGATATTTTATCATTCCTATGCGAAATCTAATTCTTCGTTAAATAATGTGAAAAATCGTGGTGGTTTGTTTTTGCCATCAAGGGATGTTGTTTTTGTTGTAGAGATGTGTGAGAAAGTATTTAACTTCTTTATTAGTGGTAAAGATTTTAAAAATCCAAAAATAACCTCAGATAAAAATATAAAGCATAAGATGCTCCATCGTGTTAACAAATTAATTATTAAAAAAAAAGTCTTTAAAGGACTTGATAGTCACGACATAGAATTGTGGACTGAAAATGAAGATTTCCATTCCAGCCAGCTTGTTAGAAAGATATGTGAATATTACTTTAGAATTCGAATGTTCAGATATGCCCAGGACTATACCACTAAAGTTCTAAGTAAGTCGTCAATTGGTTTAAGACAACAAACAAATAAATTAATATTGTTCAAGGGTTTATGAATATTTCATTTTATTGTATAAAACTTTAATTAAAATAATAAAATATGTTATACGATGTTTTAGTTTGATGTTCTTGTTTGATGTCTTTAGTTTGATGTTTTAGTTTGATGTCGTCAATTGGTTTAAGACAACAAACAAATAAATTAATATTGTTCAAGGGTTTATGAATATTTCATTTTATTGTATAAAACTTTAATTAAAATAATAAAATATGTTATACGATGTTTTAGTTTGATGTTCTAAATGCAAATATGTTTTTAAATATATATTTTTGTGGCTATAAAAATAGCCGTTTGTTTTAGTTTGTTATAACAAACTTAACATGCTAACGTTAGCATGTCCAATCTTTGACTAACAAATATGTATGTATTGACTGTATGCTCACTAAATTGATCGTTTGTGATTCTAATCATCTTTAATTCCAAGAATAAGGACGTTAAAATTGCCAAAATCTTTTTATAAGAATGTGATCGCTAAAAGCTTTTTGCCCGATATAATAATGGCTTCCAACGCATTAAATTGGCTTCACTAAAAACGGCGAAGTTAGATATCTAGTTATTTATTTACATCATTGGTACTATGTTGTTAGAATGTTGAAAATTCCGTAATGATTTGTTTTTTGTTTTGTTTTAGAGGGGGGGGGGGGGGGTGCAGAAATATGTGACAGTTTGAGATAGAAAGTGGGGGGGGGAAGGGGATTGAAAATTGAAAAAAATAGCGTGACATATTTTATGAACGACCCCATATCATCAATTAATCATGTTGATTGAGCTAAATATGTAAATCGTATGCGTATCTGATGTCCAACTGTTATGTGTCAGTTTAAATGATGCAAGCTAAAGACAAAAAATAAATTTTTTATATCAGAATATCAGCTTTTACACTTAGTATATGGTTCTCACGGACTAAAGAATTAAACGCTTTTGCATTTCTATGGTTTTCATCTTCAAACAAGACCCGATATTATTCCCAAACTAATGTTTGTTCTTTAATTGTTATCATTTAAAGCCTCATGAAATATTTCAATATTTTTTCAGAGCACGATAAACTCATTTTTTCTGCAGCAATCTGTGTACAATCGCACTATATAATAACATAAAACTTCTTTTGGATACAGGTCCGACGACACGTGTTTTAAAGTGGGAGGGGGGCGCAAAATATCAATTTGTGAAAAAAATCCTTTATATCAAGATTTTCTTAAGAAAAAAAAAAAAAAAGTGGGAGACGTGTCTTTCTGGCCCCCGGGTGTTGTCGGCCCTGCGATATACTTATTAGAACATTGTATATAAACAATAATTTAGTAGTTAAATATTTAAATAAAAAGTTTTTTTTTTTAAAAATACAATTTAAAGTTTTTAATAAAATATTGTTTCCGTAATGTGAGTAGGGGAACTAGCTCAAATGGTAGAGCGCTCGCTTAGCATGCGAGAGGTACGGGGATCGATGCCCCGGTTCTCCAAAGCGACTATTTTTTTCGATTTTTTTGATAGTTTTGAACGTTGATATTTTTCATATATATTTAATTTTGATTATAAACGATATTTGATTTTGGTTAAAAAAAAAGGGTATTGGAAAATTATAATCCCAGCGGGCATTTTGACGTCCTAAGTACGTCCGTAAGACGTCTTAAGTCTCGTCCGTAAGACATCCTTAGTTGGTCTCAAATGAAAGGCTTGAGGACGTCTATTCCAGACGTCCTAAAGACGTCTTTTTAAGTTGTTTTAGAGACGTTTTTTGACGTCTTATGGCTTGTCTAATCTTAAAGAACGTCTTTTTCAGACGACCTAGAGACGTATGAATTTTACCAAGACATTCTTTTAAAAAATATATAAAAATGCAATGATTTACAACACAAACCTTACATTTGCCTTAATCTAGGCAAGGGAAGTTATAAAAAGAAATCAATGTAAATAAAGTGTAATTTGATATATTTAAAATAAATTAATAACCTTACAAAAAATAAGAATAATTTTTCAAACAAAGTTACATTTTTCAAATTAAAAACTAATAGGTAATGTGGAATATAATCGATAGAACATTATAAATAGAAGAAAATTGCTTAAAAATGGAAACAAAAAAATACAACAGTTAATTGAGCCATCATTGATCGAAATCCATATTAGTGGATGTTCTCTTTATTCGGTCAGAAGAATGCCTAATTACTTTCCCAATAAGTTGGATAGCATCCATTTTGGTTAAGTTTTTATTACACTTTAAAGCAGCTTCTAATAAAAACAACAAAACATGTTCCAAAAAGATCATAAAAAAAAAATACATGTCATGTATACATAAACTTGAATACATGTCATGTTCCATAGCCAAAGAAAACAATTTTTTTTTTTTTTTAAATTAAAACATCTTTTTTAATTTTTAATTAGTCAAACACATTAATAAGCTAATAAGAATACCAGTGACAGCGTAACATAGACTTGTCAACTCTTTAAACTTTTTTTTCTTCTTTAGACAATTCATGCTGTATTCTGACAAAATAGTGTCTGTTGGCAGTCTACATATATAAAAAAGAAGATAAATGCTGTACTGTCAGTCATAAATGTTAAAATTCAAACTTTTGCAAATTACTTACAAGAGCAAAATATTTTTAATTGTATCAGCTAGATTTTTACCGCCAATTAATGATAACTGTTTCACCTAAAAAAAAAACAATGTATAAGAAACATTGAAAATGTTAATGACAATTTAAAATAAATATTGTAATAATATATAACATATAAAAAATAAAGATGAAACTCATGTATACAAAAGTGATGTATTGGATATCTCCATTTGCGGATTTTTTTTTAAAACATTAAATTTATCTGAACTTTTATGTTGTTTAAAACCTTCTTCTGGATTATTAGACAACAGTGCAGTTCTATCTACTAAAACTTTTTTCATTTCAGCAAGTTGGGATATAAATTTTTTCTAAAACTCTGAAAAGTAAAATATATAAGTGAAGCCATATAAACAGTATATAAAATAGTAAATAGTACTTGCTATATATGGTTGAAAAGAGGTAGATTTAAACTGAATAATGCAAAAAATCTCAAGTTTCATGCTTAACCTTAAAAAAATATAGAAACAAGTAAAGTTCAAGAAAATTATAGGGTTTTTTTAAAATATATATATATATATATATATATATATATATATATATATATATATATATATATATATATATATATATATATATATATATATATATATATATATATATACATATGTAATAAATTTAAAACAATATTATACATTGTATAATATTGTTTTAAAGAATTCAAAGAAATATTCAAAATTTTTGAATATTTCTTTGAATTCTTTAAAACAATATTATACAATGATTAAAAAAAATGATTATGCAATATTATGCAATGATTAAAAAATCTTATTTGCCATTTATATGAAAAGTTCTTTGAAGGTTAAATAATTTGTACATGCACGTGCAATACAGAAGAGAAGAGAATGTGCAATACAGAAGAGAAGTTTTACAATTAGAGTCAGAGTCGCGATTTTGCTTAGCAACTTTGACTCACTTTCAATGTTGCAACTCCAACTCTATGACTACTAGAGTTGCAAAAAAAACCGTTTTTTTTTAATTGTGTTTTTTTTGCAAAAAAAACATGTTTTTTTTGTGTTTTTTGTGTTTTTTATGGTTTTTTTTGTTTTTTAGATTAAAAAAAAAATTATTTACTTTTATTTAATTTTTATTTTTATTATAAATGTAATATAATATATATTAATAACATGATATATGGTAAATATATAGTACATCATTTAAAAGATTTATTTTTAATTAATAACAGATTCTGTATTCTGGCTTTCTTGTTCATTAAGGTCTTCTATTGCCTGGCATATTTTTTTTTAGATTTCTTTTTTTTTTTTTAATTAAAAATAATTAATAGATTACAAATTGTTTAATATAAATGTTTTTTCATTAGACAAAGTTAATCATCGCGTTATTTTTATTTACTTAAATATTGTTTGAATAAATAAAATTTTAGCTATCTAATTGCAATAAAATAAAGAAATTAAATATTAAAAATTTAAAAAAGTAATATACAAAAGTAAATAAAACATTAAAGTAAATTTTATTTAACAGTTGGTTCATTTTTGTATTTTGCAATGCAGTGTTATTTCATTCATTTTTATGAATGAAATAACACTGCTAAAATAACATTTTTATTTCCTTCATTCAGTAGTATTATACTTACAATCAACTAGTAGCTAATAGTATAGTTTTTTTGAGATTTATTTAAAAAATTACTTTTTTAAATATTTAATAATGTTTTTTTTTAATATTGGTGATTAGTTTGTAACAGCTATTATATAAGTTAATATGCATTTTATTAAATAGAAAACATAAGTTTTTTTTTGTAGGTTTAAGGGCACTGGAACTGTTTCAAGTATTATTATTATCTAAAATTTAATGAATACTAAAAAAAAGCAAAAAAAACTATAAAAAACATGTTTTTAGAACCAGTCTGTTTTTTTTGCAAAAAAAACGTGTTTTTTTTTAAAAAAAACACACCGTTTTTTTTGGGGTTGCAACTCTAATGACTACGCAACCTCAATTGCTCTGTTCTTTAAGAGCATTGCAATTGCAGACATCACTCTGTTTGGAGAATATACTAACATAATTTGTACATACAGGCCTTGTTTTAAAGCGTTACGCCTAGAGCGATTTACGTACGCCTTAAGCGCTTTTTACGTACTGTTTACGAGCTGTTTTGGTTAAGCTACTTTTTATCATTTTTTAACTTTTAAATTAGCGGTAACATAAAAGAAGTAATTTATTTTCAAAAAAACCACATTAACTTTTAAATAACGATATGTAAAGGTATTTATTAAAAAAAAGAATTTACTTTAAAATTAATTGTTGTAACTTTTCATCGCGATATATCTTTCCTTTTTATAGCAATTAATTTGACGCTAAACTTTTTATCCAAATATTTAGCAACATGAAAAATTGTTTGTCAATCCTTAACTACAAATTTTTTGCAATTATTATTTATTCTTTTAAACACCCAATAATTACATAAACTATAGGTAAAAGTATTAAAAAAAACAAAGCACATTTAAGTATTTTCTTGCATCGTTCTTGGAATGTTTTCCTCCATCAGCGTTCTAAATACTTCTCTTTGTTCCTTTAAATTCCAGTGTTGGAACGATTGTTTTAAGATCGCCGCAACATTGGCCTCCAATGCTTCCTGAGGGCGTGCAATTATAATTTTCTTACCCTCGATCATAAATTGGAGCATGTTTATATCAGCTTTCTTACACATTATCATTACCTCACCCGAGGTAATGATAATGTGTAAGAAAGCTGATATAAACACCTGAGGTAATGATCGTTGATTCATTAAAGGCATCTGAGTCCGTATAATCGAGTAACATATGGGGTTGTTTAAAAGCCTGATAAATAGATTTAACTTGTTGCGAAAAAGAATGTCTGACACAGCGTCTACTTTGAAATAAGAATGTAGATAATTTCTACTTTGCTTTGAAATATTAAAGAAGGATTTTAAGACAGATCGTCCAGCTATATCAATGCTATTTAGAAGCTTATTGCTGCTTCCACACAGTTCTAATCCGTATAACAACGTTGGAACAGCTAAAGAATTAAATAAATGAACTATGGTAGCAGGCTGGCAAAAGCGAAGTCCATTTCTTATAAGACCTTTTGCAACAGATAAAAATTGCGTTACACGTTCAGTTATATTTTGTTTTTGGAGTGTTGCTGTCATTTTTTTGTTCTTATTATCCCAAAGGAAACCAAGATGTTTTAGATTGTTTTGAGGCTTGATAGGATCACCGTTAATATAAATAACGTTAATTAAAATCGAACTTATTCCAGATATTAGAAATTCAGTTTTTTCTGTATTCAGTTTAATAAAGTTCGATAGTCCATACTTTTGAACAATGTTAATAAGGCTCTGAAGACCAGATATAGTGGAACTTTGTAAAACTATATCATCAGCATATGCAATGATACCTGTGTATACACCATTTATTGAAGTTCCAACTTTTGATTCTGAAACAATTTTCTCTAGAAGGTTCTCTGTGTAGATATTGTAGAGATGAGGCGACAGTATGGATCCTTGACGCACTCCCTGAGACAGCCTAAATTTGTTTGATGTACATCCAAGATATGATATATTAGAAGTTCCTGTTTGATATAGTGATAATATTGTATGAACTATAGATAATGGGATTTTTTTCTGGTAATAGAGTTTCTCGAATAGTAATTCCCAATTACAACTGTCAAAAGCTTTGTTGGCGTCTAGACTGCATATATATAGCGGTGAGTTATTATGATTATAGTGCTTTATTGTTTCACTCAGAAGAAATTCTGCGTGGAGGGTAGAGCTGTTTTCTTTAAAACCGAATTGATGGGAGTGACTTTCTGTTATATCTGGACATATGTGTATGATAAGATATTCGAGAAGTTTTGTAAAAATTGGTATAATGCTGATTCCTCGATAGTTATTTGGATTTTCTAGTGATGTTTTATAAGACTTGACTAATGGGATAATTTTGGCGGTTGATAAACCGTGTGGAACCTTTCCATTTGTTAACATATTGTTATAAAACGACGAAAGTAAAATAAGAAGATTCTTGTTGTGAGAGTTTTTAAGATGTTCGGCACTGATTTCATAGCAATCGTAAGATTTATTATTTTTAAGCTTTAAAATACATTTTTCAATATCAGCTGTCGAGATAACTTTTGAATTAGGCTCTTTACTTAAATGTGGAATTTGGAGAGGATTGAACTCGTTATTTGTATATTGCGGTGTATTAAGTAGTTTTTGGAAATGATGACTAAATTCTTCGACGATTTCGTTTTTGTTCTGCAATTTATTAATTGTAAAGAGTCGATTGTTAGTATTTTTTTTGATTTTTCGAATATTACCCCAAAACCTTTGAGGATTTGTATTGCGTAAGTGTTCTATATTTTTAGTTTTTTCGTGAATTTTTTTGTTATGTGCCGCTTTTACAGCTTTACGAAAGTTTTTTCGGGAATAAATAAATCTTTTGTAGGATATACATTCTGTTGACTTATTATAGCCTGATTTTTGCCATTGTCTAAAGTGAAAGGAGAGATTATCTTTAATTTTTTTAAGCTCAGGTGTCCACCAAGGTTTCGAGTACTTATAAAATTCTTTTTGTCCGAAACATTGTTTAACTGCCAAGAGAGCTGCATTTTTTATATATAAGCATGTTTTTTGAATTTCTTCTTCTATTTTATCTTCCTTAAATGCGTAACTAGTAAATGCTTTTGATAGATTGAGATTATAAAAGTCAATAAACCTTTCGTTATTCCATGCATGTTTTGGTATTGAATTATATTTTTGCATTATATTATTTATTTCGTGTGATAAGCCGGTACCTTCAAAGTTAATATTCGTAGACACCGGAAGGTGATCACTAAGGTTAAGCGGTGAAGATTGCATAACTTGACAGTTTGTAAAACATAGTTCTGTCTGTTTATAGGATGCAATATGGTCAATGTAAGAAGAATTAGAAAGAGTTTTATGTTGATAGGTATAAGTAGGCCCAGCACCGTTGATTATATCGACAAAAGCGAGCTGATTTGATTCAATAAAATTAGTGAGATGTTTTGAGAAATTGTTCCTAGTTTTGTTTTTACGAAGCTCTGAATCATATATTTTATATGGAAATGACTGAAAGTCTCCGGAAATAATACATTCTCCTTCATCCTCATAGTTGTTCATTATTGAAGTGATTGTTTGTAACTGAGAAGAGTATTTTGCGTATGATTCGTTATTATTACGACAAGATGAAAGGTAAACACCAATAAAAATTAAGTTACGATTGTTAAGTGTGCCTTTAATAGCAAGAATGTTTTCATCTTCATGTATTATGTAAAAAGACGACCATTTTTTTCGTACCATAAAAGCATTTCCTCCATATGGTCTACCGTGTGTATTTTTTTCTGCCGCATGAAAAAAAACTTTGTGTGTTAGTAATGCAATGTTATTTAACAAAAAACTCTCAATATTTAAAAGCCAATGTTCTGATATAAAAATAATATCGAAAGACTTTAACAACTTAGAAATATAATATGAATTCGATTTAAAGCTTTTGACAGTTATATGCACATAGCGTAATATTTGTGTTAGTTACATTTAATTCTTTTTCTCCCATTATGATTTCAATTTTTATTGTTGCATAAATGCTGAAGAGTGGTGTAAGAATTGTGGCAAATGATTTTCGGTATTTTGATGTGGTTTTTCGATTGTTAGTGCTTCTCGCCGCATTCTAAACGGTTTAACAATAATGTTGTTATCCCAAACATCGGGTTTAAGTACCATTCCTTTTTCAGTACTATTAATTTTTACTTTGAAAGAGCGGTTGTACATGTTTTCTCTATTAAGCTTTATGTCTAAAGGAGTAATACCTATTTCTTTATTCATGTAGTTTGATAGATCTTCTTCGGATATGGAATTACAAACTCCGCCTACAAATATATATGATTCTCGAATAATACGTTTGCCCGCAATCGAGCTTCTGTTGCTAGCGACTTTGTTTCCGAAAACGGGTTCTTTTTTTTGCTTATCCATATGGCTCTTATTAACTTTATTATTTTTTCCTACCACTTTGAATTCTTGATAGTCTGTTACACAGTCTTTTTCTTTTTCTGGTTTCCGGTTATTTTGTTCCGGGTTTTGCATTTTAACCACGGTAGCGTAGGAATCTCTAATTTTATTTTTTCTATCGATATATAAACTTGAAATCTCTGTGCTGGAGTGTGCAGTAACTTCTTCCAGCGTATTTCTTTGATTTGGGGAATGATATTTTATTGAATTTGAAACAATAGATTTTATATTTTCTTGCGATTTATGAGGTTCACAATTACTTGTGTTGTTAAATTGTGACGCACATTGATTTTTCACGATTTCGTTATTTGTTTTTTGTAGTTCGTCGTATTTTACCTGTAATAGATGCAAATCTGCCATAATTTTTTTATTTTCTAATTGTAATGCTTTTAACCGATCAATAACTTCTTTTAAAATCAATGCCATATTTATATCTGGCGGTTGATACATTTGTTGACTAGCTTGTTTGGAGTTAGAAATCAATTTAATAAAGTCTTTATGAAGTTGATTTTCCGCTAAAGAAATCGACATCAGATAAATATCATCAAGACATGTTAATATCTTATACCGTTTTCTCAGATTTTTTTTAACGGGATCTTCCGCGTCTAGAATAATGTTTAGCAGTGAGAACTGCTCTATGTCAAAACGTTCCAATATTTCTTGAAATAATTCCACTCTTAATTTGAAAACTTCCGCCTCCTTAAATTGAGAAAACCCATAGATGATTACATCCCTTGGATGTGAGCAGATTTCCTCTACATTTATAATATAGTTCTCTAAAATATTGTTACTTGACTGTATTGTTAAAAACAACTCACCAATTTCTCTTGGCGCCATATAGCATAAAGTTTAAATACATTTACATACAACGAAGCGTGCTCAAGAACAGCTGCTTATTTACGCAATAAAACAAGAGTTTTTCATGTTTTTAATAAAAAGTTTGTAATGTAATGTTTGTAAATGTAATGCAATTACAGTAATTGCATTACATTAGTAACATCAGTTACATTACATTACATTACATTACATCCACCCGATCCTAAGTAAAATTTGTCGATCTCATCGAAATAAAATATCTCTGTGTTTTCCGATCTCATCAGCCGTGTATTTGCCACACCGCCACACATGTGATATTATTTTTCGATGTCATCGAGTTATGTTTTTTACGTATAAACCTAATATAATAATAAGGCTGGAATTTCGTAGCGTTGGAATTTCGTAGCGAAGGTTTTAATTTATTTAAATGGCGTCTAGAAGTTCACGAAGCTTTCGAGCTCGAAGAAAAGTTACTATTAATGTTGTTGGAGAATACAAAAGAAAAGTTACAAAAAATTGGTACGGTTCTAACAATGCTGAAACTCAACCTTTAAAAAAAAACAAAGGTATATTTAAAATTAATTTGCACTTACATACATAAACAAACATTCTTATTAAGAATGTTTATTTATGCATTTGTTTATTAATAATTAGACACATTCAAGAATGTGTGTTTATTCAAGGTCTTAAATACAACATTTTTAAGAATCTTAAGAATGTGTTTATTCAAGATCTTCATTCATTCACATTCATGTCTAACTATTAATTAAGCAACAATAAGGAACATATATAAGGCTTTATATATATAAGGCTTTATATAAGGCTTTATATATATATATATATATATATATATATATATATATATATATATATATATATATATATATATATATATATATATATATATATATATATATATATATGTATATATATATATATATATATATATATATATGTATATATATATATATATATGTATATATATATATATATATATATATATATATATATATAATATATATATATATATATATTTATATATATATATATATATATATATATATATATATGTATATATAGATATATAGATATATATATATATACATATATATAATATATATATATATATATACATATATATATATATATATATATATATATATATATATATATATATATATATATATATATATATATATATATATATATATATATATATATATATATATATATGTACATATATATATATATATATATATATATATATATATATATATATATATATATATATAATATATATATATATATATATATATGTATATATATATATATTATATATATATATACATATATATATATATATATATATATATATATATATATATATATATATATATATATATATATATATATATATATTATTGTTATTATTGTTATTATTGTTGTTGTTATTATTGTAGTTGTTGTTATTATTATTATTATTATTAATTGATGTAACTGGTATGAACCAGTTACATCAATTATATTTTACTATAACATCTGATTTATCTGATCGCTGCTCATCCAGCAATCAAGACCGGCTTTAAAACTGTTAACTGTTTCTGAATTAACCAAATTGTTCGGCAAGCTATTCCACAAATTGGCTGATCTGTTAAAGAAAAAGTTTCTGCGATGAGCTTGCTTAGTGAATTATTTTATATTTTTAAACCGGTGACCTCTTGTTTGATTTTGTTGAAAATTAAACTTTACTTTTGTTTCTAATTTGTTGAAACCGTTAAAGATCTTAAAAAGTTGAATCATGTTTCCTCTTTTTCTTCTATTTGTCAACTTAGTTAAGTCAAGAGCCTTTAGACGATTCTCATAGTAAATTTTCTTGAATGATAGTATTAGTCAAGTTACACGATGTTGAACTCTTTCCAATAAGTCAATTTCACCCTTTTGATTCGGTGACCAAACCGGTACAGCAAACTCTAATAGTGGCCTAACAAAAGATAAGTAAAGTGATCTCAGTAGTCTAATATCTAAATGAACAAAACATTTTCTAATCATACCCAGCATTTAATTTCCTTTGCCATGATATAACTTGATTTTTCCATTTTAGATTGTTTGCGAAAATTACTCCTAGATCTCTTTTACATTTAGAAATATTGAATTTTACAGGCCATTCTTGATTCCACTTGAAAGATATATCAAGATCTGCTTGCAAAGACACTGTTTGTAGCAAATTATTTCAGTCATTTGTAGCAAATTATTTCAGTCATTATTTTAGTGTCATTAGCGTACAACATAGATAGGTTTCAGGAAAATCGTTTATATATAGCACAAACAAAAATGATCCATTTTACTGACCCCTGTAGCACACCGCTGATAATTTCTAAATATATATTTATATATATATATATATATATATAAATATATATATATATATATATATATATATATATATATATATATATATATATATATATATATATATACATATATATATATATTTACATTAAATAAAAAGTATATGTATATATATATGTATGTATGTATATATATATATATATATATATATATATATATATATATATATATATATATATATATATATATATATATATATATATATATATATATATATGTATGTATGTATTAACAGATGTTGATGACGATGAGGTGTCTACCAGCAGCTCTCAGAACTACGATAATAATATAGTTATCAAACAATCATTTTATAAGAGATTACAGCCTCCATATAATGATATTACGAGGAAAAAGGCAGAAAATTGGTGTGCATTAAAAAAACAAGCAATAGGTTTAAAGTTGCAAAGTTCATCTGTATCACTGTTAGCAACAAGATGCACTGATAATGAAACTGGAAAAAATACTGAACCCTTGTTAAACATACCTTGTTGTATGTGTGATAAGGATGACTCTATAGATCAATTAATACAGTGTCCGGATTGTTCTTTTATTTGGTATTGCCGTGAGTGTTGGGAGCATTATCACCAAAAACTTTCTCTTTTTCATAAAGCTCGTGTTTGGTGTTCACAGGTATGTAATATATTCTTGAATTTAAATTTTCAATTCTAATATTTTTTAAATTTGTTAGAATTTCTAATTTAAAATTGTTTCTAACCATATTAAAGTTAAAAGAATTAAACCAGTTATCTTGACTTTTAATCAAGGTTGGGTATTTTAAGCAATATAACTGTGCAATGCGAGTCATCAAGTCCTCTTCTTGTAAATGTGTAAATTCTTTGAACAAAGAATTGATTGTCTTTGATTATTCAGGTACTATGTTTACTTTATTTTTAACTTATTTAAATAATTTCAATTAATTATATTTTCAATATATATATGTATATATATATATATATATATATATATATATATATATATATATATATTATATATATATTGCTACAGCAAAAAAGTGCACAAGCAAAATTAATTTTCATAAAAAATATTTTGTTAATTTAATAAATCTTTTTTTTAACCGAATATTGTATAATATTTAAGTAATATTGAATATTGTGTAATACAAAGAATTTTTCATTCAATTTAATTCAAGAAATTATAAAAAAAATAGTTATAAAAAAAGTAAAATTTAAATTCACTTTTTTAAATGCTGCCGAGGTGAATGGAACTTTTGAGGTACAGACCTCAAGGCATTTCTTTGCTGAGACCGAAAAGGCTGACTTTTGAACAATGTATATATA
>NC_061166.1:43576491-43586562 GCF_022113875.1 Hydra vulgaris | reverse complement strand
AAATTGAAAAAATTATGGAATTTTTAAAATAATCTTCAGAAAAATTTGTATTAAGTATGACTTTTCATGCGTTAATAAAGTTTTATTCAATATCTTTTCATTTGCAAAATTCAAATAAAAAAATGTTTAGACTTTTAAGAAATTGATTTTTTAAAATTTTATCTAAAATTTCTTTTTTTATGAAACACCATTGGCAGGCAGGAAGTTTTGGCCAATATCCTGGAAAGAGTTCCTCGAAAGTTCTTGTTTTCATATTTTTTCTATGGAAACCCAGATATAGCTTTTAGTTGGTACTAGTTTTCTTTCATGTCCTACTTTATAATCACAACTTGTCGTGGTAATTTTTTAAAAATCCTTTAGTCATTAAATTTAGTACATTTAATTATAATATTTGTTGTACTTCAGTTAAAATGATTTTATTTACAATTTTTGGTAATAAAGGAAATTAATAAATTAAATTTTAAAAACAAAATAACAAATGAAGAAATTATAACTCTAATGAAGAAAACGAAAGACCACTGTCTATACCAGTTATCATAAAGTTAGATTATAAATAAACATTATAAATTAATAACCTATAACCACAGAATTAAGTTTTCCTTCAATCAAATAAAAGATTTAGAGTCAACCCTTAAATTATTTTGATTTGTACATATTGCTTTTACAAACTACTATTTTTGATTTTTCATACGTACGTATAATTAAAACATTTAAAATGTACTTTAGAGTAGACCGGTGCACGTTGGCCTGCTTTTTTCTCTTTGACGTGTAACTTTTTAGCTTTTCATTTTTTAATCAATTATTTGTAGAGAAAGGTTAACAAGACCCAAGACTACCAAAAACTAACATTATAAAAAATTCGTAATAGTTTGCAGTATATTTTAAATTGCTTTTGTAAGATCATGTTTGATGGGCCAGTCTCCCCGCTATCGGGGTAAGTTGGCTCATGGGTATAAAATGGGTCAAGCCTAATTTTTAAAATATTTTTTTTTTCGCACAACTATATATTTTATCTATATTAATAAAAAAAAAATCGAACTAGAAATTTAAAGTGTGTCGGACCTTACATACTTTATAGTATAAAACCCTCTAAATAATACAAAAAACATAAAATTGATATTAAGTAAACAGCTCAAGTTTGATTTTTCTTTTCAAAACATTTCAGATTACAAAATATTATTATTAGAAATGCACAAAAAACCATTTAACAAAAAGTGTTTTTGTCGAAGATCGGTTTTTATATATGGCCAACGTGACTCTTTTATATACTAAAATATTCCTTAAGTTATAAGCTTAAAATTTAGCATTAAGATAGTTCAGTACTGTCAAACAACAGGCATATTAACGGCAAACAAACGTTAAAAATGTTTCACGCTTTCAAAATTCCAAAAATGATCCAATAAGTATGAATTTATTTGGAAAGAGGGTTGAATACTTGTTTGGACCAACATAACCCTTTGGCCAACCTGCCCCGGTCTACCATATTTTACATACTTACATATAATTAAACCTTATTTTTCAACATACAGATGTCTTTTTAAAACGACTTTTTAAATCGATTGCCGTTGGATTATTTCAATGTTTTTGCGAACACTCGTTTTAAAATTTCATTAATTATGATCCGTCCAAGTTTATGTTTCATAGTAAATTATATGTAAAAAAAATAAAATTAAAATAAGATAGAATCCAGAAGACTTGGAACTTTCAAATTTTGCACATAGGGGTCATCCATAAAGTACGTCACGCTTCTAGGGTGAGGGGGGGAGGAGACATTTGTGACACTTTGTGACATGGGGGAGGGAGTGGGTTACGATAAGTGTGATATCACAAAAAAAAATTTGACAGCTGTCAGCTGTCAAAATTTGGACAACCCTGACACCAAAAAAATTTTTAGCAACTTTATTACTACCTATTTAGTGATTAAAATAAGGAAGTATTTTTGTAACACTTCTTATATTTATGTGTTTTGCCGTGTTTTTGAATACATAACAGATGTTAACAAGTGTGCTATTTTGAATGTATGTTGTAGAAGGCTTTCCAAGCATCATTATCAATCAAGAGTTAAGGGTTTTTGTTGGTTTTTTAAGTTTCTTGCAGTAGTTGTACTTTTAAAGAACATTTTTCAAAACAAAAACAATTCTATTATAAATGATAAAATATACTTACTTTTGCTTTACAAAGAGATTAGCAAATATTGAGAATCAATGTAAACATCTATAATGAACATGCCACAATCTTTTTTCTAGCAATACTTATAAATTAATTGCCTTGTAAAGTAAAAGAAATGCTGCCATGGAAGTTATAAGAATAAAGAAAATTATTTAGATTATTAAATTGATTGTGGTATATCTATGATTGTTGTACCTAATACTGTGATTCTCAAAAGTGCGTAAAAGTATGCCAAATATGTCCCGTCTGGATTTCAACTATGGCCAGACAGGAAAATGTCTTTTTTAATCATTTAACTTAAAGTGTTACAACATGTTGTAACATTTTAAGTTAAATGATTGACAACAAATCAGTGATTTTACTGCGTATGTACTTTATAGATGCCCCTTTGGTTGGAAAAAAAATTCTAAAACCTTTTATTTTCTAAACAATATTGTAATGTTTACTTTACAAATATCTGATGAGAACTTTAATTTATTAATAGTTATTATTAATTTCGACAATATGTTCTAAAATTTTTTTATTTTTATAAAAGTTAAAAAACTTTTTAAAGTTAAAATTTTGCTATTTTGCGCGGTGATTTTTATAGAGCTTAAATCACTTCAGAACTTTTGGTTTAAATTGAATTAATAACTCTGCGAAAATTTTGATATTTTCCGAATTTTTTAAGCTAAATTTAGGTTAGTGTAAGTGATAGACGAACCTAATTAGGTCTAACTTAGCGGTATTCCTGCATTTCCTTTTAGCGAAACTTAGCAAGTACTTTTAATATTCATGATATTGTATACCGAAACACAAAACAAGGGCGGATCTATTTAATTGTGTGTGTGTGTGTGTGTGGGGGGGGGGGGGGGAAGAGGGATCGCAAGGGTTAGGGCTAGAAATCAAAAACATTTTAAAATCGCCCCCTTACTAAATGGTCCGGATTCCCCGTTAACACAAAAAGAATTGTAATTTAAGCGTATAAAAAGTCAACACTATCAAATTTAAAGAAATATATAATATAATGTATGTTTATTTATATAGTATAATATATATATATATATATATATATATATATATATATATATATATATATATATATATATATATATTTAACTATAATGTATATAATATAATCTATGTTTCTTTATACATTTTATATTATTTATAACATATATTTTCTTAACTATAATATATATAATATAACCTTAGTTATCAAACACAAATAATTAACAATAACACAAAAACCTTTAACAATTAAAAATTAAATTATATCAAAATTAAAAATATCAGATATAACTTTATAATACTAAACCGACAAGTTTATGTCCCAATTCATTATTTTTATGAGTTAAGAGCGTTTAAAAATTAAGCAAATATAAAATACGGAATGCGAAAATTTCAAATGAGGTTTAAATACTAAAACGAACTCAAATAATCAAGACAAAGAAGAGGATTTGAACAAAATTAAAATACATTTATAAAATAAAAAAATTTAAAAATTGTTACTTAATTGAAGGAAGTTCGCCTAAACATAATCGTGATCCATACAAACTTCATTGGATGTTATTACAACTTGTTCTGGAATAAATAAATAAATAATCCAATATCAAATCTAACAAAAGCATTATTAATATAAAATCTTTTTTTTTTAAATTTTCTTATTGTTTCATTTATGGTTTTAATGCCCTCGTCAGGGGCGGATGCAAGATATTTTATGGGTGTTGCCTTGGCTTCTTAAGTTCATAAATTAGAAACTAGACATTACTTGTGTAACTGATTTAACGAAGTGCACCTAAGAGAAGGTAAGCCATAGGACTTTGCATTCAACCTGCAAATTATCATGTGGCCTAATGTCATGTGGGTTAAAATATCAAGTGGCCTAATATCATGTGGGTTATTTCAGCTTTATTTATAGCGTTTCGAAGCACTACCGAGGAGAGCTAGTTTCTCAAAACATGATAAAAAGCAGAATGTTTTTTTTTAAAGGCAATACATATTTTTTCAAGAACTTACATATAAATATTAGTATACTATAAATTACAATATAGTAATTTTCATATAATGAAAGGGTTTATTTATAAATTGTTGAAATATTATGGGTGAAACATGGGCATCATAGGATAGCCCCCAGATCCCTGGGCATTAAAAGACACTAATTTAAAAATATAGTCTAAAAAAGAAGAAAACAGACTCTTGCCTTATTTGGCTAAGCACAACACAAAATGTATTCAAATGCTGTAATGATATATAATAAAGATGGCATACTATAGGCTTTAACTATACTTGTTGTGTCCATTGTTTACAATTACCCTGAAGATTATTACAAAGGTGACATGAAAAAGCTTCAGTTACAGCTAGAGTGAAAGTTCTTGTATATTGGAGAAAATCGGATAATTAGAATGCTATCTATGCAGGCATGGATGCAATGAACACGGATGCTAAAACATGATTAGGAATAAGATGAAGATAATAAATGCATCATTTATAAACATAAAACAGCTAATTATTAATTGTAATTGTAATGGTAATCCTTTGATTTATTACCATAAAGTATTAATAAATCTAATATCACATTAGCATACAGACAATAACAAATAAACAAATAGTTCATTAAAAGAAAAGAAAAAAAATACTAACCTGCATCAGAACAAAAAGCAGACTGAACATCTGACAAATTTAATTCGTTTACGTTTGAGTTTGATATTCTCACTGGTTGAAATTCACAATCTAAAAAGTATTTTTTTTTTAATTATCTAAAAAAGCAACAGCTTTATACAAATTTAACAAAGAAATGATATAAATGACAGATGTCCTTATCATGACATGAAATTGATCTTTCAGTTCTGATGTAAAACAAGTTAATACCAGGAAAACAATCAGGTTTTATAATTAACTCCTTCATAGTGTCAAAGAAAGGTCTTTATAGAAACCTGTGGAGACCTATTAAAACAAAGTTTTGTGTTTATGTTTCCTGAACATTAAACTTAAAAATAAATAAAACTACCTATTTCTGTTGATAATAATTCAGTATTAGCAAACATAGAAGACTCGATTAAGTCGCTATTAACTTCCGTTGCTAAAGATTAAAAAATTGTAAACAAAAATCGAATACAAAATTAAATGTAGAATTATTTAGAAAAGTAAAAGAAAAACTGTAATGACTTACAACATAAATGTGTTTCAAATGAATTGTATTCCATATGCAATAAACCTTTAAAAGAAGCATATTGTTTGAATTGTTTTAAATAACAAAATATAAAACTATTTTATTTCTTTTAGTGTCTTAGATAAATAAATTTGAAAGCAAGTTAATTCAAGCAGAATATTTCTAATTTTATAATAAATATAACAGTATCGACTAAAATAATAAACTTATCAAAGTATTATATACTATTTATATATTATAAAATAAAATTCCACTATGTCTTATGCCCATCATTTACTTAATTTTGCAATTCCAGATTGGAACCCACATTTGTTGAAGGTTGAACAACTTATCAGGGTTGTGAAAAAACTGTTCCTTTTTTTAAAAACCGAAAAGCATGGGTTAATAACAACAACAAAATAACAACAACAACCTTGGTTTAAATTGATCTTATTTAAAAACGGTTTATATAGTTATACTTTTAAATTAAAAAAAAAAATCATTGCAAATTTTACTTGGGTAAATTATATTCTTTATCAATATTACTGTTATTTTTCGTTGAAATAACTCAATACATCATTCCATAAGTTAAACAAATTCATTTGATTCCAGCACTAGAAACTGGTACATTTAATAAGCAATGTTAAGTAACAGCAGGGTTTTCAAAAAAACCCAAAAACTATTAATTTAGTTTAAACCAACATTTTTAAAACCATTCAGTTAAAACCATGCAACCCTGCAAATTATTGAGCTAGTACACCTCAGAGCCACAAAGACATAAGACAAACTAATCACAGAGAGATACTTCAATGTGAAAAATACACCAATTTTTTTAACTAACTGCAATCTGACAATCAATGACTTGTACTATGTCAATATTTTTACTTTTGTTGTAACAAATATATACTAGTACTACTCTAATATAAATGCTATGTAAATATTATTCATACTTTGTACAATATAATTAAAAAAAACTAACTTGTCAAGTCAAAAACAATATTAATTTCATTTTGATTTTCAACAATGTTAGCTAACAAGGCTGTTCCCATTGATGATGGATATCTTAAAACCTGTCCATCAGGTAAGCCATGAGCACTAATAATAGTGGGAACATATTTCTTGTATGGAATATGACATTTTCGAAATCTTTGTTGCAAGTGTTTTGGCAAAGCAAGTCGACTAATTTCTAATAATATTTATTAGATTAATTAAGAAATAGGAAAAAATTAAAAAACAAGCATTACAAATGTAAAGTTATACCATATTTTTTATTCAAAATATCTGCAACTTTAGTACATAATTTATTTTTTTCAACCATTTCCTTATTGACTATTGGAGCTAAAATTAAAAATGAAGCTTTTAACTTTATGTTAAATTATTGTGAACATATACTAGTACCTTAATAATTTAAATACCTTTCAAAAATTCAGCAAATTTAAACTGAAAGTTTAATTCTTCAGAATTTAGTAAAAATTGGCACCCTCTTTCGGTTGCAGTTACAACAGGAGCACCACCATGAGCAAGACAAGTAACCGCAACAACATCATTGCCCATATTTGCTAACTCTTCCACCTAAATAAAAAATATATAAACAAGTTATATAAAGGGTGCGAAACTTTTAGAAACTATTATTTATAATAATTTATGGTAATTAATTATAATTAAAATAAACATACAACTTTTTTCAACTGTTTTAACAACTTTTTAGATTTAATTTCTTTTTCTTCTTTAGTGAGAGGAAGTAATTTGTTTCTTTGTAATAAAGCTTTCTTGTTCCAGCTTTCTTTTTCATTGTTTGTTAACAACGACCAGTTATGACCAAGATTTTTGAAACAAAAATTTCTGTTATCAAAATCTGAATCTAGTTTAATAAACAATTATTGATAGAGTATATATTAATATAGGTAAAAACAATTGTAAAAACAATTATCAACAAGTATACAATACATTCGTTACAAAAAATATTATTTTAAATAAAATAAACATTAAATTTTTTAAATTTAAAACAAGTTGAATATGTATAACAATGAAGTATAAAAACTAAATTTCCAAGATAATAACAAAAAAATAATTAAAAGACTTTTTGAAAAAACAAACCCACAAGCTATCCAATATCAAAAAGAAAAGTTGGTTTAAACAAATAAGTTTGACAAAAAAGAAGAGAAAGTTGATGAAGAATCCATATTGAGTAAACAAAAAGAATATAAAGATAATTATTATAATAATAGTAAAGATTAAATTTACTGCAAAAAATACCTTCCAATGACAATAACTGGTTTTGTTTCCATAAATCGTACCCCCTTAGCACCTGAGTATTTATAGACACTTTTTTTCTTTTTTGTTTAACACTAAAATCCACATCTGATTTTCGGCTTTTTGCTTTGTGCCTAGCAATCCAGCTCTAAAAAAATGTAATATGAGCTTAGATGATTAAAATCTATATTTATGGTTTAACAATTAATATTTTATTATAAATTTCATACTTGTCAAATTGTATATAAAATAAATAACTAGAAAAAATTAATTCCTGTAATTCTCATCATTTTAAAATCATTGTTTTTCGTTCATTGTTCACTATGTATGCTATACACAATTAGCAACACCTGTACATTCTACGTACTCAAACCACCTTAATCTTTTTTTGCTCATTCTAGACTTTACAAAGCATAAATTTTTTATAATTTAAGCTTTTCTTAATTTTTTTTGCTTCAATTACATTTTCATAACTTGGGAAAATAGAATTGAAAAATGAAATTGGAAAAATAGAAGTTGGGGAAAAGGTAGTTGGAAGAATGGAATTGAAGCAAAAAAAAAGTAAAGAAAAAATGAGGTAATAAAAAACTTACGTTTGTAAAGTCTAGAATGAGCAAACAAAAACAGCTTGTATTAATTGTTTAAAAAAGTAAAGCACTGTAAACACTGAACCCTGATGCACATCAAACTTTACTTTAAGGCTAGCACTCTTTGATTGCTCTTGCAGTATGCTCTTGCCTTCATATTTTAACATAAACTTTACCATTACTTGTATGTATTATAAATAAAATATAAATAGTTAATTTTAGAAATTAGTTTTAGAACGTAGACAAACAACTGTCAGTTTTAATGTTTTGTTGTTAAAAACACTAAAAACAAATAATGATTAAAATTGCATATAATATGAAATTGTAATTATAATTTTAAATAATAAATACATAAAAAAATTAATACTTTAACTGTCTTTATGGATAAATGAGTTTCACCAGCTACTTCTGTAATTAAAGATAAGCAGCGCTTACCACACCCATTCATACCTTCATTAAACTTTTTTACAAGAATGTGCTCCACAGATGCAATTTTTATATTTTCCATTTAATATCAAAAGTTGTGATAAAACAATAATATATAATTTTAATTGGTGTTTAATGAGTAAAAAATAAAATAAGTATTTTTTTTTTGAAATGAATATTATTTTTGAAACTTTCGGTCGGTGTTTTAAGAACCACCCTAATATATATATATATATATATATATATATATATATATATATATATATATATATATATATTATATATATATATATATATATATATATATATATATTATATATATATATATATATATATATATATATATATATATATATATATATATATATACATACATGCATATATATACATACATGCATATATATATATATATATATATATATATATATATATATATATATATATATATATATATATATATATATATATATATATATATATATATATATATATATATATATATATATATATATATATATATATATATATATATATATATATATATATATATATATATATATATATATTCCACTGATATAGCAACCTAAAAATTTTTTAAATTATAGGTTGCTAACTTTACCAGGAATAAAATATATTTTTATATCTGATAAATACAAGTGTAAAGTTTAGATTATTAAAATAATGATTTATAATAATAATATGCCTATAATAATGATTTATAATAATATATGCCTATAATAAAAGTCCTTTACGGTCATTAGCATGATGATTGTAATTATCTTCAATGCGTGATTGTATAATACGTAATCAAATATGGCGTATTATACAACATGCTTAAACCAGCTTCATCTACTCTGACACATCTTAATATATATCATTAATATTTATTAACTCTTTCTTTTCAGTCATCTTTTATATCCAACTAATCATCTTCTTCGCTGTTCTTTCAAGACAATCAACCTTTATTGCCTATGTTATGCCTTATATTATGAGACTGTGTGCATGCAGTGTATAACTTTCTTTTACTCTAAAGACTGCATTTCTTGTCCTCTAATCTAGCATTTTTTCAGATTTTAGCTGATTATTTGATAGGTTTAAAAATTGAAGCAACTATCAGAAGATCAGGTGTCGTTCATATGACCATTTTGTTGTTGTTGTAAATTTTACTTCTATTTTTCGACACTTGTGTGGTTTGGAGGGTTTTCATTATGAAATTAATGCCATTATGAGAGAGTTAAAGCAATGTTTTACAATCAGATGCCCTTTCTGATGTTAACAGGAAGCAGGTTGTACTGGATTTCATGTTACCAGTATCAGGATAACCTAACTTGACGTTTAAAGGATAACCTGACCTGACTTTTTACTTCATATTGATGGCAAAGGCCATATACACGATCAAGAGCTGTTATACAATGGCAATAAAAACATTCAGCGTTTAAATAGATTTTTAGCTGAGGTCTTCATTCAAGCATGGTTTTCATGCAAAACTACTCTGGATGCACCCAA
>NC_061166.1:43508991-43571491 GCF_022113875.1 Hydra vulgaris | reverse complement strand
AATATTGTATGCGCCAAGTTGATAGTATTAATTTTTTCTAAGGTAATTAGGACGTCTTATGTAGGTCTTAGCGACGTCAATAGGAAGTCTAAATATTGAAGTCCTGATATCGTCTTTATATTAACGTCACAAGGACGTCCTTACATCCTAAAGACGTCTTTACCAGACGTCTTTAGGATGTCCTAATTTGGTCGAGACGTCGCGACCTAGTTAAGACGTCCGTAAGACGTTTGATTGACGTCTGTGCTTGCTGGGAATAATGTGCATGCAAATTTCCATATCTTTGACCATACACTCCGCAGTGCCGACGATATGGGTTTCTGAGTGGAGGGGCACAATCGTCAATTTTTAAAAATATATTAATTCTAAAATTCCGCATTGCATCCCTTTATCCCTTCTGCACATTATTGCGATGCTAAAATGGGTTCATGGTTATGGTAACCAAATAATATTATTTTATTGTTTAAAGAACATAGCCATTGACACAAAATTAAAAATCAAAAAATTTAATTTTAAAATATGTTATATATTTTATTTTATAATATAAATTTTTTTAAATTGTATATAAAAAAAATTTTAAGGAGTATTTTTTATTGGAAAATGAGTAATTTTTTAGAGAACCCAATTTACCGTATTTAAAGCTAAACTCCAATTACATTTCACAATATATTTTTTATAAATACAAAAAACTGAAATAAAATGTTTAGAATTTTAAATTATAGAGAGGTCCAGGACCTTTAGACAAAGCAAGGGGTCCAGGGGGGATCTTACCTCCTTCCCTAACCTTCCTCGCATGTCCGACCCTGCTACTCTTATTATAAGGAAAGTTGGAATCGATGGATGAAGCGGACAGATTATTAAATTCATTTAAAGAATCTTTGTTTATTTTATTTTATGAATAGTACCTATGCAACTTAAAGTTCAGGAAAATCATGTTATTTAATGCATGGACAAAGAGTACCCGAGTTTTCAAGAAAGACCGAAATTTAAACTTTTGTGCAATGTGTATTCAGTATTCAGTATTTTTACAACAAAAAAAATAAATAAAAACGACATTTTTGTTAATTTTAATTAAATAAATAACAAATCTGTTTTTTAAAAACCTTTCTAATTAGTGACTTTCTAATTAGTGATTGATATATTTTTGGATTAATATAAAATATATTACCAGACACATTGTACGATACACTTTCATTCTCGCAATTGTACTTCACTTCTCGCAATCACCACATTTGTCATCAACTTTGAGAGCTTTCATTGATATTTTTAACTACAAATAGTGAGTTTAGTCACGTGATTTTTTATCGTGGAAAAAAAAACTTTCGGTTTGATATTGAAAAACTTCGTCCAAAATACGAAGGAAATGATTTTATGTAGGTGTTGAAGAATAAAAACCCACCCATGAAAATTAATTATGTACATATATATATATATTGATGTATTATTTTCATTCTCGCAATCACCACATTTGTCATCAACTTTGAGAGCTTTCATTGATATTTTTAACTACAATTTGTAGTTGTAATTAGCTACCTTTGTAATAAAAAGGTAGCTTACAACTGCTTTCTTAGTCACTTCATTTCACTTTGTTTAGAGCATTGTCATGTTTTAAGAATAGATGTGTGGTAAAATGTTTATCTTTTACTATTACTCTCTTTCTAATAACTCGTCATTGCTATTCAAACAACCTTTATATTATAAAGGTTATAATATAACTCTTTAGGTTGTAAAAGGAGGCAGAGAGTTGTGATTTTGTGACGACTCGTACGGGACTTGTTACCAAAGTCTTACAATTTTGTGACGAGGGGAGGGGTTAAAACCGAAAATTGCGTGACTTAATTTATGGACAACTCCTTATATGATGAAAAATTGTCCAGGGATAATTTTTGTAATAATGCGAGTTCTAGTTAAACAAATTTTCAAATTCTTAAGCGATTTTGTTTAATTTAAATAATCTTTCGAATTATAGACGTTCGATTGATTTATTTGAGTACGATTGCAGTGAGATGCTAATTGCTTGATTTATTTGAGATCAATTGTAAAATATAAAAAGAGAAAATAATCAAAATAATATAAAAAAAGGTACTAAACTCTTGAGAATAACTTGAATTTTATTTAATCACAAGTTAGACTCGATTTCATTCAGTTAGACTCGATTTCATTCAGCGTGGTTTAAAAATCGTCCAAATAAGTAAACATTGGTTTCCGAGAAACACATTTAAAAATATATTTATAAAATAAATACAATTCAAGTAATGACGGTTTAGTTTGGCAACCATTATATAAAAGTAACTTTGGGAAATCATTTTGTTTTTTGGAGCTTTTCTTTGGAATAAAATAGTTATGAAACATTTTGATTTTTATCTTAAATCAATATCGTGAATTTTTTCTCATTCAAAAATAAGCGTAAAAAAATCGATGTAATCTATAATACATTGATTTCTTCAATGTATTATAAGAAAAAGTTTAAAGAAACAAATGCATAATATGCGTATTCCGGATATTATACATTTGTTTCTTTAAAGTATTCCGGACCCTTAAAAATGAGTCTTTACCAAACCGACTAGTTTTTACTTATCTATTCCACACCGATCATTTCTATACTTATTCCTTATATACTTTAACATTTTTCAGTGAAAATAATTCGTTGAAAAAAAACTGTTTAAAAAAAAAATTGTTTTTGAGAAAAAAACTTTTTCTGCATATGTAGAGCTTATGTAGATTATATAAAATAGATTGTTTTATTAAAAGCGTATATCTTCGATGGTTCACTTTTTTTTCATCGAAGCGTATAGGTTTGATATTGGTTTAGTGCGCTGTCATCAGAGTTGTTTCTGAGGGTCCGCACCTTTGCATAATGCACTTTTGAATTTTCAATTATATTTTTTCTCATTTATTTTGAATTTTCAATATATTTATAGCAAAAAAATATAGCAAAAAAGAATTCTAATTGTTAAAACAAAATTTTAAGTTTGTCTCATATTATACATATATTATGCTAAAGACCTTACACTTACAGATGTTTGCGGTGTCAAACACGTATGAGTGGGCACTACTACTACTACTACTTCTACTACTACTACTACTACTACTACTACTACTACTACTACTACTACTACTACTACTACTACTACTACTACTACTACTACTACTACTACTACTACTACTACTACTACTACTACTACTACTACTACTACTACTACTACTACTAATACTACTACTACTATTACTCTGGGCAATTTCTTTATGGGTATTCATTACAGATCACAAAACTTGTTTCTGAATGAGCTTTACTATTTCAGCTTTACTAAAGTTTCCAGAGTTGAATGTATAAGAAGTTAAATGTTTGAACCCTCTATAATCGTAAAAATAGTTTAAAGAAGTTCCCATTTAAAAAAAAACAGAAATGATTGGTAATTACTGGTAATAGATATCAGTGATGGTTCGCGCATTATCCATAGCGTTGACCAAAAAAGTTTAAAAGATATTCTACTTTAGTGTTGATTATCGTTTTCATTTTGAAATTAAAATAATTATTTATTTTTTGAAATTATAGCAGACATAAGTCACATCTCCTAAAAATTAAATAAAGCAGGTTGCCGGGTTGTAATTATGGAATAAAAGTTAAACATTCAATTTTCTAAAAAGATAATTTAAAAAAGTTTTATCGGAATTCTTTCTCTGGTTACAAATTGAAAACCAAATTATTATTTATTATGAGATTGGATAAAATTTTAAAGGTGGCTAACGAGTTTTCAAGGGGGCAAAGTGAGCCCAAGGGGGGAAGTCATCTCCCATTTCACCTTATACTCTACGTTTATGATTCTATGGACTTACTTCAATAGCTCTGTTCGCTATTAAGGTAATCCATTGTTATTCAAACAAGCTTGATGGAAGTTTTCTTCTGATTACACAACAAATCTTGTAAAATATATGAACAAACATGAAATTGTTCATATATTTGAGTCAAATATATGAACAAACATGAAATTGCTTATAGTATGCAAATCATAAACAGGTTAATTTGTAGCTAGAAACCTATTCATCATAATTGGATTTGTAGTATGGAACGGTTATTACATATTGAACACAGTGGCAGATTAAATCTTCGTTGGGTTCTTTGTTTAAATCACAGGGCCTTAACCTAAAGACGTTTAAAAGGGGAAGGGTAAAAGAGGGTGGAAGGATTTAAAGCGTATTATTATAGGTAATATTTATAAAAAAGAGTATTTTATATTAAAAATTAAAAGGGTAAAGGAAAGAGAAAAAGAAAGTGAAAATGAGAGCCCAACAATCATTGTTTTAGTGGATTTACAGTGGACATATATAGCGATTTTTGAGCGGTCATTTGAGTTTTGCTTATGGGTTAATTAGTGAACCATTAGTAGCAACCGCTATAAATGACTAGCCAATAACTTTCCTACATGTTTATAGTTGCTAGTTATTGGTCAGTTAATGGTTCACTAAAAAATCGATGTAGCAAAACTACAGTAGACCACTCAAAATGTCTATACAGGCTCACTGAAATACCGCGATAGAATGTTTGCAGAGAGGTGTTATAAATAATTAAAATTTTCTCATATATAAAAAAAAAACGCTTTACTGCAACAAATTGTGTTTTTATTTACTTGTTTAATGTACAAAAATAAAACTTTACAACGAAGAAAAATTAATAAATATTTGTACAAAATAAAAAAGGGATTAAAAACATTATTTTCTAATTTTAACTTCGTCAATAATTTTCTCATAATTTAAATTATCCAGAACATAACTTTCAATATACATTATTGATAGATTATTTAGTTTACCTTGGGATATTTTATTTCGCAAAAATATTTTATTTTTACTCTCTTTAAAAAAGAGAAAGGTTGTTCTCCTGAAGCATTGCTGACGAAGGTTTTTAAATATACTCGTAAGATTAATTTAATTTTTTTTTTTTCATTTTTTTAACAATTCACAATTTTTTTACTAATAAATGCAAAAAATTCGCTTTTTCATCAATATCAATGTATTCGGAACACTATTTTTTTAAAAGATTGGCAATACAGTTTTAAAAGGGTACGTTTTAAGGGTACTTAAAACGTACCCTTTTAAAACCCTTTTAAAACTACTTTTACACCAGCCAAGAATCTCAAGTATCAAAATTAAACTTGCTTTTTACGGTAAAAAGTTATGAGTTAAAAAAGGAAACGGTGTACTATAAACTCTCCATCTATCCATGCTTTCAAAAACAGTATAACAAAGTAACACAATTGACAAATTGCTGCTTTGTCTGTAGCTTCTGTGTTTTTATTTTCGTCAGCATAGAGGCGCCTGGTGTAACACCTCTTCATCAAACTTTAAACAGATTTATTGTATTTGTTTTTTTTGCACTGAATAATAATAATAATAATATATAAGAATGAATGAAATTCGCCGATTGTTTGCTTGGTAAATAGGGCTTTTATTAATTAACTATGTTTAAATTGACCAATGCATCTTTATAATCTTTCAGCATACTCTGGATAGGCGTGTCAACGGCATAGGCGAAAACAATCAGCAGTAGTTTAAACGCAAAGTTGCCGCAACATTTCGAATCAATTCTGGTACACCCATTAAATTATCCGATTGGGGCTTTGCTATAACTTAAAATGACGTCATCTCTTTAATTATCGACTATTTGTAACACCAAGGTCAATATCATCTATTTTCCAACGGAACACCAGGGAAAGATTGGTGTAAATTTTTCATCAACCGGTGGAGTCATAAATTAGGACGTTAGCATATTTCAGTACTTAGAACCGTTTCTTGCACACAAGAAATACTAGTGATAAGGAAGCAGATATTAACGAAGTCACGCCATTTTTAGAATTTTGATGAAATTGGCTTCTCTGGTAATCAAGAAAAGCAAACAGAATTTGCAGTCGTGGCGATAAACGACCGTCGAAATTGGTGCTCTTGTGGTGTTATTCGCTTGGTGACTGGTGTCACTGGTGTTATTCGCTTGCGCAATATATTATTTTTAGATCAAAAAACTTTTGGCACAAAAATTGGTGCTTAAGTGGTCCAGACTAAACCATAAGCATTATATCTCAACCTTATCACACAAGTAAAAGTAATTTTTTTATTAATTGGTAGTTTTTTATTTTTTACCAATTTTCATGGCATTTTTTAGTTAATTAAAATTACCCATCATTTTCATATTTCATACTTCTTAAATATGAGGGTAAAATGAAATAGTTTTTTTCATCCAATTAAATAAAGTTTCTGAAAAAACTTATAAAAAAAATAAATTATTTTTGTATATTTAAACACACTTCAAAATTTTCTACAACTTTAAAAAAAAAAGAATTTAAAGTCTTTTTCCCGTCAAAAAAATGAACTAAAACACTTAACTATTTTATTTGACCCACTTTTACTCTATATTTTAGAAAGAAATTAAAGTTTATTTATCTAGAAAATAAAATTCGCATTTTTATGTTCCGTTGCGTGATTCCGCTTCAAACTAAATTTATTCTTTGGATAACATTACCAATATATAATATTTTTTGTTTACAAAATAATGCTTCAGATTAGAATTAGATGAGAGTAAATTGGAGAGAATTATTTTTATTGTTATAAAAATAATAGACAAAATATAGAGAGCCAGCTTTGTTATTGTGAAAATAATAGACCAAACATATCGTTTCCGTGTGTGATTTTTTTGAATTGCTCTATTTACTTAATTTAATAACAGAATAAAAAAAATTTATCTTGCTTTAAAATTATTCACCCTTATTCACAAAATAAAATAAGTTAAAATTCGTTTATTGAATAAAATATGTATCTGCTTTATTTTTGCTATTAACGTATATATATATATATATATATATATATATATATATATATATATATATATATATATATATATATATATATATATATATATATATATATATATATATATATATATATATAAGGTATAGAAAAGGTCGGTGTGAAACAGACCCGTATTTTTACGGTTCCTGGTTAAATCTGGGTTAAACTTTCATTTAATGCTGAGAAAAGAAATTATACTCAATAAAAAAATACAGAATATAAACATTCCATTTAAGCTACCCAAAATCTTTTTGGATGGTGTATATCATAAGATAAATTTTCATCGACAAGAATTCCAAAGACTTTTAAGCTAACTTTTTTTTTATTTGTTATATAACAATTAAAAAGCAAGTTAGCTAAAAAGTCTTTGGAATTCTTGTCCATGAAAATTTATCCTTGCTTCCCCAGTTAAATTATATCCAGTCTAAAATTACTAAAACGATTGGCGTTATGTATCGAGTTCGCCTATATCTCAATATGTTAAGTCTTAAATTGATATATTTTGCACTAATTCACTGTTTCATAAACTATGAAAACATAACATGAGTAAGTATGCAACCAACGAAGCTTTAAAAAATTTAAAGGCTAAAAAAATACGCTTGCCGAATCATATACTCTAAGCACAAACAAGAGCATGCAAACCACTTATGAAAGATATGAAAATGATGGGTTCATTCGGAATAAGTACCTATCAGCATCTAATTTTTATATATAAATATAAAAATTAGATGCTGATATATATATATATATATATATATATATATATATATATATATATACCAGAAAGCTTTAACAACAAGTTTGAAAAAAATCTAAATGAAAGTTATAATCTGAGATCAAATGTAAACAACAGTTCAAATTACCTTGGAAATGTAATAAATTCTCAGAATATTGTATATCTTATCTTGGGTTACCCAAATTATGGAATGACAGTCAAAAGGAGTATAAATTAATGGTGAAGTCCTTAAGTTCGTTCAAGATTCAAACAAAAAAAGAAATTTTCAAAATGTGATTATAAGAAAAACTTATATTTTTAGTATTTGTTTTGACTATTTTAGTGGTTACTTTTTCTTCATTTGACTATATTTTTTGTTTTCTATTTATTTTTATTTTAATTTTGACTATTTTAACGGTAACTATATACCATAACAATATAGTATTTAGGTCTTTATAAAGAAGCTCTATGAAAAGATTGTGGTAATAAAATTTTTTCCGTATCTTCTTTGAATCCCTCTCTGATTTAACTTTAATTATTATGTGATTTTCAATATTTATTTATGTATTCTCTTCTATTGTATATGTGTTTAAATGTGAATTGTGAAAGTAATATTTATACCATGTTAAACAGAAAAGAAAAAAAAAAAAAAAATCGAAAAAGGATTTAACCTTCCTGGTTAAATCATCATCAACAGTGTTCTGTGATTCTTGGA
The DNA here is from genome assembly GCF_022113875.1 of Hydra vulgaris. Taxonomy (NCBI): domain Eukaryota; kingdom Metazoa; phylum Cnidaria; class Hydrozoa; order Anthoathecata; family Hydridae; genus Hydra; species Hydra vulgaris. The sequence continues at coordinate 43,563,224 of NC_061166.1, read as the reverse complement.
GCACTTTAATAACAAACAAAACAAAAAAAAACCTTATATAGTATAAATAAGCAAATTAAAGACAAAAATATTATATATTAATAAATTAAATAAAATTAAAATACTAAAATCCAGGTTGTATAACAATTTTCATAATATTAGAAGTATTGAAGTATATTTGAAGTATATTATCAATTAAAAAAAAAACATTTTTTTGAGGTTGAGTTTGAAAAAGTAAAAAGTATTTGATTAAATTTTGTGTGACAAAACAGCTCATTCAAAAATTGTTTCTTATATCGTATTTATTGTTAGGTTTCAGTTTAAAAGTGTTTTTAAAAACGGTAGGAGACATCATTTCTCCAAACATATACAAAACATAAAACTTTTAATAGATTGAGTTTTTCAGTAAAGAAAGGTTTTATATCTGCAAAATAGTATGCATAATTGATTATGCGAATTGCATATTTTTGACGACGATAGAGAAGCTTTGACTTACAGAACTCATAAAGCAGTATTAACATAATTTATGTGACTGTGGATAAAAAACTAACAAGGTTGGCTTAAACAATTTTTATTCGAGCAACTTTATGGCTTACATAAAATCACAATGTTTTTTGAAATTCTAGTTACTTTAATATGTTGATTCCAGGGGTTGTTTTCATTGAAACAAAAACCTAGGAAATTTGTTACGGAATCTCTTTTTTCTTGCAAATACAGTAAAATAATAATAATAATAATAATAATAATAATAATAATAATAATAATAATAATAATAATAATTAGTTGCAAGTAGAAAAAAAATTAGGAAAATTAAAAAATAAACTTAGACTTTTTTTAATGTTTCAAGAATTGGAGGCTCATCTAGAAACCTCTTACGAAAAACTATTCGAAAAGCAGTTTTTAAGTTTTACTTAGTTTAGATGAGTTGATACTAATTGTATTAAGTTTTAGTTGAGTTAGTAAAGAAAAATTATTACACCGAAATGTTTGCGGTATTGAATTCCATGATGCTCTGAGTTCTTCCGCAGAGTACTGGAACAAAACTATTAGATCTTCTTGGAGCACCACGAGAAGGAAAATAATATTTTTTATAGCGTTAAAAAATAATAATCAACAATAAACACAAAATCGCTATTTCACTGTTTTCAATATAAAAATCGCCGAACTGGTTTGTTTAAAGTCCAAAATTTAGCTCTAATGGCGGCTGAATTTTCAACAAAAAATAATTCCAGGCTTGAGAGAATTCACCAGAAATTTAAAAATTCTGTTGAAAATGGTAAATTTTATGAGGCTAGTCAAATGACGAAAACACTATATTTTAGGTAAATTTTAATCAAAGTTATGTTTTTTAACAAGAGAGAGTTTATTTTTGTATTATTTTGTTTTTGTTTATTTTTTAAAAATGATAAATTAGTTAATTTTTTTAAAAGTTGTTAAAATTTAAAACCAATCTGAAGTATTTTTTGTATATATATATATATATATATATATATATATATATATATATATATATATATATATATATATATATATATATATATATATATATATATATATATATATATATATATATATATATATTTATGATCTTTATTATCATTATTAAGTTCTTTCATTTATTTCTTTATTACTATTGCCATTATTTTTATTATTGTTATTATAATTTTTAATTATTAACTATTTAAAACAATTTTTAACAGAATAAATTAATACATATTTTGTCAACCTAATGTTTTATGTTTATATTTGTTATTATAATTATTATTATTATTGCAGTTGAAATTATTAGATGTTATTACATATTCTTTTTTTAGTACAATATATATATATATATATATATATATATATATATATATATATATATATATATATATATATATATATATATATATATATATATATATATATATATATATATATATTTTCTGGACATGTCCAATAAATATTAAAGAAGTGCGATCGAATCCCGTTCCTGAACACGCCTAAAATATTTTGTTTTTATGCAATGTTTTGACAACTGAAATGGGCTGAAAATCAAAAAGAAAATTTGTAAGATTTTGTAAGAGTTTGTAATTTTAACTAACAAAAAGAAAATCTTAAAAATATAGATTAAATTTAAGTTCAAAAAACTAAAATTTGAAAAGGAAAATATATTTAACATTTATAATATACTATGCGAAATGCTTTGTAATATATTAAGTACATAAATTATAACTTAAATATATCAAGTACATAAACTATGTAATTATTAAATACACAATTAAATATGTAATAAAAATATATAACAAAAAAATATATATTTATAGGATTAATTTTAAAAACACTTTTAAAGCAAACATTTTTAGAGCAAAAACAAACGTTACGTAACAACTCAAGTTAAATAGTGTAATAAAAAGTTTCAAAAACTAAAAAAAAATTAAAAAAAATTAAAAAAAAATAAACTGTTAAACTATTAAAATAACTATTATATTAAAATTTTTATAAAATAAATTTAAAAGGGGTTTTTAAAGCTAAAATGTTTGTCTGAAATTTATAAAAACCATTGTACAAAAAAATAAAAGGTTCAAAAAATAAAGTTTATATACAATGCTGAATTTATTGATAACTTTTGGAAAAACTAAACTGATTAGAAAATAAATGCACATAAAATGTATGTTGGACAAAATGACCGATAGGTGTCATTTTTTCTCAGACAAGTGCAGGAAAATTTCCCATGTCCGGCGCTTATTTCAAGCCCTGTATATATATATATATATATATATATATATATATATATATATATATATATATATATATATGTATATGTATATATCTGTGTGTGTGTGTGTGTGTATATATATATGTGTATATATATATATATATATATATATATATATATATATATATATATATATATATATATATATATATACATATATATATATATATATATATATTTATATGTATATGCATCGACGTCACTACAACAAAAGACATTGGTAACCGCAAAGTTCACCCATTTGTCAAAGAGAGCGTTGCCAAGCAGGCCCGGAGGGGCTCATATCAGCCAATCTTATAAATCTTACCAAAACCTGAGTAATGTAAAACTTCCTATTTATTTAAAGCAAAATACTAGTACTAACTATTAACCAATTAAATTTTATTATACTAATGCTACCTCCTGTAACTCTAATAAACTATCTGAGCTGTCCATACTTGCTTTGGCATATGAAATTGATGTTATTGCAATTGCAGAAACTTGATTTAAATTGGATTCGATTAAAATAATTAATGGCTATGAACTGTATCAGGCAGATAGAGATAGAATTGGAGGAGGTGTTGCCATTTATGTAAATAAAAGACTTACAAATATAGAAGTTGTAAATGTGCATCTTAACAACAAAAAGATCGAACAAGTCTGGTGCTCAATAAATTGTAATAATTTTCATTTAATTGTTGGTTGTGTATATAGACAACCAAACTCTACAGCTGATTACTCAAAATTGATTTTAGACTCAATCAGAACCGCTTCAAAACTCAAAAGTGGAAAAAAATACACTGATCTCATAGTGGTCGGAGATTTTAATTTTTCTAATATAGAATGGACAGATGATGGTCCAATAATTCATTCAAATGGAAACTCAATTGAACATGACTTTATTAAAGTTTTAAATGATTGTTCTCTATACCAAATAGTAAGTTTTCCAACATTCAAACAAAATGATTCTGTTTCAGCAGTAAACACCCTTGATCCTGTTTTAGTTTGCAATCCAAATTGCATTGATTTTCTTCAATGTGGTCCACAGTTAGGCCACTATGAAAAGGGAAGATACCATTACTACACATTTTACTAGTCTTAGTAACAATACAGTACTCACAAAAGATAAGTTTTGCTTTAAAAAAGGAAATTTTTTTCAAATGAATAAATACTTGAATCAAGTCAACTGGGTTGAGCATTTTTATAACAAATCAGCCTGTGAATGTTATGAGTTATTTTTGCATACATATAATGAATCTTGTCGATTGTTTATTCCTATTTTGAATAATAAAAAAAAGAACAGTCAACCCTGGTTGGATGCAAAAGTTAAAAAAGCAATAAAGATTAAACATTCTATGTTTTATTCAAATTTGCATCAGCAAAGTCAAGAATCTCGAAAGGCTTTTAACAAAATGTGTGCTAATGTTAAAAAGCAAATCAAAAGATCAACTCGAGAATACGAAATGGATTTAGTAAAGAGAGCAAAGCTTGCATCAAAACTTTTATTCTCATACGTAAATAGAAAACAAAACATTAAAACGCAAATTAGAGCAACCAAGAACAAAAAAGATCAAGTTACAACTGAGATATCAGACATTTCAGATATATTAAATAGGCAATTTCAGTCAGTCTTTGTTAATGATAATGACCAACCAATACCCGAATTCTTGCAAAGATGCGAAAAGCAGTGCGATTGCAGTAAATTATCTTTTATGATTACCTATGAAAAAATTCTCAAAATGTTAGAAGATATAGATGAGTCAAAAGCAATGGGTTTTGATAAAATTAGTCTGTTTGTTTTAAAGCATGCTGCAGAAGGTTTTGTGAACCCATTTGTTCATATTTTCAAATTAAGCTTTGACACTGGATGTGTCCCTTACCACTGGTCTGTTGCAAATATATCACCAATTTACAAAGGGGGATCAAAACTTGAACCAGAAAACTACAGACCAGTATCCCTAACATCTGTGATTTGTAAAATGTTCGAAAAGCTCATTCGGGACACAATTCTGCAACATTTAGTTTCAAATAAACTTATATCTGAGGAGCAAACTGGTTTTGTTCCAAACAAATCATGCACAACAAATCTTATTGAGACAATTAACACAATTACATTTGAAACTGCAAAAGGTAAACCGTTATGCGTCATATATCTTGACTTTGCAAAGGCTTTTGATAAAGTAGAACACAAAAAATTATTGACAAATATTAAAGCGCATGGTATAACTGGAAAAATATATAACTGGATTGAAAGTTTTCTTGCAAATAGGAAACAAAGAGTTGCTATTAGCAATACAGTTTCAGAATGGGTATCAGTTACCAGTGGCATGCCTCAGGGTTCTGTTTTGAGTCCAATGTTGTTTCTGCTATTCATAAATGACCTCCCAGAAGTTGTGCTAAACACATTTAAAATGTATGCTGATGATAGTAAAATAATAGCCATAGAAGAATCCATTGATAAACAAGCGAAAATACAAACCGACCTTGACAACATTGTGAAATGGTGCAACAATTGGGGTATGGAACTAAACTGCAAATAATGTAAGGTGATGAGATTCGGCAATCAGAAAGTTATTTGAGGTATTGATAAAACATACACAATGAATATAAATGGAATGATTTATGACCTCTCAAACAGTGTATTAGAAAGAGATCTAGGTGTCTTTGTACAACCGGATATGAGGTGGAAGCATCAAACGCAAGTATGTGTTAACAAAGTTTCAAAAATACTGGGGTTATTGAAAAATGCCTTTGAAAGTAGAGATTGTTATATGTGGAAAATTTTGTATACTACTTATGTGCGACCTCATCTTGAATTTGCGGCTCCAGCATGGAGTCCTCCGAATATGGCCGAAATCTTAATGCTTGAAAGAGTTCAACGTAGGGCCACAAAAACACCATACTCAAACTGAATGCTAAGTTATGAGAAACGGCTAGTTAAAATGAATTTAATTAATTTAAATCTCAGAAGAAAACAAGGAGACCTTATTCATTTATATAAGATATTAAACAATCTAGAATTTGTCAATCTTAATGTCAAACCAATCTATAATTCAAGCATTAAATTAGATGGCCCATGTTCTTCCATTAGAGGTCTCAAACATGAAATTAGAATGCAGTGTTTTACTCTTCAAGAAATAAATGACTTTCATGCATCGGTTAGCTCCAGAATCTATTTCTTCACAAACAGAGTTTGCCAAATTTGGAACAAACTTCTGGAAAAAGTTGTAGATTCCGAGAATTTGAATAGTTTTAAAGCAAGTTTATACGAATGGCTTAAGAAAAATAAGAAAATATTAATTTAAAAGAAAAAGAAAAAAAAAAGTACTGGGCTGCTATAGCTGAACGTTACAACGTCTCAGCTTGTGGATAAGATCCACGCAGTTTACCACTGACTAGCTAACTAACTATATATATATATATATATATATATATATATATATATATATATATATATATATATATATATATATATATATATATATATATATATATATATATATATATATATATATATATATATATATATATATATATATATATATATATATATATATATATATATATTCTTATCTCGTAGTCGAAAGAGACTTTTAAGGTAAAAAAAATATTTTGACAACAATTTCGTGACTTCAACAATTAAGCCACATTTTATTGTTGTCGAAAAGTCTAAGCAATCAAATTAATGCGGAAGTACATTAAATTTTATCTTTTTTTAAAAAAACAGCAATAATGACTAGAAAGTTTTATTAAATAATAGTGTTTTTGTTTTTGTATTATTAAAATATATTTTAATAACATGTGTGGAGTGTTGCTACATTGACTATCTTATAGCCTGCTGCTTAAGATATGTATACATATGTATGAGTATAAATTTTTTTTTCTGTATGCATCATAGGTATAAGTCGCAAAAAAAATATGAGGATGCAGAGTACATTCTTTATGACAGTGTGATTATCTTATTGGAACACAATCAGGTTTTTGTTGTTATTCAAGTTGTTTTTATTTGTTTATTAATTTTTGTGTAAAAAAAGTTCATGAAATTTGATTAAATAAAATAAATACTTAAATTTATTTGAAATTTTATATTATATTCAAGATGTATTAATGAAAAAATATCTTTTTAAATAAAAGTAATAGTTAATAATTTTTTTTGATTTTTCTATCAATGGATTTGTCTGAACTAGTTGATATTTCTGAACATGTCTGAACTAGTTGATATTTCTGAACATGCCTGAACTAGTTGATATTTCTAAACATGTCTGAACTAGTTGATATTTCTGAACATGTCTGAACTAGTTGATATTTCCTGTTCTCCAAAATATTCTAACAAATAATCTTTATCATAAAGAATTTTGAAAATTGCCTTATGAATTCTACACACTAAACACAATTGGTGATTCAATTGATGTTTTACCTAATGTACTCTCTAGCCCCTAATACAAGGAGAGGAGACATTTATTAAATTTTGGAAAATTTTCCCTCCCACCCCAAGCTTATTTAGACCCCCCCCCCCCCTTTTTATCAATTTTTACCTGCTATCTAAAAAAAAAAAAAAAAAAAAAAGTGTGAAAATCAGCCTTAAAAATTAGAAAATATTTATTACAGTCACGAATAAAAATAAAAATTTTCAGTGTAAACGGGCTTTAAAAATCACCAACAAAGTAAATCCCAATTTATTGAAAAATGAGCTTTTAGTTTATTTTTCACCAAAGTATAAAACTTATTAAATCCTATTGAAATTATTATAAAACAGCTGTTAAAAAATGCGCATTTTTTACAGCTGAACTAAATATAGTGCTTTTTTTCTTTAAAAAAGCACTATATTTATCAGCTGGTATTAATATGTGTACTCATACAGCAAAAACAAAACTCTAAAAATGGTCAAATGCATGCTTATTTACATTTACATAACAATTTTTTTTTACAGATATCCACTAACCTAATCTAATGGCTAACCCTTCTCTTATATTAGTTTGACAAATATATTTTGGTGTATATTCTTTTCATACTAACATAAATTATAGTCTTTGGAATACTAATATAACTTTAGAACTTAATAGTTATTTTTAATAAACATCATCTAGCATAAAACAGATACTTTTTTTGGTTAAATATTAAAATAATTTTGGTTGAAAATAGAAATAAAGTGTTTTGGTTGATAAAAAATAAAAATTAATATTCATTTATGAGAAATTTTAAGGATTTTTAAAATTAAAAACAAAAAACAAAACAAAGAGTCTTATGACAGAGCCAATTTGAAATGCATTCTCTTGTAGTTTTTCTAAACTTTCTTTCCACGTAGTTGTTTTTATTTAAACCTCAAATTATTTAAACTTTAAATATATGTTTGAAAAATTTTAATGAAATTTAACTTTAATAATTAGGTAATAGTAATATTTGTTGATGTGTAATTCTCTTAAATTATATAACTATTGATTTAAAGTATTTAGTGAACTTAGTTCAGTACATGTCACCCTAAATAACACACTCTTCAGTTGCTTACCCAGTTTTTTTTTTTTTTTTTTAATTATTCACCTCCCCAAGGCCCGAGGGAGCCACTACAGTCAAGGAGGCTACTCATTTTTTTTTTGTTTGTTTTTTTTTGTTTTTTTTGTTTTGTTTTGTTTTTTTGTTGTAAATCGTGGTACAACCCTCTATCAACTCTTTAACTCTGAAACACAAACCTTGAGAAGCAAGGGCGCTGTGCGGAGAAATTAAGTTGAGCGCAGTACTTCCAGGGACATGGTGGGAATCGAACTTCGAACCTCTCGCTTACAAAGCGAGTGCTCTTACCACTACACCGCTACTGCATAGTTACTAAGTCTAAATCTAAATGTATTTAATTATTATTAAATTTTGCATGATACAATCATGTTTTTATGTACGTTGACCTACTAAATTAAATTGGTCAACAGTAGCATGTATTCTTTAAAAAAGAAACTGAAATTAAATAAAATAAAACAAAATAAAAAAGGTCTGCTAATCAACAAAAAGTCTTTTTTTGTTGTTGTTAGGAGTTACTAGGAAATATAATCTTTTAAATTATATTCACAGTTATGTGAAGAAAACATCGGATATCAGAGCTAATCAAGACAAATTCTTATAGCACTGAGATACTACTCATACACTGAGTTTACTGCTGAGTTTTTACTGCTAGTGTTATCGAATTGCAATTATGCAGTAGATTTTGATGGTGATTTTTAGATCAAGATTAGTTATGATTGCAATATTTAGTAATTGTGATGCTGTACTTTATGATAGGTAAGCTCCTTTTATTGTGGTATTAAAAGATAAAAAAGAGAAAAATCCAATTCTCAAAAAAGCTAAAGAATTAAGAGATTCAAAGGAATACAATAGGATATTTATAGTCCAGAGTTGACACAAAGTGAAAGATATCAAGCAAAATTGTTATAAAAAGAATTGTAATTATGCAGTAGATTTTAATAGTGATTTTTAGATCAAGATTAGTTATGATTGCAATATTTAGTAATTGTGATGCTGTACTTTATGATTTCCATTAGCCTGCTAACAATTTATTGTGAGCTAATTTTTATCGAAAAAATTGCATGCAATTTTTATTGCTTTTTATCTAATAATCACTTTTATACCTAAATAATCTAAGCTGGTGTTACCACTAATGCGATAACACCAGTTTAGCTGTGTTGGTTTGATAGTGCTACAGCGCACTATCCAACAGAGTTTTTGTGGCTCGGTTGTTGTCCATATCTTTATTTATAAACACAAATATTGCTATAAACATATAATTAAAAACACTGTTAAAAAAACTAATTAAATGAAGAAAAAAGCTTTTAAAATAATAACAGTATAAATAATAATAAAAAGATTTGAAAATATTAATTAATCAATTAGTGGGAACTATATTAATCTAACTAGAAGAACTAGAGAAAGATAACTCGACCAAGGGTTATCATATAACAAAATTGCAGGCAAATGTTGTTGAAAAAAAACAACCAGAGCAGATTCAAATAATAAACTTGAAAAAAGGGAAAACATTATTATTTTTTGTGTAAATGCCTCAAAAGATAAAAACAAACAGAAAGCTAATAAAGAAAACAGTATCTTGATCAAAAAGGTTTTTCAAAAACTAAACGTCAAAGTAAACGTGTTGAATATTATGAAGCCTAATATAATAATATTGATAGGCAAGCTCCTTTTATTGTGGTATTAAAAGATAAAAAAGAGAGAAATCCAATTATCAAAAAAGCTAAAGAATTAAGAGATTCAAAGGAATACAATAGGATACTTATAGTGTAGATTTGACACAAAGTGAAAGATGTGTTATAAGAAGAATGCAAATTAAAAACAATGATAATATTGACAAGGAATATTATTACACTATCAGAAATTATAGAGTAATAAGAAAAAAAGAGTAGTAATCAACACTAAGCACTATTAATACGACACCAACATAGGTGACAAATGTATTAGAAGGAAAAAACGAGATAAGAGTAAGGTATTTAAAATGTTGGTTATGACAAACGCTACATTATTAAAGAATAAGTATAATGGGTTCCTTATTGAAATTAAGAAAAATTCATCATAAATAAATATGGTATGCGAGATAATTTGGTAACAAATTATTAGATATTGCTTTATATTGGATTATACATAAAAGATAGAGCCATTGGAAAAGATGGTGAAGTGTGTATATATATTGTTAAAACATAAAAATCCTTAGAAATTTCAAATTTCTACAAAGTAATCTAGTTGAATAAATTTGGTTTTCTATAACCATTTGTAATAAAAAATTTTATGTGGATGCATTTATTGTACTGTAGTTAGCAACGTAAACAATTGCATAAATATTATAAGGTTAATTTAAGCAGCTTACAGTATGATATTGAATAAAAAAAGTAACTAGTATTCTCCTATGTGGGGATTTCAATTTACCTCAAATCGATTGGAACAATTTTGTTGGTAAAGTAGCTGGAAAACATGAAGTAGAGCAGTTGTTCTTAGATGGATTAGATAAACTCTGTATCTTCCAAAATATGTAAATAATTCAACATTTCATCTTGAAAATAAAAAAACTAATAATATTTTTATAGCTGAAAGAAACTCATGAATTTTATGGCTGAAAGAAACTCATGAATTTTCAACTTAGTACACCACCCACCATTCAACTTAGTACACCACCCACCACTTCAAAATGAATTGAATGGTCATCATATTTTTACTTTTTACAATAACTTTAAATCATTAAAGGAAATTGTAAATCAATCACACGCAAAAAAATATGTGTATTATACAGGGGTTATCTTTTTCCGGATATTTCCAGAATTCCAGGTATTTTTGCGAATTTTTATTTTTTCCTGATATCCATATAGTTTTCTGGAAATACAAGTTATTTCCAGAAAACTATATGGATATCTGGAAATAATTATTTTATGACAAAAATATTTTTTTTTGGTCATCAAATAATTAAAACAGTATAGGCATCGTTCATCAATTACTTTATGCTATGTTTTACTTAAGTAAAGCGTGTACACAAAATAAATGTGAAAGAATAAGTACATCATTTTTTTCAGTGGTTATATTAAAATCTTTTGAATTATTTTGTATTTTGTTTCAAAATTATTTTGTAACGTGTTTCAAAAAAATGAATTAGTTTTTTGATTTAAATTTAAAAAATTAACAAAAGAAGAAGACACAAGATAAAAAATTATGCACAAATATTTGGAAAATCTCAATAGTAGCTACAATTCGATAGCAAAATGCGTTGCAAATACATCCATACACCATTAGTCATGTAATACAACGTTTTTCTCAAACAAAATCGATCAAACCTAAATCTGGTGGTGGAAGAAAGAAGGGTTTAGATAAAAAACTAGTTAAAAAACTGTTTAACAGTGTTAAGATTAACCCAAGCCTTTCACTAAGGAAGCACGCAAACATTTATGGATTTTCTCATAGTTTTGTTGTAAAAGTTCTAAATAAACATGGTTTTTATTCTTTCAAGCACAAAAAGTGCCCAACCGATCTGAAACTCATTTAAAAAGTTCAAAAACTTGCTGCAGAAATTTGTATGACAATTTTATTCTAAAAATTTTTGTTTTATTTTTAAAAAAAAATTGTTATTGAAGACGATGAAACTTATATAAAGTACAATCATCAGCAAATTCCTGGTACCTTCTATTATATTGCCAAATGTAGAGGAAAAGCAGATAAGAAATTTAAATACATAAAACATGAAAAGCTTGCTATAAAAGTCTTATTTGACAAGGTTTTTGCAGTTGTGGCAAAAATCAGCACCTTATATTTCTCAGTCCACACCTTTGGGTCAAATATATGTTAAAGAGTGTTTACAAAAACGCCTTTTACCTCTCATTAAATCACACGATAAGAGACCTGTGTTCTGGCCAGATTTAGCTTCAATTTATTATTGTAAACTAGCTTTGGAATGTTATAAAAATAATAATGTGAAATTTGTGCCTAAAACAGAAAATCCTTCAAACTGCCCAGAATTAAGAGTTATTGAAAAGTACTGGGCAATTATTAAAAGAAAAATGAAAAAAACAAAAAAACTTTGCAGAAATATTAAAGATATTGAAATATCGTTTAAAAAAGCATCAAATGGCTTTAATTCTTATTCTGTGCACAAGCTTAGGGTACCACCAAAGAAAAGTTCAAAATTTTATTAGATTCTCACAGGAATAATTTGATTTTTTTTTAGTTATATATTTGATCTTCTTATATTATTGTATTAAAGTTATTACTTGGTTGGAAATAAAAATTGAAAAGTACTTTTTTTTAGTTGTTTTTCTACTTTCACATTTACTTCATGTACACACTTTAAGGCATTATTTTTACAAATAGTTTTTTCTTTTTTGTATGCGTGTATATATTAATGAAGGGATTTCCAAGTGCCCAGACAAATTAGTGTAATTGTTCAGCTTTACATGAATAAAAATATTTGAGCAAAATTGCTAAAAATTTGTGTAAAGCTGAACAATTACTTGAAAAATGCTGAGTAAAAGCAATTACTTTTAGTTCACCCAGCCCATTAAAAAATGTAAGTTTTTAAGTTATATAATAAGTTTTGTATTAAAATTACTGAATCAATATATTTATTGAGATTATTAAAAAAGCATTGATTTTTTTGCCATATATTTCTGCAGTAAATTTATGTAAAAAAAAATCAAAGATTTTTTTTTTAATAAGTTAAAAAAAAAAAAAGAACTAATCTTTAAGAAAAAAAAAAATTGTCTTAAAATCAAAAATTACTTTTGATAAAAAAAATGTACTTTAAAATTATTTATTAAAAAGTTTTTTGCTTATTTTTTGATAAATACTTTGTTTTAAAATGTTTAAATAATATGAAACTTATTTTTTAAGCATTATTTAAGATATGTAAACACTCAGCACTTATAGATAACTTTAATTATTTTAAATTTCATCTAAAAATCTAGTTTGATTTAATTTATAAACTCTATTTAAGTAAGCATTAAAATACATTTCTTTTATATAGAAGAACACCTGCCAAAAATTTTCTTTTCAAGCACATAAGATATTCTTAAATACACAAAAAGCGTTTTTATTTTTATTTTATAAAAAATGTTGTACAAACTTAAAAGAGTTTAGATTTAATTACACAGTCTTTCGAAAAGTGGTTTTTCAATAGTTTTTTTGGACTTAGCCAAAGCTTTTGATACAGTACAAAAAAGGTTGTTAATGAAATAAAAGAGTGAAAATGAAGTTTTATTATGCTGGCTTAAAGCATGTTTGAGTAGTAGAACTCAAAGAGTTGTTATCGGTACTTATTAATCAGAATGGAAGGAAGTATCAAATGGAGTGCCACAGCGCTCAGTGTTGGGGCCATAGTTGTTTGTTATATATAATGATGATATATCACAAGAAATAAAAAACTGTTGTAAACTGTATGCTAATTATACAAGAATTATTTTGGTGATTTTAAATATCAATGACAACTGGATTACAAGAGGATTTAACTAACATTAGTTAATAGAGTGAGAAATGGCTGTTACACTTCAATACAGAAAAATGTAAATATATTCATATAAGAAAAAAATAATCCACACTGTAAATATTATATGAAACTAACAAGCAATGCAAGTCAATATACTTTGTTAAAAACATCTTTGGAACAAGATTTAGGTTTCCTAATATCTAAATAAAAAAATATAATAAATGTGTAATTATAATAGGTATATATATGATAACAGGAAAAGCAAACAAAATGTTAGATAAAATAAGGTATTGCTTTAAATACATAAAATTAATGAAACTGCTTTATTGTTTGTTAGTTGGTCCCCATATGAAATATGCTTCACCTATTTGGAATTCTTAATATGAAAAAGACATTAGTAAAATAAAAAAAAGAACAACAAGAATTATGTCATTAAAGGGTATGTGCTATGAACAGTGAGTAAATGGCTCTTAAACTCAAGTGGCTTGATTAAGAAATACTCCTTAATTTGAATATAAGAAAAACTCTAAAAGATAAAAAACTAATATTTCTATCATTTTAATTTTGTTATTATTAATCACAGATTTTATTTGTGTTTTACTCTGTTGTTAAAGTCACAGAATTACAATTACTTCCGCAATTTATTATAGTTCCATGACTCACATTTTGTTGAATGTGCAGTAACAACATTAATTAATGAAACTTTAAATGACATTTTTAATGACAATAATTTTTTAACTTCTTTTTAAAAATATTTTTATATAAAATGAAAACTTTGATATAATAAAAACTTTAATATTCTAAAATATCAAAAACCAGATATTTTGGTGTATCAAAGTTTTTACTTCCCGAACACACCCTGCTCTGAAGCAGCTTTTCTCAGAAGTATTTTAACTCTGACTTAATTCTTTGTAAAAACACCAGCTCCAGATAGCACTGGCTCCAGCTCCTAAGCAGCTCCAAAACAATAAGTCTAGACCCTTCAATCATTTTAAAAAAGTCAGTGGGATGTTTAGGATGATACCATAGGGATGGTACCATATACCACTAGTGAAACCATTCAATAAGGATAAAATAATTTTCATATTTACTATATCAGAAATTAAAGTGTCAAACAATAAATTAGTTAGTTTTGTGGGGAATTTAATTATATTTTTTATAATAGGTATGGTAAAAAAGTAAAAAAAAAGCTAGGTCAAAAAAATGTCAACAGTTTTAGTATAATTGAAAATATTATTTATAAAAGTTTTTAGTTGAGTAAACAAATTAAATTTATTTTTAAAAAACCACAAAAGCACAATTTTATTGAGTTTAAAGTTTATTTTTTTGTAGTTGTTATTTTTTTATTAATAAATATTATTAATAATTTATTTTTATGAGAAATAATAGATTTTTTTTTTGTACTGTACGATCAATTAGTTTTTGTTTTGTAAAAATTGTTACAAAACAATTAAAAAGTTTGTTTTGTATAAACAAAATATTATTTTTACAAAACAATAAATTTGTTTTGTAAAAATATGGTACAAAACAAAATTAATTTTTTTGGTTTTGTAAAAAAGTTACAAAGCACAAGTTTTATATTGTGTCAAGTCAGACTTATGAGATGATTTGAGCAGATGTTTAATTATTATAATACTTATAATGTTATTATTGTATACTTAATATTAAAATTAATTTCATTTTATGTAGCATGAGAGCGCATTTGATTTAGGAAGACTTCTGGTAAAACTTTATACTGAAACAAAAAAAAACATTTCAGATGAATCTCTTGGTAAGTTTTATTAAAGGCATGAAATTTGTTTATTTCTTAATACATATATTTATATGTAGTAGTTGTTATTATATTTTCAAAACATCATTTTTGTTTAGAGAAAATTTGTAAAATATTATCACTTAGTTCAAAGTCTTCTGAAAGCAGAAATGATTACATCAGTGAAGCCCTAAGGTATTTCAGAATAAAAATTTGAAAACTTGAATATTTGTTTCGTAGAATTGTAATTTATAATATGATTAATATAGTATTTAATTATCTGTTTAGGTATTTCTAGGTTTATTAAATAACTTTTTTCAATTTCAGTACATTTAATGCATTTTATGTATTTTTCAGTTGGTCTTCTCAGGAGGGATATAAGTATGGTCATCCACAGCTACACTCTGTTATTGCAAATAAATATTGGCAAGGTATTTACAAATATGTTTGTACTTTTATGATAATGTTCATGATTTTTATCAGATTCAGTGTTAAATCTACATAGCGCATACATTTTATAAATAAACACAATAAAATATATTGCTATCTGTTTTGTGCCAAACTAGCATTTATATTTTATTTAGGTGTTTTATTGTTAGAAGGTGTCATTACAATAAAGATGTGCAATTAGTGTGCAATTAGTGTGCAACAATCAAGATTAAAACGACAATAGTTTAATTTATGATTGAGGAATATTTTTTAAAATTATTTATTAAATTTATATCAATATGCAATATTAATATATACAAATATCTAAATCGATAAATAATAAAACGAATTAAGCATATCAGTTGTTGTTTGACAAAAATAATGTGCAACAAATGTGCAAGGAACAACTTGTTAGTTAATACTACTTTCTATCTATGATTAACAACACAAGTATTTGCAAGTTGTGTTATGTATTTTAATATTATACCCACATCACTTATACCTATTTATATAGACATGAGCGTTGCGGTTATTTATATAGACATGAGTGTTGTGGTTATTTATATAGACATGAGTGTTGTGGTTATTTATATAGACATGTGTGTTGTGGTTATTTATATAGACATGAGCGTTGTGGTTATTTATATAGACATGAGTGTTGTGGTTATTTATATAAACATGATTGTTGTGGTTATTTATATAGACATAAGTGTTGTGGTTATTTATATAGATATGAGTGTTGTGGTTATTTATATAGACATGAGTGTTGTATTGTGGTTATTTATATAAACATGATCGTTGTGGTTATTTATATAGACATGATTGTTGTGGTTATTTATATAGACATAAGTGTTGTAGTTATTTATATAGACATGAGCGTTGTGGTTATTTATATAGACATGAGCGTTGTGGTTATTTATATAGACATGAGTGTTGTGATTATTTATATAGACATGAGTGTTGTGGTTATTTATATAGATATGAGTGTTGTGGTTATTTATATAGACATGAGTGTTGTATTGTGGTTATTTATATAAACATGATCGTTGTGGTTATTTATATAGACATGATTGTTGTGGTTATTTATATAGACATAAGTGTTGTGGTTATTTATATAGACATGAGCGTTGTGGTTATTTATATAGACATGAGCGTTGTGGTTATTTATATAGACATGAGTGTTGTGATTATTTATATAGACATGAGTGTTGTGGTTATTTATATAGATATGAGTGTTGTGGTTATTTATATAGACATGAGTGTTGGATTGTGGTTATTGATATAAACATGATCGTTGTGGTTATTTATATAGACATGAGTGTTGTGATTATTTATATAGACATGAGTGTTGTGGTTATTTATATAGATATGAGTGTTGTGGTTATTTATATAGACATGAGTGTTGTATTGTGGTTATTTATATAGACATGAGTGTTGTATTGTGGTTATTTATATAGACATGAGTGTTGTGGTTATTTATATAGACATGAGTGTTGAGGTTATTTATTAGGGATGTACCAAAGCTTCGGCTTCGGCAATTTTGCCGAAGCTTTGGTTCGGCCGAAGCCAGGTCAATTTTTTGACGAATCTTTAGCTTCGGCAAAAAATCTTAAGTAATTAAAGTTATAAGCTACTGTGGGACAAGTTATAAAAATAAGCTAATTGCCAGTGTCTAATAAAGTTATAAATTTAGGACTACAGAGTTAAAGTTGGAGACTATACCATATACTTAGTATTATTTACTCCCAAGTGTATTGTTATGGAGGGGATAATAATAAATAAGTAAAAATATTTTGAAAAAAATAATAAAATTAGGGAAGGTCCTCATACACTTTGAAAGCTTCTAAGTGTGACTTTAGATGAACTGAAGCAGCTGTTTTAAATTATAAGGTTTTTATTCTATGCAGAATAAAAACCTTATAATTTAAAACAAATTAAAAGTTTTTAAAACCTTAATTTGTATTATGTAACGAATTCATATTAATTATTGTGTGGGATTACCGCAAATAGAACAAAATTTGGTTTCAACATTTGACCGATAAACCTTAGTAATCTATCTTTAAAGAGATTAAAGATACGTTGCTACTATTTTAAATTGTGTGTATGTTTAATTTTTTAAAATTTTATTTAACCATGTTAATAAAAATTTACAAATTTTCATCATAAATTTACAGAAATTGGTTAGGTGTCAATTATATAGATACAAAATAGTCAATGGAGTGACACATAAAAAACAAAATGTTCTCAACAACAAAAAAGGAAGAAAAGCAAATGAAATATAAGCGAGGAGAATTAAAAAAGAAAAAAAAAGCCAACAAAAACTAGATAAATTAAAAGAAAAAGAAAAACAATGATAATAACTATCCTTGCTCTTTTATTAATATTATGAATACTTCTAAATTGAATTTATATATTAAACATGTAAACCAATATTCTGGTTTCTTTTTATGATATTATGAAGACTTTTAAATTTTATTTTAAATAAATTAAAGGTTGAAGCTTTGATTACTTAGAGCTCTTATATTTATCATCAAAATTTATTTAAATTAAATAAACAATTTAAATCAAATAAATATCAGCCTGCTCAGTCCCTGTTTATTTATAAATATAAAGTAAATAATAATATAATTATAAATAAAAAATTTATAAAGTATTCTATTTATTATTTTATTTAAAGCTCACTCTACAGAGTTGTTAGATTACTTTGGAAGCTTTTATCACAGATAGTTAATATTTGATTTCAGATACTGATGCAGATTTATCCATTATAGAGACAGAAGAAGAATGAATACTAAGATTTCAAAGTGTAAAAGATTAAAAGAAGCTATAGAAAATGTTATGTAGTGTAAAGTTAAAAATAATCAAAAAAAAATACTTAAAAGTGTGTAAAAAAGTAGTTAGAGAGAAATCTATCATTTGTACTTTTTTTTAGCAGCAGGTTCACAACAGTTGAAGTGGAATCCAAAATGGTCTTAACTTGGATTTTTTTTAGTTTAGAAATTGTTCGTTTAAAGAATACAGAGAAGTAAAAAAAAGATATTAAAATAAATAGCAATAAAAAGATAAAGTGTGTTTCTAAGATTTTTTATGTTGTAGATACAACTAGATCAGCTAAGAGTGTTTATTTAAAGAAAGAGTGATCAAGTGCAAAAGATAAATTTACTCTAGTAATGTTCAGAGATTTTTATCCACTTCTATTAACAAAAGGTGCATTAAAAATAAAAATAAAATATACAGCACATGAAAAGATGCTATATAACATTAATATGGTTTGCACACAGAAAAAGTAGAACTAGAAGTAGGAAAATTTGGAGAGAATGTTTCAAAAAAGCTTAAGCTTAAAAAAAAAAACGCTCGGTGCGGTCAAGTATCAGAAACGACATAATGAGAAACTTTTAAACAGGGGCGCTGAGAGCTTTTGCCCTGCCTGGAACAGCAACCCTGACTGGCGTCCTCATTTTTATACGATTTTTCTATATTATTAGTCAAGGACCTTAGTTTTGGTGCCTTTTTTGTTTTACACCCCTGCTGATCTGAATGCTGATTAAATTTTAAGCATATAGTGCCGAAGCTTCGGCTTCAGCAAAGTGGCTTCGGCAAAATTTCAGCTTCGGTACATCCCTATTATTTATATAGACATGAGTGTTGTATTGTGGTTATTTATATAGACAGGAGTGTTTTTTTATATGACAGAATTTTACTTTTTTTATTGAATTATTATATTTATTGTAAAAATTTATTTTTAAAAAATGTATAGTAAAACTATATTTACATTTATCAGTACTGCAAATGCAAATGCAAAAAAAAAATCTAACTCTTGATATATCACTTTTATGATGGGACAATAATTTTACATGTGATGGTAAATAAGATTTGTTCATATTTTATAACTAATAATATTTATAATTATGAATTTATAGAAAAAGATTATCATAGTGCTAGAAAACATTTCTCTTACACTAATGATGGTTGTCAGTGTGCTATGTTTCTCATTGAGTATCATATACTGTCTGGTTTTCCTGGGGAAATAGACCTTTTTGTAACTCAAGCTGTTCTTCAGTAAGTTTAAATCTTATTTGTTTTTATATTCTAATTTTAAAATATAAAAAATAGGTAAAGTTATAATTAAGTTTAAGGGAGTTTTTGCATTTAAAAAAATGTAAAGAGTACAAATGGCATTTTAAAAATTCCACTTTTCATTTTTATTGACATTTTTTCTGTTGATCACTATCGGATACATATTTCTGTGGATATTTGATTAGTGATTTTTTATGTGGGTATTTAGTTAATAAATAAAAGATGGCAGTTGATGGAGGTTCAGTTAATTAGTGTTTTTTCAAATTTTTAACTGTTCTATTTGTAAATGATTTTATAATTTAATTCCAACTATAACTCGAGTATTATAGTTTCCAACTATTATGTGAGTATTATAGTTTCCAACTATTATGTGAGTATTATAGTTTCCAACTATAACGTGAGTATTATAGTTGCAACTAGGGAATCCGATACCGGTCAAAAAATCAATACCGGTATTTTGATATTATGAAAATATAATATCGGTATTAAAACCAGTATTAAATATTTTAAATTTTTAAAGGAAAGTAAATAAATATAAGAATCACAAAAACTTGAAAAGAATGCAAGTTTATTGATCTATATGGTAGAACCTTTATCTTTTATTCTATAAAAAATAACCTCTTAAAAAACAAAGAGCATTCAGAGTTTTGTCATCCATTCTGTACTGCAACTTATTCAAAATAATACCGGCAGCAGAAAATGCTCTTTCGGATTCAACACTAGTTGGTCGAATCGTTAAAAGAAGAACATAAACCAGTTGGAGATATTTTCCTCGCATACCTTCATCTTCAAAGAGGCTCATTTCTTTTTTTAAACACTTGGTTATATCACCAGCGCGTTCTGGTTGTTTCCTGACAACCTTATAGTTTATTTGTTTACAAATGGCCTTGTACATCTCTTTTTTCATTGATTTCTCAGATTTTTTTCCTTTGTCAATCTCAACTTCTCTAACCTCAAAGTGAAGAATTTCCTGGGCTCATTCTTCAACAGCAGCGCTTTGATTCCAAAGTCCCTTCTGATTTACAATGCCCAAAAGTGAATTGAGATTGCTCGCTTTTGATGCACGTGGAAAGTTAAAACTTAATAAATTTGAGTTTCTAATACCATCTTCTAGACCTTTATGCAGATAAGAAATTAAATCGGACAACTGCGTTCTTCTTGCAATAATACCTAATGTTAAAAATTTATTATCAACTTGTTAATTTTTAATATTACAGTTGAGTTAATGAAATTTGTTTTAATTTAAATAAAAACTTTTGTTTTTAAGTGTTAATTTAATCTACAAATATTAGTTAATTCTTTTAAAATAAATTTAAATTTAAAAATAATCTATTCCATAAAGTTGTCAACACATTCTATTATATTATGACGAAAAATTATTAGATAATGCAATATTTTTTTTAAAGTATTTTTTTCCAAAATGATTTTAATAGCAGATATAATATTTTAAATTTCTTTGGCTTTCAGTATAAATTGTTTAGGTGTTGTATTCTTTGCTTTTGGCTTAAGCATTGTATATATATCCTTAATGATGATTTTTGTGTCTTTTTACAGGTTTTTATGTCTAAGAAACCAGCCGACAGCAAACACAACTTTTATTAATTATACATCAAATCATCCTGGTATTCACCGAACAAATTATCCATATAAACAGCCATTGTTAAATTTTATTGCATTTTTATTGCTTATAATTGAAAAGTATGTTTTTTAATTTTTATCTTTTTATTTTGCCATAAAATATAAAACTGTAAACAAGTTGAGTTAATTAGTTTTATACTTGTTTGTATATATATATATATATATATATATATATATATATATTATATATATATATATATATATATATATATATATATATATATATATCCATGCTATAGAATATAGCACAGCGCACAAAATAACAGGTGGTCAATGATTAACAACTGACTGAAATGACCAAAATTGCTGTATTGACCTCCCAAAATTATTGCTGATCAAGGTTGACCAGCAATAAACCAAGGTTGAGTTTAAAAAATAAGTTTTATAACTTTGTATTTCAAAGTACCTAAATATTCATAATACCTAAAGTAATTTAGGCTGAAATATTTTGAAAAGCGTATAAAATAATTTTATTGTTTATAATGTTTAAGTTTTTGTAGATCAAAAAATGTGACAGGTTTTTAATTCACTTATTATTTATGATGAAATATCTTTATTTTTTTTACAAATCTTTTATTTCACTTCACAATATGATCAATTTTGTTTAATGGTAATGGTTGCTGTTTATATACTGGATTGGAATTCTTATTTTATTATTGTTTTCTGTTGTTAATTAAAATTATTTTTCTTAGAACTGTTTTTTTTTTCCTCTCATTTATTTTTTTTTCATTAGTTTTTTTTTATTAAATCTTCTTAAAAAACCTTGTAAAATTTTGTCACCATTTGTGAAATAATTGCAATGAATGAAAGAAACCTGTTTAGCAATTTAAATAAACTTTAATTACACAGGCCAACAAAAAAAAATTACAAATACAATACAAAAATCGAAAAGTTTTTTGTATAGCACATTTTGGTTTCAAATATGTGACTCATTTTACGCCATCACGTCAAGTTGTAATGATATTTGGGTTCAAATATCTATACAATTACACTGGGATAAAATCTCTAATATTGTCAAAAAAATAATCTTTTATTATTCAAAAGTTTTTATTATTCAACTTGTGTCTCAAAAAAAATCGTATTTAGTTTTATTTACGATTACTTAAATTAAATAAAAGAATTTTATCTAATTTAAGTAATAGTATAAAAATTTTAAAAATAATATTTGCTTGTAATAAAAATAAATACTTTTTATATTATTGCTTTGAAACATTTTGTTAAAATTGTTTTAAGAGTCTTAAGAATTTTTTTAATATTTTTTTTTGTTAATAAATTTTATGTAAAAATATTTATGTTGTCAAAAATCTCTATAAAAGTATGCTTCTTTTGAGACCCTAGTTGACAAGTTTTTAAATAATGTTTTTTTTTTTGGCATTATTAGGAATTTTATCCCAAATGCTAAAAAAAATGAACTCAAATATCTTTACAACTTAAAGTGATGGTGAAAAATAGGGCTTTTGAGCAGCTTTATTTCCTGCCAGAGTTGGCTCCGGAGCTAGCTTCACCTTTTGATAATTTATAATATCAAATTTTCATAAAGTTCTATAAATAAGTTTTTTTTTTCATCTCTAACCCCCCCCCCCTGCATTTTGCTTTACACTTTTTTGAGTACCCTCCACCTCCCTGAAGTACCTAGCCTTTTAACCTACTTACTCAACGTCTATGATATTTTTTTTAATTTAGTGTCTCCTTACTTTCATAACCTCCTCTAACCCATTCCAGCGTACATACTTTATGGGCAATCCTTAAGAAAAAAATGATTTATCTATTATCCACTCCTTACTTTCTGACCCCTCTCCCCCATTCGAGCGTACATACTTTATGGACGATCCTTAAGGAAAAAAAGATTTATCTATGTATCAAGTCACATGATTTGTTTTAATGTTATTAATTAGTTAAAACATTTTTAAAATAGATTTAAACATATGAGTTCCAAATAAAATTTTTATTATTTGTCTTTAAAACTTTTCATTTACTTTGTTTTCATAGTTTTTTATAAAAATCCTGAGAGGTTTCTAGATAAGTATTTTTTAATCAATAAAACTACAAAACTGGTCACATGTAAGATTATAGAAAAGATAAATGACAAAGTGATTTCATATGCCATGCAAATAAAATCAAAAGTTTATAATATAAAATGGCATCTGGAAAGATCATATCTATCAGAATATAAAATTGTTGAATCTTATGGCTCAAATATAATCTTCAAAATCATCTTTATTACATTCACAAGATTGCGATACAAAAAAAACTAAACAGATTACTTTAGATTCGTTTGCTATCACTAGTAGTAGAATAAACATGTTAATGTTAACAATAAATCATGTTAATGCTAAAGCTTTTAAAATTGGAATTATCAAAATGGTAGTGAATAACGGAGTTTCCTTGAAAACATTTGCGAATGAAAGATTTCAATTGGTTACAGGTCAACTAGGTAAAATTCATTAAATAGTATGTGCAAGTGTAGACAATGCAGCCAATATGATTAGAGCAATCGCAATTTTAAACAAATATTCAGGTGATGAAAATTTTTAAGATGAAGCTTTTCAGAATGAAGAACAAGTGAAGTTTTTACAACAGGATACAAATGGAAAAGCACATCAGCTTAATGTCTATTGACATTAAGCTGATGCGCTGTGTTATTCACACTTTGCAGCTAGCTAATTGTATGATTAAAAAAAAAAACATACATTGCCCAACTTTTAGCAAAAGTCTGTTATGTTATAAAGAAACTTAGAAACTCTCATTTTTTTAGAAAAGAAGCAATACAAAGTTGTTTTAATTTTGGATAATGAGATACGCTGGGGTAATTGAAAGATTATTACTTTTGCGACCAGTGTGTGAGCAATTTGCTGCAGTAGATCAGATATTCTTTTTATGTCCTGAAATAAGTCAAGTTTTTTTTTTTTTTTTAGTGTTGATTTAGGTGCCCCAAGAAGTCCTTATGGTCTTATCACAGAGCACCGCGAAAGAACATTTAATAGGAAGTTCGCGCCTTCTTCCCAAATGATGTCGCAAAACTTGCCCAGAGGTAAGGTTTGAACCACGGATCTTACATTTCTGAGGCAAGTACGCTACCACTGCGCCACGGCTGCTCAAAGTTATCTTTGCAATCTTTTAAAAAAGCATGTGACAGTAAACTTCAAGGAATCGACATCCAGAACTCTCCATCACTCCAGAAGAGTTTCTAAAGGAATGGTTGAAATTGAAATCTGACCTAGAGAAGAATCATTTCAAAGTCTATGCTGAAACAAGAAGAAAAACCTTTTGATAATGATATATTTCTAACTGTAGTTTATGTTCATGCTAGATATAGAATACTATGGGAAGAAAAATCAGGTAGTACGAGCAAAGCAAGGCTTAAAAGCAATAGCAGAAAAAATTTATAAAAGAGATGCCAAGAATATAATAGAAAAACAAGAAAAAAAAATAATGCTGCGCTATCTACAGTACTTCTTTCAGTTTTAAGTGAATTTAATTCCAAAGGAGAAGAGGATGAGTTTGAAAAGGAGCCTAATAAAAAGGAAAAAAAGAAAATTGTGGCCAAAATTATTTTGATAAAAATACTTTTAATACAAATTTTTTGGATGATTGGAGGATAGTGAAAGAAATGAAACATTTAAAAGTGAATTCAGCTATTGAGGGAATTGAAGAGTACCCAAAAAGAATACAAAAAGCGTGCAGAGTAGTCACTTGTATACCTCACATTTTATTTTTATTTTTAATGAATCAAATTTTTGATCAATAAAATATTAATAGTAATTAAGTTATTGTCATAAAACATTAAAAAAAAAATTAAGATTTTTTTTTCGGAGCCACTCTTGAGCTGGAGCCAAAAATTCTAATATAGCCAGAGCCAATTTTTAGATCTCGGCTTCAAAGCCTTGGCAAAAAATGAATTGCATATTTAAAATTAAAATGAGAAATGTTATATCATTAGTGCTTTTTTTTTTATTGAGTTATCTTGTGATCTACAGTATTAGTAGATTTGATCTGTCTGAATTATTTGATCCTACTGCATGAAACTCATGTGCATTTAATAATTTAGGCGGATTTAATGATCTACTACTACAGTGGATTATTTGATTCGCCTGAATTATTTGATCTCATTGCATTAAATTTGCGTGTATTTAATAATCCAGACGAATCAATGGGATTAAATAATTTACTACAGTTTTGTTTATAAAAAAAAAAAGTGATGATTTGTCAAAAGTAATACTTTTAGTATTTTTGTCAATATGTCAAAAGTAATACTTTTAGTATTTTTTGTGCATAAAGTAATTTTTTGTAGTTCACTAAGTGTTATAAAACAAAAAATTGAAATTTTTTTTTTAATTGACCAGTTAATAAAAACAGTGGATGGTCAATTCTATGTGTTACATGTCAAATTGACCGCTTGCCTTCAAGTTTTTATTTTGTGTGCTGTAGCATGTATTGATATACATATATGGGCTATTCCACAGCGGAAAATGAAAAGTAGTCAAACTTTTTTTTTTCTGTCAACTTTTAACAAATGCTGTAGACACGTTTATTAAAAGTATTTTTCTAATGCTAAAACAAATTTAAGTTATTTTAATGGTTCGGAAAGTTAGGTTTTTCTCATCGTCACATAATAAAAAAAAGTGTCATTGTAAAATCTTATTTGAACCATGAATTTATTTACAAAATTCAAATTATTTTGTTATATTGAAAATAGAGCTATTATGTTCAATTTAACAATGGTAAAATATTTTACTTTTTAAATAAAAAGAAGTTTAAGAATATCCAGAAGAACAAAAATTTAAAGAAAGAGAAAGAATAAAGAAAAGAGTTCAAAATTATTGAAAAAATAACTTCTGCAAAAACAGTGAACTTTTTTATTTTCCAGAATGTTTAAACAACAGGAAAATTACTCAAGAAAGTTACCCAAAAAAACTAAAGATTCCGCAAAACGTAACAAGTTCTTGTCATGTTGCTGAGTCGTTCAACAAAGAAGCTTCTTTGTTGTTAAATGCGTGAATAATTCAGCTTTGACTGAAGTAGAAATAGTAGTCAAAAAGTTCTACTCCCAAGATAACATTACATTTTGTGTGATATTTTAATTAATTTATTTAAATTTGATTTTATTAATCTATTTTCATTCAAATTGGTAAAATGAAAAGGAATCAGTTCTTCTGTAAAAAAAAAAAAAAAGTTCAGTCGAATCAAAAATGTCTTATCCTCAAACTGCAAATTAATTTATTTTTCCAAGATTGCAGTAGGACAACTTATTCAACAATATAAAGCTTAATGAACAACCAAGTACAAGAAGCGAACAGGTCGACCCAAAAATATTAATGAAAAAGAGAAAAAATTACTGGTAAGAATGTCAAAATAAGATCCAAGAAAATCTGCTGTGACCTTAAAGCTGAAATGCTAAAAAAAAAAAAATTAAGTAAAATTAAAAAAAAAAAAAATGCTTTGTGTCGACCACTGACCAAGTGCTGTCTTCATAAGGCTTTAAATGCATACTAACTTATAAACTTATCAAATTTAATTTCTTAACCCTTAACAACCTATGGTTCCATTTACGGAATAAATCTTTGAGATGCAACAATATTTTTTGTAATCATTTTTTTTTATTCTGTAAAAAGTTTTAAAAAGGCGACATATAAATGTATAAAAATATAAATGTATATATTTTTTTAAACTCATTTAATTTGCAATTCATTTTAGAATTTTTTTTTTAAAGTTTGACTTATGATTTAATGGATTATATTTTATGAATAAATTGTTTCTTATACACAACAACAATTATTTCCATAAAGTTTCTCACTATAGATGAATAATATTAAAAATCTCAGAGAAAGGAAAAAGAGGCAGCAGAATAATATGTTAATGTACAGTCAAATACCAAAAAAAAAAAAAGGTAAAACAACCTATAAATATTTCTGCAAAATATAAAGCTCTTGTGGAAAAAAAACTGCAATTTGCTAAGTGGTCAAATAGAAATTCTACAATACTGTCTCAAAAGATTTTCTTCGCAAAATACCAGATTATGAAAAGTTCAATACTGGTCAATCTTAACCAATCAATTTTTTTTTCAGTTTTCTAATAAAAGATATGATTGAACATTTAGCTAATGCACCTAACATTTTTTCTGTATAGCATACCGACAAATCAATCAACGTGACACTAAGTGAAATTTAGCAATATAATGGTATCTTGTTCCATATGGGAGTTATTCAAATGTCGCCTTTTCGTATTTATTACACGTAGTATACAAAATATTAAAAAATCACTGGTACAATGCAACAAAATCGATTTGAAGATATTAAAAGTAATTTCCATATAGAATTTAACAGTGATCTTATGTGTGATCATGTTTCACTAAATTACAAATCTATTAATCTGGAAGGGTATAATAGTAATGATGAACAAATTGTTTCTAATAAAGGTAAAAAAAAAAGCCATGTAAATGGGATTTAAATTCATAACTTGATGTGATGCTACATCTGGGATCATTTACAATTTTTTCTATATACTGGTACAGATAAAACAACAAATATTGCACCAATCTCTACTGTAACACAAATTGCCACTGTTTCATCTTTATTCATCTTTACAATCCTAGGAATAATTGCCAACTTTGTTTCTATGTTTTATGGTGACACCTTTGTATCAATTTTTTTTTTTGTCAACCTGATGCCGACCTCTAAAAGATTAAGGTCGGCAAACTATTGCCGACCTCATTTATGCTAATTCTGAGAGTTGTCTGTAACAGTAACTCAGTTTTGTAAAAATCCATCTCAACAAACCAAAACTTCAGATAAAGTTCTTCCTCCAACTTTCTCATCAGCTTCCAGTGAAAGATTTAGAAGACCAACACGGTACAAAGATGGAAATCAAATCTCTACACTACCAACACAAGAAAACTTTTGAGCAAAATTTAATAATACTGCTTCAACTATTTTGAAAAAATTAGCTTGTACATCTGCTGTGATGAGATCGGTTAGAAATATACCAAAATCAACAATCAGTGAATGAAATGGTAAAGCTAAAAAAAAGAGTTCAATTTGAATTCCTCCCATTATTTAAGAGTACAACAAGTACATTGGTGATGTTGACTTATGATCCCATAAGTCAACACAATATAATGAATGGTACATATCAATGTACCATTCATTATATCATTTTGATTGCAAAAGTACAAAGTATTAACGATCGCCTAGTATACTATTTATTCAGTGTCTGCATGAAAAATGCTTGGTTGATATAAAAAATTGTTAATAAAGATGGTATAGATTAGAATATTTTGCTTAGAGATTTTATGCTAAAAGTATCTGATAGTTTAATGTTGACTAATAAAATGGTGTTAGATTTACCGTGCCTAGGAAGACCTGGAGCAAATCATGCAAGTAAGTGTAGCATTGACAAAAAATTTCATTCAACTCCAAAGTGATGGAAAGTAAATGATGATGTAAGGTATGATAAAATGGATTATTGGCCAGATTTTATTGAAGGACATCAATGCACAAAAAAGGGTTGTGATTTCAAATCTTCAGTACAATGTTTAAAATGCAAAATTGTTTTATGTTTGATTAATTGTTAATTGTTTTTATCAATACCATCAAGTTGTATTGATAAAAATAATTAAGAGTTGTTTGAGTTTCAAAAACTCATAGTATTTTGATTAAAAAAATTTTATATATCTTTAAAATATCTTTAAAATGTTTAAAATCTTTAAAAAATATCTTTAAAATTACTTTATTTTACAATAATGAGAATTAATTATTTAAAAATATTGATAATTAATAAAAAAAAATTACAATGTTATAT
Source organism: Hydra vulgaris (assembly GCF_022113875.1). Lineage (NCBI taxonomy): Eukaryota > Metazoa > Cnidaria > Hydrozoa > Anthoathecata > Hydridae > Hydra > Hydra vulgaris. Next base: position 43,533,866 of record NC_061166.1, on the reverse strand, counting down.
ATGTTAAACAAACATTAAAATAGTTACTACCAGAAGTTCCATATATTTATATATGTGTATATATATATATATATATATATATATATATATATATATATATATATATATATATATATATATATATATATATACATATATATATATATATATATATATATATATATATATATATATATATATATATATATATATATATATATATATATAATATATATATATATATAATATATATATATATAATATATATATATATATATATATATAATATATATATATATATTAAAATATATATATATATTTAAACAAATTAAAATACACCTTGTGCAACTGGAATAACTAGATGTTTTGTATATGGAACATTCTTGATTTACCTAAAATTACATAAAACTTTTTTTCTATTTTTATATTTAAATTTAATGCTTCATTTAAATTCATTTTATAAAAGAATCTATATTTAGAAATTAAAATGCAGGTTGGTAAGGGTTAAATTAAATTGAAATGTTTATATTTAAATTCATAATTAAAATGTCCATGTTTTATAAAATATTAAAGTTAAAAATATTTAATTTAGAGGAAATGTTGAACAATATGCAATCTTATGTGAACATTATCAACCTTCTATTCATAAGGATCCTACTTATTCACAAGTGTGTTTGTAATTTTTTATTAAGTTATCATTTTTATCCGTTTGTATTGTACTGTGTTTGGAATGCTGAACTTGCCTGAAAAATAAGATATGCATAATACAATTGAATATATATGTGAGCTTATAGAATTTTCCAAATCCTTCTTGTGTTCATTTAAAATAAACTATAAAATAAATAGTTGGCTTTGCAGTTTAGTTTAGAATTAAAAATGTTAACGTACATTTTTTATAATTGTTATCATATTTAGTTTCAAACTAAGTTTCATTAGTTATTTATTTTGTACTTATTTTCATTGGTCAGTTATTTATTTTGTAGTTAGTTTCATTGGTCAGTTATTTATATAAATTAGTCTATTTCAATAATTTTCAAGTGGTAGAAAATAAGTCTTAAAAGTCATGGCTTTGAGTTTTGTGTTCAATTAATGTTTGATTATGTTCAAATTTTTTTTTTTATTAATTTTTTTTTTGTTTAATTATTAATAATCTATGGGGTTATTGAAAAATATGGATGAGTCAAAATAGGCTTTTATAGAAATAAAATTTTTGTAATTATTGTAGCTAGAATTTTTGTATCTAAAACAGCAATCTTTACTTATATGGAACATGTAGAGTTTTGTTTGTATTTAACTTATGATTTGTATTTGGTTTATAAAGTTTATTATAGATAGTTGTTTTGAATTTAATTTAATTTATACAGTCGAGTAAAAATAAACTTTTTGTATTTAGTTTCTATGATTAAGTAGAGTTATTCATTTTATAGTTAGCTTATATTTAGTTAAATTAAATTTATAAGGTTTGCTACAAATAAATGTTTTATATTTAATCTATATGGTTTAGTGAAATATAGTTTTTAGTGGAGCTTTTTTATTTAATTATCATTTAAATAGTCATTTTTATCTGTTTAATGGAGTTTGTAAGTGGTTTAGTGGAGTTATTGTGGTTTATACGATTTAGTGGAATTAATAATTTGATATGTACTTTATATATAATTTTTATTAAAATTATTTTATTATTTCATTAAAAAATTGTTTGTATTTAATTTAATTTATGTGGTTTAGTACAATTATTTGATTTATATATAAATTTTATTAAATTTATTTATTTTATATTTATTTTAATACAGTTTAGTTGTATTATTTTTTCTATATATAATTTGTAGTTAATTTAACTTAAGCTATACAGTTCAGATAAATTAAGTTCAACATTAAATTAAAGCAAATAGACACATGAAAAAATTGTTTTTAAAATTTTACGTTTTATAATTATAACTACAATGAACTTTATTAATGTTGCTTACTAATAATTTGTATATAAATATAGAATTATATTTAAATGAATTTAAGAAATGATTTTTATATTTTAAAAATTGTGTTCTTACATATTTTAAAATTCCGTGATGTAATTCAATTTAATTTTAAACCACCTTAAAATCTTTTAACATCTTTAACAAAAAATACTAAAGAAATCTAAAATTTTTGAAATTTATTTAAAGGTTTTCAATTTTAAAAAATCTGCTTTTTTTAATTTGAAAAATTAGATTGTTTCACAAATGCAGTTAACATCTTTTTTACAATAAGTAATTTAATCTAAATAAAGGTTGCATAAACAATATAAAAAAACAATTTAAAGATTCCAATGGTTAAAAGTTTTTGCTCAATATAAGTTGCTGAGCGTGTAGGTGAAGTTGCAATTTTGTTTGTAAAATGTGTACTGCATAATGCTTCTTAACGAGGCCTGAAGTAGCAGCACAAGACATTTTCAAGGTGTCTAATATATGTTTTGTATTTCAGACATTTAAAAACATGTCCTGTGACCATTAGAAAAAACAAATCGCTTTTAAAAACTTTTAAAAATCTATTCACAGAAGGAGCTTTTTAAAAATATTTATTTAAAAAAAATAATGAGTGATCTTTTTTTTTGGAGGGGAGGGGCTGACCTATACTTATATAACCTTATAAAGTAAATATAGTTAAACTAAAGAAAATTTAGCTTTATTTTCTTCATAAGGTTTGATTAAAGACAGTAGAATTCCTTTTGATATTTAGTTTGTTTTTAATATAATTTTAATTTACAAAGTTGAGTACAAATGTTCATTTTAAATTTGATTTTTTTATATAAACATCTTCACTTCCAACAACACTGCAAGCGACCACTTTTTGAGTAGGAGCTACTACGAGTTGGAAGTTACTGGAAGAAGGTGAAGTTTATGAAGCAAGATAACAATTAACAGATGACTTAATGAGTCATCTGTTAATTGTTATGAAAACAAGATAAAGGGAGCGAATTCCAAAGAGCTGATCATTGAGGAAAAAAATTAGATAAATAAGAATTTTTGGAGCACTTAGGAACAGTCACAGTAAAAGGATGAGACTTAATGACAAGTAACACAAGAATGAATTTCGGTAGATAGCACAAGAGATGCTAGCTCTTTAGAGCAGTGCCCATTATAGTATTTATAGAAATGAGAAAGAGAAGCAACATTACAACGATGTGACAATGGTTGAAGGTTGGCTGCAAGAGCAGGTCCAACTATCTTTAGAATGCATTTTTGCACATTGTCTTATATGAGAAAGGCCATCATTCGAAGATTGATTCGCTCCAGATATGGCAACAGTATTCCATTCAAGAATGATTTGAGATTTATAGAGATATAAAACAGAATCCAGAAGTAGAAAATGGCAAGTACAATAAAGAGATGCAACCTTAGCAGATGCTAATTTTGCAATGAATTTAATATTCCAAGAAAAATCAATCTAGACTGTTACAATAACGATTAGCTGAAAAAAATTTCAAGTCAAAGTTCGAGTTACTGAGAGCCTCATGCTGTAGCAAAAGTGAGCTTCTGAGCCACTGAGAGCTTCATGCTGTAGCAAAAGTGAGCTTCTTTTAAGAACAAATGCTCCCTCCAAGCAATCAGAGAGTGTTGGCTTCTTATCAAGACAAGAATAAATGGTAGTATCATCAGCAAACAATGCTACCTTGTGTTTGAGAATTTCTAGGAGATGATCGTTAATGTAAATTTAAAAAAATATAGGGCCAAAAATAAAACCTTAAAGAACACCTGAAATTATAGGAAATGAAGAAGAGTGCTGTCCATCGAGGACATCTTTTATACTATGATAAGGAAGGATTCAATAATTTTAAAGATGTTACCTGATACATAGTAAAAAGAGAGCTTATGGAGAAGACAAACTTTATCAAAGGCTTTAAAATGTTGAGAGGGATATTCTTAACCTCTCCACATTTATCTAATGCATGATAAAACTTATCAGCCATTACCATTAACAAATCAGCAGTAGAATGAGAAGATGGAAAACCATATTGATGATCAGAAAGTAACTTAATAGATTCGAGATGAGAGATTCAGTGTTTCTTAATTAATGATTCAAAAACCTTTTTTATGATAGGAAGAAGACTAATGGAGCAGTAGTTAAATGAGTCAGATTGCTCTCCAGACTTTTTGAAAATGGGGATAACAGATGATGTTTCCATCATGCTGGAAAACAAAATTCTGATAAGCACTTGTTGAATTGTTTTGAAAGTACAGACAACAGCTCCAGAGATCACTTCTGCAAGACTATATAACAGGAATGTTGTCTAGACCACAAGCAAGTACAAGTAGAAGAGTCTAAATAAGAAATCACTTTAGATACAGAAGCTGGAGTAATAGGAATGTTAAGCAATAGATCAACCTGTTTGTTGATTTTATCAGGTTGGATTTGATTAGTGGAATCAAGAGACGAGATTGATAAAAAGTTCTTAGTAAATAATTCAGCTTTTTCTTTAAGTGAGATCAAAAAATCTCTGGTTTGTAAAATTTGAGAGAACATACTATTGCTAAACCAAATACCCTAACTTTACCCTATTTAAAACAATACATGCTGATATACTTTTAAAAAAGATTTTAAACCTAAAAAATAATACCTAATAATTTGAGTGCTAAATACAAACATATATTTATATGAAATAGTTTAATATATATTTAAAAAACTTATAAAAGCTTGACTCTTCTTTCAGCACATTCATTAAAAATGTTAACAGCTGCAGCGTTCTGATCTGTTGCCATTGCTCAACAGGCAGTTCAAGAAAGCTGGTGTTCAACTTAAAACAATGAGTTGTAAACCAGGAATCAACTCCAACAAGCTTGCACAATCTAGTAGAATAATTTATGAATGTTGAAAACTGTGGAGTGCAGACTTTGCCAATGTGATGGCATCTGGACCTAAGAGCAGCATGCTGAAGTTTATCTTGTATGGCAATGTAAGCTGCAGACAAGTGACCAGTGTTTGAGCTTGTTGTGTCAAATGTCATGTTAACAAATTGATCATTGCAGTCCTACTCAGTCATCAGTGTCATTGTTAGCTCTGCAATGATTTGTTCAACATTTTTATCCATCACCTTTGTGTAACTTGGATCACTTAAAAGCTTTAAACCACCAACTTTTACTCTAATGTGTTCTTCAGTGACATGCTGGTTTTTGAGTGTCAGTTTTCTATTCCAGTACAGATTACAGAGATTGGAGAATCTCTACATTATCATAGATACATCAACCCGTATTCGCCCTCTTATTAGACCCTGTATAAATGCTGTCTGCTGTATTGAATTCATCTTAAATCTTATTGATAGAGATACAACACTGGATTAACTTAAAACATCTGGAGGTACAAGTACTACAGTTTCTGTTGGTTTTTTTTGCTGTTCACTCAGAGACATCATATCTTCTTGGTCTGTCAATTCTTAAATTCCTGTCATGTCATCTTAAGATGCAAATTTTTTGGTTTATTCAGTGGCATCAGTACTACTTCCAGTGGTCACAGTTTCAGAAGTTATAGATGATGTCACAATATTTCTTCTCATTTATTTCAGACATTTCAATTCTGCTGCATCTCGAGTCTTGTACCTGTATATTTTCATGGCAAGAGTCTTGTCAAAAGCATTGAAGTTGGAAGCTCTGTCTCATTTCACAGGTATGAGTAATGCAACATCCTCAGCATTTTTAATAAGACATCCACATTTCCTTTCCAAAGTTGGAAAGTTGATTCCAACATAGACTGCATTTCTTCCAGTTTGCGCTGAGTGGCTGGGATATCATGACAGCTTTTGTCAATTAAACGAAGTTTGTTGTTCTTATCAAGAAGCTACACAATCTTCTCGCATGCTCTACATTCTTTCACCTTTGGAATGTTAGCTTTTTCATAAAAATTAATACTTTATTGCTGTACTATCTTTGCCATTGAAAATTTAGATGATGCACCATTGACTGTGGGATGTTACTGTTGCAGACTTCCAACTTGTAAACAAGTTGGTAGTCATTAATAAGCAACCGGTGATTGTTGAATATTCAAAGCAGATTGCATGCTAATGTTGAACATGCCAACAGTCCACAGTGTTTGTGGTTACTATTTTGAGTGTGATGCAGGAGTATTCAGTGGACATGGCATTGGTAAAGTGGTATCAGTCAGTTTGTCATATAACATATGCTATAGACGTCTATAGCATATGCTGTAGGCGTTTGCACTTACAGACGTTTGTATATAATGCAATCCAAATGGAACTAAGAAGACCACTAAAACATAGTCATAAAAAAAAGTTCATTCTTATGATTATCATTAAAAACTAAAGAATAATATTAAATACTAATCTTAAAGTAAAGCCAAAAAAATTTTGCTATTGACATCAGTTTGTGGCAAAATAAACCTTTATACGTCAAGTTTCCTTTTGCATTTATCTTACATTTTTTGATTAATTTTGATTATGGTGCATACAATTGCACAAAAAGGTATAAAACTAGTACAGATATCATTTCATGGGTAAGAGCTTGTATTTATTACAATAGTAAATAGTTTTTTATCTTTATTAGAATATATCCCATAAAAATATATTCCATATATTTTTAATAGAAATCTTTATTAGAATATATCCAGTAAAAATATACTCCATATATTTTTAATAGAAGGAGTTTTCCTAAAAAATTTAAATAAAATCTTATTTCTAGTTTGTTTTTCTAGTTTTTTTGCCACAAAGTGATGTCACATACGCAAAGAAATTCAACGATTTACAAAAAAGCTGCTACTATCATTTTTAATGGTCTAAGAAACAGATGATGTAATTTTAGCAATCAGAAAATATCAAAAGAGGGGTAAATCTAAAATTGAAGTTTCAAATTTTCCACTTGGATGAGACAATATGTTTTGTGTTTTTTCAATCTTGTCATTTTTTTAAATATAATAACATACATACAAAAAATCAAAACAAAACAGCTTGAGCAAAAAAGACTTATAATTATTAGAAAAATTTACTTATATTGCATACGATCCTGAATAAAATGCTATGTAAGTGGATTTTTTTTATTTTATATTTAATATACATAAACAAATAACATTTTTGTTTATATATATTGTTTATATAAGGATGGTTAAGCGCCAAACCTGTTTATACAATTAAGTTGAAAAAAAAATTAGTTTATATTAAAAAATGATTTATAATGTGTCTTTGTATACACCAATATACTATAGTTAAGATTTTTAAGTGCACTGAACTGCAATTACTTTTAATTTTTTTGGTTTAGTGGCTTTTGTTAAGAGCTTTTAAATTTTGTGTCTAATTATTTCATTTCAACATATTCGTTGTATCATCCATATATATTTATAGTAAAAAAACAAATGTAGCAAAAAAAACTTTTAATTGTCAAAAAAATGTTTTAAAGTTTTTTCTAGCTATATCCTTTTTTTTTTGTCTCCACAGCAGTACCTCCTGGAGTAGCAGGATGGTATTATTAAATTTTTTCTTTATTAAGTTTAAATTTTTTTTTCCGACCATCCTCAGCTTATTAGGACTAATTACCTGAGCACATTAATGACATAAGTATCTCAATCATAACATATACACAACAATTTTTTTCTGCCAGTGTTTTGATGTTTTTAGAAAAACATTCTTTAAACTTTTTTTTTCTCATTAATTTTTTTTTTTTTTTTTTAATTGAACCTTTTTAATATTTTTTAAAATTTTGCCACCATTTGTGAAGTGATTGCAATGAATGAACATTGTTACCTATTTATAATAAGTCATTGCAATGAATGAACATTATTACCCATTTATAATAAGTCATTGCAATGAATGAACATTTAGCAATTTAAATAAACTCCAATTCTCATTTGTGCATTTTTTTTATTGAGTTATTAATAAAACTCAATTAGTATTAGCAATTTTTATTGTGATGTTTTACAACACATTGGTCTTCTAGTATTGTATCTTTAGTTTCAGTAATTTTAATTTTTGTGCTGATAAATTATATACTTAGAATAAATAACATTAAAGTTAAATATTATTTACACTCAGCTACACTTAGTTTATTTTTAAAATAACAATTTACTTGATAATAAAATTTAAAATTAACAACATCTTCATGTGTTGTAAAGCATTAGAAGGGTAGTAAATTACAAAAGTATTTTTAAAATAAAAGAAGTTATTTTTTTTCTTTCTTCATTGATACTTTTATAAAAGTTTAATTATCAAAACTTTTATAAAAGTTTAATTATCAAAACTCCTCTTTTAATCTGCGCATGTGAGCTATATAACACTTACAAGATTTAGTTAAAGTTATTTACTGTAAAACTTTGTTGTGAATTTTTGCTAAAAAAAGTGATTTGATTTAAAGTTATGTTGAAAGTAATACTTTTAAATCTGATGACACCAGGAGGGTGCCACTTTTTTTCTAAAAGACTTTACAGGGTCAGTTGTCATGGGCCCTGTAAGGACTAAAGTTTTTTTTTTCAATTATAAAGTTCAGTAAGTGTTATGAAACAAAAGTTAAAACACTGAATAAATTTTTTTTTAATTGGCTGGTTAATTAAAACAATTGACTGTCAATTTTATGTTTTAGCCGGTCAAAATGACCGCCTTCATTTAATTTTTTTGTGTGTATTGACGTAAAAGAAATATGACTATTTGATAATTTATTAGTTGAATTTATTTAGTATTTAGACAAAATTGGTCAAATATTTTTTGGTATACCTCCTCCAAAAAAAGAAAAGTCTGGTATCTTTGGATTATTAGGTATTGTTACATCGTGTTCATATAAACTTCTTTATGTATAATAGATGATAGGTTTCATAATATTTCCTTGTTTTTTAAAACATGGTTTTTATATTTTATGTATTTAATTAATTAACTTATTATCATTAGGCAAACAATTGCCTTTTTTAAATTTCTTTGTTACTTATATAAAACCACAAATTTTAAAAAGGTTTTTGCAAAAGTAAAGTTAATGATTTTAGACAACTTAATGGAATCAATGTTTTCAACAGAATCTAGTGAAGAAACTGAAAAAATGGCAGTTGTAGCAGAAGAAGTTGATTAATCTTTTTATATTCAACTTTTAATGTTAGAAGTATTATTTGTTGAAATTTTTAAATTGAAAAGTCAAATTTTATAGTTGTTGTTTCTAGTGCATGTTTATTCCCAAATACTTTTTAGTTATTTTTATGGTTTTTAAACACAACAGTTTGCACCTACATTTATTTAAATAACAGTTTTAAGTTTTTTGTATTTTCTTTTAAATATTTTTACTGTTTTCTCCTTTTTTATTTAAAATTTAACCTTTATATAAAAAAACTATAAAACATGGCATTAAATCTGTTATCAAATTATTGGATGTTTTAATGTAAATCTACGCAGACTTTTTCAATAATAAAAAATGATAAAGAAAATATTTTGAATATAATTTTTATGATTATTTCATAGATTTTGTATAATGTAAAAAGTTTTTTAATTAGTTGCTTTAATTTTTTTTTTCTTTTCACATTTAGGATAGCTTGACCATTACATTTACATAAAATGTTTTGTAATGTTTTTTTTTTTTTTATCTTCTACAAGTTGTGTATGTATGTATGTATGTATGTATGTATGTATGTATGTATGTATGTATGTATGTATGTATGTATGTATGTATGTATGTATGTATGTGTATATGTGTGTGTGTGTATATATATATATATATATATATATATATATATATATATATATATATATATATATATATACACACATATATATATATATATATATATATATAACAGACATGTGCAATGAAAGTTGCACGTCTGCAAAAAAACATGATTCTTTACACATAGCAAAGAATATAATTATTTAAAAAAATTGAAAAAAACACTGAGTGCTGTTTAATTTAATTTGATTATTTTTGTTTTTAGTCTAAAATATGTCAAAATTAGGGTTTTGTAAAAAGATTTGAATTTTTATAGCAATAGCAAATATTTGTTATGATTTTTTTTTCATTAAAATAACTTCTTACTCATGCTATTTTATCTGTTAAAAGAGGGTTATAATAGAGGGTTTAAAAAGTGGGTTATAAAAGCATTTATTTTATTGTGCTTAACCACTTGAAAAACTTTTTTGTTTTTGCCTCGCCATGAATATACTAAATTTTATTTGAATTTGCTCTATATGTTTATTTTTATGTATATATTTCGAACTATCTTCTTTCAACTAATTTTTATATATTGATACCTTAAAGGTTTGCTTCTCTTTAAATAAATGACATTGTCATCTCATTCCTACAAATGAATTTTAAAACATTTTTTCATCATCTTTTAAATTAAAAAAACACATCACTGCCTGTAGGAAAATTGATAATTCTACAGCATCTTATAAATCTCCTATACGTAAAGTAAATGCAATTTTCATTTGCATTTTTTTAAAAAAGATTTTTCGATAACAAGGGACCTAATGGAATGTTAATTCCATAAAAACGTTTTGTTTTACCTTTTAAAATACACAATAAGAAGTCATTACAAAACAAATTTCTTTATGTTTGGTAAAGTTTCATATGCATTATTCTTGTTATCATCTTAATAAAATCTTTTAAGTAGATCTCTTGTTTGTTTACATGAAGAACAAGAGAAATTTGCAATTAAGTATTAAAAAATTAGTAAGTATTAAATCAAAGAAATTAAAAAACGGAACAGGTGCAATGCAAGTTTTGTGTTTTAGTTTATTCATTTAATTCAGACTAAATGAAATTGGCTGAACTTAAAGATAAGCTATTAATTTCATGACAAAAAATGATTTTTATAGATAAAGGATTAATATTTTATGCAGCCATTAGTAAATTTGATTCTTTGAAAAACTTATATGGTACTGTGGCTTGCCCAATAATAAAAAAGATTGAGGTCGGCAATAATTTGCTGACCTCAATCTTTTAGAGGTCGGCATCAGGTCAGCAAATGCAAAGGTCTTACCAAACATCGAAATGAGGTCGGCAAAACCAAAATTTTTTTTTGTCGACCGCAAACACGTTTAGCTCGGCAGTTAGGTAGACCTAGAGTTGCCATTCACTTCTTTTTTCCGTAGAGAACACAGCGCTAAACTAATTAAAATTGAAGTTTTCACTGCGCTCTCCTATACAAAAAAGAGGAGAATGGCAACCCTTGGTAGACCCTAATTCCAATTCACAGTTTCACTGACATCATCACAAAGAATTTTTGAATAAAGGATTGTTTTTAGGTAGTGTTTTGTTGTGTACAGAGCAAATGGAAATCTGTTTTGGTTTCTGCTGTTGGTGTGAGATAATTTAGTGGTTATGGGATGGCATGAGTCAGCAAGGATTTTTATAAGGATATTAATACAGATCTTATTAAGTAACTTTTCAACAGTAAAGCTAATATTGAATCAAATTGGTTACATTGAATCTCTTTTTTCGCAACGGGACTGTACTAAGTAAGAACAGGAGCACTATTTATCAAGTGGCTAATAGCATAAAATTTGTATACTTATAGAAGGTTGGGCTGAGTGTGTCTGATTTGCTCAAGGCGTTTGAGTAGATATGACACTAATTCTATATTGTTGTGCACTTTTGTCTATTTTTCATCCCAATCAAGATTCTTGAATGATTCAAGAATGTTGGAAATAAATAGAATGAACAGGATTAAACCAAGAACACTACTCTGAAGTAGACCAGCACCAGAAAGTGAGCCAGATAGGTAGAATATTCTTTAACTTTTGCAGTAATTTGTCATGACTGACAAGATTAAATGCTTTCACAAAATCAACAAATATTGCAAAATTTGATTCATTATTATCTTTAACATGACTCCAGTCATTTATAATAGTATCAACCATTGTATTATGCTTGAGAAGGAAACCAAACTGGTTTTTTGAGACCCTGTGTGATGGACAATGAAGTTAGTAATAATGCATTCAAAAACTTTGCATAATCCAGATGTAGTGGCAGTTAGGTGATAGTCATTAGATAAGAGTGGGTTTGTTATTTTTGGAATTAATGTTATCTTATCTGATTTCGATTGGTTATGTAGTTAACTGTTTTCTGAGGCGGTTAAATAGGATACATAGTGATAGGGCAATTTTAAAGTGAGATTTGAGTGTATAGTTGAGTGTATAGTTACCTAGGCAACTACCCACTTTGAAAAATTAGTATGCATGACGAAAAAATGAATTAAATTGATTGATTTTTTTTATGTGTAAAAACGTGTTGTCATTAACCTTAACAAGCGTCATTAACCTTAACAAGATCATTTATTCAAAAGTTTAAAAAATATGTATATGTATATATATATACATATATGTGTGTGTGTATATATATATATATATATATATATATATATATATATATATATATATATATATATATATTTAGTTAGCTTATGATTGGTACTACAAAAAACGAGAAAAAAAATTTAGGCGGATATATTAGCCTCTCATTCATGCAAGAAAATATAAAACATTACAGCGTGACCAAAATTTTCTCATGGTTTTTTAGTTTTTAGGTCAACACCGCGATTCAGCTAATGTAGATGAACTGAATTATTACCTAGGCATTAAACAAACAGTTTAGACATTACTTTTACAAGTTTTATAGCTAAATAACATTTTTTTGATAAAATATCAAACAAATGCATTTTTAATTAACTAGTGGTAAACGTCACAGCGTGACCAGACACATTTAGGTAATTATAAACCAGGTAAATGAGCTGTTTTTAATAAATTTAAAACTTAGTAGAGAGGTATTGGACAAATATATAATTACATCTTAATGAAAAATAGTTCTTACATAGTCATCTTCAGAATACGCCCATACTATATCAGTGTTATATCGCGTTCATATTATATTGCTGTCATATATACAATGTTTTAAAGCTTTTGGGTGATTTTATCTGAAGACATAAGTTGTTTCACTAAATACTTGGCACTTGAATAGGGTCGCATATCTATTTTCCCATTATTGATTTGAATTAATTGCGCTGCAAATATTCCTGGTTTTGCTGGTGCTTTTATAAATAACTCATTAATTTTAAAATTTTTTATTGTATTTATATTATCTTCCATAGAAAAAAAATGAACGTTGAAATTAGTCTCATTTTTAACAGCTTCAAGAAAAGTTATGGCATCAGTTATTATATATTTTCTCTTGATTATTTTTTGTGTTGCTATTCTTTTAACGGTCCCACCAATATGGCCTTTTCCGTGTGAAGCAGCAAAATAGCTCCAGAATAATTTTAAATCTTCAACCAGGTCATTGCTGATGTAATAAAGCAATTTTTAAATTGATTACTTGGCCTGTCTGTCCAAACGCGTAGTATTTTAACACTTGATTCAATATAGTTAGATAATAAGTTATGAACAAATACAAAAATAGATTCTTTTGAATGGCTTAAATCATCTGAAACTATGACAGCTGATGAGCATGAATTTTGCTACCAAAACACAGCAGTAAATACAGTAACTTGCTTCTTGTGCCAATGTGCTGACTGCACTTCATCTTGCCACAAAGTTGAAAATTTTTCAGCAAAATTCACTTGAAGAACATCTGTGTCTGGATTACTTTGAAGTTGGATCTTATGATCGCAATATTTCTTTGATTGTTTTTATTTAATAAAATAATGCCAAAGAAATGAAGGTAAAGGTTTTGAAAAGGTGCTGTAAAGATCATCAACTCTTCCCTTTTTTTCAATTTTTTTAATATATTCTTTTCTATAACCTTCTGTAACTTTTTCCCATTGGTACCATGTAATGCATTTATTCTTTTCAATTTGATTCAAAACATATAGATTATGAAAATTTGAAGCATCTTTGGATGTTGTACACATATTATTATAAAAAATATTTTTCACTATCACATACAATGCTAAAAAGAAATTCATGTGAATACAATGGAAAATTTGAATCAAACTTGTGCAGGGCATCAAGGATAAGGATTATATTTTGATGCTGTTGATAATAACAAACCTTTCTTGACATTGAACTTTACAAAAACACATGTGGTGGGTGTAAACTAGCAAACTTTGATTTTCCAACATATTCTTTAGGACCTTTAAAAACAACATAAGTTTCATTAACATTCATATACAAATGGGGTTTTTATGCAGTTTCTTTCTTGTACTTTAATCTCACTTCAATGGTGTCTCTTTTACCGGTTACTTGATGGGATATATCATCCCACTGGTAAAAATCTTGAACCAATTTTACAATTAAAGCATCTAATGCTAAGTATTTTTTCTGGGTTAGGGATTTCATTCATATTTGTTAAAAGTTTTTTATATAATTTTACCCCTCTTTCTAGGTGATATTGTTAGTGCTAACTCGGCTCTCTTAACAGCTTTTCCAAGAGTGCTTGCAAATTTTAAGGGGGTGATGTAACAGCGACAGATTTTGATTCTGCTATTTTTTGTCTGCTCTTTTTTGTCCGTTGCCTTTCTTTTTCTTGTTGAGCCTCCAATTTAGCAAGTCTTCTTTCTTTTCTCTTTTTTGATTCCTTTTCTTTAACTACTTTTTTGCCAAATTTTTCTAACTGCTTTTCACAATATTTCTTTTGACGTTCAGCATGAGTAAGAGGCATGTTAAACCATTGAAAGATTAAAAAAAAAGCAACAACTAGTTATGGAGATGCATGTATTACATCAAAGACTCAATGGAGTTACAACTATTACTTATAAGGGCTCTATGTATCCTAAAAGAGAGCCTCAAGGAGAATTCATCCTCCAAATGTTGCCTATGCAAAACATACCTATATTTTGTAGTCTTTGTAGACAACGTCAAGGCAGTAGATCCACAATAATCTGGGTCATTGAAGTTGATATAAACTCAATTGTGGTTTCATTTAGCCGTTTTAAATTTTGTTTTAAATTTTGTTAAAAATTGTCACACCGTGACATAAAAAGTTGAGCTAATTATTTTTTTTAACATGTTAGTATTTTTTTAGATGTACTAGATAGAGTTCTCATTGCGTTGGAATTTATAATTAAAATAAATTGTTTTCTCAATTCGTCTGGCAATAAGTATGTTTTTATCATAAGTAGCAATGATTAGTGCAGATAAAAACCTGATTGCAATGCTGTTTTTAAACTTTTTATAGGTTCAATTGAACTTAGGCAATTAAAAATGAATTAAATTATCGCAAAAACCACTATTTTTACCTTCTATTTCAGCCCATATTATTTTTTAT
Source organism: Hydra vulgaris (assembly GCF_022113875.1). Lineage (NCBI taxonomy): Eukaryota > Metazoa > Cnidaria > Hydrozoa > Anthoathecata > Hydridae > Hydra > Hydra vulgaris. Next base: position 43,518,744 of record NC_061166.1, on the reverse strand, counting down.
AATAGCAGCATACTATAACAAGCTATATATTTTCTGAAAGAAGAGAAACAGAGCTTTCTACCGATATATAGTATTATGTATACTAGCTTGGTTTAATTTTTTCTTTTTTTGTGGAATTGCTCTATTTTACATGCATAACGGGATAAATAAGGGGCAAAAAATGTCTGTAAATTTTTCAAAATTTACAGACTTAATTTTGGCGATGGCATTTTAGCTTTTTTTACACTTTTTTCAACTTTAAATTTGAATAATTATAAAATAATTAATTTTATGGTTTTTTACTTGCTGTATATATCAAGGGTTATTAGATGAATATTTGGTCAATTTTTCAGAAAAATTGGTTATTGTCTAGAGGTTGCATTAAAATATAAAGCTCCAAAACCTTTTATTTTTTTAAATTTTATAAAAATAAAATTCAAATTCAATCAGGCTATTTTCAGGCTTTAGCTTTTCTTAAGAATAACAGTTAATGAAGAAGATACTAGTAATATAGAGTATTAATTAGTTTTGATTTCAAATAAGATGAATTTTACTTTCTATGTTGTTCGACAACTTGTAAAATAAAATGTTGTGAACACTTGCGGAAATCACCTTTAAGTTTGATGCCTCTTTCAGCGCAATCATTTGTTACCTCTAATTGTTTAACAAAATTTTCTGCAGTTCAATAATCTTGAAAGAACTTCCATTTTTATGGGTTCATCTGGAGCCATTTCTGGTTGTTTATTAGTCCTAATCAAACAATAAGAAGTCAAGACTGTGGTCCAATTAAAAAATAAATAAAGGTTGAAGAATTTAATGTCTGAAATATTTCCCACTTAAAAAAATTTTTGGTTTTTGGTTAAAAAAAAGTTTCTTTGCCATTATTGTTCTGGTAAAGTCTGACAATTTTTCATTAAATAAAGATGATAAAAATCTTCAGTTAAATATCAAAGAATCACATCAGTTGGAATTCCTCTTCTTGATACCAGTTCATCACAACAAAAAATTTGAAGTCATCAGTTGGAGTAAATATCGAAATTCTCAAGGGAAAAATTGCATTCAAGGCTAATAAACTTAACCATGCAGTGGATCATATTTTGCTCATCATTGGACATAAATTTATCAGATAAGAGTTCCATTTTTAAAATATATATAGAAAGTGACATAAATCTTGCATTGTGAATTGCACCTGGTTTGTGAATTTTGAATATTCTGCCCACTGATAGTTTTCCCCAAAGGTAGGATAAAAGGTAATTTAGTTAACTCAAGATTATCGTGGAAATATTTTCTCGCCGAGGCATTGGTAAGCTGATTTCACAACTAAACTTGCTTGATTAAATATTTCTGATTTGATATCAGTAGGCCATTAAAAAAAATTAAAGTTTTATTAATCAATATCAATTCATAAAAATTAGACTTATATGTTTAAAAATAGACTCATCTGGACATATGCTATCTCTCGTAATGTGGTAAATGCTTGTTTGATGTGTAGCTCATTATAATGATGGTGACATGCTAAAGGAGAGGTCTCTTTAACTCAATTTCATTTAAATTTGCTGCTCCTTTTTATTATCTTTGTTGCTGGCTGTTGTATCAAAGCATATATCGACAATGTTTTCTAAAATGTTTCAATCTTGCACAAGTTTTATGGCTGCATCACATTCAATTTTACCTGTTGAAACTTTAATTAAAGGTACACCAATAACTTTTGGCCTGCAAATAAAAGTTAACTTCTTTGAAAACAAAAATAAAAAATATAAATAGGATTTATATAAATAAATGATTAATTTAATAGTTAATAAATTATATAAATAAATAAATTAATCATGTCCTGCTGCCTTGTAGGATACGGCTTTTTAGGTAAAGGCTAGGAGATGCCAACTCCGACATAAAACACCCCCTGCCTTAGGGTTCTTGGTTAAGTAAACTTAAATCTCAACTTGACCACGGCTTTTTGCAAGTTTCGATAATTAGCGCGTTTAAAAAATGCACTTAAAGAAAACAAAGCAAATGTAAATGCAATTTTTAATTTAATTGATTCCATAATTACAATTAAACTGCCACAAAATTTCCTGAGTACTTTAATGCAACTTAATAAAAGCAATCGTTGAAAAAAATATTCAGATTAGAATTTAAGGCAAAATGAATACAGAAGCTATCAAAAAATAATTACAAACCTATTTATCATGGAACTATAACTTCTAATTAAGAAATTATTTACTAAAAAAAAAGAATTACAATAGTCTAGAAATAGTCGCATTTGCCAACTATTTTTTATCCCAGGGCGTAACATACCGTTTTTTTTTAATGAACGTTGACTTGCGTATTTTCATTTATTGACAAACGTCTAATTTAAGAGATTTATGTCAAACAAATTTCAAATAATTTTTATTCTAGTTAATAAGTTATCAAATATATCAAAGATGCTTGGTAAATTTATTCAATTGTTATTTTCAAAAACTTTTTTTTTACACATTTGCAAAGCGCGCGCTAATTAATGATAAACGCGTGAGCAAATTAATGATAAACGCACAATAAAAAAAACTTTTAAAAGTGTTTTTAATATGCAAACAAACATTATTTCAGTTTATGGAAAATAAAAAAAATTAAAAAAAAAAGCATGCACAATTTTATTTATAATGAAATCATTTGCTTTAAACTTTTAATGTAATTGCTTAAAGCAATTACATTAAAATTGCATTACAATTACATTAAATTTGCTTTAAACTTTAAATGTAATTGCTTAAAAGAAACCAAGCTTAAACATTACGATCGCTTTCTTCAATAAAAGAAAGCAATCAAATTCTTTAAGGATGGTTTATTTTGAAGTTTTTGCAAAAGCATCTATTTTAAGTAAAATTATCATACTTTTGTGAGCGCATGCAAAAACCATGCTAAAACATAATTACTTTTTTTTTTATTATTTCACTTAAAAGTGACGCAATTGAAAAAAGTTTTAGCATTTTTTAAAAAAAGTCTCTGAAATTAATTGTTTTTCATTTTAAATATGTGTTTTTTGTAATAAATAAAAAACTGTTGATCAATTATTTTGAAAAAATTGCTGAAGTAATGCGTTTGTTTTGAAAAATCTTAATCAAACGGCAACGTTTACATAAGCAAAATTAAAGAAATGTGATGTTTGTTTTTCTGTCTGTCTCAAAAAAATGCGCGCATATTTGTTGATTTGTTGCACCCTGTATCCTATTAACTTTTTAATGAAATTTTAAATTTGCACCACAAAATTTTATTAAATTTCATTACCCTTTCCCTCACTATGGATCCGCACTTGTATTAGCCTCACTATGGATCCGCACTTGTATTAGCCTCACTATGGATCCGCACTTGTATTAGCCTCACTATGGATCCGCACTTGTATTAGCCTCACTATGGATCCGCACTTGTATTAGCCTCACTATGGATCCGCACTTGTATTAGCCTCACTATGGATCCGCACTTGTATTAGCCTCACTATGGATCCGCACTTGTATTAGCCTCACTATGGATCCGCACTTGTATTAGCCTCACTATGGATCCGCACTTGTATTAGCCTCACTATGGATCCGCACTTGTATTAGCCTCACTATGGATCCGCACTTGTATTAGCCTCACTATGGATCCGCACTTGTATTAGCCTCACTATGGATCCGCACTTGTATTAGCCTCACTATGGATCCGCACTTGTATTAGCCTCACTATGGATCCGCACTTGTATTAGCCTCACTATGGATCCGCACTTGTATTAGCCTATTTATTCATGGGAAGGAAGGATAAAGATGATAAGAGCTGTGATCGATATTAATGATAAAGAGCTGTGATTTTTTCACTTTTGTTTCCAATTAAGTTTAAATTAATTAATACGTGTTTTGATTTTTTTTCTGGTTTTTCCTTTATTTATTTTATCATTCTTTAAATATTTTACTTTTTTAGGTTAGTTTTTGTTATATATATTATTTTAAGGATTTTATTCTCTTTTCAGTTTATGGATTGTTTATTTTAATTTGCTTTGTTTTTTTTTTAGCGCAATTTTTAAATGCGCTAATTATCAAAATTTGCAATGAGCCGTGGTCAAGTTGTTAAAACAAAGAACTATATGCGTGGTCATATAAAGCGTCCGATCGCACGCCTCTTACGAGAAGGCCTGGTAATAACCAATAGGTTTTATTGTGCATTAGATAAAGGTGGAGACGTTAAGGCCAGGAGAGGTTATCGCTCTTGACAATTCTAAAGCTTTTGATAAAGTTTGGCATGCTGGTCTTTTCCATAAGCTTTCTTCATCAGCACTCTTCTTATTCTGCAACCTCAGAGGTTTCTCAAGGTTCAATCCTTGAGCCTATACTCTTTTTAATTTACATGAATGATCTTTTAGATATTTTCACACCTAAGGTGGCATTGTTTGCTGATGATACTACCATTTATTCTTGTCATGATAAGAAGCCAACACTCTCTGATTGCTTGGAGGAGGCATTTGAGCTTCAAAAATATATCATTTATGCTACAGCATGTGGCTCACAGTGGCTGGTGAATTTCAATTAAGATAAAACACAATTTTTTTCAGCCAATTGTTATCGCAATAATTTAGATCTTCCTATATTTATGAACGTTAATGTACTCGATGAGTCATCTACCCTCCATCTTCTATGATTAACTTTTACTTCCAATCTTTCTTGGAAACCATATATCAAATCTGTCGCAAAATTAGCATCTGCAAAGGTTGCATCTCTTTATCATGCTTGACACTTTCTTACTCTGGATTCTATTCTCTATCTCTATAAATCTCAAATCGGGTCTTGTATGGAATACTGTTGCCATATCTGGGGTGGATCTTCTAATGATGCCCTTTCTCTTTTAGACAAGGTGCAAAAATGCATTGTAAACATAGTTGGACCTGCTCTTGCAGCCAACCTCCAACCATTATCACATCGTGGTAATGTTGCTTCTCTTTCTCTTTTCTACAAATAATAACCTTAATCTTGCTTTCCTGATTCATATAATTTGCAACCTTTTAAGTCATTTGTCAATCGTTGTCTTGCTCTGTAATCTTCATCTTTTCTCTTCCAGTAACTTCCAATTCTAATTAGTGGGTGCTTATAGTCTTGTTGGAAGCGAAGATAATTAAAAAAAAAAGTATCCTTTATGAGATCTGTTTATAAGAACTGCTACACATTCTTCATAATGAGGTTTATTATGTCTAAATGAAAAGCTTTTAATCCCAGTACAAAATGATTTTTTTTGGTTCGTTTATCTCCCAGTCAGCTTTAATTTCTCTCATGTATATTGTCTCTAGTGATGCACAGTTGGTACTGACATAAACATATCATTAAGTTTGCCTCAGCTTGTGCAGATGATATTTGATTGAAACAGAACCTGTTAGCAAACTGATAAAAACATAGGTCTACCACTGATGCATTAACTTCTGGGAGCCTCTTTGTTGATATTTTGAATGAATTTGTTAAAGGCATCCTTTCTTTTGTGGTCAAGGAGTAATCTGTATCTTTTTGATCTTTTTCATCAATACTATTAACTAATTCACTGACTTCAAAGCTCTTGGTTTTTTATCTCCAGTTGACCTTCTCCAAAAATCTATACTCAGTCTAGCTTTTTGACGTTCTAAAAATATTGAAACATCTAGATGAATACTATTTGATTTGATACTATCTTTTTTATATTTTGGTCTATGTGATATGTGATATCAACAATTGTTCATATGCTTTTACTGCTGAAATGTTGCAAATTTGTTTGAGTTCATTTCAAAATCTGACAATTTTTTTTTCCAACTTTAACATTTCGGCTTGACTGATCATTTTTCTTTATTTTCACCTTTTCTCAAAAAAGTTTGGTAGGCAATAAAAGGCAAGAGTGATTTGATCGAATTGGTACTCCAGCTTTTTTCGAAACTTCCTTAAGCTTACCAAGAACATGTTAAAAAATATCTATGGCAGAAGTGTTGAACATGTTAAAAAATATCTATGGCAGAAGTGTTGAACATGTTAAAAAATATCTATGGCAGAAGTGTTGAACATGTTAAAAAATATCTATGGCAGAAGTGTTGAACATGTTAAAAAATATCTATGGCAGAAGTGTTTGAAAAAAATGTAAATGAGAGTAACTACATAACACATGTTTTTTTGTTGATAGGCGATTAAAGCTTTATAATTTATCGGATTAAGTGTGACCAATCAACCAATCCTAATAATTTTTATAAGGTTATAAGGTTCATCATTAAAATAAAATATTTGCTTATCTAGAAAACTAGTTTCAAAATTATTTTTAAAATTTCAATTTTGCTAATTGATATAACAGCCAAATATTTTTTGTATAAGTTTATGAAATTTATATACATACATAGAGATGTTTACTTTGCAATGAAAACTATTTAATCATGCAACAAATTTCAGTGTTCTTTTAGTGTTCTATTTCAGTGTTCTTTTAGTGTTCAATTACGCTCAAGATTCAAATTATGCTTAAATAAAATTTGCAACTTCCTTCAAAGCATTAAATCTATACAATTTTTTAGTAAAAAAATATGTTAAAAAATAAAACTTTAAAATATGACATACATACATACATACATACATACATACATACATACATACATACATACATACATACATACATACATACATACATACATACATACATACATACATGTATAGATAAAAATATGTTAAAAAATAAAACTTTAAAATACGACATTAACAAAATGTTGTATTTTAAAGTTTTAAAATACAAAATTTTGTTAATGTTGTATTTTAAAGTGTTGGGAATGAAAGTGTTGGGAATGAAACACCCTAATACTAACATACATACATACATACATACATACATACATACATACATACATACATACATACATACATACATACATACATACATACATACATACATACATACATACATACATGTATACATGCATAAAACAAAATATATGTTAAATACAAAACATACATATGTTTTGTACCTAATATATATTTTGATTTACTTTTCATTAAAAACAATACTTTACTTTGTAAGAGATATTTCCTAATAATTTAACAAGTGATTTTGAGATTTTGGTCAAGTTATCCTAATGAATATATACACTGCTTTCAAAAATAAAAGCTTATCTAAAAGTACAATCTATATAAGATATAAAGAAAGAAATATGAATAAAATTTTTACTTAAATGCAATAAAATGCCACACTAAAAATTACAAAAATATTTTAATGTATTATTAAACATAATAATATTTAAAATAATAATCATAAACAAAATTAATAAAAAATACTGCAATTATGTTAATTATAGTAATCATCAACTCAATAATATTTTTCAAAATATTTGGACTTTTCTCTAAATAGATTTTTTAATAGATGATAATAGATGCATTTTTTTTTTTTTTTTTTTTTTTTGAAAACACTTTAGCGTTGTACATTACTTTTTATATAATTACTTATTATAATAATAACAAATATTAATAATAGTTTGTTATTGTTTTTTTTCGATTAAAAATATTCTGTCAAGATTGGTTAATGATTCTGATTTATTTTTTCTACATAAAGTATGAAATAAAAAAAATATATTTATGGTTTTTTAATCTTCAAGTATTGGTATTTTGTATTTATAAAACAATGGAGGTAGTTTTGGAAGGAATACTACAAAGATGCAAAAATGCTACTCAGAATAATTGGGAGCAATATTATTTTGTATTTAAGCGTGATTTTTCAAAAAGAATTTTTTTATTGGAGTATTATAAAGATAATAATTGGAAGAAACAGACTGTCAGTGGTGTGTATAACCTATATCCTGAGTTTTCAGTTTTAAAAATTAACTTGAAAAATTGCTTTGCATTCGAGTTAACTATTGGTGAACAAGTGCACATATTTAGTGCTAATACAGAAAGTCTGCGAAAACAATGGGTAGGCATATTATTAGAAGCTGTTGGGGTAAAAGTGTTCAATGTCATGTTAATAGGGAGTCCACCTACTGCAAACGAAATGCTGAAAAACTTTCAAGGAGTTATAGAACTGCATGTTACAAAGACTTCTGTTATGTTGCTAGCAAATGACTTGTCGAAGATTACGTGGAGATTTGGTACTATACGTCGCTATAACTTGAACAATTTTATTTTTACTTTAGAAATCGGGAAACAATCAGATACTGGAGAAGGTATTTTTCAATTTGAGTGTAATAGGTCAATAGAATTGTTTGATATTTTTGTTAAATATTTAAAAGAACGTATTAATACAAAATTATTAATGAAGTCTCCAAATACTCAACAAATATATGACATAAAAAAGCCATTAGAATGTCCAGTAAATTCATCTCTATCATTTGATCATATCAACTCTACGCCAATTTCATTATCCCAAGCCTCACAAGCTACAGAAAAAGAACAATACAAAAAAAAGTCAGCCATAAAATCTTTACCAGAAATAAAAAGTGAACTTTCAAAACATCCTGTGCCGACACCTAGAGTAAAGAAGCCATCAGCATTTAATAAAAATGCTCAAAGTGATTTAAAAAACACTCAAGATTATACTTATTTACTTGATAATCCCGAAATGAAATCAAATTACTCTGTTTACAATGTTTGCGATCAAGAAGTTACATTAAGTTCTTTGAACACATATGAAATAGAAGAACAGAAATATGTAAGCACGTGCACGAGCACGAGCACGTCAGTTGTGCATAAAATCAACAATTCAGTGCTGAATAAAAGTGAGTTAAATGGTGATATGAAAAAACTATTAGGTTTTAACTCTACACCAATTTCATTATCCTCACAAACTGCAGAAGAAGAGCAGTATAAAAATATATCAGCTGTACAATTTTTCCAGAAAAAAATAGATTTTACTGAACTTCCAAATTGTTCTGTGCCGGAACCTAGAATAAAACCTGTACCGGCACCTAGAGTAAAAAAGTCTTTATCATTTGATAAAAATGCTGCATTAAGTCAAATTGATTTAATAAACGCTCAAGAATATAATCATAAAATTAATTCCGAAATGAAATCAAATCAAATCATAGATGATTGCAATCATTTAAGTAACATGCAAAGAAGCATTGATTTTTTTGGTGAAGTATCGTCATTTGTAACAAAACCAGATGCTTACTATGACTATCCAATTTTTCCTCGACCGATGAGTAATTTACCAATTAAATCGAAAGATTCTTCAAATTTGATTGGATCTAAGATCTATACACAGTCATTCAATTCTCTGAAGCACGATTATATTGAAATCCCATGATGAACATTTAAATAATGGGCGGATGTAATTTTTTTAAACTATGCATAATTAATTGTAAATATATATTAAATTAAATAATTATATTAAAACTTTTTAAGGTTTGAGTATTTAAAGTATTTATTTTTTTGATTTTTGATTTTTTTCAGAATTTTAAGCTATTTTTTAAAAATATTTGTTATTGCTATTTTAAATATTTATGCGGTTAATGATTTACACCAGTTTTTATTTTTATAATAACATAATGAAGTTTTTTTATTTAATTTTCCTTTTGTAATCTTATCTTACGATTGAGAAAAAATTTTACTATTTTTTTTACTACTATTATTTATATATATATATATATATATATATATATATATATATATATATATATATATATATATATATATATATATATATATATATATATATATATATATATATATATATATATATATATATATATACATTTGTAGTAAAGATTTTTTGTACAATTATTTACTGAGAACTTCTTTTATTTTTATCTTTTCAATTTTTTATTTTAATGGCTTGTATGTATGTTGTGTG
>NC_061166.1:43496491-43503991 GCF_022113875.1 Hydra vulgaris | reverse complement strand
AACAATTATACTAAAAAACTGCAAATATATTGCACATAATTAAATTCACTACTAACACAAATCAAATACCAAGTTTTTAGTAACTGTGTTTTATAATTCATAGATTATAATTTTTTTTATTTTTTATTTTTTATTTTTTTTGTTAATTCACCTCCTCAAGGCCGAGAAGGCCACTACAGACAAGGAGGCTACTTATTTGTGGTTATATAACCCTCTCTCAATTCTATAACTCCGAAACACAAACCTTGACGAACAAGGCTGCTGCGCGGAGAAACGAGTTGAGTGCGGTACTACCAGGGACGTGGTGGGAATCGAACTCAAAACCTCTCGCTTATGAAGCGAGCGGTTTGCCACTACACCACTACCACATAATTACAAATGGATTTAACTAAATTAAATTACCGCATAATTATAAATAGGCTTAAAAAGGCTTGAATTAAAAATTGAATAATTAATAATTTAGAAAAAATTGGTAAAGTTTTGGTAATTTTTTGTCATAAAAATGCATTATTTATCACTTTTTTTTACATTTTTCAAGTTTATTTTTACACACAAAAAAAAAATTTCTCTACATTATTAGTATATTATTACTTATTAATAACAAATATTATAATTTTTATTTGTTTAAAAATGTTTTGTTAGAATTGGTTAATGATTCTACATAAAGTATGGAATAAAAAAAATTTATACTGATGGCTTTTTATCCATCAAGTATTGGTGTTTAGTATTTATGAGACAATGGAGGTAATGTTGGCAGGAATCTTAGAAAGATGCGAATCCATTACTCGAAATAATTGGCAGAAAAATTATTTTGTATTTAAACGTGATTTTTCAACAGGAATTTTTATATTAGAATATTATAAAGATAATAATTGGAAAAAACAAACTGTCATTGGTGTGTATAAACTATATCCTAAATTTTCAGTTTTAAAAATTAAGTTAAAAAATCGTTTTGCATTCGAGTTAACTATTGGTGAACAAGTGCACTTATTTAGTGCTAGTACAGAAAGTCTGAGAAAACAATGGGTAGATGTATTATTAGAAGCTACTGGGGTAAAAGTATTCAATGTAGAGTTAAAAGAGAGTCCACCTACAGCAAACGAAATGCTAAAAAAATTTCAAGGAGTTATAGAATTGCATGTTACAAAGACTTCTATTATGTTGCTAGCAAATGACTTGTCGAAGATTACGTGGAGGTTGGGTACTATACGCCGTTATAAGACAATTTGTTTCGTTTTTATTTTGGAAGTTGGGAGAAAAGCAGATACAGGAGAAGGTGTTTTTCGATTTGAATGTAGTAGGTCAATAGAATTGTTTGATGTTCTTGATAAATATGTAAAAGATCGTGTTAAAACAAAATCATTTATGAACTCTTTAAATACTAAACATATATATGCTATTGATCCTACCTACAGTCAGCTTAAAAAAATTGAACCTGTTAAAAATGTCAAGAGCACACCTAACGCCTTTGATAATAGTGTACAATTTAATACAAAAGAACTTCCTAGATTTTATCAAGCTCATACTCCTTCGGAGAATTATCTAAGCTTCTCATCTGATTGTTTATCCTTGAACACACAAAATGTTCAGGACGATCAATACGAAGTTATGTTTAGCAATAATAATTGTTTATCAAATAATACAAAAATTATGCATTTAGCATCTAGTCCTTTTAACCCTGTATTAACATCAGATGAATGTTCCTCTGTTCACAATGCTTGCGATAAAGAAGTTACAAAATGTTCTCTAAACACACATGAAATAGAAGAACAAAAATATGTAAACATTTCAGTCCTGAATAATAATGAGTTAAATGATAATTTAAAAAAACCATTAGGAAAACCAATAGATTCATCTCTATCATTTGATCATTTTAACTTTACGCCAATTTCATTATCCCAAGACTCACAAGCTGCTGAAGTAGAGCAATACGAAGATATGTCAGCTGTAATACCTTTACCAAATAATAAAAGTTTTATCGAACTTCCAAATCAACCTGTACTGCCACCTAGAATGAAGAAGCCTTCAGCACTTAACAATAATTCCAATTCGAAATTAAAACTATCATTAGATAGTTTATCAAAATCGAATGTTTATTATGACAATCAAACAGAAACTTTTCTTTCTCAACAAATCCATAGTGAATTACCACTTAAATTAAACCATTCTTTATATTCAATTGGATTGGAGATCCTTACACAGTAATCCAATTTTCTGGATCAGGATTCCAAAAAAAAAAAAAAATGAAATCCCCAAATGTTATAGCGATAAACAATTAAATAATAAGCATATATATAAATACATATTAATTAAATTAGAATAATTATATTAAAATGTTTATGCATTGAATATTTTGACTCTTATTCTATATTAAAAATATTCGCCTTAAATTTTTTTTTTTTTTTCGATTTTTTCCTTTTTTCAGAAATTGAAAAAAAAAAATTTAATATTTTTTATTGCTATTTTAAATATATTTATGTAATGCAAGTATATTTATGCAAGTATATTTAAATATATTCTATTTAAATATACTTACTCTACACCAGTTTTTATTTTTTATATAATTTATTTTTATAATAAATTTGTTTTTATTGTAAAATTATCTTAAAATTGACTATTTTTTTACTATTATATATAGATTTTTGAAAAATTATTCCTTTAGATTCTTTTTTTTTTATATTTTATTTTCATAACTTGCATTTATGTTTTATGAATATTTTTGTCTCTTTTAAATGTGAAACTTCTAGATTTTTTTGTTTAAGTTTATCAAAGATAAGTTGAGTCTTTCAGAAAATTATTAGTTAATTGTTGCTTAAATTATGAGTTAAAGATTTTTTTTTTTTTTTAATATAAAAGTTACATATATTAATTGTATATATAATTGTTATATATATATTCGCATTTTTTGGTTAATTTGTTTGTTTATTTTGCTAATGTGTTTTTATTAGGGGTATTAAATTTAAAATAGTTTTTGTGATTTTCAAATGAGCATGTCATCTAGTAATGAGCTTTTATATTTTGAAAAAAATGACATTAATTTCATGGTACATCTACACGGGCTATTCTAGAAAAAAATATGGGCGGCAGTACCCCTCCGTCCTGGAGAAATTTAGCGTAAATATTGCCGAATATTTGCAGAAAAAACAATATTTGTGATAAAAAACATTTTTATAAAAAAAAAAAAAAGGTCCTCGATTTTTAATTTGGGCAGCGTCCAAATACAGTCAGCACTGTCAAAAACAGTCTAGAATAGCCCCTGATCTATTTTAAAATGTCACGCACGTAATGAATTATAGTTCATAAGATTCAAGATCAGTGACATTAGGTTTGTTTAGTGTTTGTTTTATCGAGTATCAATTTAAATTTGTGTTTTAGTTTATGTTAATTAATGTATCAGTATGACTTTGATTTTTTTTTTTTTTTAATTCTGATTCATTTCCAAAAAGGCTGCAAGCAACCACTATTAACTTGGAAGTCACTAGAAAAAAAAGAATAAAGTTGTTGAGCAAGGAAACAGTAGACAGAAGACTTATAAGGTTAAAGGTTGTATGATTCAGGAAAACATGAAGATGTATAGAGCGTGTCCAACTATGTTTACAATGCCTTTATGGACCTTGTCTAGAAGAAAAAGAGCATCATTAGAAGAACCAGCCCAAGTATGACAAACTTGTACAATTAGTACACAATATTTAAAATGTCAAGGAGGAATAAAGAAAATTTCAAAATAATGTTTAGAACTATAGGCTAATTTGAATTTTCCATCAATAGACAAAAGATCAGTGCTAAGGATAATAGAAAAATTGATTAATAAGAGACAAATAGAAATCAAAAAACAGATACTTATGGTTTATTAGATATGATAAAAGAGGATAGACTTTGGTTGCACTGAAAATAAAATTCTTTATTTAAAGCAATTAGAAACATCTGGTAGAGTAAGATGAATACAATGAAGCCTGATGATCCTAAAAAAATACATCCTTCAAAAAAAATTAAAATTAGAAATATTCCATTAATGCCATCAACTGCAATTCTGGACTAATCCAGAGAGGAACACAAAAATAGTAATTGGTCAGTAAATGACAGTGGCCACGATTATAAACCTTCAATAAATATTTATAAATCAAAAGTTAAACAGAAGACAGATGAGGCTGTTAAATTGGTCAGTGGAGCAAAGCTGAGTATGCAAAAAGCTGCCACAGTGTGTCAACTGCTTCAGATGGGTGGTGTCAATCTTCCTGCACCAACTCAACCAGCAATCCATATGGCAGTCATCAGAGTAGTTTAAAAGTTACGAGTATAGTTATACCAATTCACCTGATCTGTCATATAATATATACATTATAATACATAGTAAATATGACTATTAACAATAAACTTTAACAACAGTGCACAGTGGTCTGAAAAACTTGATTTTTGGCCAAAAATTTAAAAAAAAAAATCTGTAATTTTTGTTATTTGTATTAAATTTAAACACTACATTGTCCAGGAAATTCAAAAATATATAGGTTTCATATTTTTTCTTGAAAGAAAAGTCAATCCAAAAGCAATTAAAAAACTGATAAATAATTTCTTGCAAAAATACAACATTTTTTTATTTGTGTATTAATTTAAAACTATATATTTAAAACAAATTTTATAGTATAGAGTTTAATTTAAAATAATAATAATTTTTTGTTATTGCATATTTGCATAAGTTATTTATGTTTGAAACTAGCAAAAAATAAATGTTTTTTCTTCAATTTCAAATTCTTTTTAAAACTAAAGTCTGCATGCATGGTCAATCAAGTCATGCATGGACTTGATCAAGTCATGCGTGGACTTGATCAAGTCATGCATGGACTTGATCAAGTCATGCATGGACTTGATCAAGTCATGCATGGACTTGATCAAGTCATGCATGGACTTGATCAAGTCATGCATGGACTTGATCAAGTCATGCATGGACTTGATCAAGTCGTGCATGGACTTGATCAAGTCATGCATGGACTTGATCAAGTCATGCATGGACTTGATCAAGTCATGCATGGACTTGATCAAGTCATGCATGGACTTGATCAAGTCATGCATGGACTTGATCAAGTCATGCATGGACTTGATCAAGTCATGCATGGACTTGATCGCATGCATGGATTTGATCGATATGATTTTATTAAATCTTAATATGCTTATATTATTCAAAAAAAAAAATCAGTTGCAGATAAAATTATTTAAACCAACTTTAAAGCTCCCAAAATAAACCTATTTTATGTTATCAAAAATACTCTATTTTTATTTTATTTCTATAGATACATGTTCAAAAACATTTTTTTTTTCTTTATACAATCGTACTTGCTACCTAAATTGTTAAAAATAGTTCAAATATTCATTTTTATTTTATTTTTATAAAATATTCCATATATTTAACTGGATGAAAATACTTATATAAATGCATATTTTGGTAAATTTAAAATCTATGTAAAAAGCAAAGCTACTAAAACATTATATTTGTAGTATATTTTGAACATCTGTTATCGCTTACTAATTCCTAAAAAAATCTGCTGCAGATAATTAAAGAAACTATTATTCATTACAAACCACATTGTATTTTTATTGTATCCATGCTATATTTGTGTTGTTTTATACCACATTTTTAATCATATCTTTGTTATTTCATATACTTTTTATATTATACTTTTTAATTTAATGTATTGACTTAAATTATTAAACTGAAAATTAGAATAGTAGCTTTTCATAAAAAAATAAATACCCAATTTATGACAAATTTTAGGAAATTTCGCTTGTGATTTTTATTATTTATTATTCAAAAATATTGATGAAAAACTTGTGAAAAATAAACAGAAATCATCAGCTACAATTTTTAACTAAAATAGTTAGTTATGGCTTTATATAAAAAAAAAAATTATTGGGGAGGGGTGGCATTGGTTTTTGACCCCACCCCTCCCTCACTGCAACCCATTTAAACCTTTTAATCAAAAACTGTTTTAAGATCAGAATTCGGCACCACCAATTTAAAAAACATCAGAGTCTTAATTCTGGCCAAAAATCAAGTTTTTCAGACCACTGCGCTGCGGCATAAACCCAAAGGAGAATGAACCAAAATGTAGAGATCACATGTAGTTTTTGATGCATCTTGTTAACGTAGCAAAATACTTTTGGAATGAAAAAACATTTCCCAAGAATAATTTTTTAAAATTACTAATTATTAGCTAAGCGAGATGAAAAATTTATTTACTACTTGCTTTCATACTAAATCCTTCAGACAGACAAGATGGCAGTTAAGCTTGAGATGGAAGTTAAGCTTGTGTCTGGAAAATGTGCAGATATCTGGTTTACAAATCAAATGTTTAACCCTGAAAATAGTAAAGAATTGGTGGAAGCTATTAAAGATCATCTAAAGGCTAACATTTACAAAGTTTTGGTGTGATTCCTTTGCCTATAAATACGCAAATATCCAATCTTGTGCAGAAAAAGCAATAAAGGTTTTAGAGAATATCAAAATTTTTTGCATATCTAAAGAAACTTTGCATTTGAAATATCACAATTAAAGCAACAGTAAACCTTTTTTAGTTAATCTAGTTTTATCAATATAGTTTTTAAACATTTTGAAAAATTGTTAGTTTTATTTATGTTTATTACTTATTATTATAAGATAAAGCGAAAAATGTTTTACTTCAAATTACCAATAAAGAATCTCTAGATTCTTTACTGGTAACTTGAATTATGTGAATAACAGCTTTTGGATTGGCTTTTTTGTGGGTTGGTGCATGAGTTTTTTTCTAGAAACATAAAGAAACTGGCAATTATATACAAAAGCTCATTAGAATATGACATGCTCATTAAGTTTGTAAAAATAATATACCCCTATCATATTTATTATATATATATATATATATATATCATCAGATTAAAGTCAGAAAATTCAAAAATCAAATGTTTGCAGACCTTTATCTGTTTTGCACCTCATTTTTCTTAACTCCAAGGGCTGTATCATATATATATATATATATATATATATATATATATATATATATATATATATATATATATATATATATATATATATATATATATATATATATATATATAAACATTGAAATTAGCATTTTAAGTATCTACACCATCTACACATCTATTAAGCATTAATTCAACAATATTTTTCCATACTTTTATAGGAACTTTTCTCTAAACGGTATTATACAAGATAATGACCATCATCATCTTGTAACAGATAAACCATATTTATATTTATTCAGCAGGTTGCATTTAATAATTTATAATATATACTCATAATATAGTATATTTATTCTTTTTTTTTATGGAAACTCTACAAAATTTTTGTATTGTTTACATTACATATTATGTTATTACTTTTTTTAATAGATATAAAAATAAATAAAAATTTTTAACAAATATTAATAATAATTATTATAATTTTTTTTTAATTTAAAAATATTCTATCAGAGTTAGTTTATAATTCTGATTTATTTCTTTTACATAGAG
>NC_061166.1:43233991-43491491 GCF_022113875.1 Hydra vulgaris | reverse complement strand
CTTTTAATATTTCATTTACTCTTTCTGATTTCGTAACTCCTTAGAATCTCTTATTAATTTTTTTTTTTTTTTTATTCTTACAAAAAACAATAATTCTTTTGGTAAGAAATATTGTCTAGAAATTTAAATGATTCATGAGAATTAGGTCAATTTATCTAAATGTATTGCTTTCAAAAAAGAAGCTGATTAAATTTTTTTTTGTTAAAAGTTTTCTTCTCTATCATCAAATAAAAATTAATAAATTTTTATAAAGAAAAAAATAAGAATAAAATTCTTCATTTAATGCATTAGAATTTAACACTAAAAAGAACAGTTTAAAAAAATGTACAAAAATCAATAAAGAATACTGTGATTATAATAAATGTAGACACAACAAAAATAAACATTGAAACTAGTATTTTAAGTATCCCCAGCGTTACCTTAAGTATTCTACACATCTATTGAACATCAATTCAACAATGTTTAAGTATCCCCTGCATGACCTTTAGCATGCTTCGTGTCTGTTAAATATCAATTAAATGATATTTTTCCAAAGTTCTATTGGGACTTATTTCCAAATGGTATCTGTTACTGGTTGCCACCTGTTGATATTTACCAACAGGTGGCATATAATATTTTATAATGACTTTTTTTTTTTTTTTTTTTTTAAATACTGTATTTTTAACATTATTTATTATATTATTACTTTTTTAATTACAAATATCATTAATAGTTATAATTTTCTTTTATTTATAAATTTTGTCAGAATTGGTTATTGATTCCTCTTAGTTTTTCTATATAATGTATATAACAAAAAAAAAATTATAATGATGATTTTTTATCCATCAAATATTGGTATTTTGTATTTATAAGACAATGGAGGTAATTTTGGAAGGCATGCTAGAAAGATATGAAAACAGTTCTCGAAATAGTTGGAAGAAAAACTATTTTGTATTTAAACGTGATTTTTCAACAGGAATTTTTATATTGGAGTATTATAAAGATAATAATTGGAAGAAACAAACTGTCATTGGTGTGTATAAACTATATCCTGAATTTTTAGTTATAAAAATTAAGTTAAAAAATCGCTTTGCTTTCGAGTTAACTATTGGTGAGCAAGTGCACATATTTAGTGCTAGTACAGAAAATCTGAGAAAACAATGGGTAGGCATATTATTAGCAACTGCTGGGATAAAGGTATTCAATGTCAAGTTAATAGAAAGTCCACCTGCTGCAAACGAAATGCTGAAAAGTTTTGAAGGAGTTATAGAACTGCATGTTACAATGGCTTTTGTTATGTTGCTAGCAAATGACTTGTCAAAAATTACATGGAGGTTTGGTACTATACGTCGCTATAAGTCGAACAGTTTAGTTTTTATTTTGGAAGTTGGAAGAAAAGCAGATACAGGAGAAGGTGTTTTTCGATTTGAATGTAGTAGGTCAATAGAATTGTTTGATGTTCTTGATAAATATGTAAAAGATCGTTATAAAACCAAAGCAGTGTTGAACTCTCCAAATATTCAACAAGTACATGATAATGATCTTACTTACAGTCATCTTAATAAAACTGAACCTGATAATGGTGCAATCGCGCATAATAATGCTCTCGATAATAGTTATGATGTATTATTTAATACAAAAAATTCACCTCAGTTTCACCAAGCAAATACTCCTTCTGGTGAGAATCATCAAAGCTTCTCATCAGGTTGTTTATCCGTGAACAACAAAAATGTTCAGGATGATCAAGAAGTTATGTATAACAGGGATAATTGTTTAGCAAATAATGCAAAAATTATGCATATAGCATCTAGTCTTTTGAAACCTGTATTAACATCAGATGAATGTTCCTCTTGTCAAAATGTTTGCGATAAAGAAGATACAAAATGTTCTCTAAACACAAATGAAATAGAAAAACAGAAATATGTAAACATTTCAGTTATGAATATAACAAACAAGTCAGTTCTGAATAAAAATGATTTAAACGATAATATGAAAAAGCCATTGCGTCATCCTATTAATTCATCTCTATCATTTGATCATTTTAATTCTACGCAAATTTCATCATCCCAAGCCTTGCAAGCTCCAGAAGAAGAACAATATGAAAATATGTCAGCTGTAATTTCTTTGCCGAATAAAACAAGTTTTATCGAACTTTCAAATCGTCCTGTGCCAACACCTAGAGGAAAAAAGTCCTCAGCGTTTAATAAAAATGCTACATTAAATCAAGGTTTAATTAACACTCAAGAATATAATCATTCACTAAACAATACCGATTTTAAATCAAATCAAATTATAGATGATTGCAATCTATTAAATAACATAAAAAGAGATGTTGATTATTTTAATAAAGTAACATCGTTGGATAGTATAACAAAACCAAATGTTGATTATGACAATCCTAGTGAATTTTTTTGTTCTCGACAGATTCATATTGAATAATAACTTAAATTGAACTTTCTTTAAATTTTATTGGATTTCCTTTGAATTTTATTGGATATCCTTAAGCACATCCAATTCTCTGGATCATGATTATATTGTAATAAGTAATTAAACTAACGTTGTTGTTTGTTTGTTTGTTTTTATATAATTTATGCACAAGTAATTGTAAATACATAATATTTGAATTGAAATATTTATTAAAACGTTTTAAGGTTTGAATATTTAAACTTTTTATTTTTTGACTTTGAAAAAAAATTTTTGTTATTGCTATTATAAATATATTTGGCGATTACTTGTTTCACACCAGTTTCTTTTTAAATAATATAATGAAGTTTTTATATTTTATTTATTTTTGCAATCTTTTCTTAAAATAGTTACTATTTTCTACTATTTTATATATTTTTTATATTATATATATATATATATATATATATATATATATATATATATATATATATATATATATATATATATATATATATATATATATATATATATATATATATATATATTCAAATATTTTTGAACAATTAAAACTTTTATATCTATTTTTTACTATTTTATTCTACCTAAGTTTTTCTAATTTTTTCAAAGTTTTATTTTAAAGACTTGCATGTATGTTTTATTTTAAAGACTTGCATGTATGTTTTGTGAATATTTTTGACTCTGAAATGTGAAAAGTTTTTTTATTTAAGACGAGTAAATTACTCTTCCAGAAAATTATTAGTTGATTGTTGTTTAAATTGTAAGTTTTTATATATTCAATTGTGTATATACATTTGCATTTTATTATTAATTTGTTTGCTTGTTTTGCTGATGCGATTAAATTAGGCCTTTATCAAAAAGCAACGGCTTTTTAATAAAGGATGAAAAGATGTGAAGATGAAAGTAAAGTATAGGAGGAGTCGGGTAGCCCCGGACACTTAAGGAAAGTATAGATTGCGCGCATATGCTAACAGAAAAAAATATGTCAAAAGACTTTTTTTAAAAGTTCAAACATTCATCTATCGAATTACAAACAAACAAAAAAATAATTATTGTGTATCTTAATAATATACAAAACATAAAAGAAAAAATGTTAGAAAAAAGGCATGTTTCAAAATTGGAGGGTACACATAGTTAAACCATGATTTTACCTCTTTTTTTACCAGTGTGACACAAATGTAATATATAATAATTTAGCATTGGAGTGTTCTTAACACATTTTTAAAAAAATCGCCTTTCAAAATTGCCTCTGATATATATATAGAATGAGAATGAAAATGTCATCATTTAAAAATATAAACATAAGCTTTTTTATAATGAAAATAAACACTTTAAAAACACTTTTTTCAAATCTAATGTTTTTTTATTGGAATTAAATGAATTACTGTTATAGGTTTGTGTACTATACTAAATGTATTAATATTTATATATAAAAAAAGTTTTTATTATTAATATGTAAACGAATTAAGTTGTCTGGAGCCACCCTCCAAACATGTGTCCGATACCACCCGATCATACCTCATTAACAAATACTATTTTAAAACCAGTGAATTGAACTTTTTAGCGAATTTTTTTTTTAATAACTATTGTAAATAAAAATATATCTTTAATCATTAAAAAGTTATTAGTTTACATAAAAATTAGGTATATTAATATGTGAATCAAATATGATCACACGTCGCTCTTCTGGTGGTGGAAACAAAATCCTGCCCTCCCAGTCATTCGCTTCGACATTTTATGATAGATATTTTGCATATCGCAACGTTAGAGTTATCTTGTTCTCCACTTCTCACTTTCTGAAAAAAAGTGGAGTTAATGATAGTGTTGTGTTTCTCAAAATAATGTCTTTCTACTGAATTGAAAACTAAGTTATAAGTAAAAAAGTTACGGAAAAAACATGTTATAAAAAAAAAATTATACGCCGTCTCCTAAGTTTTTGTTTTTTAAATCGTTTTATCTCAAAACTAAAAAATGCGGAGATAGAACAAGATAATTCTAACGTCGCGATATGCCATATTTTCACTTAAATTATGTTATTCTAGTATTAAAAGTCAAATAGCTTCTTTAGTTAAAGCTGCACATCAAGTGTCCGGAGTTACCCGCCGTCCGGGGCTACCCGACTTTCCCCTACGTAAAAAAGATGTGGGGATGAATTTGAGGTAAACGTGAAAAGATGTGGGATTGAGGTATAGGTGCAGAAACATTAAAATTTATTTGAAATAAAATATGTATGAAATTAAGATTTCCGTTTTGGATGAAGGATAAATGATAATAAATTGCGGGGATGTTGTTAAATGAATAGCAGAGATGTAGTACTCTTGAGTCCTTAATACAAGGGGGGGGGGTCTTTTAGTCAAAATCTAATAAACGGGGGGTTTTTCATAAAAGGAAAGGAATTTTGAATTTTTTTCAAACTAAATTTATCTCGGTTAGTTCTTGAAAACTTCCGATCTGACGCAATGTTACAATATAAGTATTTTTTATAAAAACTTTCAATTTATAAATCAAGATAATATTTTTGATAAAATTATTTAATTCTAGCGTGGCGAATTCTTGCGATCGAAAGCGAATTTTTTAAGATTTAATATGCTAAAAATTTTGTACTTAGAACGAATTTAACCAAAAAACGAGTTTTGCTAGGTTGACGAATTTTAAAGCCAGTTTACGCTGAAAGCCTTTGTTTTTATTGGTGACTGAAATAATTATTTTCCAATTTTTTAAGGCCGATTTTTACTGAATTTTTTTTTTAAGTTACGATATGAAAATTTTTTGTTGATAAAAAGTAAAAATTAATAATTGGGTGGGGGTGGGAGGAGTTTTAACAAGCTTAAGGTGGGTGGGAATATTTTCCAAAAATTAACTTACACTATTTTATTAAGGACTCAAGAGCAGCAGCGGTTGAGTTCAATCGAAAAGAGAGACAAAGAATATATTGGGTTAATATGTTTTTGAGTAATTCAGCACTCAATATTTTGGTTAAAAATTGAAAATGAAAGGACCAAGTCAAACCAAGACTGTCTTTATAATACTATCATATTATTAATACTTGCAATTATTTAATCGAACAGAATGGAGACTGACTAAAAACAATTTTGGCAAAAAAATCTCACAAACATTTTATATTACTTTTTGATTTTTTTTTTTGATGTTATTTAAATAAAATTATTTAAATTGCATTTTTTTTTTTTTTGTTTGTTTTTTTTTGTTTTTTTTGTGCAGGTTCTTTCTTTGAACGTTGATTCGCCAATTTTGTAATTATTAGATAAGATGCATATACAAATGTAATATTAGTTAGAATTATACATACATTATATATTCTATACAAATGTATAGAATGTATAATCGATGGAAACAGGTACCCTACCAGATATGTGGAAGAAGGCAAATGTAATGCCATTTTTTAAAAAAGGAAGCAAATTAAAAGCATCTAACTACAGACCAGTCTCGTTAACTTCAATACCATGTAAAGTGTTAGAAAGAATAATCGCTGATTGTATCATGCAACATCTCATAAAAAATAATTTACTTTCAAAAAAACAACATGGTTTTATGAAAAGCAAGAGCTGTACAACAAACCTATTAGAATACCTAGATATTTTAACAGATATTTTAACAGATGCGTTCCACAATAGAACACCGGTAGATGTATTGTACACAGATTTTAAAAAAGCTTTTGATAGTGTTTCACATAAAAAGTTATTATCCAAGTTATTGACTTTTGGTATTTCTGGTAAACTTCTTACGTGGATCGTCTGTTTTTTAGCTAACAGAAAACAAAGAGTGGTTTTAGGTAAAAGTGTGACAGATTGGGTTGATGTACTTAGTGGTGTACCACAAGGGTCTGTTCTAGGTCCTCTCCTTTTTTTGGTATTTATAAATGATTTACCAGAAAATTTTATTAATGAATGTCGTTTATATGCTGATGATAATAAGATAATTGCACCTATTTCTTCTCAAAATGATTCACAATTGTTTTAAAATGATATAAATAAACTTGACGAATGGTCAACAAAATGGAAATTAGGATTAAATTTTGAAAAATGTAAAATTATGCACTTTGGTTCAAATAATAACGAATATTCATATTTTATGAACAATAACAATACATTAATGGAAATTGAAAAGTCAAAACTAGAAAAAGACATTGGTGTTTATATATCAAGTGATTTAAAATGGGCCAAACAAGTAAAATATGCAGCTAGTAAAGCAAATAGTATACTCTCACTACTAAATAATACATTCAAGTACAAGGATAAAGATCTAATAAAAACACTGTATTGTACATATGTTAGACCAAATTTAGAGTTTTCAATTCAAGCATGGAGTCCATATTATACAAAAGATATTAATGAACTAGAAAAAGTCCAACGAAGAGCTACCAAAATGATACCGGAGCTTAGACATCTTGAGTACAAAAAAAGATTGGAAATTTTGGGTTTGACTACTTTAGAGACTAGAAGGCTAAGGTGCGATTTAATCCAGCAATTCAAAATATTTAAAGGTATTGAAATCATTGGTATTAAACAAAATCAAACAATGAACTCTATTTGCTCATCAGGTCCTGCAGCTAACATTAGAGGAGCAAAACATCGAATGAAACCTGAATTGGTCAGAAATTATTTGAAAAGGCAATATTTTTTCAGCAATAGAGTTGTCGATGGATGGAATAGTCTACCAGCCGAAGTTGTTCAATCTACTACAGTTAAAAGCTTCAAATTAAACTTGCAATCGGTCGACTTGAAAGCAATAACAAACAAGATAAAAACCAAGAAAGCTTACTATTAACGTTTTTTATTATTTAGTGACTGAACTAACTTGTTCATTAATTAATTTATACCGGCTGTCATAGATATTGCCTGGCGCTTCATCTCAACAGCATTAATTAATAATAATAATAATAATAAATAGTTAATAATAATTAATAATATAAGATACTAATACGAATGTATATTTGATCATAAAATTGAATAATTAAATTAAAAACATTCGGGAATTAATTTTTGACAAACCATGACAGTAAAATCTTCTTTCATAAATAAAATGTAACCGAAAAACTTATTTAATGTTTTACCAAGAAGTTATCTTTTAAGTAACTTATCTTTTAAGTAACTTCCATAAATTTCAAAGAAAAATAAATCACCAGCATTATTGATTTTAGCTGTGTGAAGAATGTATCCATCAATATAAACTCACCTTATTTTGCTGTCTTATTTTATAGACTCTTTTTTTTAATTTTTCTTTTTTTTTTTTTTTTTTATAGACTCAAAGCCAAAAATGTGCGCAGCGGTTAAAGTTATACGCAAATAGCTTTGACGGCGAACAGGCGTGTTTTTTTCTACAGTGTGTTTAAATAATTATACAAATATGGAAACTTCGAATAAAAATAGAAGTAGTAATAACCAGCAAATTAGTGGAATAAAACTTCTTTTAACAATAACTTCTTTCACTTCATTTAACAACTGTTTCTTTTCGTCAAAGAAACAGAAGAAAAAAAAAGTTTTACATCTAAAGTCAGCAAACTTAAAAATATTACCCGACTGAATTGAAAAACTAGAACTTTGTGTAAACAAAACAAATTAAAAGAGATTCTGTAACTAAATACCTGGGGTTTTTATTGACGAGAACATCACATAGAAACATCATATTAACACAGTAGCACTTCTCCGAAAAATCAGCTAATTTATTTTAATTTATTGTATTTTTTAATTTTAACTGCAATAATATAGAGATATATTTATCAGATTATTTTTACATACACGTTACTATATTGTTGTAATTGGTGTTTATTTTAATCGTATCTCGGAGTTGAATGCAACTATATTTTTGTTTACTTCGTATATTTCGAACTTAATGTTCATGATATTTATATTTGTATATCTTTACCGCTAATCTGTGATTGGTTACTTGTAAATACTTTGTAATTGTAAAATAAACATGCAAAATAAATTTTTTTTTTTTTTTTTTTTTTTTTTACATGTTTATTTTACAACTTTTTGAAACTTTGCTCGAAAGTTTCAACTTTTTGTTTATATGCAAAACGGCTTATTAACAAGAATGAAGTAATTTGGAACTCAGTGTTTTTTTAAGTAAACATTTGTAATATTTATAATAAATTATTTACAATATATTGATTTTTGAGTTAAGATGTGACAGGAGCAGTCAGAAGACAAAAGTCTTATCATCCAGCCCCTGTTGTATCATTTATATATTGTGGCTGGATAGTTCAGTTAGTTAGAGCGTCGAACAAAAAGTTTACCACCGCCAACTCAGCGCTTACGGGCTCGTCCATAAATTACGTCACGCTAAAGGGGGGGGGAGGGGTTAGTGGTTTTGTGACGACTCATACAAAACTTGATTCTTAAGTATTACAATTTTGTGACGGGGGGGGGGGGAGGTCAAAATTAGTCAAAAATTGCGTGACGTAATTTATGGACGACCCTTAAGTAGTACTTCGGTACGCAAAAATGTTGGTCAATAACGGACGCTACTTTGGATTAGTCTTAATGACTATTTGTGACTGTTCCTATGCTAAGCTAACAATATCTTCGGATATAAGAACATTGTATAGAAAAATATAGCATGAAAATTCAAATAAAATTCAAAAAAAAAATTTAAACAAAAAAAATATAAAAATCATATAATATATATATATATATATATATATATATATATATATATATATATATATATATATATATATATATATATATATATATATATATATATATATATATATATATATATATATATATATATATATATATATATATATATATATATATATATTAGGGTGCAGTGAAACTTTAGATGAAAACATAAATAGTAAATTATTGATATGTAATAGCAACAAAAAGTTGCCTTTTGATATGTGTTCAAATAAAGTGAATAAAATTTCCTCAAAATTTTAATGTCTTCAGCTGCCTCAAGGGGGCCAAAGTTACTGAAAAATGGGTATTTTTCATGAAAACAGCCTGTTTTAGCCATAATGTTTTAAAATAAAAAACTATATTTTTTTCTTTATTAATACCCTAAGCCTAATTAATAATACTATTGTTTTACCCAGTACTGTATTAAGGAAGCTAGTGGGAGGGGGGCTAGGACTATAGCCCTAGGCCCCCAAAAAGAGTCAAGAGAAGTTAAGCAGCCGTGGCGCAGTGGTAGCGCACTTGCCTCAAAAATGTAAGATCCGTGGTTCAAACCTCACCTCTGAGCAAGTTTTGCGACATTGAATGGGAAGGAGGCGTGAACTTCCTATTAAATGCTCTTCCACGGTGCTCTGTGATAAGACCGTAAGGACTTCTTGGGGCACCTAAAATCAACTTAAAAAAAAAAAAAGTTTTTTTTTAATCATGGTTAAAAGCGTCACTACCGATGAATACTTATACACGGGTATTAAAGATGATTCGCTCCTATCATGATAAATACAAAAGCTATTGCGAAACATCAAGCACAGTAACTATGATAGCAAAGTGAACGCTTTTAAAGAAAATGCTAGACATAAATTGTTTGACATCTGCACTTGTAAGTGTGTGTTTGAGAAGTGTGTATGTAACAAAACTCGCAAGGTTCCTCCTGCAGAACAAGATTTTACCCAGATCAGAGAACTCTCAAATTGATGTGCATTGGCAATGTTGATAAACTTCATCAAATAAACTGGTTATGAAGTTTAAAAGAAAAAGTATTGAGCAGCGGCGTAGAAATAAGCATCGCAATGCCTTGTCTGTGTCTACAGATGGTGATTTTGAAAGTCGATCTACAGCTCAAAGTGATGAAGATGATAACTACGTTAATAAAGGTAATATTTCCGATGTTTATTCCATTGACATTATTAGTTCTTCATATTTTCAATGTCGGCAACCACTTCCTGCATTAGCAAACGTCTGTGACTGGTATGGGATCTCAGATAGAGCCAGAGCTGCAATAGCAAATGCAGTTTTGGAAGACTTTGGTGTTGTTAATTAACAAGATACCTCTTATGTTGTTGATCCGAGTAAAATACGACGGGAGCGTAAGAAAAAACGTAATCAACTAAAAATTCAAAAATAGTTCGTGGAATTTATTTTGATGGACGAAAAGATAAAACTCTTGAAAACATCAAGGAAAGGTTTGAAAACATCAAGGAAGGGTTAAAGTTCTATCGACAAAGTATTACTCAAGAGCACATCTATTTAATTGAAAAACCAGGGTCTAAATACCTTGGGCATTTATCACCATCTGGATCGTCTGCCTATTTGATAAAAAGTTCCATAGTCAACTTTATAACTAAAAAATATTGACGTTAAAAAGTTTGTAGCTGTTGGATGTGACGGAACTGCCGTAAACACAGGAATTAAAGGTAGCGCAATAAGGTTGATGGAAAAAGAATATAACAAACCGTTGCAATGGTTGGTTTGTCTTATGCATGCAAACGAACTTCCTCTTTGTCATCTGCTAATTTATTTGGATGGACCAACTACAGGACTAAAAGCATTTTCTTGCCCAATTGGTAAGGCACTTATTAATTGTGAGAAATTACCAGTTATTGAATTTGAAAAGATTGATGTAACTCTTTTAAAAGTTGAACTTAAAGATTTGAGCACAGATCAAAAATATATGAAAAATTTGCGAAATGTGCGAAGCAATATCCAAAGGTGAGTGTTCACTAGCCTCATCGATAAAAACTTTAGAGGTACTAAATCACTTCCGATGGCTGACAACAGCGAATAGAACTCTACGATTGTATGTGGCCAGCAAGGATTCATCAACAAATCTGATTTATTTAGTAACTTATGTCGTAAGAGTTTATTCTCCTGTTTGGTTTAGTATTAAGATGCATCCTTCATGCAAAGATGGTGCGCGGCATCTTTTTAAACTTATTCAACAGTCACGTTACTTATCGCAGGAACTGCGAGATATAGTAGATCCTGTATTACAACGTAACAGCTATTTTTCTCATTCAGAAAATCTCTTACTAGCAATGGTTAGTGACAAACGCCAAAAAATTCGTGATTTAGGATTAAGGCGCATTCTTAAAACGCGACAGGAAAAAGATCACACACTGTATACTTTCAGTTTACCAAAGCTTAACTTAGATGCACATGATTACATAGAACTCATCAACTGGAAAAAAAATAAAATAACCGAGCCACCGTTAACAGCTGATGAGGCTTCGCTGGCTGCATGTGGAGAAAAAATTCGAGATGGTTTTATTCGATCGCGTTTACATGTACGTCTCATAATGTCAGTGTTAAACACAAAGTCAGAATATCGTGCTTCCAAACCAATAAATTGGTAGAGTGTAATGACAGATTTTCTAAAACTTGATTGTGTATGTTAAAATAATTAATGAATAGATATTTTTGTTTCACCCTTTAACTTGATATAGACTCGCTGACTTACTAACTTGCTAATCTGCCACAGTGACGGAGAGAGGGAAGGGGAAGCGCAGAGGACCATGTCCCCTAGTTATTTTTAAAAAGACCTTTTTTTATTTTTACAAAGTCGGTGTTTAAAGTAGTACTTATTTACATTTTAAATTTTTTTAGTGCATTGATCCCAATCCGCCCCCCTTTCCCCCACAGAAGTGTCACGCCGTGAAATATATATATATATATATATATATATATATATATATATATATATATATATATATATATATATATATATATATATATATATATATATATATATATATATATATATATATATATATATATATATATATATATATATATATATATATATATATATATATATATATAGCAAAATTATTCATACAACGTTTTGAAAATAAACTTTTCATTTATATACATATACAGTCACGGACAATATTAAGTAACATTGTTGATAAAATCGAAACTTGAACAATAAAAACAAAATAATTTTGATTCCAAAGAAAAGCAACTATTTATATATTTTTTTAATACTTTTATATATATATATATATATATATATATATATATATATATATATATATATATATATATATATATATATATATATATATATATATATATATATATATATATATATATATATATATATATATATATATATATATATATATATATATATATATATATATATATATTACAATCCCAGCAAAATAATATTAAACATTTTTAAATAAAAAGTCATACAGTGAAAAAAAAAAAACAAGATGACTGTATATGTATATAAATGAAAAGTTTATTTTCAAAACGTTGTATGAATAATTTTGCTTTTATCTGCCGCGTAAGTGATCTTAGATCCAGATCATCTTAGAAAGGTTAAGAGGGGCGATTTAAGGGGTGAAAGTTCGCAATTTTATTAAAATTTCCATGTAGAAATATATTTAAATTAATAAAATAATAATAAAAAAAATAATAATGTAAATTTCTTGTTTTAAAAACACTATTTTAATTACTTTCTTCTTTTTTAAACAATTTACTAATTTTATAAAAATATAAAAAGTATTTTTATTAAATATATAGGGGGGAGGCAATTGTCCCATTGCCTCTACCCCTTCCCCTCACTCATAATTTCGTCAAAAAGCATTCCTAGAAAGTTTGTAATTAATTCCATTTTAATTATTGTTATTAATCTAAAGATTTGGCAATTTAATAGGAATATTATTGGCTTTACTAGGTCTATGAAATAGGGTAAGTTTTGTTTTCTCAACATTTAATGAAAGTCGGTTCCTAGATAACATGAACACGTTGGCCTGACGTCGGGCCAACGTGTTTTCTATCAGCTAGAAAAATCACGTCAGCATAAGGTAGGAAATGCGATGTTCTAAATGTGCGTTGTGGTTTTCTGCGCTTAGCTTACTCAATAATTGAGTAAACAAAGCGCAGAAAACCACAATGCACATTTAAAACGTAGTTATGCCGTAGTAAATTTTCTAGCCAAATATAACACGTATTACAAATATAACACGTATAACGGCCCGACGTCGGGCCAACGTGTGCTAGTTTTCTCGTGTTAATTTTTACAGTTATTGTTCCGTTGTTTAAATTAATTAGCTTAAAATTATCCAATTAATTTTAGCTTCGTTTTTTATTATTATTTTTATTTTTTGTTGCAAAAACTTACTTCTATACTTAATAAATAATGTACACAATTAAAATATTTAAACATAGTATTTATGGCTAGAGTAAATAGTTGGTAAAAAAATGCTACTTATGGTCTGCATTTTTAGTTAAAAGTGTAAAAGAAAAATTCTTGGCAAACTTTTGATTACAAAAATTTTTTACTTTTTTTTTATTATTACGTTTTTATTACGTTTACATACTTCTTTTTTTAAACTTCTTTTTTTTACGTTTAAGCATTATAAGAATAAAAAATGGAAGTGAACTATTTTTTTTTATTAGGTTTACGTTTTTACGTTGTTTTTATTTTATATTTGTTGCGTTGTTTTTATTACATTTTTTTATTATGTTTAAGAATTGCAAGTATCAGGTATGGAAGTGAACCACGCTCAATAATTTTGCTTGCATTTGTTACTTGATTTACAAAACAGTTGTTTATAATTTTAAGGTCTTTTTCTTTTTTAACGACGCTATGGTAATTTACTTAAATATCGCCTACTTTCGAAAACAAACTGTTTGTTATGAAAGTTAGTGATAAAAAGTATTAATATATTGAAACAGTTTGCATCACGAGAAGAAGTGGTTTGATATCATTGAAACAGTTTGTATCACGTGAAGAAGTGGTTTTACGAGAAACGAAACAGTTTGTATCACACGAAGAAGTGGACGAAAGATTTATTTTAGTTAAAATAGTCAACACAAACAAGTCGTAAGTTTCTTGAAATAATTTTTATACAATTTAATTTACAGATGTGAGGCAGACGTAGTTTTGTAGAGTTTCTTTCTAGAAACATACATACACATAGATACTTTTTAGAAAGAAGAAAGGCTAATTTTGATTTTTTAAAGACTTTTAAGTATGGTTCCTAACTTTTTTATGGGATATTTTGTTCCTGAATATTATGTTGATGTTCTCATATGAATTTAAGGTCGAAGAAATGTAGTCAGCTTTTTTTATTATTTAATATTTTGTTATATCAATGAAAAAAATAATAAGCAATAAGTTTAATTATTGTTATACCAAGTATACCATTTTTTTCAGGTAGCCCTAGGCAAACGGTTTTTGAGGTGTTTCTTTTTAGAAACATGTATAAACCTTGACATCTTTTAAAAAGAAGAAAGGTTAGGCTTGATTTTTATATAACTATTGTGTATTGCTACCGTACTTTTTTTATGGATTATTTTGCTGAGAGTTTTGCTTGAAAATTTGGTTGATGTTGTCACAAAGATTAGTAGTTGAAGAAATGTAGAGTCCATTTTTTCATTATTAAAATAGTTTGCTTCATGCATTTTCTATGAACTTGCCAAATTTAAACGAAAAATAATTATAAGCATTTAGTCTAATTAATGTTGGACCTAATTTTTGTTTTTCTGTTTGTTTTTTGGCATTTTCAATCCTTATGATAAGAAAAATTATCATTGGTAATTAAGAAACTCACATTTTTTACATTTTTTATGCAATTCAAAGAAATGCCTAATACATAATTTTTATACCATTTTTTATAAATTTAAATATATGCATGAACCCTTAATTTCTGTTTCAGCCTCCAAAACTTTATAGACCTTCCTACGCCAGAGTCTTGATGAATTAAAAATTTAAACAAAAATTTTAAAAGATTATGCTGCAATGACTGTTTTACATTGACAGTTCTATTTGTGTTAATAAGTCGCAGCGTAAAAAGTTCTAACTTTATGTTAAAAATGGAAATAACAATGAAGAGCATTGAAAAAATGATTTCATCAAAACTTGAAGAACATAAAAAAAGCATACTTAAAGAAACAGAACGTTTGCTAAAGGAGCAGGAAAAAACTTTCACCTCAATAATGAGTGCAAACCTTAAAATTATAACCGATAGGTTAGACGTTATAGAAAAAGACAATAACAACAATAAAAGGAAAATATCGAATTTTGAAAAAGATATCAATGACATTAAAGACAGCCTTAATTTTCAAGAAGATAAAATATCAGAAAAATTATCACACATAAAAAAATACTATGACAATGAAGTAAATATATTAAACAAAAAAACAGTAGATTTGGAAAATCGATCGAGACGAAACAACTTAAGAATAGACGGACTACACGAAACACCAGGAGAGAATTGGGATGATTGCGAAAAAGCAGTAAAAGTAATGATTAAAAAACAACTTAAAATAACAAGTGAAGTGGTGATTGAACGAGCTCATCGTATCGGTCAACACAAGCATAACAAACCAAGAACAATAGTCTTAAAACTCTTAAATTTTCAGGACAAAAACAAAATTCTCAACGCAGTAAAGCACCTTAAAGGAACCGGCCTATACGTTAATGAAGACTTCGCTCCAGAAACAACTGAACTCCGAAGAAAGCTTTGGGAAGAAGTAAAAAAACTACGCAGCGAAGGTAAATACGCTATTTTAAAATACGATAAAATATTTAGTCGAGATTTCAAAAAGTAGCGCCGCGTTCTCTTTTACTTAAACTCTTTTTTAAACGAACGCGTATTTAATTTTTGCTTCTTAACTTAATGACTTACAAAACAATAGATTTTGAATCGCTGCGTTTTAATGTCTTCGAAACCGCAAATAACATACTCAATGATTTTTGTGACGTTGATACGCAAATCTTTCAAGTTAATAACTTTGATTCGCCTTATTTCAACATTAAAAATTTTAAAACTGAACTCCAAACTTTTAAAAATAACTTTATGGCAATACACATAAATATAAGAAGTATAAATAAAAATTTTGATAAATTAAAACATTTCTTAACTGATTGCAATTACTCATTCAGTATGATTTGTCTGACAGAAACTTGGTGCTCTGATGAATCAATTCAAAAAAATTCTAACTTTCAAATTCCATATTATAAATTATTATCTTCTGAAAGGAAAGCAGACAAAAGGGGGGGAGGGATTGCAACATATATTCGGAATGACCAAGCAATAAAAGCAAGAAAAGACCTTTCGATTTCTGATTCCAGTTGTGAGGTACTTACAATAGAAATCACTAACTCCAAAACTAAAAATATCTTAGTTTCTACCTGCTATAGACCACCTGAAGGAGATATAAAAAAATTTTCAAGCTACTTGGAAGATATCTTTCTTAAAATTAATAGAGAACAAAAAAAACTATTCTGCATAGGTGATTTAAATATAGATTGTTTAAAATACAAAAAGAATGTGACCACCAAACTTTTTTTTGACAACATGTTTCAACATTGTATCTTTCCGATTATCAACAAACCTACGCGAATAACCCCGAATTCAATTTCCGCAATAGATAACATCTTGACAAATGCATTTCAAGATTCCTCTTTAAAAACAGGTATAGTTAAAACCGATATTTCGGATCACTTCCCAATTTACTTTTCTATAAATCAAGATACAAGAATAAACAACAATTCTAAAACCAAAATTTATATAAGAAAAACTAATAAAATTTCTATTCAAAAATTTAAAGACACACTATCAATAGTGAATTGGGATGAAGTATATAAAAAATGCAACCTTGAGGACACAAACTCCGCATATAATACATTTATCGATATTTTTTTTAATCATTATAATAGTTATTTCCCGATCGAAGAAAAAATAGTTAAAGAAAAATATTTGAACTGTCCATGGATTACTAGTGGAATTAAAAAATCCTCTAAAACAAAACAAAAACTCTACATAAAATATTTAAAAAACAGAAATGAAGTCAACTTATCTATCTACAAGCAATACAAAAATCTTTTTGAAAAAATAAGGAAAAACTCTAAAAAAATATACTACTCAAAACTACTTCAAAATACCAATGGCGATATTAAAAAATCATGGAACATCATGAAAGAAATAATCGGGAAAAAAAATACCAAAACAAATACCTTACCTGATAGAATTGTTGTGGATGAAAAAGAATACAACGATAAAAGTTCTATAGCCGAACATTTCAACAGTTTCTTTGCAAACATCGGCCCTAACATGGCGTCCAAAATTCAATGCCAAAATACCTATTTTGAAACCTATCTTACAAATCAACAAAGCGAACTAAAATTCAATGGACTAGACTATGATGAACTCGAAGCTGCAAAAAATTCTCTAAAAATTAACAAAGCACCAGGGATTGATGAGATTTCTAGCAACGTAGTAATAAGTGTCTTCCCGGTGATACGCAAACCCATATTCGAAATTTTTAAATCTTCAATTACAACAGGAACTGTTCCAGACAAATTAAAAATTGCAAAAGTTGTACCAATATTTAAATCCGGAGAGCAATGCTCAGTTAATAACTACAGACCCATCTCAATCCTTTCTGTCTTTTCTAAACTTCTAGAACGAATAGTTTACAATAAACTATATAAATACCTAACTATTAACAATATTTTGAATAAAAAACAATTCGGATTTCAAAAACAACATTCAACCGAACATGCGATTATAGATCTTGTAAATAAAATAAATGACTCTTTTGATAATAACAAATTTGTTCTAGGAATCTTTATTGATCTATCGAAAGCATTCGATACTGTTAATCATGCTATACTACTTAAAAAAATGGAAAAATATGGCATTAAAAATGTTGCTTTACATTGGTTTGAGAGCTTTCTTATAAACAGACAGCAATGTGTTATTATGGATAAAAATACCCATTCAAAATTACTTAAAATAAAATGCGGAGTTCCCCAAGGTTCCATTCTAGCTCCCCTACTCTTCTTGCTATACATCAATGATCTTCCAAAAGTCTCAAAAAAACTTGATGCCATAATGTTTGCAGATGATACAAACTTATTTTATTCATCTACTTCTATCGCAGAACTCTTCAAAACTGCAGGTATTGAACTTGAAAAACTTAATACTTGGTTTAAATCTAACAAATTATCATTGAGTACAGAAAAAACCAACTACATTCTATTTCACACCAATCAAAGGAAAAAATCTATACCAATTCCATTACCGTCTCTAAAAATAGAAAATAAATTTATCGAAAGAACCAAAGCAACAAAATTTTTAGGAATACTTATCGATGAGAATATTTCATGGAAAGCTCACATAAACTTATTAAATACCAAAATAAGAAACAACATTTGCATGCTTTACAAAGCTAGACCGATGCTACCCCAAAAAAATTTAAAGCTACTTTATTTCTCCTTCATTCAAACCTATTATACGTATGGTAATATAGCATGGGCAAGTACCCATAGATCCAACCTAGTGGCACTTTATCGACAACAAAAACATGCTGCAAGAATAGTATTTAATAAAGATAAATTTACTCATGCCAAACCTTTGCTAAAGCTTCTAAATGCACTAAATGTCTACAAAATTAACATTTACCAAAATTTGATATTCATGCTCAAATATAAACTCGGACTTGTCCCATTACATTTTTCAGAAGAATTTTTTAAATGCAATAGAAATAAATATGAAACTCGAGGAATAGGAAATTTTAAAGTACCATATAAAAAAACAAAACTATCACGTTTCTCCATCTCGTATCGCGGCCCTTACCTCTACAACAAACTAATAGCTAAAAATACTATAATTACAAAACTACTTAACCATAATTCTCTGAAAACACTTTTAAAAAAACTTGTTCTAAACTTAAACAATTTTACAAACGTATATTAAAACAAATAACTAAAAACCCCTAAAAAATCCACTTTAAAGCAAAGTAAATGTTAGATTTTATTTATATTTCGTACATGTCAATATACTAAGTATAACAAACCATGTAACTATATATTTATGTGTATCAAATACAGCTCTTTTCCGTTTTTTGTTTTTGATTATCTAGTAGCTTTTTATGTGTGACTCTTATGCCACCATGAGACTTTGACAAACTGAAATTTCTTAATAAATTAAGTATATAAAATATCGCAACTAAAAGCGGTTTCTTGATGACAAGACCAAAATGGTCTTCTGCAAGTTTCCCGCGTCTTTTAACAGTGTTACTTTTTTATATATATTATTATTTGTATTAAAAAAAGTTTTCTTATTATATGTACGGTATTTTTTTTATACAATGTAAACGAACTAGTTTATATTTATGATCACGTATTTGTAAAGCTTTGATAAAAGACAAAAAAAAAAAAAAAAAAAAAAAAAAAAAAAAAAATAAATAAAATTGCTTGTTTAACCAATTTTCGATAGTTATCGCGAAAAACTATACTTGTTAAATTTAACTAGGCACTTTATGAAATTTATAAATAAATTTAAATTTTCTTTTGTTCCATTAGATGCAGTTTGACTCAATCCATTGACAAAAAAAGCTACAGCAGCTGAAATAGAAGGCGATGTGAAGGAATAGCTTCAAAACTCAAAAGATAGGAGCCAAAATCGCGCAAAGCGGAGAAGATTAGAGTTGAACGACGAACTTGCAAATAATGTAGAAGACGAATAAAAACAATTTTCCACAATTGCAATATTGCAAAAAAATATCATCTTGGCTATATGAATATTTTTTTAATTCCATTTTTTAATAGTATTTTATATATATATATATATATATATGTATATATATATATATATATATATATATATATATATATATATATATATATATATATATATATATATATATATATATATATATATATATATATATATATATATATATATATATGCACTATAATTTTAATCTTTTTTTTATGGAGTCACTACTTTTTCCAGAATAGTTTAATAAGGTAGTTTTTATTAGAATCCTATTATATTTAATGTAAAAGTTTTGAATAGTAACAAATTGATTTATATGTTGATTTTGTAACTCGTACTAAGTTTCACTTTAGATTTAATAAGTTAATATTTAGATTTAATAAATCTTAGTAAAAAGTAGTTGAAATCTTATGACTAACGTGTTTTTTAAAACTGTGATAATTCTTCATGGGTATAATAGAAAATATATCGGCCCAACGTCGTTTGCTGATATCGGTCCAACGTCGTTTTACTGATATCGGCCCGACGACGTCGGGCCTACATCATTCTGATGAGCAAAAACTACGTTGGCCCGACGTAGTTAAACTACCATCGGCCGCTGTAAAAGCCTACGTTGTGCCGACGTCGGGCCAATGTATACATGTTATCTGGGTTACTTATAAACCAATTGTTGATCTATCTAATTCTTCCTTAAATATTTTTAAATAAACATTAATATCTTTATGAGAATAAAATAAATTAGTGTTATCTGCAAATAGGTTAGTATTTAATATTTTTGATGTTAAATATATGTCATTTATATAAAGTAAAAGTAGTAATATTCCTAAAATAGAACCTTGGAGCACCCCGAAGGCTATTAGGTTGTTTTTTGAATCTTTTGTTAATTCTATAAATTGCTTTCTGTTAGTTCTGTTAGTTGACTTAAACCAAATTAAACTTTTTTTTTTTAACACCATGATTTTCTAGTTTTTTTAAAAGTATCTTGTGGTTTACTGTGTCGAAAGTAGAGGTGGAAAAAGTAAAAAAAATTGTACTCAAGTAAAGTATTGTTACTTGAGTGAAATTTTACTCAAGTTCAAGTAAAATTTACCGGTCGAAAAGTTTACTCAAGTAAAAGTAAAATGTAGTTTATTAAGAGGGTAGGGTAGATCTCATATCTCCCCAACTCAGAGTAAAAATTACTGCGTTACTTTTTTAACAGCCAGTCAGATAACAAAGCTACCAAATCACGTAGTCTATTATTTTCTGTATAAATTTTTTTTTGGGCAGAAAATTTTTTTATGGTCGTAAAAAGTGATTTCGCTCACTGTAATTTTTATTACAGTGAGCGAAACTCAAAAAAACAAAAAAATTAAATCATAGTATTGGTGAAATTAAACAATACATAATAATTTTGTTTACTCAGTAACGCATATGATTTCAAATGTAGCAAAGTACAATACTTTAGAAAAAAAATACTCAAGTAAAATTAAAAGTACATTAAAAAAATACTTAAAAAGTAGAAATGATCAAAATAACTACTCAATTACAGTAACGTGAGTTTACTGTAATTATCAATTTATCCAATTGATAAATGCTTAACCAATTCAATTATTACATGGTCAGTAGATGGTTCTCTTTTAAAACCATACTTAATACAATATAAAATCTTATTTTCCGTTATATATCTGAAACTAAAATATAAAATCTTAGTTTCAGATATATAAAAAGTCTGGTACATAATGGGTTTAATAGGTTAAGAAAGGCAGGGCAGGACTGGAATAGGTCTGTAGTTTGAATTACTAGTCTCATCACCAGATTTGAATGTGGGCGTTATTTTTCATCTTTTAAATTATCTGGAATATGACCTGATTTAAGTGAGAGATTAAAAATATGGATGAAGATAAAATAATGAGGGATCAATAATATCGAAAAAAGATTTAATTACATTAACATAAATATGATCTATACATGCACTTTTATTTATTTTTTTCAGAAAATGAAAAGCATATTGCAGTTTACTTTTTTTTTAAATAAGTTTGTCCGTAATTATTTCAATTGTTGTAAGATTGGAATAAAATCTTAAATGAAATTTTCTAAGTTTTAGATCAATCAAGACTATTGTTTGGACATCAAGACTATTGTTGATCAAATATTGTTGACCTTCAAATTTTTTGTGAATAGGCTTAAAAATTGCACACAAGATAAATGTTACATGGAAAACCCTGGAATTTCATTTATTACAAAAAAACAGAGTTAATACTCCTTTCTACTTCATTACAAATTGTTTTAAATTGGTTAAAACTGTTCGTTTGCGAGGCCATTTTATTACTAAGTTAAACTCAAGGTTCGATGATACAACTTTAAAGTGTTATAAAACACCTGTTTTTTAGTTCATTCAGAAAGAATGAACTAAAAAACAGGTGCTTTATAACACTTTATAACACTTAGTTTATTACAACTCAGGTGCTTTATAATAGTCATGTAAAAAAAAAGGAAAACTAAACATTTTGAGAGGACATTTTTATTTTTATATAGACTTGTTCCTTATAACTTAAGAAGTTTAAAAATTTTTACGTGCCACTTGGAAAGTGCTTATAACTTAAGTTAGAGACAAAAATTGATGCAGCTTATTGAAAAGATTTTTAAGTATTATATATTCGCCATGTTGTTTATAAATCCAATACCGCAAAGCATTGATTTAGTTT
The DNA here is from genome assembly GCF_022113875.1 of Hydra vulgaris. Lineage (NCBI taxonomy): Eukaryota > Metazoa > Cnidaria > Hydrozoa > Anthoathecata > Hydridae > Hydra > Hydra vulgaris. The sequence continues at coordinate 43,468,958 of NC_061166.1, read as the reverse complement.
TAACAAATTATTGACAGGGAGTTGTTTGTAAAATTAGATGTTTTAAATATAATTACTTAAATCTTTTTAACCAAAATTTCATAACCCTTATTTAGAAAAAAAGAATTTTATAAATCTTTTTTTAATATTGTATTAAAAATATAAATTAATTTTAATTTAATAAATCTAAAAAATAAACATGTTTCCGTTCTTTGTTTACGTTAAGATAAAATAAATGTTTACTTTTCAAAAACTGTTTACTTTTTTTATGTTACCAAAGCAATGATATATAGATGATATATAGATGTCTAGCTTCGTATAAAGCCGGTAGCCGCAGCAAAGAAAAAAATTTTTTGGCGATGTTAACTTTTTAAATGTTAAAAATATCTATTTATAAACTGTTATTTAAAAACAGCGTTTGTAGATAAAGAAAGTTAGAAGTTATTATATAATAAAGATATTACATTTTTACTATATAATAATATGTTTGCAAAAAATGTTTTTGACTTTTACAACTGTAACTTAAAAGTACCCTGTTGGAAACCTTTAAGTTATTGTTATAAAAGAACACATATTCCATTAAGAAAATAAATCAAAAGTGTTGCTGATATAAATAGGTATAAATTTTTATTTTTAATGTAGGTTTTCAATTAAAAAATTTAAATTAGTTCAAAAAACTGTAACACACAGTTATCAGTTACAGTTAAGGAATTTTCAGAAATAATAAAATTTTTGTTTTAAAGAAATAATTTTATTTTTTGGCATAAATAGCTTACAAATAATATTGAATATTATTATTGTAATTTTTCATAAACCTTTGAACAAAACAAGCTTATTGGACTGTGCCGTAATCCAATCTTTCCTTTATGCAACTCATTTCTAGTGTACAGCTGACCATATGAGTGTAGACGCAATGTTAAATATTTTTCTATAATTTTTTTTAAAAGCTGTGAAGAATGCATGTCTTCAGTCAAAATCTCGTGTTCTAAATCATGCATATTTAGTTCAGTAAACAGTGCGTCATTTGCAAGTTTTTTATTTATAAAGTGCACCAGATAGGTTTTAAGATTTTTTTTCAGAAGATATTTTTAAATTATGGGGGTCTGCCCCACACACCAAAACTTTAAAAACGTGCTCACATTTTTCAACAATCTTTAAAACACTACAGGATGGAAAGATTAAACCACCTCGATTTTTAAAAGTTGTAAAACTTTTCCATGATGAACTGCAAAATATAGAATACTCATGATCAGTGGATAAAGTCTTCGGAGAAATTAAACTATTGGCACAAGTCAGACATGTAATTTTACTATAAAGTTTTCTTACAATGAACCCTGCAATATATCCAAGTATAGCTTCTTTATAAATTGAAGTAGAGACTGATGAAAGACAACCAGCAAGGTCTTTAAAATAGTTAGAATCCTCACTAGATATTATATTTTGCTCAACAAGAGGAGATCTCCTTTTACTCCACTTTAATAAAAAGATTGAGCCAGAAGATTTTTGGTCAAAAGTAAGGCAGTTGCTAAATTTTGATCCTATGATAGAGTTTCTTAATAAAATTCTTTTTAAAGCAGATTTTAACTGACGTACATCTGGATTGTTATTGAAACCATTTTTGCCTCGAATACAAGCAAATAATAATTCAACATGATCTTGTGACAGTTCGATCCTCTCGCTCTACGGCCAACTTGCTAACTGCTGTAACTGAAAGATTTTATCGTGCATTAGATGGAGGCGGTGAGGCTAGGGCTATTGCTATCGACATATCTAAAGCTATTGACAATGTTTGGCATGCTGGTCTTCTCCATAAGCTTGCTTCATATGGTGTTTCTGGGAAAGTTTTTGAGATTATCAAATCATTTCTTTCTAACCGGTTTATTAAAGTCATCCTTGAAGGCCAACACTCTTCTTTATTTCCAGTAACTTCTGGGGTTCCCCAACGTTCCATTCTAGGCCCTGTTTTGTTTCTTATCTACATAAACGATCTTCCTGACAACCTTTCATCTAAAGTAGCTCTTTTTGCTGATGACTCAACTTTATACTCCTGTCTTGACAAAAAGTCTTCTCTTTTCGATCGCCTAGAACAAGCAGCTGATCTTGAATCTGATCTCACTTCAGTAATAGATTGGGGTTCACAGTGGCTTGTGAATTTCAACTCTAAAAAAACCCAGTTGCTTACTGCAAACAACTACCGTAATATGGTCAACATTCCTATATTAATGAATGGCAATCCTCTTACTGAGTCCTCCTCCTTACGTCTTTTTGGATTATCGCTTACTACTGACCTTTCATGGAAACCATATATACAATCGATTGCTAAATTAGCTTCTGCTAAGGTTGCTTCTCTTTATCGTGCTCGCCATTTTCTTACTTCTGATTCCATTCTCTACCTCTACAAATCTCTTATTCGTCCCTGTATGGAATACTGTTGTCATATTTGGGCTGGTTCTTTTAACGATTCACTTCCTCTTCTTGACAAGGTCCAAAAACGCATTGTAAATGTTGTTGGACCTGGACTATCTGCTAAGCTTGAACCTCTTTCCCATCGTCGTAAAGTTGCATCTCTTTCTCTTTTCTACAAATACAATTATGGTCACTGCTTAAAGGAGTTATCATCTCTAGTTCCATCAACTAAAATTCATTCTCGTTTTACTCATCATTCAGCTAAGTCTCATTTGTTTACTGTTTCTGTCCCTGCATGCTCTAAAAACTTTTATTCATCTAGTTTTTTTCCCCGCACTTCAATCCTTTGGAACTCTCTCCCATCTTCATGTTTTCCTGACTCATACAACCTTCAACTTTTTAAGTCTTCTGTCAACCGTTTCCTTGCTCTATAACTCTGTTCTTTTTTTTTTCCTTGTAACTCCCAACTTAATAGTGGTTGCTTGCAGCCTTGTTGGGAGTGAATGCAAAAAAAAAAAAAAAAAAAAAATATGTTAAAATAAATTCAAAAGGATTCTCATGTCTAGATAAAAGGTTAAGGGATAAATCTCTTACACTTGTGGCTGCTACAATGAAACCAAGTACAAATGTCTTTCTTCTGTGTTTAATTAAAGAAGTTTTAGATAGGTCTGATAAGTTAACTAAGTAATTTACAGATTTTTCTATGGTTTCTATTCATTTTGGAGCTTCATTCAAAAACAAAGGTTTCTTAGATCCTTTTTCAAAAAGGTTTTTAGAGTTTAACAAGTCGAATAATTTATCTAACGTTCTAATAAAATTAATTGTGCCTTGGGCATCAATAAAAGTTGGATGACCTGAGACCATCAAAAACTCTATAGCATCAGCAACTGAACCACTTAGCGTTTGAGCTGCAATTTTAACATTCAATTTATGTCTGCGAAAGTCAATGTGGTAATTGCCAAGTTTATTTGCAAACTTAAATCCTTCTTCTTCTTGCAGTTTATGCAATGTTTTAATATGGTCCCACTTTATATATTGATTTTGTTCATCAACAAAGATACCGATACTACACAGAGCGTTTCGAGCTAATTTAAGCATATGACAAGGATCAGGGATATAATATATAGGATGATCATATTCAGGATGGGGAAAACTACCACACATCTCTTTAATTTTACTTCCGAATGAACACCCAAGATTCTTCATTGCACTAAAGTTGGAAATAAGTCCATCACATGTTATACTCCAAACATTCAGATTATGAGTAGCGCATAAATGTAAAGCATTTTTAATTAGACAACTTAAATCCGTTGAGGAAATTTTATCACACAATATATAGTCTATAGGACATTTCCAATGGCCTTTCAATCCAACAACCATAAAAATAAGTGCTTCTGTTGCTAATTTATCTGGGTCATAGGCTAGAATATTGTTTCCAAAACTAGAAAAACCTTAATATGATCCAGTAACATTATCATACCGCAGAGCAGCCCTGATATGCATAGAATCAAATATTAATGCGCAATCTTTGTATGATGAATCCTCAAATGTCTTATTTTGTAAAAACTTGAAAACATCTCCAAAAAACCCAGGCAAACAATCTACAGATGAGGTCCAGTTTCAAAGTGAGCTTACAGGAGGTAATGAGAATGTAGATTTAACAATTTCATATGCTCTTGGAGAATAAAAGTGCAGTGTTAAAGCAAATTTTTTAACTTCTTCAGAGTATCTATAACCTTTTTTTTTTTTCCTCTATTTTTTAATTCAGATTTCAAAAGTTCTTTAATCAGTTCAGAGAAGTTGTTCTCAAGTAATTCAGCAACATCAATGGAAATAATTTTTTTTTTCTCCAAGTTTTGAATAACTTTGCAAGTGAAGCAATTTTTTTATCTTTTCGTTTAAGCTTTTGTTTTAATATTTTAATCTTTTTTCTAAGTAATAGTTTTTTTGGAGAATTTTGTTTAAGTATTTTTTCCTTAATAGTATTTGTAATTTCAGGCTCTGTTACCTCTTTATTCGAGATAGAACAAATTGTTTTTTTAATGTGTGATGTATCATCATTATATAGCTGATTCCGCTTGTTATTTTTGTTCAATGATTCATGAAAGTCAAATATTGAAGGCACAATATTTTTTTTCAGCACACGTTTCCCATTCTCTTGACACTCAAAATCTTGTAATTTAAAATGTTTACTGCAGATTCTACTATGTTTACTAGGTGTAATTTGTAAACATTTAGTTGCTGTTGCCCATTTTTTACATAAAATTTCATCATTTAAAGGGAATCTGTGAAAAGAAATCAAAAATATAATCTTTTATGTTTTTTAAATACATACACACACACTCAAACACATTATCCCAGACTTTATCATATATAATATCATTTGTATATATATATATATATATATATATATATATATATATATATATATATATATATATATATATATATATATATATATATATATATATATATATATATGTATATATATATATATATATATATATATATGATATATATATATATATATATATATATATACATATATATATATATATTTATATATATATATATATATATATATATATATATATATATATATATCATATATATATATATATATATATATATATATATATATATATATATATATATATATATATATATATATATATATATATACTATATATATATATATATATATATATATATATATATATATATATATATATATATATATATATATATATATATATATATATGTATATATATATATATATGTATATATATATATATATATATATATATATATATATATATATATATATATATATATATATATATATATATATATATATGTATATATATATATATATATATGTATATATATATATATATATATATATATATATATATATATATATATATATATATATATATATATATATATATATATATATATATATATAAGGCCTCAACGGAAGAACAATTTTAATAAAATGATTTTTGGGGTGATTTTAATTCGTTGAACTACATGATGGTGTTTTAAATCTAAAAAAATTGATTTTCTCAAAACATCAAAAGTGTGACTCTGATCGTTCTTCCGTTGAGGCCTTCATATATATACACATATATGTTTCATTTTTTATTTAGGTATTTGCAGTATGCACTGACAACGAAAATAAAATGTCTAAAATGAGAAAACTTTTGCAGGCTGAAGCTTTTAAGTTGATAACATATGGTTGCTCTGCTCATTATTTAAATTTGGTTGAAAAGGATGTCTCTCCAAAGTCTATAGTAAAGCATATTATAGCAATTCATAAATATTTTCGTAATCATCACCAACCACATGTATGTATTAAATTCTTTACTTATTGATCATATTCTGTAATACAATACTATGAAATAACACAGCTGTGTTAATGATATAAGCCTAATGATAATGATGGCAAAAAAGATCCTAGCTTTATTTTAACAAAATTATTTTTTAATATTTCTTTGTTAAATTTTCTTAAATAAATTTATTATAGGGTTGGTTATTGGAAAAAGGTGGACTGATGCCACAGCTACCTAATGATACTCGCTGGAACTCCCAACTAGATTGTTTACAGACATACATATCTAATCATTCTCTGTACGTTGACATTAGAGATGAGCATATGGAATCCATTGATCCTTCGATAGGAAGCCTAATTGACAATCTATCAATACAGAGAGAAGCAATAAATTTATATGCACAACTGAAAATTGTTGGTGTTGCGTTAGATAAGGTTAATAAAATTAGTTATTAATTGGATTTATTAAATTTAATTATATTAAGTATATTAAAACCACTTATATTAGGAACAATGTCACCATTAACTTTATTTACCTAATTATTAGCAAAATTATTGTGTTTACTGTAGTTGCAAGTTGTATCGTCTGTAGTTGCAGACGATACAACTTTGTCTGAAGCAGTTGAGATTTGGCAAAGCCTCATACATAATGAAAAATTGGCTTTGTACAAAGATGATATTTTAAAGAGGTTCAAGAAGGCAATTGTTCCATGTCATTTTCTTGCCAATTTAACAGATCCAAAATATGAAGGTAACTAAACAATTGTAAAAAACTTAAAGTATTGCATCTGATTAATTTTTAATAAAAACAAATGTAAAGTTTTTATTTAAGTTTACTACTCTTATAACTTTACTTATTTACTTAGGAAGAACATTGGATAGAAGTCAAGAAGAAGAAGCTGAGGAATGGTTGAATGAAGTCTATCCTGAATTTATGCCAGGCTATTATGCGTTTAAACTAAAAGATGCTAATTGTTTCCCAACATATTTATTCAACGATAGTGTTAAAAGCACAACATCAGCAACAAATTGGTGGAGAATTATAGAAATGAAAGAATCTAAGTCTTCCAAATTGCCTGCAAATTTTGCAAAATTTTTACGGCAGTTGCACACTTGTCCAGCTAGTACTGGATCCATAGAAAGATTTTTCTCATCTTTTGGGATTATTTGGAGCAAAATTAGAAATCGTTTAGGAAGAGAAAAAGCTGAAATGCTTGTACGAATTTACAGACATTTAAGATCAAAATGCACAATTGCTGATGACTTTTAGATTACTTTGTTTTAAATGATTAAGCTTGAATATTATTCTCCAAGTAAAATAAAATTCTTGTTTATGACTTACTAAACTTCATTTTTTGTTGTTAGTTGAGCAGCATCAAATCTTGTGTGTTAATGGAAATTGATTTATGTACAAAAAAATTAAAAATTAAAAATTTAAGACCAAAAACCCATAAAGTTGGGTTTTTGGTGGGTTTTTGGTCTTGGGTTTTTGGGTGGGTTTTTGGGTGGGTTTTTGGGTTTGGGTTTTTGGGTACCAACCCTGATATATAATGCATCTATTGGTTTCGAAACCGTTTGCATTCACACGGTTGACATAGATATTGCTATTTACGCTTTGTATTTTCAAAACCAACTTCAAATAGAATTATTTTTTATATTGGCGTCTCTACTGAAAGACGGACTCTTGATATAAATCGTACTACCTCACAGTTAGGTACTGATTGTTTTAAAGCTCTTCTTGCTCTTCATGCATTTAGAAGGAACAATTATACAAGCGCATTTTACGGGATTGGTAAGTCAAAGTTCCTCAAACTAATGAGACAGTCTGAAGAGTACAAGTCAATTTTTTCAAGGTACTCTTATACCTCTGATGTAACCCATTTTGACCAAATCGAAAAGTTTATATGTCAGTTATAAAAATTATAATGCAGTGATACGAACGAAGGAAGATACCTTAAGTTTATTGCCAAAAAAGAAGCTACGGAACCTTAAAAGTTTCTGCCAACTAGGGATGCTCTTATGTGTCATTGCAAGAGAGTTTCGTATCAAACAGCAATTGTCAAACAATCAGTGGAGGCAAATCTCAATATTCCAAAACCCAATGGATATGGATGGCGAGAAATTGGCAATCAACTTGAGGCTAAATTGATGCTCATTAGACCAACTCCAGAAGATGTTTTGCAATTAATTCCTTTCGTGTAAAAAGTCAAAATGTGAAACCCGGGTTGATTGCATGGATTGACTTGTACGCAACTGTTCGTCTTGTGAAAACACAAATGATTGGGACGACACCTAAACAAAATATTTTTCAAATGATTCGAATTTTCAATCTTAAAAATCACTAATTATTTTTTTTCGCGAAATTTGAAAAAATTATCAGCGTGACGTCATCAGTACCAAACAAGGGCCCGAATTAGACCCTTGAAGGACTATTAGAATTGCTCTTAAGTTTTTCTAAAGATTTTATTATTTATTATAGGGTTTTCTCAAGAGATTATCTAACGTTTGACGTAAATATATATTTTTTAGTTTGATAAAAAAAAGTAGACCAGCGTGACGTCATCAGTACCAAATAATGCCCCAAATTTGACTCTTTAAGCACTTTCACAAAGACACGTAAGTTTTTTTCAATATTTTGTTATTTATTTTAAGGTTTTCTCAAGAGTTTATCTAACTTTTGACGAAAATATGTTTTATTTAGTTTGTTTTTGTGAAAAAATGTCAAAATGACGTCATCAGTACCAATTAAGGGCCTAAATGTGACCCTTTAAGCACTTTCAGAAAAGCACGTAAAGTTTTTCTTATTCAAGATATCAATGTTAAACTATTTAACTAGTTTTTGTAATGTCCACTTCGTTTCCAAGAAAAAGTTACACTTAGCGTCCAGAATATAACACTTTAGAAATTAGAAAAATTTCTTTAGCTTCTGCAAAAATGATTGCATAAAATTCAGAATGAAATTCATAAAACCTAATATGCTAGCATTTTAAAATGTTATCCATACAGTTATCATATGTATACAAATTTTTGAAATCTGACTTAGGCAAGTTGAAAGCAGCGCATCTTATGATATGCCCCTTTGTAAAATAAAATATATATAAATAAAAAATTTATTTTTATTTAAATATATTTTATTTCTATTTCTAATATTATTAAAAAGTTTGAAATTTAAAATTTTGAAAATAAACTGAAGCATATAAAGGTGAGTTTCCAACACATCCGTTTTTCTACGGGAAAGGGAAAAATAATCACGTGAGCATGCGCAGTTTTCTTTAGGACAAATAAAATCTTTTATTACGCATGCTCACGTATTTATTTTTTGCCTTCCCCGTAGAAAAACGGGTAGTGGAATCTTGCCTTAATGCCTTTACAATTTAAATACGTAATAATTTTTTTTTTTATTGTTAAAAAGATTGAGAACTTAAGAAAAATACGAACATTTAGAAGAATTATTTATTTTTTTAAAACAGAATTAAAACAAACAAAAACAACAATAAACATATCATAAAATGTTGTTTTAAATAGTCACACAAAAAAAAAAATTCGCACTTTTTTATTTTTTAAGCATCTAGCCGATTACCGAGTAAAGACTGGGCCTTTAGTAACTTTTTGGTTAAGCCTAATTTTGTTTTCAATAGAGCCCGCCGCTTAGTTGACACAGTAAAGAAATAATAAATATGTTGAATTATTATTTAAAAAATGCACAGCTTCTGTGAAGCAATCAATAACGTATTAACCAATTAAATTTAAAGAATAGCACAGAAAATAAAAATAGCACTTTAATTTATTTCCAAAATTTTGGACTCCTGATGATACTTGGTACCACTTAATCTTTTCCTATCGTCACTCGTTTCAATAGCTGAATAAAGCCTTTTAATTAAATAAGATTATGGTAGAATAAGGTAATATGAGCACCTTGGTAATATGAACATACTTTAAAATTTCTTAGATGTAAGCAGTGAAGTTGAAGTTGCTTGGATTTTTTTGAATCGACATAAAGTCGATTTTTTTGTACTTTACTTCTATGTTATTGTTGCGAAAATCATAATAGTACAGTACAAAAACTGGTTCAAAACTTGATCTTTTAAAGTTTTATTAATAACAAATTATTATATTCCAAAAATTAATTCTAATTGTCAGATTAGTATTTTTTTACTTAATTAATGTAATTTTTTTAAGCTAATTTAAAGTGCTCATATCACCAAGTGGTCTTAATAACATGAGCACTTTTGCTACTTTTTTAAAGTAGAAAAGAAAATTTAGGGGCTTGTTAGGAAATTTGAGAAGGTTTTTTTTTGTAATACCTTGTGGAAAATATATAAAAAAATTTGGGCTTTATTGACAAGTTGTTGTTTGTTTTGTTTTTTGTTTTTTTTTGGGGGAGGGCTCAGATTAACAAAGAACACCACTGCTAACAAATATACTTAAACATATAGAATAGTATTACTTTTACCCATAGGTGTTGAGTATGGGATGTAATGGGGGCAGACTGTCCCCCTTAAGTTAACCTTGCCACCCTTGAAAATTCGTTAGCCCCTCCTTTTATCTAATCTTATAATAAATATTATTTCAATTTTTTATTTTTAAACAGAGGAAAAAATTAGAGAAAGAAAACAATTAAAAAGCGAAAAAAGAAATCATCCTTTGCTATAAACATGCCCAAAAAAATTGTTTTTAAGATAAAAACTTGAAAAAGTAGTTTAAATTTTTCATAAAATCAAAAAATACGTTTTTTCGATAAAATAAAACTTTAGATTGTCTTTTGATCTCAATTTAAGATTTGTTTCACGCTGTATACTAGTGCTTTAAAGTAATTTTTACGATATAGAAAGAATCATGTCAAAATATCGTTCAAAAGTTCATAGCTTTTACCAGAGGCTCACTAATAAGGTCTGCTTGGTTTTCAAGCCTAAAAGACCAAAATAAAAGCAAAAATCGACACCAAATTGGAACATCATTTAAACTTCTTTGACCAACCAGTAAAACCAAGACCAAATGCGTAAGTTATCTCTAATATCTATTAATAATAACTGCAGATGATTTTTCAGAAGTTTTCTACAGAAAACTTCACGTTTGACTGGAAGACCTTACCACTAACCCTGACTTTACCAAATGCCAAGTGGAAGCAATGACCTATTTGTCTTCTTTTCAGGTTCCAGATTGTAAAAATGACTCAAATAAATCGGAATTTATTTGAATCATTTTTACAATCCTAGAAGGTTCAAGCATTCAACTTCAGGGAAGTTAACTTAAATTTAGAAAGGCTGAATCCATCATTTAGACCCTGAAACAAATTTTGAAATTTTTGCTTACTCACGTTTCAAAACACTTTTTGATGCATCAATTAAATCTGCTAAAATGATGGGTTTATACCTGCAAGATTTAAAGTTGTCTTCAATGATACTTATTATCAGCCAAAGGATCCAAATAAGATCTATAAGCCTTTACACTTTACCGGTTGCAGTTTTAGTTGGCCTCACCGATAGATTTGAATCAACTGAAACCACTCGCCATTTAACAAGGATTGAAGAGTTTTTGATTGGATCAAATAACACTGAAATTAACAACATAAAAAACTTCTAAAAGAATAATTTTCCTAATTATCAAAGACTGCAACTTTACCGAAACCATTTTATTGACGAACCTAACAGAAAAAAAGTTCAATTGGAAGATTTTCAATCAGTTCTAGATTTCATCCGCGCTAAAGAACAAATTGAATTGAAAAGAATTGCCTCGGAAATTGTCCTTTTTATTAAAATAATTCTTGTCTAGCCAGTATCAACTTGTACAGCAGAATAATTATTTAGTAGTCTCCGTAGACTAAAAACGTTCTTTAATTGACCATGAGCCAGGAAAGACTGTAATGAATACCTATAAAGAATTTGTAATGAATACCCATAAAGAAATTATCCGAAGTCTTGAAATGGATTTTATGGTTAGATAAGTTTATTTTAAAAAAACGATTCGCGCTGTAGAATGTTTTATTTGGAAACGAAGTAAAAATTCGAACTAAAGTTTTTCTTTAACTTCTTGATGCTAGTTAACCAAAATCAAAGTTATTATTTTTTATTTCTAAATCAAAATAAATAAATAAATAAATAAACACTGGACAGTAGACATTTTGTTCACTTAACAAAGAAAAATGAAAAATTGTAATTTTATTTAAAAGATGCGGAACGCTTAGATTAGTTTGCACTTTGTACAGTGCAAAAACATTGGTGTCAGTACAAAGTTTGCGCTTTCTACAGACACCAATGTTGTACACGATTGCACAGTGGTGTCGTTGGGTTTTAAACCCAGCAACTCCAGTGTGTATTGTGTTATATGCAAATTTTACGCAGCCTCTAAATTTGCATGTACCTAAATTCTAGTATGCCTAAATGTAAATCCAGAGTTTTTACCTAGTATTATTTCATTGATACAAAAAAAAAAAATTCACAAGAACAAGCTTAAATAAAAGACTCAAGACGTTTGTGCAATTCAAAAAATGTGGAGAACCGGGGCATCGATCCCCGTACCTCTCGCATGCTAAGCGAGCGCTCTACCATTTGAGCTAGTTCGCCATGACAGTTTACAAGAAAAAGTATAATAATTAATTTTATATTTTATATTAAGTTACGTTTATATTATAATTTAGTTATGTTGATTTCTAGCCTGCTCAGTCTAAACAAAGCTATAGCTAGATTTTTTTAAATGATAATAATAACTTTTTTTAATAAAAAGTTATTAATATCATTATTTATTAATTAGTTAATAGTTAAATTAATTAAATATTGATTATTCATTTAAAAACTTATTGAAGTAAAAATTGATTTATAACTGCTGTATCGTGGATTTTTTATATATTTTTTTATACTTGCTCTGACGTTAAACGAAAACAATTGCATCAGCAATTAAGTTAAATAACATTGCAAAGAATAAGAGGAAATCCTTAATTTAAGGATTTCTTCTTATTCTTAACCTATTATTTATGTTGTATTATTATACCTATATTATATTATAATGTATATTATAATATATATATATTAATACAACATAAATGTTAGGTAATATCACATATAGATATTTATTTTTTCTCTCTTTATTACTTTATCTATGTTATCTATATTTTACACTATCTTTATATTACATTAAATTAAATTAATTACAAATAAAGATATCGTTAGAAAGTAACAAAGGATAGCATAATAAAGAAACGGAAAACTCCTAGAAGGCCGAGATGTCTTGTCACCGAGAAACCGCTCAAGCTAACTGAAATGATTTTGCTGGTTTGATCATAGAAGTATAAAACAGATGGAAATTCATCGAACCGCAAACCAAGGATGTGGAGTCGTTAAAAAAAAGTAACGACTCCGACTTCAGTTGTTGAAATTTTTTGAGTACAACTCCGACTCCGATTCTAACTCCGACTCCAACTCCAAAGCAAAATTTTCGAAAAATTGTTAGAATTCTTTGAAAAATATTACGCGATGACTTATCGTGTAATATTTTTTAAAGAATTCTGAGAATTTTTCGAAAATTTTGTCAAAAAAAAAAATTGTAACTTATCGGATAAGTTAAAAAAAAATTTTTTGATAAATTTATGAAACGTTCTTCGAGGTTTAGTATAAACATAAGGTTAATTGAATGTTTTGTACATGAACATACAATAACGATAAGTTTTACTATTGGAGTCGGAGTCGTAATTTTGTTTAACGACTCTGACTCCGCTAAAATTGTTGCAACTCCGCAACTCCGACTCCGGCTCCACAGCCCTGCCGCAAACATCAAAGCAATTTCAAGTTGTCTTGGGAGTATGCTTGTAATCGACAATTGAAAAAAAAAAAACAAGTTTTACTGGACAAAAAACAACGAAATTCACTGAAATGATTTTTATTAAACATTAAAATATGAATTATATATGCTGCAAAGTTTTAACCATTAGTATTTGCAACTATTTAGCAAAAGGTTTAATAAATTAAGACTTTATTAAAACTCGTTAATTAAATAGAACCACTTGATTTTATAAGCATATGTTAGTTTTTCTTAATATGGTAAAAACCTTAGCATTGAGCGAGCCAAGGCAATTTACTTTATTGATTGAATCGACAAAAGGCGTGTAAATCAAAAAAGAACAAATAAATATTTTTCACATTTATTTTTAATGTATTTATTAATAGCTATTATTTAAATATAGATTCATTTTGCAACACGTTTTTTAATTTTGTAGAATTTTGTTATAATACTTTATGGTAAATCCCATATTATTTGTGGAGAACATCGCATATACTTGATCCTAAATAGCATAAAGTAGCTAATACCAGATAAATTTAAGCCTCTCTGAAAGCTTCCATGATTAATTTCGATGTTTCATTTATATGGTATTTGCTACTTTTATAGCATTTGAATTAGAATGTGTGGCATTTAAGATCTATAAAACATGTGGTATTTTCAACCTTTAACCCGTGTGGGATTTACCATATATAACCCAGATACGCTGACCTTCAGATCAAGTTATTCTGCTACTGGTAACATGTAATCTAGTACAACTTGCTGCATGTTAACGTCAGGAAGGGCGTACGGTTGTAAAAGATTGCTTTAACTCTTTCATAACGGCATTTATATGTCGCTATGGAGAGCAATTCAAACCACACAAATGAGGAAACATGAATGTAAAAACTACAACAAAAAAACAAAACACATTGGACAAAATAATAATCCCCACATGGGTCACATATAGAAAAAATCCACGCATATCCCATGTGCGCTTTTTGACTGGACATAGCGGAAACCAAGGGTAGTGTTGTTAATTTTGAAAGTTCTATCAATTAAACATTTTATAAGACTTTAAAAAAGACATTTTTGAGTTTTCTTCCTTTTCCATGGTAAAAAATATTGAAGAATATTTTTTGTTTATGTAATCCAAAAATAAAATTGCTTGGTTTTCTGAGGGGAAAGCAGCAAAAATGTCATCTACATAACGTTTGTAAAACAACGGTTTTTCTCCATTATAAGATTTGACCCATTTTTCTTCAAAATTACCCATAAACAGATTAGCAAGTACAGGTGCTAATGGAGAACCCATAGCAATTCCATCAATTTGGTCATAAACCTGTCCTTTAAAGTGCAAATGCGTTTGTGTTGTTGCGAAAGAGTTTTTTTAAATTACTTTTGTTGATTTTAAGATTTGTATTCTTTTTTATGATAACATCGACATCGACATCAACATCGACATAAATATTATCGACAACATCGATAATATTTATTGTTTTTCGTAATATTATTGATTTTCTTGTAATATTATTGATTCTGCTAGTCATTGGAAGCCTGTAATTATTATTGCACATAAGTAGGCATATTATTTAGTCTAATTATGGTTCCAATTTTTGTCTATAGATTCTAATTAATTAATTCTATAGTAGTCTATACATAAATATATATAAAGCATGTTATTGTATCTATAATTATAAATACATTTTTTTCAGCTTAACCAAAATGGAGCCATCCAAATTTTATGGTAAGGCCAAAAATAAAGAACTTCACATTAGAGTTCCCCCAGTGGAGAGTGATGATAGCTACCTTAGCGACAGTGATGAAAGTGATGAAGAATACAGTCCTACGGCTATACCTCTATTACCAGAGTTTAGCGAGGATGAAGACCCACAGAGCAACAACGATGAAGACTCTGACAGTAGTGTTGAAATGCCGGTACCTGCTAAACCCAGTACTGCTGGAACAAAAAAGCAAACAACTGCCATCAAAAGGAAAAAACGAAAGCCTGGCAGACAGTCAAGAATCAAAATTCTGCTAAAGAACTACCAATTTGGCAAGAAACTATCGAACCTCTTGAAGAAATCAGACAGCCAGTGCAATATTTTAGAGACTTTTTTGATAATCAACTTTTGAATGGCATTGATGAGCAGAGCAACCTTTATTGCACACAACTAAACCCCAACAGATCGCTTCGATTAAATAAAAGTGAATTAGAACAATTTATCAGCACTGTGATCTATATGAGCATCATTCGCGTGCCACGTGATCACGCATTCACGTGATCACACATGTACTGGTCAAGCGAGTGTCGTGTAAAACAAATGGCTGACACAATGTCCAGAGACAGGTGGGAAGAAATTAAAAAAAACATTCATTTTAATGACAATACCAACCTTCCAGAAAACAGGGATAAATATAAATATTGATAAATTATTCAAAATAAGACCATTTGTTAATGCTTTTCTACCGAAATTCGATAGCCTCCCGCAAAATCAAATGCTCTCTATAGATGAGCAGATAGTGCTATTCAAAGGCAGGTCATCATTAAAACAGTATATACCAAAAAAGCCTTACAAATGGGGCTACAAAATTTTTGTACTCTGCGACACACATGGACTTGTTCATGCCTTTGACATTTACACTGGAAAAATTGATCCTGTTCCAGGTGAAGTAGACATTGGTGCAAGTTGCAATATTTGCTGTACTTTAAAACATTTGCTGTACTTTGACAATTGGTTTTCATCGCTGGATTTGTTTGTTGCTCTCGCCAACAAGGGAATTGTAGCACTTGGGATTGTGCAACTAAGTAGATTGCAGGAATGCACTTTCAGTGCTGAAACCATCTTTAGAAAAAGGGAGAGAGGAGCATTTGAAGAGAAAGAAGTTGTTCTTGATAATGTATCTGTTAGAGCAGTAAAATGGTATGACGATAGAGGGATTGTTGTTGCAGTTGTTTTGCTAGTGCCCAGCCTGTGTCAAAATTACTTTTTAATCTCTGTAATAATTTAATGCTTAAATCAAATATTTTTTTAGTTGATTACATCCTTTTCACAAATAGTAAGTTTAAAAACTAACTATTTTTCAGCATTGTTTTGATTTTCCCAAAAAAGTCATTTATTTTGTTAATTACTTTTTTTTTTTGATTTTTAGCTGCATCTACATCTGCTTTGGTTGGTAAGTTAAAAAACTATTTCTTTGTTAGCAGTGCATAGCTATCTCATTAAAATTATACTATAGATTTAATCCCAATTTCATGTCATTTTTGTTGTTTACATCATTGTTGCATACATTTTTGTTGTTTACATAACTTTTAGCTCCTGCAGCACAATCTACTTCAGGTTAATGCATAAATTGAAATATTTCTTTACGATTGTTCTTCGTTTTTGAAAAACTTTAATGCTTATTTATATTTCATAAAAACATTTCATTTTAAATAAACAAATTATTAATAGAAGTTTTTAATTTTTTTTGTAAGAGTTTATATAAAATGTTTCATAATGCTTTCAAATCTTAACTATCAGTGAAATGATGAATTTATACAAACACTTATTTGCAAAACAACTTGAAGATTTAGATGATGTAAAGTCTGAAATAATTGTTGGCAGAAAACTCTGTCGTGATTGCTATGATACTGACTCAACAAAGTCAATCATTTATGATGGTAGACTAAAAAAAGATGGTAGACTAAAAAAAGTATGCTTATGCAAATCAAGTAAGCTTTTTTAACATTTTTTTTTTTACAAATACCAAATACAAAAAAAAGTTTTTTCAAATCAGGTAAAGGAATGGGGGGGGGGAGGACGATCGCCCCTATGCCCTCCCCCCTATGGATCCCCCTTTGTGTACTGCTAACCTTATTTCTTTTTCCATTGGCAAATCAATTTTTAATTTGATGTTGTTATAATGCATGACGTAAATATTAGTACATGTTTTTTCACTGATATAAAAACTATTTTATATTTTTGGCGCATCTTTGTAATGATTTCCTATAACATTCTTAATTATCAAAAATTCTTTAAGTAGGCAATTTAGGCAATTTTTATAGCTATTTTAATTTTTTATTTAATTTTAAATGCATTGTATTACTTAAGATGCTTTATTTTCATAATGGTTTCAACCACTTCTGTAGTTTATTTAGTTCTAAAAATATACTTGCTTTATTAGTTTTATCACATCGACTTTTTATGAAATATTTTCTTAGTGTCTCGTTAAATTTTTGGCACCGAAAATTAAAAAAAAAGATTTTCCATCTTTTTTTCTTTTGTTGCGTAAAAAGTTGCATTGACAAACTTATAATAAAATTTTGTTGAAATTAAATCGTAAATCAAAAATATTTGAACAATTCATAAAAATATACATATCTTTTTTGAGTAGGGGGGAGGAGGGGGGATTGGGAGGAGGGTTCGATGCAAACACGCGACAACAGGCATTATAGGACAAAATGGTAAATTTTAACAAAAATACACATTATCATTAATATAAACAATCAGGCTCAAAATTAATAATAGACAATTCAATTATTATGTTTGACAATATTTAATTCATATATTATTACTGTTTTAAACAATAAAGGAAAGACTATAAAAAAGATATCTTTTGTATTATGAAACTTTTAAGGCATATAAAATACCTAATAAAAAAATACTTATTTAACTTACCAACTGCATCAGATGACGACGAAGCTAAATTAAAAAAAGGTGTAATATATAAAATAAAAAATACACATTTTTGGCAACAAATCCAATAAAACAATTTTGTAATGAATAAAAAAAAGTACTGTGCAAATAACAATTACAATTAAAATAAAGGCGTAAATAACGAAAATTAGGTGTTACTTAAAAAAAGTCTTGAATATTTTTTATCTAGTAAATAATTTTTAAAAGTTTAACAAAAAAATACTTGCAAAAGTAATAAACAAAAGATTTATTATGAAAAAACATATGAACTTACTACCTGTTTGATTACCCAGTTCATTTATGTCATTAATTTTTTAAAATACTAACAATCTAAGTGAAACAATATACAATAAATATTTTTAAAGTAAAAAAAATCCTCTTCCCCTCCCCCCTCCCCGCTCTTTCAGCCTCACCGGCTTTTTTTGAAAACAGAAATTAGGTACCAAAAGTGTTTAACTGATTTAACTAATTGCTACATAATATTTTTTCAAGAAATTTGGCAGGTGCAAAAGAAATGCATGTAGAAACTTATTTAAAAAATCAAAAAAGCGGAATATAGATTCCTTCAACAATAGTTTAACACGTAAACATCAACATAATTTTCATGAGCAAAGTAGTCAAAAAAAAGGTATGACAACCATATAAAAAAATGACACAAAAAACAAGCCTAACTCTTCTTCTTTCCGAAGTGTGTATATATTTCTGACAAAAAACTCAACAAAAAATTATTTGCCTAACCCTACTCAAAAAAATGAGACGGGAAATCCGCTAAAAAAAAATCGGAAAAACAGAAATTAGGTACCAAAAGTGCTAAACTGGTTTAACTATCTGCTACATAACATTTTTCGATAAAATTTGGTATGTGCAAAGAAAATGCATGTAAAAACTTATTTAAAGAATCTAAAAAGCGGAATAAAGAGTTCTTCGACCAGAATTTGACAAGTAAACACCAACCTATTTTTCATGAGCCAAATGTCCAAAAAAATGGTAAGACAACCGTACAAAAAAATAACATAAAAAACAAGCTTAACTCTTTTTATTTCCAAAAATATACTTTGTGTTTTGTGATATTGTGTTATTGCAATATTGCGTTATTATATTTATATTATGTATATTGTGTTTCTTTATATTTTAGATAATATAATAAAAACTTCCTACTAAATTACTTGTATTAGTCTTGATCGGGTCTACAACATGTTTCTGAAAAGAAACTCCTCAAAAATACGTTTGCATTAGGTTACCTAAAAAAAACGAGTCACAGAATTTTAGCACAAAGTTCGGCTTCGCAAATCACTATTTCCGCGTACCTATCAAAGTAAAAGGTTTATTTTCTATGACCCTGTCTAACCAAATCAAACTTATATCAGTACGCCTTGCTTTTAAAAAAATGAACACAAAACAGTTATTGTCATAAACCAAGAAAAACCAGAGAGATGTTATAAAAATAAAAAATAATATAAAGTCAAAAATGAAGGAAAAAAACTTTCGAATCGCATCGTTACAATGTTTTATTTTTACAAGTAAAATCTACATCACTATCTCTAGTATCCCTTTACAAAAATACCTTCTTTTCGAAGTTTTTTCTTTATAAAAATGCGTCATTATTATATTAAAGAAAACTAAACTTATAATACTAACTTCTTCAGATCACAAAAAGTTTACTGTGAGAAGTAATATTATTTGTACAAAATACTGTGCATGCAACAAAAAATATTAGTTGTGCATTTGGAAACTGGTAAAACATGGGCCATAACAACCAATGCATAAATACAAGTTATTAAAAATAAAATAATGTAGTTATTTTATCTATAGCTCAATTACCAGTGTTTTTACAATCTTAATATACAATAGTAAATATAAACTAGTAATATCAAATAAAACATTGCAGTTAGACAAAAGGTATTTTCGGTTTATTTTTGATAAATGTATAGGTTTTAATAACTTTGTTAATAAAGATTTACATTTCACTTTTAATAATAGTTATTTATTAAATTTTGGGGGAATTTTTACTTTTATAGACTCTTATTTTATTTTTCTAGTATCTTTCTGCATTACCTTACTTCTGCATTACCTTACTTCTATTACTTCTTCAAGTCTTTTATTTAATGGTTTGTTTTTTTATAATCAAAAAAATAACAATACTAAATTATTTTGTCATTATTTTGTGTATTATATTAAGATAAGATATTTTAAAATTATTCTTTAAGAAACCTTTGAGATGATAGGAAATAGTAGGAGGAGTTTCTTGAAGATTCGGGTTGTTAGCAATATCTAGTTTTATTGTATATCAATTCTATTTATGTCTATCGGAAGGCTTTGGTTCGTGAATGATTAAAGAATTAACTAATAATAATTAATATCAGATTAAATTAATCTGTTTGAATTTCATTTTTCATTTTTTGCATATAGATCATAGATTATAGATGTTACCTATATCTGAACTCCAATCTTCATAAAATTAATCCGTTCGACCAATTTATGGAAATTAAAAAGATTGAACTAAAACAAAGTATTATATACAATACTTTATTTAAGTCCCATCTCCTTTTTTTTTGTACCAACGTTAATGTAACATAAATAAGAAGTATAAAACCATTTTATATTGTTAATATATTTGTAATAAATAGTTATTTTAACAAAAAACACCCAAACTTTGACTATCACAGTCATTTACAAAATTTGAAACAACGAAAAACCTTTTATAATTAACTAAACAAAGCCGCCATTTCGTTTATTTATCTCAATGAAAAAGTCATACATTAAAACAGTACGCTGTGAAAGTCCCTAATAAACTTTTTTCTGCGTTTTTCTGTCCGTTTGTCATGTAAGTCGTGTATCAAAATATTTTGCAGTTCAATAATCTTGGAAGAAAATTCAGTAAGTGGATTTATTAAGGCCATTCTCAATCGTTTATAAGTAATAATAAATCAAAAAGAAGCCAAGAAAGTGAAACCAGGAGCGTGACTCAATTGAAGAAAAAAATAGTGAGCTCATTCAATATTGGTTTCCGAATTGAAAAGTTTTTTTGTGCTGACGAAATCAAACATTTATTTAACTAGAATTAAAACTTAAAATAATCTTATCTTAAATTGAATTATTAGCAACAATAATTCAATTTAAGGTAAGATTATTTTAAGTCGTTTACTATGCATTAATACATAACTACATAAAGATGGACAACCCCAATTCGAAATATTTTTTTTTTATTCGGGATTTTATAAATAGTAATTTTCTTTTATTTCAATCATTGTAGAACATATTGTTGTTGTTGAACAAAAATGTCAATGTAGAACAAAAAAAAGAGTACCTACATTTATCAAATTTGTGCAAAAATTGATCTAATTCATCTTATGAACAATTAGGGTAAATTTTATTAACCTAACAACGCCCATAGCAAATATTTGTGCAGCCGTGGCGCAGTGGTCAGAGTTTTGGTTCAGAACCAAGAGGTCCGCGGTTCGACGCCGATTCTGGGCCAATAAGCAACATTAGTAACAAAGTTAGCGTGAACTTCCTAGATGCTCTTCATGTTAGATTTTATGAAAGTTGCATACATGCTGTATAAAGTAAAAACAGCAGTGTAAACTTTTCATGTCATGTGTTAATTTATGTTAACTTATACATTATTACTAAAATACAATTTACAAAATAAAAGTGTGTTCAAAAAACTTCAATGTATCATATGACTTACAGTTATCATGTGATAGTTGAAATTTTTTGCAAAGTACAATGCAACTCTCTCCAAGCCTTAAACCAATTTTAAACACTTCGAGGCATGTGAAAATCAGCGTACTAGGGAATCGATGTTTGTGCTAAAATTCTGTGCCACGTTTTTTGAAGTAAGCTAGAAAGGTTGGAAAAAATTATATTTTGAATAGAAATTGATAACAATGATATTAAATTGCATGACAATTTTGAACGCTGATGATGACTAATTTTTATATCCTTCTAATTAATTCCATGCAATACTACGACATAATTTAGATTATTTGTCGGACTAAATTTGAAAGCTAAATGATGAAATAATGAACTAAATAAAGAACTTCTTTTTCCTAATCAAAAAGTCCTATTGGAACCTATACAAATTTGGAACAAAAATTTTAGATTTTAACCCCAATAAAATAAAACACATAATTGAAACATTTTTTTTGTTTCAAAATCCTATAGAATTTCTTGGCTAGAGTTAACCAGCAATTTGGAAACAATCAATGACTTATTATAACTAGATATGTGACATATGGGTTCGAGGATAGGTTCAATTTTCAAGGATATTCTTGAAAAGAAATAAATATGATCTTATTTAGCTCTTTCTAAATTTATAATTTTTAAAAAAAATTAATTTACCTTACTTGCATTAAATGCTCAGATAAGCTAACGCACAGTAGCTTGAAAAAAATTTTTTTTTTGAAGGTAACATTTACATCAACACTGAACAGTTGCATGTTTGGATATCTTCAATATATTGAATGCATATTAGTTTAAAAAGATTATTGAGCCGAAACACAGTAAATATTTTAATTATTTTTTTTTTATTCAGTTTCGATTTTTCTGAACAGTAGTATAGTGGTTGTTTAAAAAATATATTATACATAATTTTAGAAGTAACGTTTCTTAAATTATGTATCATACATATATTAATATTTGTTATACAATTTTAATGTATACTTATTATTTTTTTTTTTGTTATTTAGGTGCCCCAAAAAACCTAACGGTCTTATCACAGAGCACCGCAGAAGCGCATTTAACCAGGAAGTTCACGCCTCCTTTCTTACCGCGAAGCGAAAATGTGTCCAGATCTCGTTTCGGGTCTGGATCTCCTGCTTATATTGCAAGCGCTCTAACCACCGCACCACGGCCGCACAAATTAAAACTATTACTATCTAGGACTTAGTTTAACTTGGCATATTAATATTAGTAATAAATAATAATAGAATTTCATTTTTTATAAAATATTAATCTTGTTCTATTTTAAAAAAAGTATCTGATGATATTAGAAACAATGCTTGGGCAACTGAGACTTTTAGTCATTTTTGGTTATTGGCATTAAGAAAACGATAAAACCACAGAGCAACGCGAAAAAGCATTTACCAAGGAAGTTTATGTCGTCTTCCGCGTCGCATATTGTCAGAGCGGGCATAGAACCTCACAACTTTTGTATCTAAAGCCAGCACTCTATGGGGTTGTCCTAACCAGGGGTGGCGCTAGCATTTTTTGGTCTTCGAAATATCTAACTTCCAGATATAGAGCAAACCCAAACATTTATGTTTATACATATGTCAAATAAGGATGCTTTGCAAAAAGTTGCGATGATTGGAGCCTGGGAACAAAAAAAGCCCCAAACGTTTAGCCTTCACCCTGCCCCAAACGTGAGAGCAACAAGTTGATGAAGTATTTTTTGAAGCATTTTTAACTAGACTTATATTCATCGATAAATTTTAAATTTCAAGGTAAAGTATTTTAGCGTTCAAAAAATATAACCATTTAAAATTAACCCCGCCCCCCTAAATTTGAGGGGGATTCAAATTTTATATGGTCATAATTTTTGAAAACTGAGAAATTATAACATGAAACTTAAATATTCTCGATGAATATAAGTCTAGTTGAAAATATACAAAAAAGACTTCATCAACATGCTGCTCTCACGTTTAAGGCAGGAGGGGCTAAACGTTAGGGACTTTTTTGTTTCCAGGCTCCAATCATCGCAATTTTTTGCAAATCATCCTTATTTGACATAAGTATAAACATATATTTGGAGTTTGCTCCATGTCTGGAAGTTAGATATCTCGAAGACCAAAAAATGCTGGCGCCACCCCTGGTCCTAACCACTGCATGACGGCTACTTATTGTCTGCCTCTTTAATTTAGTTTTTTTTTTAATTTATTTTTAAAATCAAAATAGAACCATTTATAACGAATAATGAATAATAATGAATAAGCCAAGTTCATTTACGCATTAGTATAAATCATTTAAAATGAATTTTATATAATATTGTATCGAAATTTTTTTATAAATATGCGTATAGCCTACGATAACCATGCTGATGGCACATTAAATTGATTAATTATCGAGCCGAGAGAACTTGATAAATATGAGAACCATCGTTTTACATTCTTAGGCAAAGTTTGAAAATGAAGTTTATTTGTGAGGATTGACGAAAGAAGGACAAGATCAGCAACAGAAACAATGTTGCCACAAATTAAATGATTTTGGCCTAAATGGGCATTTAGACTTTTCATAGAAGCATCTTTTTCTTTTGAACTCCCATTAAAGATCTAAATAAAAAAATAGAAACTTTAAAAATACTATGTTCGATAAATCATAAGATCATAGTGCAATACTTTTACATACCTATTTTTTCATGTTTAAATTTTTCAAAATATATAATTAAATTACTTTTATACATCCATATTTTTTTACGCTTATACATTTTTTTACATGTTTATACATTCTTTGAATTTTATTACCATATCTTAGATAAATTATCTTACGGGTCATCTATAAAGTACGCCCAGCTGAATTAAACAATTAAATAAAGATATATCATTTGCTCTCTTGCGCGGGGACTTCATTAAAAATCTTTTTAATATCTATTTATTACTTCATTGAAAACCTCTTTATTATCAATAAAAAATAGAAACATTAAAAACAAATGTCCTATTTAAAAACTAAATTTAGTGAGACTTTATGGATCACCCCTCAATTATTGAAAAAATTTAATTTAAATCAGATAAATTATTTACATATTAACACGAAATAATATTTAAATGACGCGTTAAATATTCTCGGAATTTTTTTAGGGTGGTGCAAAACTCTTTATTTACCCCTCAACCCGGTGAGGCGTTTAGGTCTATTTAAAAGGAGGAGTGGCACTAACCAAAAATTTTATTTAGTCTTGTGATAAATTATGTCGGAAATTAGAATATACTTTACTTGTAAATTCAATTATGTAAAAATGTATCATTATTTTAAAATTTGGAGTTAACAATCGAACACATATAAGTAATTCTGAAAATTTTCAAACCTCAAACATCATTTTATCAAAAGTTATTTTAAATAACAAGTTAGTGAATCTTTTGGTCTAAATTTCATGTATTCAGCTTTCCTCAAAAGAGAACTAATAACAGTACTACTTGATATATATAAAAATATGCATATACACTAATTTTTACACAAAATCTAACATTGTGTGATAAATTTCAAAGCAGCAATCAATATGTAGCCCCGGCTCGGAGGAGCAAGTTTTGGATGCGTGCACAGTTTTTGTTTTTTAGTGGTTTCTCGTTATTGCTAAGAATTCCTCGAGCATAGCAAAATCTACATAATTTAGAAGGCCTAACTTTTGTATCCTGTGATGGTTGTTTGGTTGCCAAAAAGTGAAGCCCAGTAAGCCGGTTCATAGTATCACCAGGAATAAGTATTGCATTTAGCTTTGGTGAAGACAACAATATTAACTTGATTGTGTCATGAAAAAAATATAAGAAATTAGTGTTTTTGTGGTGTGTTTTTCTTTACAAAACTTTATGGCTATTTAAAAACCCTGAGAAATAAGTCTTATTGCAAGTTTTTGATACCACTTGTTGTTGGTCAACAAAATCTACACCACCTTACTATTTTATTCTTTTACACAAATCTGCTTTTGAACATTCAATCCAGTGTTATCAATAAGTTTCATGGATGGTTGGTAACATGTTGACAACTTTTTGTTTACCTTAAGCTTTATCTTTTGGTTCTTTTCTTTTGATTCATTGAATACACAAGCATTAGAGTATTAGCATCATTATTTAAAAAATAAAACTTTTTCTAAAATTTCTTTAAGAATTTTTTTTGAATAAATAAAAAAATGATTTGACATAATTGTGTCTGATTAACAAAAAAATACTTTGCGAGTGTTGTGCTAGTGTAATTGTCAGTGTAAAGACCTTGACCAATAAAATGTTCCATCAGTGCAGAAGGTATTCTTGCTGATCAAGGCATCTGATCATTTATGTCATCATCAGCAAAAATTCCATTCTCACAGTATACAAGTAAGTCTAGTGTTAATCCTTCTGAAGTTGCTAATTCATATACAAAAACGTGCACGCTTGGTTCTATTATATTGACAGAAATAAAGGCAACTTTTATATATGACAAGCGATTCATCAACACTGAGCTTTTTTCCTGGTTTATATAGTTTCAAACCAGTTATGCATAGTATTGATGGTCGAACTTTGTATAAATGATCTCTGTTTTCACCAGTTGAATCATAATTTTCATCATTGTTATTGAAATGAAAAAAATCAATAACAGAAAAAAAATTTTTTTTGTTCTATTCTAACTTTCAAATCGTCTTGAAAAAGTTCAGGAAATCTATTAGATCAACAAGAACATCCTTATTTCCCAAGTTGCCAGAAAATTTTTGACGTTACCATGACTGCCTACTTTACCACAACTACTAGTTAGCTTTTAAATGTTTAAACAGCATGATTATGTATATTGACATTGAATACAGCATCATCAGCAAAAACTTCCTATCAGTAGCATGTTAAGGATCAGCCAGGGTAAGGATCAGGCAACACTTTTAATAAAAATTACTTTATTATTGCATTGAAAACCAGTACCACCTCGAACATGTGCCTCCACCTCTAGTATCAATTTTGCTGTCCCATGAACTTGACACACGAAAAATTTCACTGTCGGTATTGTTAAATGATGACAAAAACAGAATTAAAAAAAAGTACAACAGCTTCTAATTGATCAGTATTTTTCCAAAAATCTTGAAGAAAATTATGAAAAATTATTTTCATAATTTTCATCAAATATTTCTAGCCAGAGCATTTAAAAAATTCTTTTAAAATTTTTCAAAACTATTGCAATATTAACACACACACAAAAAGTTCAAAATATACATATTTAAACATTTAGGTATCCTAAAATATCATAAAAACATTAATAATATAAATTTTCCTTAAGATAATTATAATAGTGCTAGCTAAGATCGGACCCGTAAATATACGGGCTTTTGTATGTCTATTCCAAGCTGAACTTTCCGATACTTTTTCCTTATATATCCTAGCTTTCCGGATCCGTAAATTACAGGTCTTTACCAATTTACATTTCTATTCCACACCGATTATTTCTATACTTATTTCTTATTTACTTCAATATTTTTAAGTAAAATAATTTTGTTCTGAAAAAAAACTTTAAGAGCAAAAAAATTAAAATGCGCACCGCATACGTTTCCGCATACGTAGAGCTTATAATAGACTTATAGGTAGTGCTTCCAATACCGGTAGTACCGGAATACCGGTATTACCGGACATTTTTAAGTACCGAAATACCGGTATTGGTTTGGCTCAATACCGGTATTAAAAATATATGTAGAGGGCTTGTGATATAGCAGGTGCTATCGCCCTCTTTACGTGAAACACTAAAGTAAATGAAATACTTAAAACTTTCAACAACGCTTCCGGTAGGAAAAGATAGCTAGATAAGAAAAGACGTGTTTAAATTGTCTAAAACAAGTATTCTACGTACTTTATACTTAATATCTAGTTGCCAGCTCATTTCCCACTAGGTTTGGTAGGAAATGAGCTAGCAACTAGCCAGCGAACAGCTAGCGTTTAAGACGTATAAAATACGTAGAATGCTTGTTTTAAACAATTTAAACACGTCTTTTGTCATCTAGCTATCTTTTTCTTACCGGAAGCGTTGTTTGATCGTGACTGGAAGTTTTAAGTATTCCATTTACTTTCGTGTTATCATTAAATAATGAAGCACCAATTTAAAATATTATCATTACGTCACTCGCTTTAATGTAGAACGCATGTTTGAATTTTGCACTAATGTAAATATGAAAAGTTTCGGTAATGTAGAAAGTGGGGCGTTTAAGTAACTGTGATCAACAGTTGTGCATTAGGCATGGGATTCAACTAGGTATTCAAGATATTTTGTACAAAAAATTCGTCAATTTCTGCAAAAAAAACTTGAAAGTAATATGCAATAACAGAGAAAGTGACGAGGAAATACTGATGACACAAACATAACCAATAATGATGAAGACTTTTCCGGCGGGTTTCAAGTTGTAATGAGTGAAGAGAGTGACTCTATTGAACTGACTGATGATTTGCAGCCGTTAATCAAAAAGGTGCGCACCGTTGTGAAATTTTTATTTCGCCGTTCTCCGACAAATAATGATCAAAATTCAAAAACGCATTTGATAAAGATATTCCACTAATACTTGGATCCAAAACTAGCTGGGTTAGCTTGCACACAGTACTCGAACGTTTTGTATAATTAAAAAAATGCATTCACGAGTCACTTTTTGCCCTTAAGTCCAAAGTTGAGGTAACTAATAATGAGTCCGATGCAATATTAGCTGTTAACTTATGTCTTGCGCCAGTAAAACTGGCTGTGGAAACATTGTGCCAAAATCATGCAAATCGATAGATAACCTTTGAGAAATCGATTTAGCTGTAAAGTTATGTTGGTGCAACAATTCAATGAGCAACGTACTCTTTTTCCAGCATAAACATTTTTTGCACAAGGGACATCAACGTTACAAAAATTTGGATCTAGCTCAATCTTTTGAGCACCATAGCAAATTAGCCATTGTAAATACCATTACTCGACTGAAAGATCGGCTCAATCAGAAAGGGTATAGTCCTCTCCCTTTCACCAGCGTTTTTTCCGATAGTGATTCTGTGGACAACGCTGTAAACTTGTCATTGAAAAAAAAGCTTGACTTTGCAATTTTGAAAAATAAGAAATGTAACAACAAGGGAAAATTGAATGTTTCGAATAATTCATCAAAAATTATATGTATTGAAATAGGAATTTTTGAAGGAGGAAATCGTTGTATATATTTGCAAAATTCCTACCATTACTTGAAAACTGTGAAGCCAACAAAATTAGATAATCTTTTGAAGATGATGTTCTGAACGCCCTATGTTTTTTACGGGCTCATTTACAAAGCAGAAAAAAGCGAAAAATGAAAAAGTTAGTAGTTTTGATATAAAATAGATAAGCTGATTGAATCAATAAAATTTTTACTAATAACTTGAGATTTTATTTAGATTATGATAAATTTAAAAATAAAGTTTAATACCGGTATTACCGGTATTGTAATTATTTAGTACCGATATACCGGTATTGAAAAATGGTATCGGTATTGGAAGCACTACTTATAGGTTTAGGTTTGTTTTTCTATGTTTTCTGCATTTTATTAATAGCTCAGTGGTTAAGTGCGCTGTCATCAGTGTTGTTTTGGGGGGTTTAAGACCTCCTCTTAGCGTAATAAATTTTGAAATTTTTTTAATCTTGCTTATTTATTTATAGCAAAATAATAATAATATAGCAAAAAAGATTTCTGAAACTTAAAATAAAATTTTAAGTTTTCAAATTTTATAGATATATTTTATGCGATTATTCCATATAATGCCTACAAACTCAACATATGCTAAAGACGCTTACACTTACAGACGTTTGTACGTAACGCTATACAAATGGTCATAAGTCATAATAAAAAAAGTTCATTCTTATGATTATCATTAAAAACTAAAGAATAATATTAAATACTAATCTTAAATTTAAGCCAAAAAATTTTTACACATTGACATCAGTTTGTGGCAAAATAAAACTTTTTGCGACAAGTTTCCTTTTGCATTTATCTTACATTTTTTGATTAATTTTAATTATGTTGCATACAATTGCAGAAAAAGGTATAAAACTGGTACAGATATATCCTTTCACGGATAAGAGTTTATATTTATTACAATAGTAATAAATAAATAGTTTTTGTCTTTATAAGATTATATCCCATAAAAATATAATTCATATATCTTTAATAGAAGAAGTTTTCCTAAAAAATTTAAATAAAAATCTTATTTCTAGTTTTTTTGCCACAAAGTGACATCACATATGCAAAAAAAATTGTGGCTTCAACGATTTACGAAATCATTTTTAATGGTCTAAGAAGCAGATAATGTAATTTTAGGAATCAGAAATTATCAAGAGAGGGGAAAATCTAAAATAGAAGTTTCAAACTTTTCACTTGGATACCAATATGTTTCATGTTTTTTCAATCTTGTCAATTTTTTTAAATATAATAACATACCTACAAAAAATCAAAACAAAACAGCTTGAGCATAAAAGATTAGTAATTATTAGATTTACTAAGTTTACTTATATTACATACGATCCTGAATAAAATGTTATATAAGTGGATTTTTTACATTTTATAAACAATATATATAAACAAATAACATATTTGTTTATACATATATATATATATATATATATATATATATATATATATATATATATATATATATATATATATATATATATATATATATATATATATATATATATATATATATATATATATATATATATATATATATATATATATATATTTTTTTTTTTTTAAGTGCACTAAAATTTTTAAGTGCACTGAACTGCAATTACTTTCAATTTTTTTGGTTTAGTGGCTTTTGTTCAGAGCTTTTAATTTTGCGCCAAATTATCTCATTACAACATATTCGTTTTATCATCCATACTGCAGCTGTTTCAAAGCGCCTTAAGGTAAAAAAAATCAAATTTGGCTTTTTTACAAAATAAGCTAGTTTAGATGTCTACAAACGTTATTGAATACATATTTTTAAAGAGTTCAGAAAAAATTAATAAAAATTATTTGTTTCAAAAAACTTTCAACAATGACAATTTTTTTTTAATTTCTTGAAATACGTAATAAGCATATTAAGACATTTTGAAAAACGGCTGCAGCATATATTTATAGTAAAAAAAATAAACCAAGCAAAAAAACTTTTAATTGTCAAAAGAAAGTTTTTTTTTTTTTCCTCCACAGCAGCACCTTCTGGAGTAGCAGGATTGTCTTATTAAGTTTTTTCTTTAATAAGTTTCAGAAAACTTTTTTTTCAGACCATCCGCAGCTTATTATGACTAATTACCTGAGCACATTAATAACATCTTAATCATGACACATACGAAATAAATTTTTTCTCCCAGTGTTTTGATGTTTTAAGAAATTTTAGCTTTTTTAAAATCTTTTTGTTTATTAAAGTGTATAATATCGTTAGATATGTTTGTATATAATCTCTATAAAACTTTAAAAATATTTTATATTTTAAAATAATCCAAATAAATTTAAAAAAAATAGTCGCCAGTGGTAGGACTCGAACCACGGCTTACTTGTTCAGAAGCTTGGTGCTCTATCCACTCGGCCACACTGGCACGTCAAAACAAAAATTTTTAAAACTATATTATAACTTTTTTAACAGAAATAAATGTTATAGATCAAAATTAAGAAGAGCTTGACGCAATGCAATTTTCAAGGGAAAATCAAGCTGTAAAACTTGATGTTTCAGTAAGTTTTAATATTATTTAATTTTCATATAATTTGCAAAGATTGCAAATTATATGAATCAGGAAAGCAAGATGAAGGAAGCGAATTCCAAAGAACTGATGTTCAAGGAAAAAAACTAGACAAAGAGTTTTTGGAGCACTTAGGAACAGAAAAAGGATGAGACTTAATTGAATGACGAGTAACACGAGAATGAATTTTAGTAGATGCCACAAGAGACGCTAGCTCTTTAGAGCAGTGCCCATTATAGTATTTGTAGAAAAGAGAAAGAGAAGCAACATTGCGACGATGTGACAGAGGTTGAAGGTTGGCTGCAATAGCAGGTCCGACTATGTTTACAATGCATTTTTGAACCTTGCCTAAAAGAGAAAGGGCATCATTAGAAGATCCATCCCAGATATGGCAACAGTATTCCATACAAGGCCCGATTTGAGATTTATAGAGATAGAGAATAGAATCCAGAGTAAGTGTCAAGCACGATAAAGAGATGCAACCTTAGCAGATACTAATTTTGCAATATATTTGATATACTGTTTCCAAGAAAAATCGGAAGAATTAATCCTAGAAGAGGAAGGGTAGATGACTCATCAAGTACATTACCATTCATAAATATAGGAAGGTCTAAATTATTGCGATAACGATTGGCTGAAAAAAATTTAGTTTTATCTGAATTAAAGTTCACTAGCCACTGTGAGCCCCATGCTGTAGCAGAAGTGAGATCCTTTTCAAGCTCAAATGCCCCCTGCAAGCAATCAGAGGGAGTTGGCTTCTTATCGTGACAAGAATAAATGGTAGTATCATCAGCGAACAATGCCATTTTTGATGTGAGAATATCTGGAAGATTGTTAATGTAATTTAAAAAGAGTATAGGGCCAAGGATTGAACCTTAAGGAACCCCTGAGGTTACAGAATAAGAAGAGTGCTGTCCATCAAGGACAACTTTTATACTACGATTGGAAAGAAAGGATTCAATAATCTTAAAGATGTTTCCAGATACAGATAAAGATGTTTCCAGCTTCTAATTGTAAAAACAAAAACAAAAAATTATGCACAGAAATAGAAATGTCCATTTTCTTAATTTTTTTTTTGAACAATAGCAGATGCTTTCGATTTCAAATTTTATCAAAATTATCATTGTCATAATTACTCCAATGTCTATATCTTGATTGCTATCTTGGTCATTTTATTTAAGTACAAAGTGTAAAATTTTTTCTATATTTGAAAAATCTTTTTGCAAGAAGAATATCTGCAAATTAAATCAAGCTTTTTTGTTTTCTTTATTTTCAATGCAGTTTTTACTGGATGATCAGATTACTATTCTAGTTTTTATTAGACTAAGTACAAAGGCTTAAAAACCCGGGGGTTAACAGAAATTTTACATTGTATTTTATTGACATATTACTGATACATGGTATTTTACGGATACCCGCTTATCTGTATCAAAAAGGTTCATTATTTATTCATGTTTTTGCATTATTAGTATAAATTTTTTGCAATTTAAAACATTTGTATAGCTTGTATGCTAGTGCGTTGCATACTAAACTAAGGGTTGCATGATAAAGTCCTCCCAATGGTTTTTTTTAATATCAAATATCTTTTGACAAAAATCTTCAAAACACTAAATAATTAATAATTGATAGCACCAACTTTTAATTTCAAAAACATATGTAGTTTACTAAACTATTTTCTAAAGGTTCAGTCGTCACTGTCCATAGATGACTTTTTGAGAAAGCCACAGTAAACAGTTATGGAAAATTTTCATCGTGATGACTTTGTGATATATTATCATGATTTTTAAACTTGGCAAATAATATATATAACTATAATTATTAAAACAAATTTTTTTTGCATCAGAATAACTTGTTCACTCTGCAACACCATTTTTTGTTGTTATTGAGCTATCTAGTAAATACTAAAATGATGACAACAGTTGTCTTAATACCAAAATATATTTATTTTTTGGAGCAACTAATGGAATTGTTTTCTACTATCAACAGTTTTGATTGGTTACAAAAAAATTTCTTAATGTTCTAACCAATAGTCTTTATGACTTAAAAATGAAAAAAAATTTAAATACTTAAAGTAAAATGCTTAAAGATATTATATTGTATTATATAGATTATCTGTTAATAAATGAAATTATATTAAAAATTATCTTAAAATAGAAATTTTAATAAATCATAATATAAAAGTTTTGATTTTAGAATGGCTAATAATTAAAAAAAAATTACATAATAAGAAACTATGCCAACTAACTTGTGGTAAATATGGGAAATGGAAAGAGGAAATGTTACTTGCTATAAACAGTGTTATTAGTTCACCTAAAATGTCTGTTATAGCAGCTGTTAAATTTCAGATAAATGGAAAAGTTGGGATTGGAGTTTAGAGTTCCTGGCCAAATGCTGGCCAAAGAATATGAATATTCTTTTACGAGTTGACCCCCTCCTCTCCAGACACACCCTCCTTTGCACCGGCCTTAATCATTGATATTTTAAAATTGAAATGACAATCATCTAATAAATAGTGACAACTACTTAAAAATCCACACATAAAAAAAGTAACTCTACGATAATCAGAATCAACAGTAGCAGTCTGTCAACAATACATGAACCCAATAAAGGTGGCAAATAATTTTACCACATTAAAAGAGGTTATTAAGGATTGTCAGCCTGAAGTAATATAGAACATGGATGAGACAGGGCTGCAGCTAGACTTTAAGGCATACAAAATTGTTGTTGCAAAAGATACTAAATATTTGCATATGATAACCAGTGGAAATCAGGAAATGATTATTTTAATTGTTTGAATGAATACAACATGAAGAGCCTTACCTTAATTACCTTATGTGATTCGGAAAAAAACACAGTAAAATTGCTTCAAGTTCTAGATGCCCCTGAAAGAACCAACTGGTGTTCAAGAATGTGGATGAACAAAGGATTGCAATACTATGGTTTGAGCATATGTTTTTAAAAAACATTGGACCACAATGTCTACAAGTTTTAATTTTGGATGGCTATGACTTTCACAATTTTGTATAGTTATATGTATTGTCATACAAAACCGAATTGAAATTGTTGAATTACCTGCTCACACAAGCAATTGACTTCAACCTTGCAACCAAACTGTTTTTAAATCATGCAAGGTTTCTTACAATAAAGCAGCCTGCAATATAATTTCTAATAACTCTTGGTTTATAAACATGGCCAATTTTACAAGATTTTTAAGCACGTGGAATCTTTCCATATAATCCTTCCATTATTCCGTCTGAAGAATTACTTGACAACTATGTGTAAAATAGGTTAGTAACTAATCCAGACCTCTTTGATTAAATTAAAACAAATGATAATAAAACAACAATCGAGCAGATAAAAAAAATAACAGACAACACAAAAGTATTTTTAACAGATATCAAACCGAAACAATGTGTATTAATCTAACAGTTTTTAATGTAATTACCAACCCAAGATCTGCTATAGCCTGATCATGTCTATTTATGTGAACCTGTAATTGTATTAGAAATACATAACATCGAAAGGAAACTAAGAAACTGAACTAAGTAAGTCTCATTGACATGCAATTGAATGTTTTCAGTTCTGCTAACTAAAAGGGTCAAATTTATTAAACATAAACCCAATATTTGTCAGATGGAAAAAACTAAAAGCTACAAGTAATAAAGCTGCATTTACTAGAAAATTTCAAGACAGCTTTTCAGTTACATTGGACTCTGAAGTTGAACAACCAATTGATCAGCATGCAATTGATTTTACAACACTATTAGCTTCTGTTTTTAAATTTCCTTTATGCAATTTAAGCAAAAAAATATTCAATTATAATTTTGATATAGACCTTTTTGTTAATATGTTTTCAGAAACAAATTTGTAAAGATGCAGCTGGAATTTGGTCACTTTATGCTAATTTTTTTTTTTTTTTTAACATCTTCACTTCCAACAAGGCTGCAAGCAACCACTATAAGAGTTGGAAGATACTGGAAGAGAAAAGACTAAATCTGTAGAGCAAGATAACGATTGACTGATGACTTAAAAGATTGCAAATTATATGAATCAGGAAAGCAAGATGAAGGAAGCGAATTCCAAAGAACTGATGTTCGAGGAAAAAAACTAGAAGAATAAGAGTTTTTGAAGCACTTAGGAACAGTCACAGAAAAAGGATGAGACTTAATTGAATGGCGAGTAACACGAGAATGAATTTTAGTAGATGGCACAAGGGACGCTAGCTCTTTAGAGCAGTGCCCATTATAGTATTTGTAGAAAAGAGAAAGAGAAGCAACATTACGACGATGTGACAAAGGTTGGAGATTGGCTGCCAGAGCAGGTCCAACTATGTTTACAATTTGTTTTTGCACCTTGTCTAAAAGAGAAAGAGCATCATTAGAAGATCCGCCCCAGATGTGGCAACAGTATTCCATACAGGGACGGATTTGAGATTTATAGAGATAGAGAATAGAATCTGGAGTAAGAAAGTGTCGAGCTCGATAAAGAGATCTTAGCAGATGCTAATTTTGCAATGGATTTGATATACGGTTTAAAAGAAAGATCAGAAGTAAGAGTTAATCCTAGAAGATGAATGGTAGATGACTCATCTAGTACATTACCATTCATAAATATAAGAAGATCTAAATTATTACGATAACGATTGGCCGAATAAAATTGAGTTTTATCTGAATTAAAGTTCACCAGCCACTGTGAGCCCCATGCTGTAGCAGAAGTGAGATCCTTTTCAAGCTCAGATACCCCCTCCAAGCAATCAGAGAGTGTAGGCTTCTTATCATGACAAGAGTAAATGGTAGTGTCGTCAGCGAATAATGCCACCTTATATGTGAGAATATCTGGAAGATCGTTAATGTAAATTAAAAAGAGTATAGGGCCAAGGATTGAACCTTGAGGAACCCCCGAAGTTACAGGATATGAAGAAGAGTGTTGTCCATCGAGGACAACTTTTATACTACGATTGGAAAGAAAGGACTCAATAATCTTAAAGACGTTACCAGCTACACCATAAGAAGAAAGCTTATGGAGAAGACCAGCATGCCAAACTTTATCAAAAGCTTTAGAAATGTCAAGTGCGATAGCCTTAACCTCTCCACCTCTATCTAATGCACGGTAAAACCTGTCGGTTATTACTGTTAGCACATCAGCTGTAGAACGAGAAGACCGAAATCCATATTGATGATCAGAAAGTAAGTTATTTGATTCAAGATGAGAGATTAAGTGTTTGTTGATTAAAGATTCAAAAACCTTGCTTATGACAGGAAGAAGACTAATGGGACGGTAGTTAGATGAATCAGATCGCTCTCCGGAATTTTTGAAAATAGGGATAACAGATGCTGCTTTCCAGCATGATGGAAAACAAGACTCTGATAAGCACTTGTTAAATAGTTTAGAAAGTATGGATGAAAGCTCCGGAGAACACCTCTGCAAAACTACAACAGGAATGTTGTCAGGACCACAAGCTGTTGAAGAGTCTAAGCAGGAAATTACTTTAGATACAGAAGCTGAAGTGATGCGAATGTCAAGCAAGGGATCAACCTGTTTGACGGCTATGTCAGGTAAAACGCAACTAGTGGAATCAAGAGATGATATTGATGAAAAGTTCTTAGCAAACAATTCAGCTTTGTCTTTAGGTGAGGTGACAAAGTCTGAACCATACAAGAGAGAAGGAATAACAGATTTGCCCTTATTATTGATACTGTTAAAGATTCTCCAGAAGTCTCGAGAGCCTAATTTTTGTGATGAGATACGAGATTTAATGACCTGGGAATAGCGAGCTTTGGCGTCAGACAAAACCTTTTTACAATGGTTTCTGGCGATAGTGAACAGATGTCTGTTTTCTGGAGAATTGTTTTGCTGATAGATATGGAAGTAACGGTTTCAATTAGAAATTGCTGCAGCGCAATGTGAGGAAAACCAAGGAGAAGAATGAGGCTTGACCTGGAATCGTCGAGAGGGAATAAAAGATTCCATGCCAGCCTGAATCCACGAAGTTATGTAAGAAGCACATTTGTCAGCAGGAAGACGAAAGATTTCTACCCAAGGGCCATCACGAAGAAAATCACGGAAAGAGTCCCAGTCAGCTTTAAGGTAGTTGTATGTGGTACGATGATAGGGGGATTCTGATGAAGTAGAAGAATTTGATAATAGTTTTAGAGAGATCAAACCGTGATCAGAAGTACCTAAGGGTGAATGTGGAGAAATTGAGCACTGACTAGGATCCAAAACAAGACATAAGTCGAGTAGAGAAGGTAAATGATTAGGGTTGTCTGGAAAACGAGTTGGAAAGTTGACTATTTGAGTTAGAGATTGAGAAAGGCAAAAGTTGAGGGCCTTAACGCCAGCAGAGTCACTGACACTAGAGCCAAGCCAATCGGTGTGATGGGCATTAAAGTCACCAACAACGACGATATTGGCCGATGGATAAAGAGAGAGGGCTTGGTCAATTTGATCAGAAATAACATCAAGAATAGTGCAATCTTGGGATGAAGGAGAGCGATATAGAACAAAGAGAAAGGCGATAGAGTGAAGTTGTGCTAAACGAAAGCACATAAATGAATAGTCTGTAGATTCAAACCTAGTTTCACGACAAATGGGTGAGTTCTTACGAATGTAGATGCCCAGGCCAAGCATGTGATTATTGGAGTCTTTACGAATTAAAGGAAGATAACCATCAACACTAAGATCACAAGATGGGACAGCCGAACTCAAATTAGTCTCACAAAGAGCAAGTAGGTCTGGTGAACTTTGCAAGAGATAAGACTCAACAGAAGAAAAGTTACTTCGAAGACCACGAATATTAGTAAATGATAGGTTTAGAGAACTTGGTGATGACAATGGTTTTTTGTGTTTTTTAGTTTTAGGTACTTTAGTCATTTTAAATTTATAAAGAACTTGACTCAAGTATAGATAGTACTCAGTACACTATTTAACAACTAAGCAATAGCCTCATTACTATTAATAAACCCTAAGCCGTAACAAAGGGCTCCAAATGTGGCCTCTGCAATGCACACCAAAAGTACAAACAGGGACACCACCCATGCGCAACATGGCACTGTTAGTACTCTGATATTTTTCGGCCGTTGATGGAATCAGCCTCTCTGAGAGCTACCACAGAGTTCGGGAAACCTGACTACCAGCCGGCCTCAGAACCATAAAACTGAGTTTTAGAGCTGTACCCTCATTAGGAGATAATAGAATGAGTTGCAATTGGTTAAAAAACGTTTTGAGCCAATCATTTAATGATTAAAATAACAATGGCATCAGTTGATACAATTCAACCTAAATTTTTCTAAAAAATAAATAAAGGTGATTGGTTAAAACCATTATAAAATAGCTTTTTAACCAATCAAGATTGTAGATACTAGAAAATAATTGCATCAGTTGCTCCAAAACAGAGGGGACATCCATAAAGTACGTCACATTAAATTTGAATTTAAACTAGAACTAGGCTCTTGTGTGCAGGGATTTTTAAATTAAAATTGCATTTTATGTTGAAGGAAAATCTCTACACAAAAGAGCAAATAATATCCAACTTATACAACTTGAGAAAAAGTTCAGTTTTAGGTATAGGTTAAAAATGGATACACTTAAATTTAGTGATACAAAAAGACTGATACTAGAGCATCACCCTGGATCTAACTCTGAATAAGAAGAACTTCTGTAAAACAAATTTACATTAGTAGATTAGCCAAAGTAGAATATAGTAGAACAGCCAAACTGAAGACAAACTAATTTTCCATAAAAACAGAAAAATATTTTCCAATATACCAGTATGGTGACCAACCGAATGTTAAAAACAACAACAAACAACAAATACCTCAGATATTAAAGACTTTTTATATGCTACTGTAGTAACATAATTTAAAAGAAGTGTGTATTTGTTATAAAAAATATTTCTAATAATTTTTAGCAAAATATGCAAAGATGACATTAATTTGAACCAATAGTATTTGATGCTCTAAAACATTAAAATTTATGGATCCCAGAAGCATATTTATAGTTGCAAAACGTTTTGAATTTTAATGTAGAGGATATTGTTATTATTCTTTTATTTAAAATTCATTGAAATAAAACAAATTAATGTTAGAATTGAAAAAACCACAGTAAAACATGATTCCTTATCTTATAATGTTTTAATATTTAAAAAAATAATAATACCTGATTTGCACTATCAAGCCATTTCTCTATACTAACAACTTGAGTGACATCACTTTCATCAAATAGGGTTGGAGCAAGTGTACGACATAAATAACGTGCAATAGCAGCATCACCATATATACGAGTTTGATGCAATGGAGAGAACATCAGAGAAGGCAAAAAGCTGTCTATAAAAAATATATATTGAAAGATTAAAATGTTTTTTCAATGTAAACCTTAATCTTTAAAAAAAAAATTATTTCTGCTGTAATTTATATTCTGCACGTGTGCTGCTTAAACAAAATCTTAACCATCAATATAGTTAAAACTTTTTCGATTTCTCTTAAAGTATATTTAAGTATGCGTTTTCATAATTTCATTTTATACAATATAAAAGTTTATAAAAAATACTAAACATTATATATAAAAAATGTTAAATTATATGTAATTCAATAAAACTCATTTTGCTTGCAAGAAATCAACAATTTAGCTGCAATTATAAAACATTTCTTTTGTTCATTGTTTAAAATACACACACATAAAAACACTTATCTACCTTTTTTCCAGATAAATGTAAGCACCACATCAGCATCAGTTCGACTCAAGTTTCCACTTTTAACAATATCAAGAATTTCATCTGAAACATTTTTATGGCAGGATGAATGTATATGATATGCAGTTGCAACTTTAACACCAGCATGTTTAAGCAACTCAGCTATAAGCAAAGGTGTTATAGAAGGTTGTTGAGACGATACTGAAATGACAAAATCTAACTTTCCAGGAGGAAGATTAGGTAATAACGCAGGTGCAACTAACTGCGAAAAAAAAAAGAAAAAAGCTGCTTACTTTAACACACACACAAACACACACACATATATATATTATATATATATATTATATATATATATATATATATATATATTATATATATATATATATATATATATATATATATATATATATATATTATATTTTATATATATATATATATATATATATATTATATTTTATATATATATATATATATATATATATTATATTTTATATATATATATATATATATATATATATATATATATATATATATATATATATATATATATATATATATATATATATATATATATATATATATATATATATATATATATATATGAAGAGCTTATTTTCAAAACGCGGTAAGCGCCAATTTCAAAAAAACTGCGTTAAATGACTAATTTTGAAGAGAAAATTAAATCCTTTTAAGTCATGTTTGTAACTAATTAATTAGGCTTAATTTTTTTTGTTAAATTTAGGCTCTAAAAATAATTTATTTCAAATTTAATTTAATCAAAACGCTGTATAATTTTTTTAGTTTATTTTTAATGTGCTGCATATTTTTTTTGACCAACCCATGCTTATATAAAGTTACTCCACGCAAGCGCAATAAGCATATTTAAATAATGATAATAAAGAAGGCTGATTTGGATGGTTTAGATGAAAGTGTTGTGTTAACCTTAAAATCATGAATAAGAAAAAAAAAATGTTCTGCAACAAAGAAAAATTTAGACAATCAAGTGGAGGAAAAATTCCTTCTATAGTATGTAATCATGTTTCAGGTTACTGCAAAGTGAGTTTTTTGGTTTTATTGATCTTCGTAAGTTTTAAAGTTTATAATTCATGAGTTTAAAGATTTAATATAAACAATTTTGAAAAAGAAACTTTTTATTTTGATAAACAATAACTTGGCTTAGTCTGTGTTTATGACAAAATAATCATTTATTGATTGACTTATTTCAGGCTCGAGATAAAACACAGGATAATTTGCTTAAACATCATACAGAATTCTATAGTATTCATATTTATAGAGATCATGTACAACTTGTTTCCAAAGTTTCTCATATTGTTTATGGTATGGAAGTACGTCAAAACTTATTGTGGATAAAATTCTAATCAGAAAGCATCAAAAGAGTTTTTCGTTTAAAGATTTGTTTGTGCCTGAATAAATATTTGTTATAAAAATTTAAATAATGAGTTTCTAAATAATTCTTTTAATTATTTGATATTTAAAGTCATTTTTTTAAAAAGTTTTATTTATGCAATATTTCCTACTTTTTCTTCCAATAACAAATATACAAAATGTGTATAGATTTTCTATATTTAAATTTGTTTCAAAATGCCTATAGAAAATAGTATAAGTTATTTTTTATAGAAAAACTACACAAATTTCGTTATGGGGTAGGGTAAAAAATAAATGATAATTTTATTTTTTTACTTATAAATTGCATTCATAACAGTTTAAATACTGTTTGAACAGTTTTACTTCTCGTCGTTGTCTCTGATTTGTCAAATACTCTGAAGTAACAAAATATTATTTATCAGAATCGTAACAGTCCAAGTCCATGAGAAAACTAGATTTGTCAACAAATTAAAGTTTTAAATCAAAAACACTATGTTTTTGACAACATTTTATATCTCAAGATGATTTCTAAAAATAAATTCAGAGCAAAGATATCAACAAAATTTGATGCGGACAAGTTTTATAACATTGAATTGAAAAATATTTTACGACTGTAAAAATTCCAGAATAAAATTTCCACTGGTAGCATTTTACGCCGGTAAAAAGTTTTTTAATATTGACCCCAGGACGTAAATATTTGCCCTCTGATTTAAATGAAAAGCGAATGTATGAACTTTTTTTGGATAAAAACAATACTTATACTGTTGGCTACCATTATTATTATGAGGTATTTATGAACCATTTCAATTTAGACTTTGAATACCCAGTAACAGATACATGCTCTACATGTCAAACATATAAGTTGGCTATGAAAAACCAAAATATTATGGATAACCAAAAAAATTAAAAACTGCTCTTTTCATTCTTCATTGAAGGAAAGCCAGAAAATTTTATAGTCTTCTCAATGATATTCATTCCAATGAAATCACTATCTGTTTTGACATGATGGAGAACCTTGTACTACCAAAACTCTTCCAGAACACGGTCACTCATATCTGCCAGCTGATCCTTTGTTTGGTCGAGTTCAGCTAGATATTAAAGAGACCAAATTTTTGAGCCTAATGAATACATACATATACTTATCCGGCATGGAAAAGTCATGGTTTATGGGCAGGATTGGTCTGCACTCAACTTCAAATCAGTTTGTCATGAGCAAAAAAACATTTTAAATCAGTGTAGCAAAAAAACTTGTTATTTATAGGTCGAAACTTTATTTTTTAAATTAAGTGCAATGGGTCATCTCAAAATTTTCCAAATCAGGTATAAAATGTGGAGTATTTTTTTTTGTTTTTAATCATAATCTTGGTTATTATTATCATCTGTGGTTTTTTTTCAATTTTAAGAAAAAATTTGCTAATAAAATGGTCAACTTTTTCAATCAAGGAAATAGTATAGCTTTTTTCATCTAGTATCGGTATGTTTTTCAAAGAGTAAGTGAAATTATTATACATAAATAGAATTAAAGTTAGATGTTATTAAATTAAATCAAACCCTAATATTTTGGTTTTTGCTGATAAAACAAATAACTCACTCACAACAGAAAATGTTTTATGCGACAATGTTAATATGTTAATATATTCTTATGAGAAAGTTCCTAAAATTTGGAAAATACAATTAATTTTTAAGCCCAAAGTACGGCAAAAAAAAACAACCTTGAAAACAGAATTGAATCAACTGCCCCTGTGCAAGATTTTGTAGCACTTAAAGATTATAAACCAAATTTTCAAAACAAATCTCAACCATCTGAACACACTTAGAATATATATATATATATATATATATATATATATATATATATATATATATATATATATATATATATATATATATATATATACATATATATATATATATATGTATATATATATATATATATATATATATATATATATATATATATATATATATATATATATATATATATATTAGCATTTTTTATTAGCATATAACTAAGAATGCTTGAATTGTAGTGTACAAACAAATTGCAAAAATATTTTTTTTAAGAAAAAACTAATAGTAAAGGTGTGAAAAGCAATCGCTTTTCACACCTTCACTATTAGTTTTTTCTTAAAAAAAATATTTTTGCAATTTGTTTGTTGTTTTTTTTTGTTTTTTTTGTTAACTTTTTTTTCTTTTCTAATTTAGCATTTTTTTTGGCCATTCTTAAAAGTACAGTTTTTGTCACGTTAAATTCTTTCGAATAGAAGTATGATCTTTGATCTCTCGAGTGGAGATTTTTTTCAACATAAAGCTTGAACTTAAATTACTTTAAATCTCTGCGTGGAAGCCAATATTATTTTAATACATTTATATATTTATTTTGATTTATATATTTTAATACATTATATTTAGTTTGATTTACTGGATAGATAAAGTACATTACAGTAAATTTACCTTTAAAATAAATCAAAACAACCAGTTACGTTATTACAGTAACATACTGTTACTCAAATATTAAATTTACTTCATATCCTTTAAGACTCTCGAAAATATAAATGTTTCTATTTATATGTTATATATTGTTAACCTATAGTATATGTTGTTAACACATAGTACAGGCTTTTACTTAAAAATTATTTTAACAAGAAATCTCAAATAGAATATGAAAAACGCAACAGCATTTTTTTATATTTTATTTAAATGTGATATTAAGATTAAACATTTTTTATAAATACGCAAGTTGTTTTTAGAAATTTTATTTCAACAAGAAATCTATTTGAACAAAAGAATTTCAGTCTTCTAAAATTCTCTTAATTAAATAATTTTGAGATTGAAATTTGGAATTCAAAAAAATTGGAAAAATTTAAAAGAATTTAAATGCTCAATAACTACAAATTTAATTCAGCATAATCCATAATACTCAGCCCGTAATACCCAGCATACAAGAATTGTTGCTGAAAGTTAAACATATATCTAGCTGCAGTAAGAATATCAGTTTTAAAGTGAGGAAGAAAGTTTTATTTATAATGTAAACATTTTGAATAGTTAATTTTGTTTTTTGAAAATAGTTATAAAGTAGAAACATTCTATTACAAACACTACTGATTGCAAAAGTTAAAAAAAA
Source organism: Hydra vulgaris (assembly GCF_022113875.1). Taxonomy (NCBI): domain Eukaryota; kingdom Metazoa; phylum Cnidaria; class Hydrozoa; order Anthoathecata; family Hydridae; genus Hydra; species Hydra vulgaris. The sequence goes on along the minus strand of NC_061166.1, from coordinate 43,424,240 downwards.
ATTAAATTATAAAAAATTTAAATTAAAATTAATAAATTTTATTTACTTCTGTTCAAAGAAATTAGAAAAAAAAAAATCATTTAAAGGGATCCCAAAACTCCGAGACATATTGTGTTCATATAAAGAATATGATAAAAAAAAATGTTTGGGCTAAATTTTTTGATTAAAACAAAAGAATAAATGCATATCAAGAAAAACTAACATTTTTTACTTTAGTCAAAGCTCGCCTTCTCCGTTTTGTTGTAGACCAAAAAGTCAGATAAATATATAAACATATAAATATATAAATAAACACAAAAAGGCAATGATGTCATGTACTATTAGTACATATTACTCTTAAGAACAAAAAAAATTTTTTGCGATTAGATTTTTTTGCGTTAATTTGAATTTAATTTAAATATAAGATAAATTTTAATTAAAAATTTTTTAATAACAAAAAGTACAAAAATATTTATTAACCTATCTGTTTTTTAATTTAAAAATAAATTAATTTATTTCACAATTAAGGTGGTGAAAATGTTTTTGACAACAACTAATTACTACTTAATGTTTTCTGCATAAACTATTTCAAAAGTTTAAATGTTCCAACTGAAAAAAGGGTTGGCATAACGTAAACGGCTAAACAAGTAGGTAAAACTGCTGTTTCCAATGTAAAATGCAAACAGCATAACGCATCTTAGCAAGGCGTGCATGTATATTAAAAAAAAGATTGTTGCCCAAACCCTTAGTTGATGTAGCAGCACTTTTATGTTTCCCAGATTTACTCAATCAATGTACATACTGAAGCCCTTACTGCAGTATGATTTCATCAGTGTGTATCAAATGCTGCATTCACATATGTATATTAGGGTGTGCCAGAAAAAAAAAATTTTGAACTTAATATCAATCCTCTTTATTTGGTCCCAGTAGACAACCATAAAAAATATCCTGGCTCAAAGTCACTGTTTAGCTGAAGGTGTTTTAGAAAAAACTTGCATATAAATTTTAATAAGTTTTTTTTCCAGTTTAGACACTTTCTGCCGGTAGTCTGAAAACACCATCATCGTGTCTTGGAGCTCAAAATTTGACATTCCTTCTTCTTTCCATAAGAGAATATCATCTTTGGTAATACCAAGATGGAGAAATTAAAGAGAATAAAGCACTTATAGTAAGAAAGCAGAACCTGGATAAGATAAGGGGTTTAAAACTTGTTCTTCACTTTGACACAAAGTTGGTCAAGCAGTACAGGACAGAGATAAGATAAGACTCTTGAGAAACAAAGTCTGATAGCTTTGAGAGGAGACAGACCTATGTAAAAGGTTTTAGTTGTTCTTTGTCAAAGCTCTTCATCTCTGGGACATCATATTTTAATAATTTCAAAAGAACATCCATCCTCTCTTTCTCCTCCAAGTGCTGGTCAGCTAAAGCAAAGATAAAACACTGTGGTCACCACACTGTGTACCAAGTGTCTAAGAATACTAAGATTAAGAGCTTTGCCAATCTTTCCATTATATCTTCAATATTCCATTATACTTCTTGGAATAAAGTGGATTTATCATGATCTTTCCCTTTTGAGGAGAGTATTTCAAATATTCTCAGAAGAAAGTCAAGTGAGCGGGTCTCTGGAGAGGAAATACTAATTGCCAACCTTTCTACTGTTTCGGAAATCTTCATCTCTGTCCTGTACTGCTTGACCAACTTTGTGTCAAAGTGAAGAACAAGTTTTAAACCCCTTATCTTATCCAGGTTCTGCTTTCTTACTATAAGTGCTTTTTTCTCTTTAATTTCATGTTTTTTTCTTGCCATCTGTGACTTAGAAATGTTCAACAAGGGAAGACAAAATTGGTGTTTCAGCTCTCACACTATCTTGATACCTAAAAAAAAACAGCATTACCATTTTTTAAATTATGTAACATTTAAGTTGTTTTAACTTGAAGTTTTATATATACTTGTAATATACTTTACTTTTTTATATGCAAACTTATTTACCTTGTCATAAATGGAATCCACTTATCCAACACATCATTCAGACTGTGTTAAAGGCAAATCTTTGTTGAATCATACAACTTTTTTTTCTGTACAGTAGGAGTTTCAAAGTCTGAATCATAATCTGTTCCGCTACACTCACTGGAGAATTCCTGTTCAAAATTTCTCAAAGCTTCTTTTTCTGCTGTTTTTTCCAATAACTGACTTTCTTTATAGTCTCTCCTCCTGTTGCTTTTCTTCTACCATCTTCCTCAGCAGGATTTTTATCCTTTCCTCACCTTCAGCAACTATTTCAGCAATTGTTTTGTCATTTTTTTTGGACATCTTGACCATGTCCCCTTTAAACATCTCTTAAAAAAAAATTGAATACTACTTTACAGCCTCTTTACTCCTTCTAGGTTCCTGGCTAATTAACTTGAAAATGTCTTCCTTGTGTATAGGAAATAAAAGATTGGCTTTGTCTAAAAACTCTTGAGTGTGTTGGCTCATGGCTTCTTTGCTCATCTCTCGGGTTCTCATCTTTAAAACTTTAATATACTGGGTATACAGAGCAATTATTCTACTCCTAAATTAAAAAGTTACAACATTTAAAAAATGTCAACATTTTAAATATAACATTATAAATATAACAAAAAAACTTATATGCAATTATATTTCACAGATAAATATGTTTCACAGAATACTTTTTATGTGAGATTTTTGCTAGAGAAAATTGCTCTAGTATATTTAGTAACTTACTTAATCGACCGTTCAATGATGATAAAATTTTCATCAAAGTCTGCCTTGTTCCAAATGTTAATCAGCTCCCTTATGATGCACACATTAACTATTTTGTTTCTGTTATCAGCATAACATATACCACCACTGTATTTAAGTTTGCTTTTACTTTGCAGAGAACATCCAATTTTAGATGACAATGTTTTTATTGCAGTTGCATGATTCTGGTTAATCGGGTAAATTCTGAGACAAACTTCCTCATCCGTTGGAAGTCTATTTGGAGAAAATATCAGGAAAGGGTACCCCAACAGATAAAGAATTCTTCTTTCACTAGCTTTTCCAACATGCCCTGCACTAGCCATATTTAATCTTATTTTCTATATTATAAAATACAACAGAATTGATCACAAAATATAAAATGTTTTTATATATATTTTACATATATGTTAAAATTGTCACAATTAAGTTTATATTAATCAAATTAGAATTAAGTAGCAGTATACCATATATACTGCTACTGTTTTTTAACATCCTTATAACTGATATTTTATTTAAAATTTATTTCTATTTGTAGAAATTAGGTTAATTTTTCCATTAGGAGCACCTAATACAGTGTGTTATATAATCTTATTAGTGAAAACAACATAACGAGTTAGATATATTTAATAAAATAACTTAAAGTTTTACGCGATCATCAGATGTTATAACAATAACAATAAAAAACTTAAAGACAAAAATAACTATTTTAAAAAATATAATTAGATTTTTTAATTTTGTTTACAATTATTAATCTATTTACAAGGTAAAACTTTGACATAAGCTTGTTTTACTTAACATTTTAATGGGGGATATAATGTTGTATTTTCCCATCAAGCATAAGTTGTAAGGTTTACCACCAGGTTTGAATAAGTTTGCTTGGTAAATTCAAACCTAGTGCTAAATTTTGCAACTTACACTTGATAGAAAAATACCATATTACATCACCATTAAATTTGCTTAATAAACAAAATGAGCCTTACCTTAATCCCACACCATGAAAATAAATTACTAACTAAAAACCTTTATATCATCTTGCAAAAATAAATTAGTTTAACACATTACTGTAAAAATATTAAACCTCCTTCGTTTCTTTTACTTCTTTACACTGTGAAGCTTTTTCTAATGTTTCATCAAAATTATGATTTAACATCTTTGCAATCTGCTTTATCTCAACTGATAGTTGCTCAAGATCATTTAATGTTTTTAGTTGCCGAATTTCAAGTTCCTTTAATTCTGGTTGCATGGCTGAAGTCTATATTAAAAATAAGAAAATTGCGTATATATTAAAAAATCTAAAAAAATCTATTTGTTAACCTTAAAAAAAAATTATTAAAACTAAATCATTCTAAAAAAAAATTATTTTTAAAGTTTGATATAAAATACAGAAAAATTAACGAAAAAATCAAAAATTAGTTTTAGAAAGTATAAAACTGAAAAACAAATGAATCAAACAATTTATTTATTGCAATTGTGTGGAGAAACACATTTAAGAATATGAAATAGTAAAATGTAGAAAATAAAATTTTGTTTCAAACAAATGTAAAATAACTTAACAATACTGACTAAAAAATAAACTTTTTTCTTATCTGTAGTCTGATCAAAATAGTCGAAAAAATACTGGTAGGTTTGCAATAATTCGCATAGAGCTCAAAATAGGTACAGATGTTGAGGACATTATTAAAAAGTCCCCACCAATTCCACATCTGCAAAAAAAGTTATTCAATTGTGAAGGATAAAAACTTCTTCTTTTTGCTAGTGCATTTAACTATCAAAAAAAAAAAAATTCTGCAGATTTGGTGGGGATCAAACTCAAAACATTTTAGCATTCTATTGCTAAATTGGTATCGTATAGCACTCTATTGCTAAATTGGTACTGTATACTCACTACCTCCCACCTTAACTAAATACATGCTTACATACATGCACACTATCGACACATTTTACACTATGTATATACACATTATCGACACATTTTTTTGTTTTGAAACACACCATTCTGTTATGTAAACATCCTCTACTACATAAACATCTACTTTTGATGCTTGTGAAAGTATAAATACATATTTTTCTAGAAATATTTGTTTGCCAGGCATTTATATCATTTCTATGCTTTTTCATACACAATTTTCACACAACTGAGGGTCCAAAATTTTTAAAAAGTATTTCTTTGATGGCTGAATATGTTATTGAATAAGACTTTGTAACTGACTGACAATCCCATTTCTTCTTCCAGTGTTTACATTTGTGGTGTCTGCTTTTATACTCTTCTATTAATTGTATTCATAGAGAATGTTTGATATACCTTTAACAACAGTATCTGTTTTTCCGTCTAGTGCTTGTCACTTAAAGTAGGGGGGGGGGGTCCACAATCGTCTTTTTTTAGATTTTTTATAGTTTAACCAATTTTTCTTAATTAGTTTTCATGCTGATTCTGAAAATCATAATTTTTTTTCATTTTAATTATTTAGCCTTCTACTTCGATTTTAATAAAAGTGAATATATTGACAAAAAAAGGCATTGTTAAAAATAGATGAAATTATTATAATCATTAAATATAAGAAAAGTAGAAAAGTAGAAATCTTTTTCTGTTTAATTTATCAATAATATACATTATGATTTATAAGTAACAAAAAAATTAAGCATTATATATGAAAATAATTCATACACTTTGTTATTTTTACTATTGAAAATGGAAAATAACTATAAAAGTCATCATATGTGATAGAGGAACTCTGCGGGAACTTTCCATGTAGAACATCTAGGTTATGAGCGTGTTCTTTGGTAGACATAAGATAAAGGTTTGTATTTTTATATCAACAATTATGTATTTAAACAGAATAGACCTCCACAACAATGACCTACATTGTATCCCTAAAATAAAGAACCTCATTTTTCGAACTTTTTTTTCATTTTAACATATCTTTATCTACTTCAATAATGTCTAGTTCACAGCTAAATGGGCTGCCTTGTAACTTTAATCAAACTAAAATAGAACTCATCTTGCACACCTGATGTAAAGTTTGCTGTTCTTCCATTGTTATCCATTTGTTTTTGTAGCTGGTTTCAACTATATTCCATAGTTTCAATTTCTTGAACAAATAATTGAACAATAATTTTCCAAAATATTTTTAAACTATGCAAACCTCCATTTTTTATATCGTTTAAATAATTAAGTATACATCTACTGTTGAAATTAAATGGGTTTTTTCCAAAGCTTTACAACTGCAACAATTTGATTAGAAAGTTAATACTAATCATATTCCATCATCAACCAAACACATAATACTTTTTGAGGTCCTGAAGCTAACTTTTGCCAAAATACTCTAGCAAGAATGATACAATAACTTAACCTCTTTGAGGTTTACTTATTAACTGCTTCTAGAATTTTTTTAACTAGCTTTTCACTGCGTTTTAGAGCAAAGCAGAAAATTTCAAAATTTGATCGCCCAGTTTGTTTTTTATAAAACCTTTTAGGTAGCGGTGTTCCTTTTTATCTTTGTTAAACCTTTAATTTAACTGAACTTCTACTGACTAGCACTTTAAAAGAAGATTTATTCTTGACTTCATTAAAGAAAAGTGAAAAAAAATCTTGAATAGCCTTCTTGATAGCTTGAATAACGATTAAAAATAAAAATAAAGGAAATTAAGATATTTTGAAGCAATCTCTCTTTTTGATTACTTAAAATGTTTTGTTTAGAAAGACACTTCAGATAAAACTTTTTTTTTGAAGCAATCTGTCATTTTACTTATTTAAAACGTTTTTTTTAAAAAAAAGACTTCAGATAAAACTTTTTTTTTTCTAAAACGCAACGATTAAAAATCAAACTTATCCAATCAAAATTTGAATAGCATAAATTTGAAAGAAAAGTTGCATAACTTTATACGCAAAGAAACTTTTACAAAGACTTATTTTTTATATTTTTAAATTATTAAAATAGAAGTAGAAGGTCAACCATAAAAAAAAATAATAAAAAAATAAAAGAAATTTGTGCTATCGATTTGGACTAAAAAGACTAAAAGTTGTCGAAAGTCAAAATTATTCAACTTTAAAAATTCAAATGTCCGATTTATTTGACTATAAACTTCCTACTATGAGGAAAAATTTTTATTGCAATAAACTTATATAGTTTTATAACATTCATTTTTTCGTTTCAAAAATATACGTTTTATCATTTCAGTATTTGAGTATTCTTCAAATATTTTAACAAAAAATATAAAATAATAAAGACTCACAAGCAAAAAATATACATCTTTAAGTCAAATCTTTATAATCATTTTTTGCGCGTTTTTTTAAAAAAGCAATAAAATGTTAAAATTGTTTTATGTTATTTTAACATATATCACTTTTGTGAAACAATGAAAAGTAGATGTTTTCCAACTTGTCTTTTGAGTTTGTGTATAACACTAGCTTTTACTTCTCTCAACTACTATGTAAAATATTAATTTATGACCTCGAAATCATTAGTTATTTATTTTTATTGCTAACTATATTTTTAAATAGTTCAAATTTAGCAAAAAAAAAAATTTTTCCTTTTGCATTTCATTAATTAACGATAATTAACGATCTTTAAATCAAGAAAAAATTTTAAAATACTGTAAATTTTCTACTAAGTCTGTTTACATACTTTTACAGTTTTCAGTAACTTGTAGGCCAATTTAATAGATATTGATAAATGGCCTATCCACTTTAGGGATAAGGGTGTAAATTATGTTTATTTTTAGAAAAAGCTTGCTATGCCGATGAACATCAATATGCTTAACAAATAACAGGATAAAACAGTTTTGGAAAACTTTGAAAACAAATTATCATAGTTGCTACTTAAAGTTATAATAAAAAAACTCAACAAAATACCAAAAAAAAGTGTTTTTCAAAGAGAGCTTTCTAAAATTTTTATAATCTGTTTCACAATATTTTACCAAAAAATTGTCCATAGCAACTGCCTAAATAAGACATCAAATTTACCCAATAATCATAAAATAACTTATCATTTTTTGAAAATTTCTTAAATTTCCAGAAAATTTCCAGAAAATTTAAAGGAGATTTTCATCCCTAATTTCTACTAATCAACTAAAAGTTGAATTAGTCGAGTAACAATCATTTACTTAAGGTGGTACACCAGCAAATATTTTAAAATCTTCATAACTAAAAAAAAATAATCAATTTAATATTAACACAAAATATATAAATTGAGAATGCCTTTTTATACTTAACTTTTTATTGCCTCGCTTATTTTGCCTCACTTATACTAAAAAACCATCTTTTTAATGGGTCAATTCAAAACACAAATTATTGAAATATAATAATACAAAACCTATGAAATTTTTTGCACATGTTCTACATGTGCACAAGTAACTCAAAGTTCATTATAAAGTTGAAATCATTACAAACAAAATCATTTTTGCTAATGTTGTAAAAAAATTTGGCTCTTGTGGTATAACTGTGCTTTGGCATTTCATTTTTTTATGCTTTGTTGTAATGATTAATGCTTTGGTAATGTCTTTTTTTCCTTCTAACATAGCATCAGACCATCTTAAGGCTATTAAGTTAAGAGAACCAAAGTCTTTTATACAGAACAAGTATTTTTTTAATCAGTCAGATAATTAACTATTCGACAAATTAAGCTGCGTTTAGCAATTTTGTTTTTAATTTATTTGAGAAAATAATAATGTAAAACACTATAAAAACTTGTTTAAGCTTATGACTTATTAATTACAGAAAAAACTAGAAATTATTCAGTAATGTTTATGGATGTTTTGCGTTGCTACAGAACTTTTTTCAAAAAAGTTACTTCTCAATATTACCAAAAAAATTTAGCCACTAACTTTATATATTATTAACCTACAACAAATTGCCTATCAAATGAGCTAAATATCAACATTTATCTATTTTATTAATTTTTGTTTGTTTACTCATTTCTTGTGATTTTCATAAATACTTTCAAACATAGCCATTCCAAGCTGGCTTGGGGTCTTAAGGCAAAATTAGGTTGTAAACCTCCAAAATCTAAATTTCATTTATACATTTACATTGTAAATATGATTGTATAGACTTTTTTTAATAAAGTATTTAAGGCAGTGCTAATTCATTGAAGTCTGGGAATAAATTCACACACTTTGCAATGACATCGCAAATGGAGGAAGTATTTTTTTAATGGCGAAAAGTTGAAAAAAAGAAAAAAAGATAATCAAATAAAAATTGCAAAGAATAGATTTACAAAAACTAATGAAGTGAAAACAATGAAAATATTAAAGAATATAAATTGAAGAAAAATATTAAATAAACAGAACAAAGTTGAAAAAAAGAAAAAAAGATAACCAAATAAAAATTGCAAAGAATAGAAGATTTACAAAAACTAATGAAGTGAAAACAATGAAAATATTAAAGAATATAAACTGAAGAAAAATTTTAAATAAACAGAACAACTAAGTTCTGTTTATTTAAAAAATTTTAAATAAACAGAACAACAAGCAAAGTTAAAAAAAAAATGTTCTTGAGATATTCGAAAATAATAAACTTTAATAAGTTATTAAAAAGTAAAACAAAAAAAAAACAATTTTTTAGTTTAAATTTTAATTTATGTTGTTTACATTGTTTACACTGCTATATATTTTTGTGTATTGTTTATAATGTCATGTAATATCGCAATTTTCGTGTTCTTGTGTATTATTTATATTGTCAAGCATTTTTTTTTGTGATGTTGTTGCTATTATTATTGTTGCATTTTACATTTGCTGCTATTATTCATATTTTTTTGTCTCATAATAATTAAATATATATTTTTTATTTTCTATCACCCTTCTGATCATTAAACGTTGTGTTATCTTATTCATTCATTATCTCTTATGTCAGCTCATTCACTTTTTTTATTTTTTGCCATTAGTCTGGCTTTTTTTAATAGCTATTGTTTTATTTTTTATTATAATTATTTTTTGGTCACTATCTATATTATTACTTTTTGTTGTTTGCTTATTTTTTACTTTATTTGTTTATTTTATTAAGGTGTCACTCCAATAACTAGTTTTTAACTACACAAGTGACACCAAACTTAATTTTGTAAAATTATAAATAAATCTGTAATTTTTTTCAATTTTATGGTTAAATAAAAGGATTTTTAAAAAAAATTTTGTTGTGGGAGCAGGACCTCTCTTATATTGTTTTGTATTTAATATTTTGTTTTGACAACTTTAACTTTGAATAATTGCGGACAATTTGTAAAAAAAAAAAAATTATGTGTGGTCATACAAAGTGTGCAACTGCTTATATAAATAAGTGGTCCTACTTTAATAATTTTTACTTGTTACTAATAAGAAATTTAAAAAAGGTTTTTGTGTAAAATGACCTTAAAATATAAAAAATTTAGTCTTAAATTTAATGTTTAGGCATTAAATTTGAGACTAAATTTAATGCTTAAATATTAGGAAGGTTATACTTAAAAAAATGATCACCACAAAAATAAATGTAAAACAATTTATTTTTTTTAATAATTTGTTTTCTTCTCAAAAAACCTCTGAATTTAAGGTTTAAAAGTCAATGTTATTAGAAAGCTATATTCTTGTGGTAACAAGCATTTTAATAAATCTAAGCTCAAAGCTCACCATACTCTTGGTAGAAACACACTCAACTTGTTTCTCCATGCAGCTGCCTCATTCTTCAAGGTTTGTGTTTTGAAATTAAAGAGTTGAGAGACATTTGTAAAACAATTGTAGCAAAAATAATAGTTAAATAAAAACAATATTAATAAAAAACAACAGCAACAATAACAACAACAAAAATAACAACAACAGCAACAACAACAACAACAATTGTAACAAGATCTTCAGATATCAAAGAATACAAACAAAAAGTAACAAAATCTTAGATTTGTAAAAATCTAATAAAATTAGCTTTTTTAAATATCTTTTTTTTTTTGACAAGATTAAAGATAAGAAGGGTGAAGCTATTTACACAAAGTCAAAATAGTGAATTTCAAGACAAGACCAGACATTTTTACATAGTTAAACACATAAGCTGGGTTAGCTTCTAAGCTATTCACAAAATATTCTAAAGTTCACAAAGTTTGTTTAAAAAAAAATGATTTTTTTACAATTGTTAAATCGTATGCAATCAGCTGATGACAACATCAACATGTGTGTTTGAACACATGAAATTAAGTTTTAAACAGTGCCAGACACACAACCTCGACAAAGAATAAATTTAATTAGTAAATATTTCATTTTATTTCACTTTCTCTTTACTAGTTTAACTTATATGACAATAAGTTTAAAAAATATTTTTTGGTTTGTTCTGCTTTTAGAATAACTGAAGACTTTAGAGATTTTTAAACTGTCAGAAAAAAAAATTCACATACAGTATCTAAATTGCTGTAAATAATCGGAGTTTTATACATTGATGAAGGAAGATCGACCAACACCTCATTTCCGTAAACTGACCCACATTTGTACATTTCATTGCAATGTTTAGTTGGCACGTGTGCCATTTTAATAAGCAATTCCCAACCACTGATAAATAGAGCGAACTTGGTTTTTAAAGAGAAAGTTTACGGGAATGACTGCGAATTTTTATCTTTTTTTTAATTTCTAATCTGACATTTTGTTTTTAAAAAAATCATTCCTCACCCCCCATCTTCCTTGAAAAATAATAAATAATCTATATTATAATAACATCTAACCAGCATTTCTATTGTTTCATTATCTTTTCTTTTATTCTATTATGATATTAAGGAGAGTACGGGCAATGATTGTTGCCTTAAGAACGGTGGACAATGTGAACCCGGCTACTACCGATGTTTTTAAAACGTCATTATATTAATTGTAATGATTATTATGAAAAAAATAGATTATAAATAGATTTTTGATAGATCTATTTATTTTTTATTAAATTTTCTCATACCTACAACATCCCTTAGAAAAACAGACTTCTCAATAACATGTCGAGGACCACGTTTGTGGAACTATTTCCTGAATAGAGACATGAAAAACATGACTTCAATTAAACTATTTAAAAGAGCCGTTAAACTATACTTATTAGATTTAAATAATAAAAACATTCTTTTGTATTTTTAAAAAAACATTTATATATTGATTTGTTAACACGTATATATGCTTGTGGCCTATGTATATTTTGTGAACTGTGATGTGTTGTGTTATGTACAAAACTTGCAATATTTATAAAACTTATACAACGTATATTTTAAGAAGTTAATACGTAAAACTTTATTGATATTTTCACGAACTTAGGAGCAGGGTGATAAGACACATTGTCTTCTGCTTGTTCCTGTCAGAATATAAATATTTAATTTTTAATTTTTACAAAAAACATTGTAAAATGATTGTTTATTGACGAAATATATATATATAATAATATAATTATATATATATATATATATATATATATATATATATATATATATATATATATATATATATATATATATATATATATATATATATATACATATATATAATTTGTTTATTTAGGTGATCTAAGAAGCCCTTTCGGTCTTCTTACAGATCACTGCGCATTGAAGCAGGAAATTCACGCCTTCTTCCGTACCAATGTTGCTTAATGCAATGTTGCAAGAGCCAGCTTCAAACCAAAAACCTCCGTTTCTGAAGCCAGAATTCTAACCATGGTTAGAAAAGTGCACTACATCACAGCTGTATAAATATACGCCCCCACCACACTTTTTGTTTTTGTTGCGCTTCTCTTTAAATATATTTATAAACAATTTGAAAATATATTTAAAAACTTAGTTTTTTAAAAATGTAAAAAAAAATATTTTGCAATAAAAAAAAACTAAATTGCCCCAAATAGTTGTAAATGAACCGATTCTAGGCTTTTTTTCTAAAACAAAAATAAGTGGCATCGCTTTTGTTGGTGTCACTCAGTGCGGTAAAGTTTAGGTGTCACTTTTACTAATAGGGCCAACGATACTAATTTAATTTTTTTTTTTTTTAAAAAAAAAAGGGCCATTACATAAAAGTTACTGTCATGTTTACATTTTTCATTTTGGTGTCATCCTACTGTAACAGGTCGTGATGGTGGCACCCGCTGCGGGTCGCACCCACTGCACCCTCTAGTCACGCCACTGAAAAATAATAAACTCGTTGTATAAAAGTCATTAACATCAATAAATGGAAACTACTTTATCAATAAATCTTCAGATTGAATAAAAACTTTTATTCAACCTGGAGATCCAGATTGAATTAAACTTTTATTCAATCTGCAACTCGTTTTGAAAACATAAGCTCTATTGTCCTTTTATATAAAACTTTAACTGTTCAAAAACTAACGAATGTTCTTGAGCTTTGTGAATATAAAGAAGTAATAGTGAAAATTCATGATGTAATTGAAAGAAACGCACTAAAGTCACATCTAAACGTTTCAAAGCATAATAAAAATTACTTTCTTTACAGAATATACCAACAGCAAAACCAGCTTAGCTTATTCGCTTGTTAAAAAACATTTGATATTGTACAATTCAAAAACCAAAGAGCTCCACACCCTTTTTTAGTCACTCACCCTTTTTTAGTCACACACCTTTTTTTAATCAAAGCTTTGTGAAATAGTCAACTAAATTTAGACAATAATGCAAAGCAAAAAAAGGTTAAAATTTTTGTCATAAAAAATATAATTCCCGAAAAATATTTTTAAGTTTTAAAATGTGCAATTTAGCGCTTGAAAAATTCTTATATAATAATATTACGTTTATCTTTAATGAACTTCAGGGTTTTCATCTTCAAAAGCCAATTATCGGTTGTTTGTGTTTAAAATATTTGTTAAATAGTATTATAAAAGTATATTATATGATAATCCTGTTGTTGTATCTATATTATATTTGTAATTATGTTGACTACAAAATATGCTATTTTTTGAGGTCAAAAAAAGGCGGCATTATTTCATGCATCAATTGAATTGGTGAGTGCAGAAACCACTTCAGTCACAAATTCAAAAATGGTTTTTGAAAGAAGCAACTTCAGTACCATCAGAATACGCTTTCTCGATTTCTGCGTATGTGGTCAATCAACAGCGTGCATTTTTGGCACCCGAAAGAGTAGAGATGCTAGTATTTCTAAACAGTAACTAGAACTTTTGTTACGAAGACACTTTTCTTTTTTTTGCTGTAGAAATTTATTCAAGCCATTCATTATTCAAACAAAATCAATTAACATTGCATAAATAGAGCAGTTACAATAATAAAAATTTAAGGGGATAAAGAAATTATTAAGTTTTTAAAAGTTATTAAAATTTAAATTATTAAAATTTTTAGCAACAAGATTTTCAAGGTCTTCTTTCACATACATAATTTAGGCACGTGTGTAAAAATTTTAAACTGTTTTTATTATTGATTATTAGGGGAGAGTCGGGTAGCCCCGGACACTTAAGGAAAATATAGATTGTACTCATATGCTAACAGAAAAAAAAGTGTCAAAAGACTTTTTTTAAAAGTTCAAACATTCATCTATCGAATTAGAAACAAAAAAATAATTATTGTGTATCTTAATAATATACAAAACATAAAAGAAAAAATGTTAGAAAAAAGGCATGTTTCAAAATTGGAGGGTAGCCCCGTACACATAGTTAAACCATGATTTTACCTCTTTTTTTACCAGTGTGAAATATATGTAATATATAATAATTTAGCATTGAACTTTTTTTTTTTTTTTTTTTACATTTATTTTGTTGTTTAACAAATATAATCAACACATATATATACAAGAAAGAAAGAAATATGTCCGTATAACAAAGAAGACAGTAAAATCTTGTCAACAAGCACCGTTTTTGTATATACAGTATATAAAATAAACTATACTTTTTTACAATGATCTTTATAAAATAAAGAGTTAAACAGACAGGGGCTCAAAGAAGATGAAGATGACAAAACGTCATTGCAATCTTTTCATAGAGCCCCCTATATACATTTTCATTTTTTAGTGAACTGTTCTTGACACATTTTTAAAAAATGTCCGATACCACCCGATCATATCTCATTCACAAATACTAGTTTTGAAACCAGTGAATTGAACTTTTTAACGAACTTTTTTTTTTTAATAACTATTGTAAATAAAAATATATCTTTAATTATTAAAAAGTTATTAGTTTACATAAAAATTAGGTATATTAATATGTGAATCAAATATGATGATACGTCGCTCTTCTGGTGGTGGGAAACAAAATCTTGCCCTCTCAGTCATTCGCTTCGACATTTTATGATAGATATTTTTCATATGCCATATTTTTACTCAAATTATGTTATTCTAGTATTAAAAGTCAAATAGCTTTTTTAGTTTAAGCTATACATCAAGTTTCCGGAGTTACCCGCCGTCCGGGGCTACCCGACTTTCTCCTATATATTATTGGAAAGAGGCTAAAATCAGCATTATAACAGTCAAAATTTCATAACAAAATAACAATTCTACAAAAATGTTATGCTCATTTAAGTAACAAAATTTGATTACAAGGGTTGCCTAATAAAACTGCGACCATCGGCTTAGGGTAGTTTTGTAATTGAACTTTATTGCTAGAAGCGCTTTATTTTATAGTTATAGTTTTAACGTTTAGGTTCATATTCTGCTACAAAAAATTAGGTTTTTGCTACATAATTTTTTTCAATAAAATTTGGCATGGACATAGAAAATGGGTTTTTAAACTTTTCTAAATAGTTTCAAAAATGTTCTCAACACTTCTTATACATAAATTTGATGTCTGATCAACAACGGAGTTTTTTAGAAAAGTTAATTTAATGAAAGCGGTTGTAACTACAAAAAAACTATCCAAAAATAAAGTTTAACTCTTCTACTTTTCAAAAAAGTCTATGCTGATATAAAATTTTTAAAAATAACACAACAAAATACATACTAACTCAAACGCTTTGATAAAATAATCGAAGATTTTGATTACATAACCGGTGCCGTAACTCATTGGAAATATGTACGCATGTACATAATTAGTATTGTAAAATTATTATATTACAATTAAAGGTTTTACATATAAGAATAACAGGGTTATTCATTCTTATATGCGCATTTATTCATTTTTATATGCGTGTTTATTTATTAGTATATGCGTTTTAAAAAAGAAATTTGAACAAAAAAAAAAAATTGCAAATAAAAATGAATAACCCCAAAAGTATAAAAATGAATGAAATAAATTTTAAACTTATAAAATGGTGATTACCCGCCTTTTAAAAATGCTACCCAGGCAGTAACCAACGGGTACTCGGGTGCTCGGGTACGCGTTCACTGCCTTTTTTCATTCAACAATTCAAAATAGTAGCATTAACTTACTAATATAAATTTATAAAATAATTTCCACAAGTATGAGGGGAACTAGCTCAGATGGTAGAGCGCTCGCTTAGCATGCGAGAGGTACGGGGATCGATGCCCCGGTTCTCCATTTTTTTTAATATGTATGCATTTTTTAATTTTACATGAAAATTGTAAAAAATAAATAAATAAATCACCGTTCTCTGATGGGAGCCGAACCTAACCTTGGGAACCTATGCGCAATCAATTTTATGGATAAGATCGAGGATGTCACGTGGCTGTAATTTTATCTCACCTCATTCAACATGACCGCCGAAGCGATTGACGTCAGAGCGACTTAATGTATAGCGAACCTACATTGCAGGTACTTTTGTTTTTTATTACTTTCTTAAAAACAAAGTTCAGTTTAGGGCCCAGGGACGTTTGCCTCTGCTAGTCCTGTAGTTGTTGTGGCACTAAAAATGACAAGTTTGTGAGGATATTCCGTCGGTCGAAAAATGGAAGAAAATAGAGAGTCGATTTTTTTTAACTCAAAGACATGAGCGATAGACAAACTCACAGATTAAAATGCGTTAATTATTAAAGGAATCTATTTTTATACCACGTAGCAAAATGACGCAGTTGTAACAATTGTTGCATTTGTTGTTTTTACTTTTGTCACACAATTATTGTGTGTCAAAAGTAAAAAAGATCCTTATTGTTGATACTTCTTGCAATATCATGAAAACAAATAAACATATTCTCTAAAATAAACTTTACATTAAACCAAGGTCTATTATATTGAATATGATTCAATGATTATGCTTATAAAATGTATCTTGTATTTATTATTTGACACAAATTAAGATATTTTAAGTCGCCAAACTATGACAATTGCGATAGATTTTAATTCCATAATTTGTCCTTAAAACCTTTAGAATCGCAAATATGTTTGAAATCATTAATTAATATTTATAGCGTAACGAGGGGCAAAATGAGACACTTAAGCGCTAATATATCTAATACGTCTAACAACTATTGAAAAAATAGCTTGATATTTTTCCGTTCTTCTACCATTCTACTTGAAGCTTGAAAAGTATGAGTTGAAAAACTGCAGTGGTTTGGTCACCAGAGATCATTTATTGACAGCACCTATCCTGTCTCATTTTGCCCCGGATACCGGGGCAAAATGAGACAGATCTTTTTTTTTAGTAATTTAAATAAATAAAGTTAAACAAAACAGATCTTAAAGAGGATTAGCAAGAAATACATTTTATAATATATTACAGCTATAATCAAACTGTCACTAGCCACATAAATCACATATTACTTGATCAGTATTTTGAAACGAACAACTGTCCGAATGAGTTCAGGTAGAGCATTTTGAACATTGACTCCACAAAAAGTAAGTAAATACAGTATAATAAATTTAAATCTACTGCATGTAAATATTAGTATTTGCTTTGTTTGTTGTTTTAATGTAAAAAATTAAATAAACATAATATTAGATATCGGCAAAAAAAAAAAAAACAGAGTGTCTCGTTTTGCCCCGCATCATGTTAACCTAATTTCCAGACTATTTTATTGAAGAAATAAAATACCAAAAAATGGAAATGAAAGAAAAAGGCCTAAAGATTCTAATAAAAAAAAATTTTTAATATAAAAAGCTTTTCCACTCAGCGAGATCAAAAAAGGCTAGGAAAAAATATAATAACAACACTTGAAAATTCGTAATTTTCGCGAAGCCGAGGGATGAAATGATTCCCCTTTTACTCAACCTTTTTATTTCAAAGTGACTCAATATATTTTTCTTGACACAAAAAAGTTTTTGAACACAACTGCACTTTTAAAAATCTTGCAAATAATAATTTGTAGGGCTGGCATCATGTTAAACGCAAACTGTCTCGTATTGCCCCGCGTTACCCTACTTTAATTAATAAATGACCATGAGTTAAAGCCTAACATAGCACATACGTGACACAGTAGCTATTAAGTTACTACCCCTAGTTACACACTTGAAGTTCTTTTGATTCCTCATAAGAGGTCCACTAGTGGACCGTCAAAAATTGCATAGCCGACGATATTTCACGTCGTCTAGCGGGGTATTGGGAAAAGTTTTCAACTAGCAATAACCACGACTCGGTTTAACCTCATTGTCTATGGTAATGCCACTGCGCAAAGCTGACTGTTATAGTTATGTAAAAAGACACTCAATAACCGTGTTATGAATTACTTGTGGGTCTCATTTAATAAAAATCAAAAAAATAAAATTAAAGATAAAAGTAAAAGACTGTGAAAAATAAAATTAAAATAAATGACTCATACACATGTCATGGTAGGTTATTCTCAGCGTAGTTAAGGAGAGATCCGAAGATAAATATAGCATTTAGGCCCTTTTGTTTTAAAAAAATGGCGTTTTAATTTGTATGCGTTATGATTTGTTTATTTGTAAAAAAAATTGCGTAACTCGTTTTTTTATTTAATTACAAGTATTCGGTGATTTTATTATCTACGAATTTCAAGCTTTAGCTTAATACTATGGGGCAGAAGTTATATAAAAGCTGAAACGTTACTGTTTAGCAATTTATTAAAATGACTATAAAGAGATTACGTTTACGGAAAGATAAAATATGAGCTTTTTAGCCATTTATTGAATATTTTAATGCTGTAAACAAGGAGATTTTTTACTTTCGAATAAAAGAGACACTTTGGGAATTTAAATATTTTACACATTTGTTTCAACAGTTTTTATGACGCTACCCCCCGATGCGTTTTATGTATTTTAGCGGTAGTTTTGTTTTGTTTGATACTTTGGTTGAAAAGAGATTTAAAAAAAAGATATAAAAAATTATATAAGAAAAGCTTAAAGTCTACTTTTTAAAAATATGTAAAAGTCGAAAATAAGCGTTAAACACAAAAAATTGAAGTTTAAAAATGTAAACTTTTTTTTTCAAGAAATACAAATCGATCGGATCTCTCCTTAACTACGGTAAGTTGTTGTAGTCAGGAAATAGAAATTATAATTAACTAAGGGTCAACATTTAACCTCCATCCACACTTTATTTAGGCACCCGTTACTTTAGATCTGCAATGGAATACAAGAAACAAATAAAAATATGTTATTTAAAAATATGATTTTTACTAAATAATGTATAATTAATAAGCAACAATTATTTTTTAAATCATATATTTACTTATATCAAAAGTTTTCTTTTATTTTAAAGGTATGTAGTGAAAACTTCAAATTTTTATGTCGCATTCAATCATCGATGTCTTTATTTACTTAATCATCGCCGAGCAGTAAACGTTAAAGGGAAATTCATTACGCTATATCTCTCTGCAAATAACCTGGTGTATAGGTACCAGCAACTTTTGGTATTAAATTTCTTTTAAGCTGGAGTAGATAGTTTTAAAGAAAATAAGAGTTAACTTAGAAATAAAAAAATATAAAGTTAACTTCTAACTATCTTATTTGAAAAATAAGTTTAAAAAATCAACGCAAATAAACCGCCATTTTTTGTAGAATTTTTAAGAAATAAGTCATTAAAAACAAATATACACAAAGAAAACAAAAATTTCCAGCATTTTTATGCATTAAGTTAAAGTTTTTAAGCAAAAAAGATTAATGTTTTTTTCTTTAAACTTAAAATCAAAATATCTGAAATTTTTTTTTGTTAACGGTCTATCTAAACCCAAGTGAAATGCAACATTTAAAACCATGTTTTTTTATAAATGTTTTATTTACATAAGATCATGCATCTAATTATATGGTTTTTATGTAAAACTACCTATTTTTACAGGACCCAAACAAGCCTAAAAGTTTATAAAAGTTAAAAAACAAACTATTAAGGTTTTTTTATATATGAAAATAGACGGGAAAATGTTTTACACCAAAATTCGTTTCAAAAATGCATTAACTTTGACTACTCTAGTTTATGTTTCATAATGATTTATATGTAAAAAATAATAAAACTAAAGTAAGATGGAATCGGGAAGATTTGCAACTTATTTTGCAAATTATATTTTTATGATCTAATAAAGATACTCCCGCTTGAAGCAACTTATTTTTCTTTAAAAAAGTTGAAAACCGCTGGTTCTCACTGGTCAACACCCATAGTTGATGCTTAACAGTTGTTTAACACAGTTAAACAACTGTTTAAACCGGCTGTTCTTGACCTATAAAGTTGTGAGATTTTATCAGCTTTAGTTTGCAAAAAGTAACTTTGCAAGTTTAAGAAAAATGTAATTTTCCAAACCAAAACAAAATTACAGCATTTAAACTGCTGGCAGACTTGTTCAATACACACACACACACACACACACACACACACACACACACACACACACACACACACACATACACACACATATATATATATATAAATATATATATATATATATATATATATATATATATATATATATATATATATATATATATATATATATATATATATATATATATATATATATATATATATATATATATATATATATATATATATATATATATATATATATATATATATATATATATATATATATATATATATATATATATACCCGACGGGCATTTGTTTTTAAAAGTTACGATCTAAATGTATTTTAAATATCTTTTAAACGTCTTTTAAACATTAATGTTTAAAAGACGTTTAAAAGACATTTAAAACACATTTAGAACGTAACTTTTAAAAACAAATGCCCGTCGGGTATATATATATATATATATATATATATATATATATATATATATATATATATATATATATATATATATATATATATATATATATATATATATATATATATATATATATATATATATATATATATATATATATATATATATATTTGTCTAGTGCTCAAAATTAAAAAGTTCTAGAAAACATTAACAATGTTTGGATCTCATAATGCAAGGTTTGCATCTCACAGCAAAAATTACGACTTAACGCTATGAGAGATCAGATTCACTACCTTGGATTCTTATTGATCAAACATTTCGTTTTATTAGCATTAAAAAAATCAAGAGAATCCAATGCCAACAGATGAATTGAATATGTTAGTATTTTAAAATGTAAAAAACATTAGATGTTTAACTTTTTGTTTATTTTGTTTATTTTTGCGTGTTAAAAGTTTTATAGGTGCTAGAGTGCACATTTGACGCGCTGAATCAGGCTTTAGCGTGTGCGTTGGTTCAATGATAATATAATTTGATTCATCAAACCTAAATTTTTTAATATAAAAAGTGGTTACAATTGTTTAATACCCCATCGCACCAACAATAAAACAAGTTTTAACAGTAGTATTTAATCAAGTTTTATATTTTTCAATTTAGAGCAGGCTTTAATTTCATACAGAAAGCGCAAAAGCTATTTAAATAAAACCCCTCGCATTGTTGTTTTAATAAGACACGATTAAGACACAGTTTACCAAGATCAGGTTTGGCGTAAATGGGGTATAAGTTCTCTAAAACGCGTTTAAACCCGTACATGCGCGTTTCACGGATTTTTAATGCAAGGATAGAAAATTTCATTTCTAAAATGAAATATGGATAAATAATTTCATTTCATTTCTTTAATGTAAAATATCTCACGCTCATCTGATTGTTTAGTATATCTTTTTTAAAATCACAGTGCGTTTATCAAAAAGTGTAAATAAAAAGGTTTTGAAGACAAATTATGGAATAAAGGTCGTATCAAAATATTAATTTGTGTCAAAATTTTAATTCTCTATTTTCTTTTAATCTACGGTTTTTACAAAAATAAAAATCTACTGACAGAGTATTATAGTTTTGGGCGAGGATTATGAGAAACATCCCCACATACTCGTCGTTTTTACTGCCGCAGCAACTACAGGGCTAGCAGAGTCAAACCCTCTTGGGCTTTAAACTGCTATTTAATTTTAGATTTTGCATAAACAAAAGTAATTGCAATGTAGATTTGCTATAAAATTGATTGCGCTTAGGTTCTAATAATTAAACGTGGGTTTTTGAAATATTCTTGACCGTTGTAATATGATTTTTTTACTCCCGCGTATTTTTTACTCCCCAATAAAAATCTCATATTAAATTTTTATTCCGCATATGAAATTTTTACTTCTTAGTAAAAATCTCATTTTAAGTTTTTAGTCCCAATAAAGGATTTTAACTCTCCTAAAATATTTTGCGGCAAAATGTATTTTACGACTTTACTGTATTTTGATAATATTTTTTAACGTTCAAAAGATAGTGGCTTTTTGAAAAGCAGTAATGAATCAAATCCGTTTATTATACACCGTCGGGGATTGTGCAAATCCGCGTTATTAGCATTGACTACTGTTTTTGGATATTAATAATTTTAACACCAAATTTCTATTGTTGAGATTACAAAAAACATGAATATTCTTTATACTAAAATGTACCCAAAATCAGTAAAATGAAATAGCGGGTAAAACGAAATAGTTATTTGCACTTTAATTTTTCACTCTCAATAAACTATTAAAAAGTTTTTTTTGCAAATTTTTTTTGATTATATTGTAGAGAATATTTTTCTGAGTAAGATTGTATATTTTTAATTAAAATTTTTTTTTAATTAAAAAAATTTTGTCGTTAACTTATAAGTTTACGAATGCGATTAAGATTTTTTTTTATTTGTTTGAAAAGGGACAAATAAAGGAATTTATTTATTTGTATAAGGAACTTAAAACTCTCGGAAAGTAAATTCGGTATCATTGAACTTAAAATGTTTACTGATACAACTTTTTACGCTGATCAAGAATCTTTTTTCAAAATTAAAGGCCGTTTTCCACAAGACGAAAAATTCGCGCGAAGCGAATTTTTTCGGCGCAGATTAAACATTTTTTGCGATTATACTTATTTTTTTTCGCTACAGCGTTTCGCTGCAGCAAAAAAAAAAGTCCGACTTTTTGCGAATCGCCATAAACGAAAACCAATAAAAGTTTGAATATTATATCACGTGATGTCAACATTAAAAAAAAGTGTTTTTAAAGTAACAAAAATACCAAATTCTTAACCTGGCGTTCTTATTAATTTTATATGAACTTACTCTGAAAATTGGCTAGCAAGAGTAAATTTATCAAACAAGGGGCAAGACTTACATAAAAAAATGACCAGACTTATATATAAAACTAAATCAAAAATTTACAAATATAAATTTTCACACTGTCAATTACGAAAGTTACACGTCATAAGAATTTTTATCTTCAAGTGGCCACACGAAGATAAACCTTTTTGTGAAAAATTCTTTATAGAGTTAAACCTGCTGTTCGTTCTTGCAGTAATAGTTTTTAATAGAAACGTTCATATCAGAGTTTAGCATTTATTTTCTTATACTTTCTTGTAAAAAAAAACCTTATATTAAACGATTATATTACAAAATAATATCACATCTTACATATAAAGGCAGAAATGTTATTATTAATGCAGAAATTTTCACATGCTTCAAAGTAGAAAGTATGCTAAAAAAGTATTAACTGCTTTCAGTTAAATATACAGCGTAAACTTATTGCTGCCATTTTTATTGTTGACAACGAAAAAAAAGTAGCGCGTAAGTGGAAATCAAAACGGCGTTTCGTCGTAGCAAAAAAATTCGCTTCGCACGAATTTTTCGTCTTGTGGAAAACACAAGTTACACTTGTGGAAAAGTTAATAAAAGTTACATTGCCTTTAAGGCAAGTGTAACTTTTATTAACTTTTCCACAAGTGTAACTTTTATTAACTGCTATATAGGAAAAAAAGTTAGAAGTTAGAAACGAAAACTGAGTGTTGCGGATTTGAACGAAATACGGTAATAAATAAATAAATACAAAGCAATAGCTTTTTTCTTAAAAGCCGTTTCTTTTATTAGGTCTCAAGTGACCAATAAATTTCCAACTATAAATTTTTTGTATAAATTTCAAATAATGAATTTTTCTAACTGAATTTAAATGACTTTTACTTACTGCTTTTATAAAATGGTTCTAAAAAATGAATGAAATTCGATAGTTACTCTCTTATTAATTTGCTTACCAGCTCACTCGTTGCACATTCTACAGCCACTAGATGTTGGTGTTTATTGCCATGTCAAAAGAGTTTGGCGCAAATTACTTCAACAGTTTATGCAGAGACAAAGTTTAGCAACTTATCAAAAGAATGTTTCAGTCACCTGCAAAAAAAACTTTTTTATACGTACCCAGATAGTCACTTGGTTTCAGAATACTGGCTTGTTTCCACTCGAAATTGATAAAATCGATCAGTCAAAGTTGCAAATTTCTAATACATTTGAAACACCGAGATCTGAACCTGAGCCTTCATTATCTCAACAACCAGAATCTATGATAGTGCCATCACCAAATCTAGCACCAGTACACAACCTCAGCCACTACCCTCTGAATCTACACCAACAATATCTAGCATCAGCATATGTCATATAGCATCAGCTCTAAAATCATCTCAAAAAAATTTTGTCTGCAAACAACCTTCAATATTGTGGAAATTCAAAAAGAAGTTGCAAAACAACTGCAATGAGCCCAATCACTTGGATCAGCTTTGCGACAAATGTTTTGCATCCAACACGTTGACACAAAAAAAAGAAAAAAGATGATGTGCCAAGATTCGATTCAAATACTTGAAATGTTGAAAGATGCTAAGAGCAAAAAAGCAGCAAAGCAAGCTAAAAAACAACCTAAGCTTAGCTCTAATGGAAAACAGCAAATAAACCAAGCACCAAGTCCAACGAAAATATTAGCTGCAAACCAATTCAAGTGTAAAAAGCGCGAAAAGTTTTGGGTGAAACTTCAGCAAGTCAAGTTATGGAATGGTACCAGTGTGAAAATTCAAATTGTAAGGTTTGACTATGTCAAACATGCATACCAAAGCGATACGTAAAAGGCGCTGAGTTTTACAAAAAGTGCCGCACAAGTGAAAACTCAACTCAACCTCTAGTACCTCTAAACGGCTCAACATCATCACAAGAATAAAAAAATTTATTTTATTTGATTGATTTTTTTAATGGTTATTATTGATTGTTTTTTTTAATTATTATTATTATTATTATTGATTGTTTTTTTGTTTTTTTAATAAAGTGTTGTTTTAATTACACTTATATTTGCGTATTTCATTCTCCCCGAATGTCAGTGTAGATTGGAATAATCTTTTTTTATTCAATTAAAGGTTCCCAAAAAACTTTACAAAAAAATTGTTAAAATTTTATATATTTAAATACAGCTCAAATCTTTTTTCCGCAAAAAATTAATAATTAAAATCCTTAACATTTGACCCTTTTAATAAAAAAATGTCTACAGATAAAATGTGGAGAACCGGGGCATCGATCCCCGTACCTCTCGCATGCTAAGCGAGCGCTCTACCATCTGAGCTAGTTCCCCTCTCTAAACCTGAAAAATTTTAAGTATTAAATATAATAAATTTGAATAACGTAATAATTTTATTTTTATTTATATTTATATATTTTACTAAATTGCTTATAAATATATTCAATATAATAAAAAGCTTTAACTTTTTTTAAGCAAACTTAAAAAACATATAGTACTTGTTTGGGAAATTAACTGTAAAAATAAGAAATTTACTTGAAATAGCCCCCTAGTATTATTTATACTTTACTAAATTTCTAGTCATTACTAGTAATTACCACTTAAAATAAAAAAATAATTTATTTTATCTTAAGTGGTAAAATATATAAAGTAATGAGTTAAAAAAATAAAAGAGAATACAGTAAACTTTCGGTTAATCGGGTCACCAAAAGGGAACAAGAATTTATTTCGAGTAATTGAAAGTTCGAACAAATCAAAATCTTTTTTTAAAAATTGACAATTGTGTCCTTCCACCACACAACCCATGTCATCGGCCCTGCATTGTTGAGTTCTTTTGCAAAATTTAAAGCTTTCTCCCTGATGATGTGTCCATCAATCGGTACGTTTTGTTTACGTGTGTTTATAAACCATTTATATACAATTTTATCAACGGAATCATGCTTTCCAAAACTTAACTTTTGTCTCTTTGTTCCAAATTGACCAGGCTCGTACTAATTATGTCTTCGTTATGCTTAATTCATTAAAGAATTTTGAGGAACACTAAACTTTTTGGCAACATTTTTTTTATTTAGTCCTTTATCTAAATCTTTAAGAGCAAAATATTTTTGTTTGTCAGAACCAGGGCTGTGGAGTCGGAGTTGCGGAGTTGCAATATTTTTAGAGGAGTTGGAGTCGCTAAACGAAATCGCGACTCCGACTCCAATAGTAAAACTTCTCGGTATTGTACGTGCATGTACAAAACCTTATATTCATACTAAACCTCAAAGAACGTTTCATAAATTTGTCAAAAAAATTTTTTTTTCTTATTGCGTAATATTTTTTAAAGAATTCAAAGAATTTTTCAAAAATTTTGCTTTGGAGTTGTAGTCGGAGTCGAAGTTGGAGTCAGAGTCGGAGTTGGAGTTGTACTCAAAAAATTTCAACAACTGGAGTCGGAGTCGGAGTTGTACTCAAAAAATTTCAACAACTGGAGTCGGAGTCGTTACTTTTTTTTACGACTCCACACCCCTGGTCAGAACTGTATACTTTTGTGTAGATCTTGAAATTTCTACTGCACTATGTTGCAATATGTTCGATTTTTTAATTATATTTTAATAACTTTATTTCGTTTGTTATATTTTGATAACGTTCCATATCGTTACATTTTGAAATAAAATAAAATGGTTTTAATTGTAAGAAACTTCGAATAACTGACGGGGATTTTGTAAAGAATAGTAAAAAATCATTTCGAATAACCGAAACTTTGAATAACTGATGGATAATTGCATGAGTTTGTAAAGGAAAACTCACAGGATACAAAGATTGCTTTAAATACGCGGAAATTAGAATTTTTTTTTTCTTTTTTTCTCTGTTTACATAACATTAGAATTTTACAAATTCCACTACATAATATAAAATTTAACAAAACAAGTAAAACAGATAGGAGCTCAAAGAAGATGAGGATGACAGAACGTCATCGCAATCTTTTTATAGAACCCCTTTAACAAGATTTAATTAAAATATCGTAATATGACATACAAAATAAAAATTTCAATAAAATATCATAACAAAATGCGTAATCCGCTAATAAAATTTGTCAAACAACAAACAAAAGTAGAAACAAAACAAAAACGTATTTAAGAGAATTTATCCAATGCATTATTAACAAAAAATGTTTCACAGGTTTTAAAGATTTCTTTTTTTGTTAAAAACTTGAATGAACTTAATGAACTCACCGTTCCTTTGAACCCGTTTTGAAAAATATTCCATACTTTTGGACCTCGATATAAAATACTGTATTCTGAATATTTATTTATTATCCTAGGCAGTTTATATGTGTTTAACATATTCGCTCTAAGATTATAGTTATTATTTTTATTTAACTCAAACTTATTATTAAAGCTTATAGGAAAGATATTGTGATTGTAACGATACATAAAAGTTAAATGCTGGTAGATATTTATTTCAAATACATTCATCATTTTCATATCTTTCATCAAGGGATTAGCGTGTTCCCGCCTATTTTTAAAGTAAATGATTCTACAGGCATGTTTCTGAAAACTATAAAGTTTCTTAAGCTTTGCTGTTTGAGTACTTGCCCATGAAATGTTTGCATAGCTGATGAGGCTGTGAATTAGCCCAAAGTAGATTAATTTAAGACTATTTGTATTGATGTACGAGCGAACTCGATATATTAAACCTATGATTTTGGTAATTTTTGACTGGATATATATTATATGAGGAAGCCAGGATAATTTTTTATCAACAACGATTCCCAAGAATCTTATATTGGATTGCTTTTTAATTAATTTATCATTTAAAAATAAGTTCGGCAACTTGAGAGGAAGATTTTCTTCTTGTGTTTTTTTATGAAAAAGCATAGAGTTTGTTTTCTCGGCATTAAGTGAGAGTTTGTTAGCCTTAAACCAGTTATTTACTTTATTTAGTTCAATATTCATGTCCGCAAATAATTTCTTGATATCGTTGTTAGTAAGAAATAAGTTCGTGTCATCTGCAAACATGACTGAATTAAGTTTTAAGTATGCATTACAAAAGTCATTTATATATATTAAAAAAAGAAGTGGACCAAGAATCAATCTTTGCGAAACTCCACATATGACATTTAACACTCCAGATTGGGCATTATTTACATATTGTTTTCTCTTTGTAAGATAGATTTTAATCCAATTATTAATTTTATTAATTATTCCATAATGTCTTAATTTATCTAAGAGAATACAGTGGTCCACTGTATCAAATGCTTTTGATAAATCAAGAAATACTCCAAAAGTAAATTTGCTATTTTCAAAACCATTAGTTATTTGATTTACTATTTCAATGATTGCATGCTCAGTAGAGAGATATTTTTGAAAACCAAACTGATTTGGGCATAGCGTTCTCTACTACAGGCCTATTCATCGCGCAACCGGATTTTTTTGTGGAGGCCTACTTTTTTACGGCGAAAAAATTATTTTTCCACGTTTAGACAAGATACAATGTCATGTCGTTTATGACAAATATTTAAATAATGGAATATAATACAATGTTAATAAACTTATATAATTTAAACATGGAGTTGCAGATATAATTTAAAGCAAATAATATATTTATAAAATTTAGATTAAATCATCATGCCAAATAAATGTTGTGTGTATGCTTGTCAAACCAACTATCAAAGTGAAAAAAACAAAATATCTAGTGAAGTTAATAAAATATCAGTGTATCGGTTTCCAAGTGATAACGTTGAGCGTGAAAAATGGATAAAAGCTATTCCAAATTCTAATTTGGTTGTTACCAAGTATACTGTTATCTGTGAGTTACACTGGCCTCCAAATTTTGATACAGTTATAGTGCGTGGAGGAAAACGTCGACCAAAAAATCCTCCTTCTGTTTGGCTAGGAATACCTTTATCTCAAATTCCAACTGGTTATCCAACTGAAAGATCTACCAAAAGATCTTTAAGTAGCATTAGAAGTACAAGTGGCATTAGAAGTATAATAGATGATGAGCTAGATACATTTCTTAAAAGGGATAAAGCTACTTTTTGTGACATTAAAAACAAGTTTATTGATAGCAGTGATCACCAATATCCAGTTATATCGTTTATGGTTGATGGCTATGTTGTTATACAATCTTTGCAATTTTTTAATGGAATACTTTTTTTTGTACTTAAAATTTATGAAAATCTTACCTTTGAAACATTTCATTATGGGATTAAGTGTCACATTTCTAGCTTAACAGTAAATCGAATCTTAGACTCCTGGTCTAAGTTTGATGAGATACTTCGTTTTTAAAGCTTTTTGAAAATTGATAATAAAAAAGAAGTAATTATGTAACATGTTTCAGTTATGGGACCAAAATTAGTTGGAGATTTTTGTATATTTCTTAACATCAAGGGCATTATATAATCGCTTAAGAAATGATTATCAACTTCCATCTATTTCAACACTGACTCGAATTACTTCAAAAATTTCTAATATTAATGAAAACAAATTTATTTATTCAATTTTTAACTCTCTTCCGGATAAGCAGAAATTATGTATCATACTACATGATGAAATATATGTTAAAAAAAGTTTGCTTTACCATGGTGGAACTATTTTTGGTAGATCGGAGGATATTGTATCAGTGGAATTGTCCAAAACATTGTTAGGGATTATGGCTGTTTGTTTAAATGGGGGTCCAAAGGTGTTAATTAAAATGATACCAATATCAAAATTACGATCTGATTTTCTGTTTGAACAGATTAATTAGCTAGTCAAATAATTGATTCAGTCAGTACAAATGTAAAAGCTGTTATATGTGATGGGAATCGTGTCAATCAGGCTTTTTTTTAAATGTACACATTCATTCCGGGAAAACCATGGTTAACAGTAGATGGAAAGTATTTACTTTATGATTTTGTACACCTCATAAAAAATATTCGTAATATTTGGTTAACTGAAAAAACTCAGGAATTAATATTTGACGATAACGGAGTAACCAGGATTGCAAAATGGACTCATTTAAAGCAGCTTTACAATGCAGAATCCAGAAGCTTTCTAAAGTTATCTGACCTGAATGAAACTTTTATTTCTTCTAAACCTGTTGAACGACAGTGTGTATTAACAGTTTTAAGATTATTTTCAGAAAAAACTTATGCTGCTCTTTTGCAACATCCTGACATGATTCATATTGATGTTAACGACACTGCTACATTTATTTATAAAGTTATTATTTGGTGGAAAATTTTAAATGTCAAAGCCATTGGTGCTGATACAAGGCATAATGATCCTTTGCAGGCTGTTATCAACAATCCTGATGACAACCGTTTAAATTTAATACTACAATAAAGATACTGCAACTTGTATACATCAAACTTGTTATGGACTAGTAGATTTATGTAGATATTTACTTAACACTACGCAAAACTATGTACTTCTTGGTCAATTTACTTCAGATCACCTGGAAAAAGAATATAGCATACTTCGTCAAGGTTCTTGTGGTACATATTTTCTTAGTGTTCAACAAGTTATTGAAAAATTACGTATCAAACATGCATCTTTACTTTTGAAGTTAAATGTAGATATTGACAATTTTAATGTGAAGTCTGGTCATCAATGTGCGTTATGTGATTACAAATTGTCTGAAGACTGCTGCGAAATTCTTGATAACTTGCAAGATCTAGAATCTTCTATTGCTGATGATGTTAAAATGTCACTTATTCACATTGCTGGTTATGTTATAACCACGGATTAGCGATTGCTTTTGACTTAATTTTTATAATCTCTTGAGGACATGTTTCATTAAAGTACTCTAAAAATGTACTTAAAAAAGCATTGTATGCTCTATTCGTATCTTGACATTTATATACGTTGTTCCATGTTTCTTGTTTTAGTCTATTTGTTAATTTATTAGTGTTAGTCATATTTAAATTTTGTTGTTTCAAATGTATGATTTTTGAATGACAATCAGTCATAGCTTTTAGATTTTTTGTTTTTATGAAAACCGGGAAATGATCACTAATATCTGTCATAAATATACTGGTTTCAAATGTCGTTTCTAAATAATTATTAATAAAAATATTGTCGATTGCTGTTGCCGAGGTTTTTGTTACTCGCGTTGGTTTATTAATAGTTGACAAGACATTAAATTTAAAAAGCATATCAAAAAAAGATTTTATTTTTGGAAATTTTGTGTTAGAAAGAGCATCAAGATTTATGTCACCAGTAATATATAATGTTTTATTTTCTTTATTTATTTTTATAATCGTATTTTTTATAAAAGTTTCAAAGGTTTTTATTTTTCCACTCGGTGGACGATAACATCCAACTAAAACGTTTCACTATTTTTTATTAATAATTTCAATGAAAAGACTTTCATAATTATTATTAAAAAAGCATAGTATGTTTTTTATCTTGAAAGCATACTTTTCCAAGACATAAATTCCTAATCCTCCTCCTTTTTTCCCACCACCTCGTGGTTGACTAATTAGTTTGTAAAATGGTAAAGTATAATTAGAATTTAATTCAAGAGTACTTTCTGTATCATGCCAGAAAGAGAAATGACGTCGAACGTGTAATTTAAAATATTTAAAAATTCTTTAAGTTTATCAAAATTTTGCTACATGCTTCTAATGTTTCTGTGTAATACAGAAAATGAACAATTATCTGTTTTTACTTTAAAATCAAAAGGATCAATATACGGTGTGTTAATTAAGTTGATTTGAGTTTCTTGAAAAATATTTATGTTTTCTTCAGATAGATTATTCATAAAGTTGTCCTCAAAAAGATGTAAATTTAAATTATGAAAATCTAATTTCTCTGAAAAAAGCGACGCCATTTTTTAGTTTTTTTTTTTCAAAATAAAAAAAAAAATACTTAAAACGCTTACTCGTTGACGCATGTCGGATTAACATCTGTGTTGCGGGTGTTTTCTCGAAATTCGTGAACAATAAGCTTGTTGTAAACAACTTTTGCAAAATAGCCATTTTGACGATGTATCTTTGCCTGATCAAAAAGTTCTTTACGAATTTTTCGAGTTGTGAAACTAAAATCTTCGTTTAAAAAAATATTGGTTACTTTTAATTTAACTGCTCTCTCCATAATTGTTTTTTTATCCTCGTAATCACGGAGTTTCAAGACGATTGTTCGCTCTCGTTTATCATTAGTTGCTCCCACTCGATGAGCCTGTTCAATTATAATGTCTTTTTCAATACCAAAGTTATCTTTAAATAGTTGTTTTACTCTTTTTTTTTGTGATTTCCCAATCTTTTTTTTCATTATCGACGATCCCGTCAATTCTTAAATTATTTCTTCTGTTACGGTCTTCAATATCGACGCTCTTTAATTTTAATTCAATATTGTCCGAAGATATTTTACCCTTCATTTTTCTTACATTTGATAAATCATCATGAACTTTATTTATTTTTTCCTCAACTGCTCTACACTGTTAAAAATATAGCGCGTTTTTTACGGAAAAGTTCCGGCAGCTGCCGATGACCAAACTACCCGTCATTTTACGGAAAAACCCATCGCATGTAAACGGATGTTTCCGTTAACAAACGGATTTTTTCCGTTAAAATACAATGGGTTTTTTCCGTTAAACAACGGGTAGTTTGGTCATCGGCAGCTGCCGGAACTTTTCCATAAATAAACGGATACTTCCGTTTAAATTAAACAAGTTTTTCCCGTTAAACAACGGAAAGGAAACTCAGCTGTCGGATAGTTTCCGTAAATAAAAGTAAAATTTAAATAAATTATTTCTAGCAAATCTTATAAATATAAAATCAATGGTATGTTTTTGAAAATATTTTCTGAAAACAAATTTTCTTTGATTTACATAAAAAATATTAAAATTTCCGTGATTTACATTTCACTTCAACAGCAATTTTACACAAATAAATAAAAAATTAGTAAAGTAATAAACACTTTCTAAAAAATTATTAACAATTTTGATAAAGTATACACAAGCACATAATAATATAATTATATTACATATTCCTTTATACATTTACAAGATAGATATACTTAAAAACTCTTTAAGTAATAGATATTGGTTAAATAACTAATATAAATATAAGTAAATCAAAAGCAATCCAAATACACAAAAATACAGTCTTTTCTTTCTTTTCCATTTTGAGTCAACTCTAAATCTAAAAAAAAAAAAAAAATAAATAAATAAATAAAGTTTTTGAGTAAGGAAAGATTTTAATATTTAACAAAGTAATAATTATAAAAAACATTATGTGCAATGGTTACCTTAAATTGTTACTAAATATAAGTGATTAAAGTAAAAAATTGTTAAAAACCAAAGTACCTATACAATACCTATCTTGGATCATTTTTTTTTTTTTTTTTTTGCAGATTATCCACCTTGATAGACTGTAATAAAATATATTTAAAAAGTATCAAAAAATACTAAAGAATTTTATTGTATTATTTTAAAGTATTTTATTGTTGGTACAACTTAGATATTCATATAGAACGATAAGGAAATTTTTTGAAAAGGAATCAATTAAAGTTACAATATTTTAAAATTTCCTAATATAATATTTTAAAATTTCTTAACTATATTAAAATTTAGAATTTTAATATAGTTAAGTGCCAAAATTAAACATTAAACCTATGAACAGTCAATGGCGCAGTTGGTAGGCCATTGACTGTTAATATATATATATATATATATATATATATATATATATATATATATATATATATATATATATATATATATATATATATATATATATATATATATATATATACACATATATATATATGTATATATATACATAAACATATAATATGTATATATATATATATATTATATGTATATATATATATATATATATATATATATATATATATATATATATATATATATATATTATGTATATATATATATATATATATATATATATATATATATATATATATATATATATATATATATATATATATATATATATATATATATATATATATATATATATATATATATATATATATATATATATATATATATATATACAAAAACGCGCTATCTAAAAAATCTAAAATTGTTTCTTAATGTGACAAGTTTGTATGCTAAAATTTTACTTTGGCTTCCATAATAAAACCTTTTTCCAACGGAAATTCCGTGTTTCAAAAAAGAAGGAAAATTTCCGTTCAGTTTTGTTAAATGGGTAGTTTCCGTACAAATAACGGAAAATAATTCCGTAAAAGTACGGGAATTTTTAACAGTGTAGCTTTATCATTGAAAACATCGCCAACAAAATTTAAGCCAGATTTGATTTCATCAAGTTCTCGCCGAACTTCTTAAAAACTAGATTGAAAGTTATCAAACTTTTTGTTTATGCTAAATAGTGGTTCACGGAAAAAAGATAGAATATTTATATAACTTTATACTCAAGTATCTTTTTTTAAAAAAAATACTTTTAGAAGTTTGAATTGAAGTTATAGTTATTTGGAAGAAATGAGCACCACAACTGAGGTCGTCCCTCGGCAGCCCCTATAACACCACAGCGTTCTAATCTTCAAATGTTTGCAAAAAAACTTTTTAATTTAGAATTTCGAAACCCGCGCCGTCAGCCCAGCTCACTATGTCATTTTGAATTTAGGTCGCACTCATTTAGCACTCCAAGTTTTCTTAGCAGTGGATTGGCACTGGCGTATTTATTAGAATTTAATATGAGACGACCTCATCCTGAGAATATAAATATTATGGTATAGTATTACCATAAGCTTTTTTTTTCTATCACTTTCCAAGATTTTTTGTAATAAATTTGATAATGAATTTTTTAAAGATTTTTTCTTTCTAATTTTCGACCAGGTTTTTCTAGACTTTTTTCCTTTTGATAAGTTTTTTTTTTTTAAGTTTTTTTATATAGTTTTTTGTATTTTCTTGGAAGCTTTAATAAGCTCCTCTGTAATCCAAATTTTGGGTTAAAGCTTTGTAGACTATTAAGCTTGATTTTGATTTCCTTCTTTGGAAATGCTTTGTCGTAGGCGTCAAAAAAACCCGTTGTAGAAAAACTCATAGGTTTTGTTAGCATCTTTGGAATTATGGAAATATGTCCAGTTTACTTTGAGTAAATAATTTCTTGACGCCTGAATATTGAATTCTTTAATGTGTTTTTTTTTTCCGTTATTACTTGTTTTGTTTTTTCTTTAAAAAACAAAAATCAGATATGAAAAAGATCAGAAAGCGATCATATATATCGCTTTTTATGATTCCTCTTTAAACGTTTCATGTTAAAAAGTTGTTAGTAAAATACTTGGCAAATGCTTATCAAAATTAACGCCTTTAAATTGAAGATGAAAAAATGCGGCAAATAGACCTTGGCAACTTTAGCATATGGTGCTAGTATTAGAAACACGACTAAACGGCAGCAAACCTTAGACTGCTTAAAAAATACGCCACCAACCAGTATTAGCATCAAACAAAAGTATTCGATAGTTGAGAGAGAATCTAAAGTATGCAGAATACGCTTGCATAGTGCATATACTGATGCCAACTGGTCGTGACCCTGTAAGCACAAAACGTGTTTAAGACGTTTAAAAAATATTTAATACTTTTTTTAAACCTTCCTTATCTGAAATTATCATGATAACTTCAGAAAACAAAGACCTGGACTTATCGCTGATAACACCGATAAGTCCAGGTCTTTGTTCTAGGCGAAATGAGTGTAGTCTAAAGACGAAATCTAAAAAATTGCACTTTTATTTATACTAAAGAGATTTAATTATCAATTATCTCTCCTTGTTTGTATCAATAATGTTCTGTAAAAAAAACAAAGTATTTATTTTTCAATATATTGCTAATTCAAAAAAATGGTATTGTATTAACAATAGATTTTGTTAACTCTATCTTTGTCTTATTTAATAAACTTATAAATTTTGTTCCCACAAATTTGTATTGCTTCTTTTAACTTAAACGAGCGTTAAGATTTCCGATGAAACCAAGGTTTCATCGGAAATCTTAACGCTGAATATCTAGATGTATAATTTCAAGTATGTAACCGGAATTAAACAGTTATTCTGTAACAAAGATGAGAATCATTTGAGATTTAGATTATTGATTTGTTTTCCTGTATTTCGCGGAAACCTAATTTCTTAATCTACGACTTTTAATGAACCTTTAAAAATAACATTAAAGTTCCCTTTACAGTTTCATAGTTTTTTAATTTTAGTTTTTGAATATTTTTTTGCATATTTTTAATCTTATGTTTTTATTTATTATTTATTAGCGTAACTTAAAGAAACTTAAACAACGCAGAACCATGTTGAAACATCTCGTTGTATAAAAGAATTTTACACATTTTTCTCTTTATTTAAGCGGGTTAATTTGCTTAAAAAAAGCACTATAAATTAGCTTTTCATTTTTAAATTTATTTATTTCCCCATGACAGAGGGGAACTAGCTCAAATGGTAGAGCGCTCGCTTAGCAAGCGAGAGGTACGGGGATCGATGCCCCGGTTCTCCAATTTTCTTTAGAACAAAGTACGACTTTTTTTTAATGATAGTGATAAAACTTTTTTTTTTAAACTTTAAACTTTTTATAGAACATTCAAGGGGTCATTCACAAATTATGTCACATATAAAAACAACTTTTTAGACCCCCTTCCCTCTTGTCGCAAAGTATCACAAAATATTAACCACAAAAATTCACACTAAAAAATATTTTTTTTTTTTTTTAAAA
This sequence comes from Hydra vulgaris, assembly GCF_022113875.1. Lineage (NCBI taxonomy): Eukaryota > Metazoa > Cnidaria > Hydrozoa > Anthoathecata > Hydridae > Hydra > Hydra vulgaris. The sequence continues at coordinate 43,387,589 of NC_061166.1, read as the reverse complement.
AAACAGCAAGTATTCTTCAGTTAAAATTTGTATTACTACTTAATATTTTCCCAAACAGAATCTTCTAATATTTTCCCAAACAGAATGTTATGCAATAGAAAAAATTGGAATTGACTGTTCTTGTTCACAAACGAGCTCTTCTATAAAAAAAATCATTAAGTTTGATTCTTCTCCTTGTAAAATATTTTTCTCTACCCTTTCTTTTGCTTTAAAGCCTCTATCGCCTTCTAAGAAAGCAAGTTGTGCATTTTCTTCTTTTTGAATAATCTTCTTTATCTTGGCTTTTTGTTTTTGAACTTTAATAAAGTTCACAATCCAAAATAGAATAAAGTCTTTATTCTATTTTGGATAAACTATTTTATGATTATTAGGCTAAGTTGATGATGCAAAATAAATGTTGCACTTTTTGCACACTCTACTTTGAAGGATTGTTATGATACTTGGACAGTGTTGGTCGAACGGAATATTGTTTGGAGCAAGATGTAGAGATTGGAAAAGAGATGTATAGCGATAAGTCTTGTCAACTGAAAACTGTGGCTCAAAAAGTGGGCAATAACAAAAAGGAATGAGAGGTGGAAGAAATCTTTCTTTAAAAATTTTAAAATACTTTCCACGTGGCTCAGTACATCATTTGATGTCCGAACATTTTGAAATCTGCAACGTATACTGACTAGATCTTACATGAACAGCAATCTATTCTTGACTTTTTTTAATTACTGCCTCGGTATCAATTTCTGAGTTAAGCGTGTCAATAAATTCTGAGTAGGTTTCAAAGTTATCGATCACTACGTTGGAGAAGACTTTGGCTAGTGTTTCGCCAGCATATTTAAAATTTTCTTTCCAACTTTAAGTTAATTGTCTTTACAGAAGAGTCCTAATGTGATCCATAAATTTCGTGAGGCAAAATTAGTTCACGTGAAAGTGGAGCCATTCTTCGTTCAACTGGATTAAATGCACTTCTGTGTGGTGCATTTTCGGCAATTATTAAAGAATCCAAAGAAAAAGTGATAAAGTTGTGAATGGCCATTTTAATCGTTTTTTGATATCTGGGTTTTTCATCTGGCCTCCGTCAGTAAACATTATAACAATTGGCTTTGTATTACCATTCAAATCCAACATAATGTCTCGAAATTGCGGTAGTCTACATAATTTTGCAAAATCTCTTGCATGAGAATAAGCAGTGGACTTCGAATTTTTTGCTGATCTTATTGAATTATAGGTAGGGCCCGAAAAGCGCACAATTTTTTTTTTTTTACCAAATCTATCTTTTTCAATTTTTAGCCCAGCATAGACTGATGGAATAAGTTTATGGCATGGAGCATTGACAAAATCGTGAGCAGGTAATCTTACTTTATATTCCATATGCATGATCAAGGGAGCTTGTAAAGTAGCTGCTGGGACACCAATTGGCACTTTTGCTTTGTTATCTTGGCAACTTCTGCTGCTCCCAAGAATGAAGCCAATTCCTTTAAATTCTCAATCGAAGCAAAACAAAATTTCGTATCCGGATGATCTTTATGAAGATCTCTTCCTGGTTTAATGAGTCTATGTATATATATATAACTTTAAAATTAGGTAAATTGTAAGTTATTAATAAGACTTACTGATAAACTGTTGTAATTAAATTACTAATTGGTAACCAACAACAACGTCAACAACAAAAAATAAACCTACTTTAGAATGCTGTCAGTAAAAATTTTTATTAAAATCTCAGCTATACAAAAAGTAAAATTCAATGTTTGAAAAAATATTTAGACTTGTCAAAGAAAAACGGCAGATTTACATTTGAGGGCACTCAAAAATATTTAAAAACGGGGGAAACTTAAAAAATATCAACTTAGAAAACAAAAAACCCACCCTATTACAAAATAATACTAAAACTTATTCACATAATAAATAAAAAGTTGCAGAATCTATTTTTATTTGGGGACGAAAGAATTATTTTAATTTACTTGTAATTAAACAAAACTGAAACATTTAAAATTAAATAACTTTATTAATTCTAAAGCAAAGCGTCGTCCCGTTTTGCTTTAGAATTAATAAAGCCGCCGGTTTAGAATTAAAATAAACCGCCGGTTCTCCAGAGAACCATTAGAGAATATTAAGAACCCGTTTCATTTTTAGGTTTTTTAAAGAACCTCCAAGAACCTTTAGGTTCTTCAAAGAACTGGCAAAGAACCGCAAAGGACCTTTTGGATTTACAGGATGAATTTCAGCTCGTGTTCATATGAGAAAAACGCCTGACTCATTTTTTGGTCACGCGTTGTTTTTTTACAAATATTAATAATAATCATTCTGGTCAATTTTTAAAAACTAAAAATGAGAGTTTAATAAAAACTTATTTGATAATTTATAACTTTTACTTATTGCGTATTAAAAGTTTGATAATATCGAAATAAATATCACAAATAAATAATAAACAAAGGAAAAAAAATTTTCTAAACATTAAGCAAAAAATTTATGAAATTGTGTCAAGTTATCAAGCTACCCTACATACTTGCTAACAGAGGTGATTTTACAAAGAAAATGTGTGTGGTAGTGGGGAGGGGGGGGAGGGGAGGTTAAATTCCTAAAGACCAAACTTACTAGCTCATAAAAAAAAAAGCTTCTTAAAACTAAAATTCACTCGACTAAAATGTATTAAATACCCGACTAGCTAACTATGTTCCTCAAAAAACCAACTATAATTTGAAAATCACCTTCTTTGAAGGGGAGGGGGTGTCACACATCCCTACTTCTTTCCCCCCTTCCTTTTTCTCGTAAATTCGCTTCTACTTGCTAATTGAAAACAATAACTTTATTTTTAGTATCAATTTGTTCATTCAATGATTTTGTTTAATGAAGTAAAAATCCCTTGGGTTTTAGTTTACAAAATAATGTTACTTACCGATAGAATAAGATACCTTAAAACTTATGAACTTTAAAGACTAGTACTGAAGCTCTAGTAGTAACAGTTACTATTAGTTACGACAAATTTCACATTTCATATTTCATATAAAAGTTATTGTCACGACTCTTAAGGTGCCTCCCAATTACAATGTTTCATACCGCGCCATGTATCAATAGTGCCCCACTTTTAAATAATGGAATTTTAGTTCTAATGTTTTAGACTAACTTTAAAACATCATGCTTGTTAACATGTATGTATTCAAAATGCGTTTTATTCACTTTCCTTGATTTGATAATCTGTAACTTAAAAAACTTTTAAGAAAATTTTAGTGCTAGATTGGAAAAATAGAACTGTGAAAGTCTAGTACTATCCTGCTTCTAGTAGTCTAGTACTATCCTGCTTCTAGTAGTCTAGTACTATCCTGCTTCTAGTAGTCTGCTTGCTTAATTTTATTTTATAAAAATAAAAAAGGGTGTATCTCTAAAATAAAATAGATTTAGATAATTAGTCTATTGTAAACATAAGTGTAAAACGTGAGCTAACAAAACGTAAGTGTAAAACATAACAAAGCGTAAGTGTAAAACGTGAGCTAACAAAAATGAAATACATTGTTTTATTCGAGTTTAGGACAACTTTGAAGTTTAAAATTTAAATTACTGAAAACGGGCGTTTTTTAATTCAAGACAAAACCTTCAGTTGTTTTTATTTATTAATTTGTTTATTAATTTTAATTTTTATAATATTCCAAGGGGAACTAGCTCAAATGGTAGAGCGCTCGCTTAGCATGCGAGAGGTACGGGGATCGATGCCCCGGTTCTCCAATTAACGCAATCTTTTTAAGAATTTGTATATATTTGATAATATTAATACGCTAATTTAATATTATTAGTCGAACTACGTCATTTTCTAGGCTTCTATTTTAAAGTAGTTTCTATGCTTTTCTATACGCGGTTTTTTAATTTTATTTTCTAACAACGCGTATTACGGGTTGCTTACTGCTAGTCGTTAATTATTAACAGTATCTGTACAATGAAATGTTTAGAGATCAAAAGATATCATAAAAGATCTTTTAAGGAGATAATTTAAAAACTCTTTGAGTTAGTACCAGATAAATGTTTCAAGAACCCGTGGCCGCCTGACCTACGTTATTTTATAAAAGCTAAAAAATTTCTTAGCGCATTTTGTAATTACGTTTGTCGGGGAGTTAGTTTTTCTTTGGAATTAACTAGTTCATTAAAATTATTTGTTTTTATATACAAATATTACATTTTTTTTCCTATTAAATATATATTTTTAGCTAGAAATGTACAATAAACAGAAGTAAATTGAACAAATTTGTTTGCTATCTATAACTTTTTATGTGGAGGGCAAAGCTTCTGTTATGTATGTGATCCGATGGCGATCAATAATAATTATAATTATAATTACTTTCTCGAGTTATTAAAACCAGTTATTATTTAAACCAGTCTTATTTAAAACCAGTTCAACCACCTTCTAATTAGGTCAGCCTTATTCCATTACTTCTACGAGCTTCAAAAGTACAACTCGGAAAATGGTGAATATCTAAAAGCTGATGTTCTTGCATTACTTGTTTCAAACTAACTGATAAATGTATATATTTGTCTGTTAATTAATGTCTTGTTTTTTTTTGAAAATAATTATGCGTTCACAAAATGTTTGGTGAATTAAGAATAGCTTCTCAAATAATATTAGAGAAGCTCTTCACTAAACACGTTGTGTTATTATTATTAATATCGATTATTATTAAAACCGATTTTTTTAAAAACTCTCTCATCATTGATTTGGTATTTTTTAACCTCTAATCCGTTTAATTTATATTTATTTACTTGGATAATTAAGATTTACTTAAATTTAGCTTACTAATGTTATAAAAATGTTAATCAAGTAAATATTATTTTAAATTATAATTATCCCTCCTCGTTAGTCGTATTTTAATCTCATTTTTATCTTTAACTAGTCAAAAAGGGTCAAATTTGCCGACTAAAAATCATTGATGGAGGGGTGTTACACCACCAACCCCCTCACCCCTTCGCGCCGTCCTTGAGAACATTGTATAGAAAAATATAGCATGAAAACTTAAATAGATAAATAAAAATAAAAAACAAATAAATAAAGTAAGCAATCCAAAAAAACTAATCTCCTAAGTATTTTAAACTTCTTATTTACCTTTTTTTCTACTTTTATTTTCTTATTTTATCATATTTAAAGAAAATTTAGGGAAATTTCATTATTAAACTTTATGATCAAAACTATGGCCTTTTTTATAATAAAACTAACATTATTTATTTAAATAAAAAAAAAATTTAGAAGTAAATACTACACAATTTCAGAATGTGCACAGCTTCTTTAACTAGATTAAAAAGAAGTTCTCAATTTTAAACATTAATATCAGAAGTCTTCATAAAAATTTCGAAAATTTTAAAAAATTATTAGACAAACTTAAATACGCCTTCAAAATAATTTGCATTACGGAAACTTGGTGCAAAAATGATAAAACAAATTCACAATTTGAACTAAATAACTACGTTTTAATTCATTAACCACGAAAATTTAAAACAGGTGGAGTGTGAGTATTTACGTTCACAATTCTGTTAACTTTGTTTTACTTATCTTTGGGTAAATGAAACAGATTGTGAGTCTTTATGCATTGAATTGTTTAGCAAAACTTTTTGTTTTGCTAAACAATTCAAGGCATAAAGACTCAATCTGAAAAAATTCAATGCATAATTATTAATAACATATATAGAAAACCTATCTTGTAATTTAAAAAAGTTTAAAAAACTTTTTAAAACATTTTTGACTAATCTGAATAAAACTCAATGAAAACTCCTTCAAAAATTTAAAAATCTTTTAAAAAATAAAGTCAATTGGGATCTTATTTGAGTCGCAAGAATTGATAATACTTACGATTTATTTTTAAACAGCGCCGCAAGTTAAACGAAAGAAAATTTTGTAAAAACAAGTTCTTCATTTACCTAGTTTTATCAAACTTCATAAATGTTCGTATGCCTACTCAAATCAATTACTGAACAAAAATTGTGTAATAAATTTCTAAAAAAGATAACGCATAAAAATGAGGAAACATACAAAATTACAAAAATCTTTTTAAAAAAAAAATGCTCCAAATAAATTTACTAGATAAAATTATTAAATAACATGGCATGTTATTAATGAAATAATCAGAAAAAACAAAAGTATAAAAAATATTCTTCCAAAATAACTTCTGATAAATGGTAAATTAATCTATTAAAAATCTTCCATTGCTGAGAACCCTGTCAGCTTTTTTGTTAATATTGGGCCAAACTTAGCTGAAACAATTTCGCTGAGCTCATCAAGTTTTAATTCTTATTTAAAAAAGTTCAGTCCTCAAATGGATGAAACTGATCTTTGTGAGATGCTTTTAACAACCTTAAAAAAAAAAAGCGCAGGTTTTAATAAAATTCGCGTCAATGTTATAAAACCTGATTGAGCTATCGTTATTTCATATCTTTGAGCTTTCTTTAAAATTGCTCCTGATAACTTTAAAATTGCCTGAATTACACCTATTTTTAAAGGAGGAGATAACTTCCTTATTTCAAACCATTTTCAATTTTTGCCTTGTATACATTGAACAACCCAACACATACCAACCTAAATAAGTACAAAAAATTTTTAAAATTAGGTTTAATTAATACTATTAATGCTATTATTGAAAATGATTAAAATTTATATAAAAACCACATTTCACCACATTATAAGATGCAGAGCCGTCCTTAGGGTGGCGCGAGTGGAGCAACCGCTTTAGGCCTCGTGGTTAGGAAGGCCTCGAGGCCATTCTAAACACGAGCAATCAAAACTTTTACTTATTGTTAACGAGAGTAAGTCCTCGCGCAGCAACGCCTTACTATTGTTAAAAAATAAAAAGGCGTTACTGTCGTTAAAAAATAAGAAAAAGTTTTTGTTAAATGAAAATAATATAACAATAACATACGTGTCAACAATATCTAGGGAAGCGAGCTCAAACTTTACATTGCAACCAATAGCGACAGAGTATGGGTTTTCCCCTTAAAAAAATACTCTGCCGCTATTGGTTACAAAGTAAAGTTCAACTCGAACTTGACTCAAGTTTGCTTCTTGCATTCCACCCTTAATTACCCGCGCAATTATTTATTAATTAAAAAAATATCAACATGATTCTCTTTCGTATGTGATAATAGCGAACAAAAAAATACAAATCATTGTTCGAAGTTATTGAAGCTCTTCTGTTTAACGGCTATAAAATACTTTTTTAAAGAGTGAAAAAAAAAAAAAAAAAAATTAATAGATTAGGCGAAAATTTCATCTTTTTCCAAAACTAAAAAAGAAGAGAAAACATAATATCTAAAAAGAAGAAACGAGAGCGAATTAAATGAAAGAACTTAAAATAAAATTCAACAGTAACGTTAGTAAAATAAAACTAATAAAAAAGTTAAATAAAAAAAAGGTAAAAAATGAATAGACTGCACGTGCAGCCTATTCATTTTTTATCTTTTTTTTTCAACTAGTTCAACTCAACTAGTTCAACTTGTAAGTTGAACTAGTTGAGTTCATTGAGGATCCAAAAAAAAAGCCAGTAGTGAATCACCATCAGTTATGAATAAATAAGTTATGGAAAAAAAGCCTACAAACTCAAAAAATCCACCTTGGAGTTGCAAGTTCCTAAGTTTTGAAGAAGAAAGAATGTTTGTGGAAATGACCTTTTTTGTGAACTTAAGATTCTTTGAGAACTTTTTACTGGCTGAAGTGGGAACAATTGCAAGGATTTTGAGATTTATTCATCAGATTAAAAACCTATTTCCAAATGCATTTATAACATATAGAATTTTACTGACTATACCTGTAACTGTCACAAGCGCAGAAGAAATTTTTCACGCTTGAAACTTATTAAGACATAATTAAGTTCGTCCAAGGGTCAAGAAAGGCTAACAATTGTGACATTTAAGTTTTCATCCTTTTGAAGCAATTTTAAAAATTATTTAACCCTGGATATTGTTTTTACAGTGTTAATAACACTGTATTATTTTATTATAAATATTTGCCAGTATTTTATTATAAAATTAATGTCTATTATTTGACAGTGTGAACACTTATTATACAAGATTAACCTACCTATGAGCACCGTTCATATCGATTGTTAAAAAAAAAAAAAAATATATATATATATATATATATATATACATATATATATATATATATATATATATATATATATATATATATATATATATATATATATATATATATATATATATATATATTTGGTTTTTTGTTACAAAGGGCTGAAGTCCGGACTTCAGCCCTTTTAACAAAAAACAAGAAACTTTGTGTTAAAGACAGCGGACCAAACGTAAACTTATTTTGTCGTTTTGATTGTGCAACAGCGTGGTGTATAAAGTTGATTTATTACTTTTTCTCTTAATGTCTGTAAATAGGTTATATAAGTGCAAAACATATTTTCAGGTTGGAATAATTTTGAGTTGTTATTTTCTTGTAGGTTTATAAAAAGGACTGATTGCTTTATAAAATAATCTAGAATAATAACAATAAAGTTTATTCTTAAATTTATTAAAGGCCAAATAATGAAAAACAAATAAATTATTTTAGTTTTTGGTTATTATTGAATAAGTAGTTATAGTTAATATAACATATTTTTACAATTTAGTAATCTTATTTGCACATATTCTATATATATATATATATATATATATATATATATATATATATATATATATATATATATATATATATATATATATATATATATATATATATATATATATAGAAAAAGTTTTTTTTTTGTCAAAGCGCCTAAAATGATAACTTTCAAGAAGGCCTTGCAAAAAAAAGCCCTCGCATTTTCTAATGACGACTCTGATAAAATGTATCAGATTTATTTCCACCATTAAAGTGATGTTTCAATACCCTCCAACCCATAATACAACACTTTTTTAATATTTTGAACCAAAGTATAGTTATTTTGTGTCTTGAATTTTAGCAAGAAGTTATAATAGTTAAAGGGAGAACAAAGTTAAGTTATGTCATTTTTTACTTTATAGTAATTTTCATAACATAACATAATTTTCAATGATTTTAGTTACCATAATTTAAAGTTAACCAATCACATTCCACTTTTATTAATCATATTTTTTCAAAACGTCATATGCGATTGACGCATTTGCAATACGCAAATAAAAAATGGAAGTTTAAAAAAATTCGTAAACAATATTTGAATCGATAAATGTTAAAAGGGCGGAAGTCACATATTTTGCAAAATTGACTTTTTTGCAAATTTGTATATTCAAAAGATAGCTCCATCATTTTGTGTTAAAAAAGTGTAAGTCAAAAATTTTCTCTAGCCTGTACAGTGTATAAAAGTTTTGGTTTTTTGTTAAAAGGGCTGAAGTCCGGACTTCAGCCCTTTTAACAAAAAACAAGAAACTTTGCGCTAAAGACAGCGGATCAAACGTAAACTTATTTTGTCGTTTTAATTGTGCAACAGCGTGGTGTATAAAGTTGATTTATTGCGTTTGATCATTTTAATAATGATTTATGTTATTAACTGCTTTTATAAATGGATGATAGTGTTAGTGAGTCTGATCATACAAATTATAAAAAAAAGATAAGAAACCAGTAATTGAGTTGACAGTACATAACAGACGAGCAAAAAATTTTACCAAGCCATAAAACAAGATGAGCAGAACGCTAGGAAAGAAAAAAAAAATTTTCGTCTCTAGCAGTAGATTTAATGCAAAACATTTCACTGCCCAAAACACATGTGCAAGAGTTAATTAACCTAAGGCAGTTAACGGTTAGTGTATTTTCTATTCACGATAGAAAGGCTAGAAAGTCTCTAAATGAAACTTGCTCCTTTCTATTGCACTACCTGTCTGTCTTACGTATGATGAACTCAACTTTTATGCCGATAATTGTGGGATGCAAAATAAGAACCATTGCTTTTTAAACCTTTTTATGGCGCTTACTGATAATAAATGGATTAAAAAGATCAATCAATTTTTTCCAATCAGAGGACACAACTTTTTGCCATGTGACCGTGACTTTTCGATTATAAAAAAAAAGAGTTAAGAAGGCATGAAAGAGTGTACAGCGTATAAAAAATTAAAAAAATTGCATTAAAAAGTAGTAATCAATACAAGTTTTTAGTGGTTAATGAAGAGAATTCATCTCTAGTTTACGATGTTAAAAGTTGGTGGCCAGTCCACTATAAAAGAAACGTTACCTCAATCGAAACAATGGGTAAACCTAGAAATGCAATAAGCAAATTTCATCGTTTTCAATACGATTGTGAAAACATAGGTCAATTTAAAGCCGGTGAAATTATCAATTGCATTGTTAAACATACTTTTATGATAATAAAAAATACTAAAAAAAAATGAACCTGCCAGAACAGCTTCTTTACCCAAACGGGAAAGCTCCAATAAAGTCTGCTAAATTGAATGACTTAAGAAAGTATATTCCACATGATCATATTGACTTTTATAATGAACTACTGCAATGGCCTACAGCAGATAGCAACGATGGAGAAGCAGAAGATGCTGGGGAAAATGATTAAGCATAGTTGATAAAATTTCTGTAATAGACCTTTTTTTCCTTATAATTTTTGTTAAAATGTATAAACAATTCATAAATATACACTTTGTAAAGATTTATTGCAGTTTGTGACATTATTTTCTATAGCTCAAAATTAAAATCATAATAAAATAAGCAGTAATTATTTGTTGAATGTTAAAAGGGCTGAAGTCCACAGTGTTAATTGGTTTATTGATTGGTTATTGTTTAATAAAAATAAAGATAAAAAAATATATTTTAAGATAAAAAACATTATCCCCTTCAAAAAAAAATGGTTAAACCATTAACAAAAATTTACTGAGGAAACAGTGCTGTTTTTTTTTAGTTTCCCAAAAGTTTACATCGTTGGAATTCCACCCTTTTAACATTCACCGATTCTACCGATAAACTAGCTCTAAATTTTAGTTTATTGTTATTTTTTTGTTGTGCTTTTTGAACAACTATTAATAAATTTCTAGATTAGAATTAAATTAATAAATGGTTAGATAAGAATTGGTAGTACTTTTGCCGGATTTACAAAAAGGTTTTTCATGCCTCTATTTTTAGAATATAGCAATTTGTTTTTAAATCCAACAAAAAATACTACAACACTAAATAAAATCCTGGAGAGATATAATAAGTTCTTTGCCGAAAAAATGTTCTTTAAGAACGTAACAAAACCTCTAACTGAATGGGGAAGCAAAAGAAAAGGTTTAATTAAGTAGTAGAAATTGTCTAAAACTTTGATACTTATACTTACAAGGTACTGGAACTGCGTTAAAAATTTGAATTAGAATGCATATAGATTAAAAAATTAGCTATAAACCCTTCGAGTATATTTGGTTGAAAAAACCTAAGTGAACCACTTCTAAAAAATGAGGACTACTTTAAAACCATGCGAATAACCTTCCATAAAGTTGTCTTCTATTTCACAAGCTTTAATTTTTACCGGTTCTTGATCTTTCAATCAGAAGAATGAGTATATTAAAGAAACAGTTTTCAAAGTCTCGTAAATGATAAGCAATTTTGTATTACAGTACGCGGTCACTGCGTTCTTCGAATGTAGTTTAAGAGTGTAGGCAGAATATATTTTTGATCATAAATAAAATATTTAATTACGGTCTCTCAAGGCTCAATCTTAGGACCGTTATTGTTTTTCATTTACATCAATGATATGCATAAAGCATCATCTATAGTATCTTCAATAATGTATGCTGATGACACAACTTTATTTTATAATCATAGTAATTTAAAATCGATGTTAGGAACAATCCCAGTAAGCACAAGACACATTTTAGACGCTTATAGACGTCTAAAACTAGTCTAGGTATAGACGCACTTTTATAGACGTTTTGAAGACATCTTTTAGACGTCTTTTATGAATGCGTTTTTAAAATGACGTTTAAAAGGCGTCTTTTTAAAAGATAAAAAAGACGTTTAAAAGACGCATAATAAATAGTATAAAAGACGCATTAAAAGCCGTCTAGATCAAGGCTAAAAGACGTCTTTTCTGAGACCTGTTTATAAATATGTCATTATGACTTCTTTTTGACGGCTTTGTCATTACGCGTTAAGTAGATGTCGTATATTCAAAGTAAAAACATAGTTTTTATTATTTTCAATAATTTGTTTAAGTTTTAAGTGTAAATTACTTTAAATTAAATTACTTTTTTACACAATTGCTAAAATTGTTGTCAGAGGAATCACTAAAATAATTGCTATAATATTAATATATCTTTTTTTTTATTAATAATTATTTTGCTTTTTTAATAGATAGTTGACTGATCATGATAATAAGTGAAAATGGCAAGAATAATATATAAGTTAAATATCAGTATTTTTAGTTTTTATACACCCACAAGCCATATAATAATTCAAGTATGCGGTCAAAAATTAGCTGGCAATATTTATGTTAATTTTATTATATCTAAAGATAAGTTATAAATGTTTTAAATACTGTCTTAATATATATTTGTTAATGTTATATATTATATTTATCCTTGATGCATCAACCATTTGTGGTGATTGCAGCAATATTAATTTGATTGCAGGTTCCTATGTATATTTTGTATATACGAAATTATAACAATATATGATTTTATGAATACAATGAATATATACCACATACTACGCGAAAATGTAACGTCATGTACTTAAATTTATCTTGAAAAAAAACGTCCAAAATACGTCTAAAACGCGTTTTTATAAAGACGTCTTCATTTAGACGTCTTTTAGCCTTATGATCTAGACGTCTACAAGTGCGCCTTTTAGACCTCCTTCAAGACATCTTTAAAACGTCTTTTAAACGTCTTTGTGCTTACTGGGATGGATACCGGACTGGAAAGCTTTAATTTATGGTTTAGAGCAAATAAACTATCCTTAAACTGTGAAAAAACTAACTACATCCTATTTCATAAAACAGGTCAATCAATGACTCTACCATTAAAAGTTCCAGAATTGCTCATTAACAACGTAACAATAAAACGGGAAAAATATGCAAAGTTTCTTGGTGTTCATATTGATGAAAATTTATCATGGAGAAATCATATTGGACACATTGAAACAAAAATATCATCTGCAATAGGTATTTTATATAAATGTTGCCCGTTTCTTGATTTCTGTTCAAGTAAAAAACTTTACTTTAGTCTAATTTACAGTCATTTCACATATGCTAATATAGTGTGGGCTAATACTCAAAAAACAAAATTAGTCAAACTACAAAGCTTGCAAAACCATGTTTGTAAAGCAATTCATTATCTAGGTAGAATGGACAATCCTTACAATGAGATGACAAATATGAAAGTCTTAAACTTGGAAAAACTTAATTTATATCAGACTCTTATTTTTATGTTCAAATATAAAAATAATATGCTACCAAATTCTTTTTTAGACATATTTTCGTCATCATTTTCTCAAAGTTATAATCTGCGATCAAATGCCTACCATAACTATTATATTAAAAAAACTAAAACCCAGGGTTCTGAATTTTCAATTATGTCACAGGGTCCTAAAAAATGGGAAAACTTGAAAAATCAAAAATTAAAAGACTTAAATGGATTATATGAACGTATGTGTGTATATATATATATATATATATATATATATATATATATATATATATATATATATATATATATATATATATATATATATATATATATATATATATATATATATATATGTATGTATGTGTGTATGTTTATATGTATATATATATGTGTGTGTATATAACAGTAGAAGTAGTAATTACAAAGCTAATTACAAAAAAATGTATTTCTAAGTTTACTTATTTAACTTTTTATATAGACATTGATATACGCCAAATGGCGCTATTAAAGGAATCTGCGAATTTTTTTTTGGAGTTTTATACCCGAAAATGCTAAATCTTTTTTGATTGCCTTTTTTTTAGGTATTAAAGTACAAAAAATGTATATATATATATAATAGTTATTATACCAGAATTTATATTGAAGTTTGCATCAATACTATATTAATGTATAAATATTATATTAACGTATTTTTATCAATCTGATACGTAATAATTATATATATATATATATATATATATATATATATATATATATATATATATATATATATATATATATATATATATATATATATATATATATATATATATATATATATATATATATATGTATATATATATATATATATATATATATATACATATATATATATATATGTATATATATATATATATATATATATATATATATATATACATATATACATATATATATATATATTCTTTGTATCACGATAAAAAATGTATATTTTATACGGCATACCTGGAGAAGAAAAAAAAATAATTAGAAAAAAAAAAAATTAACGATATTCACGTTGTTGGACACGTGTGAGAAGACAAATACAAAACTTTAGATGGTGTTTAATGTATAGCTGGTACAGTTTTTTCATAGCCAGAGAGCTCTGGCACCGAAATGACTCCTTGTGAGATCCATACATTAGGTTGCTAACCCAAGCTGCTGTTTCTACTTGTAATTTGTAATTGTTGGATATTAGTACTCCAAGGTTAAAGCTAGATTGCATCCGTTACTGTAAATGTCAACCATGGAATCAATAATTTTTGCGACAACCAACTTGCATTACTTTGCACTTCTTGACGTTGAAACTCATAAGGTGGGTGTGCGACCAATGTATAACGCTGTCGATGTCCGTTTGCAGTTTTTCATAATAAAAGGAAAATAACCCGGAATAACCCATGTGATCTTGCCATCATCAGCGTATAATTTGGAATGTTTATAAATGCAGTCTTGTAAGTCATTGATGAAGAACACAGTTAGCAGTGATGCAAGAACTAGTCCTTGAGAAACGCCACTCGTCATTCTTTTCCATTATGACAATTTTATTATTCATTGTTGTCCATTAGCTAGCCAGATAGTGATCCAGTTTAATAGCTGGCCTCAAATGTAATAGGCATAAATCTTATTGAGAAGTCATTGTTTGACACTGCGTTAAATAGTTTGACTTTAAATTAACTTTGTTTGCTATAGTTTAAAACTCCATAGGGAGTCGTTAAACTTTAGCAAATAGAGCTAATTAATTTAGTTTTTTTTTTTTAATTTGCGATTTAAAATCGCGATGATTTTAAATCGCAATTTTTTTTCAGAATAATGGTTAAAACATTTATAGATTTATGAATAAATTTTTTTTAGATAAGATTACTTCAATATACAATTAAGCCATATATACATTGAATCAATGATGAGTTATTCACATCAGATCAACATTTAGATCAGATTTAGATTGTAAAAACAGTTAAGTTTTTGCGATGGTTTTACATTTATTACAATGTATCTGTGCAAGCTGTTACGTTGGTATTAAACTTTTATATGAGTCGGTATTAAACCTTTTATCTATATTATTTTTAAAAACATGACATTGGGTCAACGTTGGATTTGCATAAAAAAAACAGCCGACGTTTGCAATGGTTTTACATACGTTGACCCAATGTATGAATAAGTGTATGTATAATGTATGTATAACTTATATTTTCAATGAAGAAAACTTTTTACATAAAATTTTTATGTAAAAGTCTTCTACCTCTATCTTTGAATAATCAAAGTATTTAAAAAACAATAAATAAAAACTAAAGATAAATATAACTTTTTCTTTCAAGAATCTAATGCAGCTATCCATCTAAACAATGCAACTACAAAGATTTTTAAAATTTTAAAATTTAAGAGACAATTTCTGAGAAAATTAGACAACACTCAAAAGTGATATCCTTCAATTACGCTCAGTTTTTTATATGTTAATGATAGGGTAAAAGAGAACCCTGTAAGTTTTTTTTCTAAATATTTGTAGTTCCTGAGTTATGGTTGGTCAAACATTTAACCTTTTAACACTTGAAAAGTAATTATTGGGATTTTGAAGGCAATTAGACAACTAAATTTGAAGGCAATTAGACAACTTCGTTTCTTTTTGTATTAAGCAAGTATATGTAGAACTTTCAAATAAAAAAATTCAAAAAAAGTGAGGAAAACTCTTTCTTAGCCTAAAAATTATAGGATAAAATAACACATTTTTGAATTTAGGGCTTACTTAATATACATTTATCTCAAAACATAAAAGGTTCTCAAAGGGTATTTTATAGCTTTTAGAAAGGGTATCCCATTCTAATTTCAATGGTTCAAAAAAATGGGGAGGAGGGGGGAATTTTATGGGTCATTATTTACATTTATTTTTTTGTAGTTGTTTTTTTTACGTTTTTTTACTTTTTTTTTTAAAAACTTTTTTTATGTTTAATTATTATAAGTATAAAAAATGGAAGTGAACTATTTTTTTTATTAGGTTTACGTTTTTACGTTTTTTTTTTTTTTTTTGCGTTGTTTTTATTATTTTATTATGGTAACATTTTTTTATTATGGTTAAGCATTGTAAGTATCAGATATAAAAGTGAACCACGCTCAACAATTTTGCTTGAATTTGTTAAAAATTTTTACTTGATTTACAAAACAGTTAATTATAATTTTATAGATCTTTTTCTTTTTTAACGACGCTATGGTAAATCGCGTACTTTTGAAAACAAACTGTTTGTTACGAAAGTTAGTGATAAAAGTATTAATATATTGAAACAGTTTACATCACGACAAAAAGTGGTTTAATATCATTGAAACAGTTTGTATCACGCGAAGAAGTGGTTTTACGAGAACTGAAAAAGTTTGTATCATGCGAAGAAGTGGAAATAGTTAAATAAGACGAAAATGTAGATGTAGATTTAAAAAATGTAGATTTATTTTAGTTAAAATAGTCAACACAAACAAATTGTAAGTTTCTTGAAATGTTTTTTATACAATTTATTTTACAGACGTGAGGCAGACGTAGTTTTGTTGAGTTTCTTTCTGGAAACATATATACACATAGAAAGAAGAAAGGCTAATCTTGATTTTTTAAAGACGTTTAAGTATGGTTCTTCACTTTTTTATGGGATATTTTGCTCCTGAATATTAGGTTGGTGTTCTCATATGAATTTGTGGTCGAAGAAATGTAGAGTCCGCTTTTTTTATTATTTAAATTACTTCACGCATTTTCTATGCACATGCCAAATTTCAATGAAAGAAAAAAATAAGCAATTAGTTTAACTAGTGTTATACCAAGTATACCACTTTGTTTAGGTAGCCCTAGGCAAACGGTTTTTGAGGTGTTTCTTTTTAGAAACATGTATAAACCTTGACATCTTTTGAAAAGAAGAAAGATTAGGCTTAATTTTTAAATAACTATTGTGTATTGCTACCGTACTTTTTTATGGATTATTTTGCTGAGAGCTTTGCATGAAAATTTGGTTGATGTTGTCACATGGATTTCTAGTTGAAGAAATGTAGATTCCGTTTTTTTTCATTATTAAAATAGTTTACTTCATGCATTTTCTATGAACTTGCCAAATTTCAACGAAAAATAGTTATAAGCAATTAGTCTAATTAGTGTTGTACCTAATTTCGGTTTTTCTTTTGTTTTTTTTAGTAAGTGAAATCCGGGTGGGGCCAAAATCCGGATAAAGGGGTGATGTTTGAAAAAGGGAAAAGTTTTTAAACATGATTTTACAAATTAAAAATGTATATATATTTTTTATATTAATAAAATTTGTAAATGTTGTTCAAAGTAAATTTATTTATTTAGGTTAGGTCATTGGTGGTGCCAACAGATATGACAAGGAAAGTATTAACAGCTTTGATAACTAATATTTTAGGTAGTGAATTAAATTTCATGGAACATGGGGAAAAACATGCCTTTTCAGTCCTATTATATGAAAAGTTGTCAATGGTAATTATGAAATTTACATTTTTTACTTTTTTTATGCAATTTAAAGAAATGCCTAATGCATTATTTTTTATACTATTTTTTATAAATTTAAATATATGCATGATGCATTAATTTCTGTTTCAGCCTCCAAAACCTTATAGACCTTCCTACGCCAGTGTCTAGATGTATTAAAATTTAAATATAAAAAGATTAAGCTGTAATGACTGTTTTATATTGGTTTCTTATTTGACCAATTTTCGATAGTCATGGCGAAAAACTATACTTGTTAAATTTAACAAGACACTTTATGAAATTTATAAATAAATTTAAATTTTCTTTTGTTTCATTAGATGCAGTTCAACTGAAACCATTGACAATAAAGCTACAGGTGCTGAAGTAAAAGACGTAGTGAAGGAATGGCTTTAATACGCAAAAGATAGGAGCCAAGGTTGCGTCAAGCGGGGAAGATTAGAGTTGATCGACGAAGTTGCAAATAATGTAGAAAACGAATAAAAACTATTTGCCACAATTTCAATATTGTAAAAAAATATTATCTTAACTATATGAATATTTTTTTAATTCCATTTTTAATAGTATATAAATATATATAAATATATATATACATATATATATATATATATATATATATATATATATATATATATATATATATATATATATATATATACATATATATATATATATATATATATATATATATATATTTGCTTTCAATATGCTATCTTTCTAACTCTACTACTTTTGTCTTTCACTCTAAAATATCTTCGTTCTTTCCAAGTTCACTTACTCTTGGTCCATAGAGTGGGTTATGACGCTCCTTGGGGAGCCGAACTTGTCTTAGCGGACCTTGGTAATGTGGCCTCTGTATGGCAACTAGCCGGAGGAGGATAAACCACAATACCTATATATATATATATATATATATATATATATATATATATATATATATATATATATATATATATATATATATATATATATATATATATATATATATATATATATATATATATATATATATATATATATATATATATATATATATATATATATATATATATATATATATATATATATATATATATATACAATATTTTTATCTTTTTTTTTGTAGTCACTACTTTTTCCGGAACAATTTAATATGGTGATTTTTATTAGAATACTATTATATTAAATGTAAAAGTTTTGAATAAAATTGATTTATACGTTGATTTTGTAATTACTCATACTAAGTTTCACTTTAGATTAAATAAGTTAATATTTAAATTTAATAAATTTTAGTAAAGAGTAGTTGAAATCTTATGACTAACGTGTTTCAAGCTTGTCTAACAACACCGGACAAAATGTTGTTTTTTTTTAAATTGCGTCGGACCAAAATTAATTAACCGACTCAAACCGTGTTCAACAAACATCAGCTTAAAAATTATTTACATGTCTACAATTATATTAAATAAAATAAAAAAATCAGAATTAGCATTTTTTTTTTTTTATTTAGGTGCCCCAAGAAGACCTAATGGTCTTATCACAGAGCACCGCGAAAGTGCATTTACCCAGGAAGTTCACGCCTCATTAAAAGATAATTTGGAGTAAATGAAGATCTTTAGTTTAGTTTAGTTTATAGTTTAGTTTAGTTAAGATCAATTAGTTAGCATTATTAACTATGCTATGTAATTCAAACTAAAACAAGTGATGTCACTATAGCTTACAAAAAGGATTGCTGAAGCCGTATTCCACAGATTGCGATCTGTGGAATACGGCTTCAGCAAAAAGGATATTACAAAACTAATTTCTAGTTCAACTGCAGTGTGACCTACCTTAATTCTTTCACCGTCCAATATTTATTTTGGTACTGACAAATAATTGCAACAGATTTCAATAGCACCTAATGATACAATTTGTCATGAGTTTAAACATTTATAAAGTCTTTATTTGAACTGATCAGCATCATGTAATTAAGCTGCCAGATCAGCATCATGTAATTGAGCTGACAGATCGGCATCATATAATTAAGCTGACGCAGATACATTTTATGGTATTGAAATTGCTGAAAAATAAATTATTGATTATAAAAAAACATTTAATGCGTGATTGTTTACCGAAAAAATTAAAATTCTTTGCCTTTAAAAGTCTTGATGAAATTTCTGGATTTCGGTTAAATTACCATTGTCAAAAAGTTCTGCTATCCTTGGAGTATAAATGAGGTACTTCATTTTCATTCAGTTTGAAAACAAACATCTTTCAAACAAAAATCAATTATTTTGATTGTGTTCCTAAAATTAAAACAAAGTTTTAATTTTAGGAAACATGGCTACTTGATATGCTGTACAAAATTTAGTTCTGAAGTCAAGAATCCTTATTATACGTTAGTTTTTCCTGATGTAATAAAGTACAAAGACAGTGAAATCATTAATGAAATTCTACCACCATTTTGTTTAAAACACTATAAGCTTGTAGAAATAAGAGTTTGAAAAAGTCTAAAATACATTTCAAACAACAATGCATTTAAATAAACGACATATAAAGACTTTTTTTTTTTTAATTTTGGTGTTTAGGTGCCCCAATAAGACCTAACGGTCTTGTCACAGAGCACCGCTCTGGAGCTGGGAGTACCTTAATAACCGGGGGAAAAAAAACTAAATAATAGAATAAAAAATTGTCATCTTTTTTTTTTTTTTGCAAGTTTTTTTGCAAAAACTA
The DNA here is from genome assembly GCF_022113875.1 of Hydra vulgaris. Taxonomy (NCBI): domain Eukaryota; kingdom Metazoa; phylum Cnidaria; class Hydrozoa; order Anthoathecata; family Hydridae; genus Hydra; species Hydra vulgaris. The sequence goes on along the minus strand of NC_061166.1, from coordinate 43,367,092 downwards.
AATGTGTATCATGGTGCCTACTGAAATTTTTTGTTTGATATAAACATGAAGATACTAGTTTGGAGTTTTAATGCTTGAAAGTGTTTTGTCTAAAGCATCAGAAAATCTTTCTGATGCTTCAGACAATAGAAAATAATTCCTCTACAACACCTTAAACGTTTTGTATATTAATACAAAACGTTTAAGGTGTTGTAAAGAAATTATTTTAGCAATGTGATATTACCAATGTGATAATGCAATGTGAAATTTTCGCCAGTATACTGGCGAAACGCAAAGTTCAAAAAACTTAGCACGGACATTTAGCGCAAATATCGGTGCCGTAAAACGCGGATTTCGAGGTACTGACTACTACTCAACTGCAACGCCATTATAAATTTGTTGTTTATTATTGTTATAATTGCGATGCCATTTTAGTTTTGTTGTTATTTTTCAAAAAATTCATAAATAATAAGATTAAAGAAGCAATGGAATAAATTTTTATAAAAAAAATGTTTTTGATACTTCATAATCTATTTTAGATGCCCAACTCTACTCTGCTGTAAATCAATAAAGTTTGATCAACGTTTTAAATCTTTGAAATTTAAAAGTTTAAAATATTGATTAAGGTTTATAAAGTTTATTTAAAGTTTAAATGTTAAGCAAGTCAAAAAAAAAAACAACATATTAATACATTGAAGTAATCAAACTTGAGTATTAAAATCTTTAAAAGATATTAAGACATAAGAACTAAAGTTCCAATCCTATTTCTTTAAAACAATTAAAAAGATTATTTTATAATGCCTTTTTAAAAAAAATTCTTTTAGCAAATAAAGATATGAAGGGTTGTTACTAAATCTGAAAGAACGTTGAACAAATACATAATCAACTATGTAATATATACCAAAAAAATATATAATTTAAATTTAAATCAATGCGCCTATATATACAACGTTTATATTCTTGCATTGATTAAATTAGATATTATATTATAATTAATAATATTATAAAATGTAAAAATTTGTGTACTTTTTTCCGCGCTTAAAATGGAGAATATTAGCAGATTGGAGAACGTAAGTTATAAAACAGATTTTTCAAGCTGTAATTATCCTTATAGTAAAGTTGCTCATGGTTTAGGGAGCAATATACTTAGCGTAATCAACATTATTAATGGTGTTCTTATATTTATATCAAACGTGTTGTTATTAAATGGTTTACAGAAATCGCACAGGTTTAGTAGTTATACAAGAACAGAAAAACTTGTTTTACTGTTATCTTCCATTGACCTCTCAGTCGCTTTAGTTCATATTCCATTGCAAGTATTGTTGTTGAAAAAGTTGAATTATATAAATTGCTTGACTATCTCTGTAATATCGTTTTGGTTTATATTTCCTAAAGCATTTTCAGCATTAATTGTTGTGTTAATATCAGTAGAAAGATTTATTACTATTTACAATAATGAAAAGTTTTTTTGTATACATTTCAAAACTGTTTATTTAATACCAGTCATTATTGTGATATTTCTCGGATCTTTTGGGACATCTGTTGGATATGCACATATTATACGAAAACTAACTAGTTTTGAGGCAGCTATTTTTTTCAATTTCAGCACGTCATTTGTTATTATTAATCTTGCACTAGTCTTGGTAATAAATATTTTACTGTTAATTAAACTTAGAAAAAAACTTCAAACTAAAGAAATACGAGTTTTAAAACATAAAACAATAGAACGAAGACTTACTTTCACTATAATGATCATATCATTATCACATCTTGTTTTTTATTTACCTGCAGCCTTGGCAACATACAACGTTTCTTCAATTATATATTCAAACGGTATTAAATCTGTCCCAAATGAAATAGAGATTTTTGTATGGACTTCTTTTTTATGCGAATTTAATTCAGCTTTTAATGCAGCAGTGTATTTAATCAGAAACAAAAAAATCTCGAAATATTACCTATCCTGTATAAATTCTTTATTCCGAAAATTTTTTAATGTAAATATTTTAAATCTAAACGAGCAAAATCAAAATCAGCATCCAAAACAGCAAACGGAGAACCCAATAAACAACTTATCAAACAGCAAACAGAGCAACAAACAGCAAACAGAGCAATCAGTAAATATGGAAACCAGTGAACAAATCAATTAGTAATAAAAATATGCATATATATAATAATATATATATATATATATATATATATATATATATATTAATATATATATATATATATATATATATATATATATATATATATATATATATATATATATATATATATATATATATATATATATTAATATATATATATATATATATATATATATATATATATATATATATATATATATATATATATATATATATATATATATATATATATATATATATATATATATATATATATATATATGTATATATGCGTATCTATTTTTTATATAATAATGTATTAACAATACGTCATCAGGTTATAAAAAAAGTTAAAAGTTTTATAAAAAAACACGTTTAAAACAGACTACTTTGAATGGCGTCAAATATAAAAACCATAATAAATATAATAATGACGTCATTTAAACTTTTGTCAAAATTGATCCCCAGTATCTTGTTTTAATATTTTCCCCGTCATCTTGATTGAGAACAGCTTCCCCAACTCATAGCTCATGTCAAGCTATTGCTTTGTTGATCTTCAGGGGTTTCCTAATTTTTCTATTCTGGAATGACAGCTAAGGTCTTATGATTCACGCAATCAAAGTTTCCTAGGCATGTTCTATAATGTTCAGTAACTCCTGAACTTTTCATTTTTCATTTTTACAGGTTCTTTGGTGTTCCACATTTTTTGAAATGATTTTTTTTTGGTCTTTCTAAACGGCAAAATCTTTAAAGTTTTCAAAGCAAGGAGCATTAAACAGCCTGATTTTTGGATTACCAATAAATATTGCCAGGATGTTTCTAACAAAAGAGGATTTTATTAAATGCTCCATTTACAAAAGGTGACGTCTCGAATCTGAAACAAATGGTAACAAGGAATCCTCGTTTTTTTTTCATCGCAGAATAAGTATATGTAAAGCTGCAAATGCTTCCATTTCTGCATTAAAGAAACTTGTCCTTAGTTCATGCGTATCATAAAAACTTTATTGATATTAATACTGTTAAAAGTATAGAAAAAAGAATGACAACTTAAGCGTCGCCTAAACATATCTCGCTGTTTGACAACAGCCAATAGGATATTAAGACTATATGTTTCTACCACGCAACCATATTTTAAATGCCATAGTAAAATTTATTATCGGGGTTTATTATCAAATTTATTATTATAAATTTATTATTATAAAATTTATTATTATTATTATAAATTTATTATTTATTATCAATTTTCAACTAAAGTTATATTCATCAATATATTTTAAATTGCATACAATAATCTTTTAGCATTCATAAGTTATGACCATATAAAATTTGTAACCCCTCAAATTGAGGGGATTTAAATTTCATATGGTCGTTATTTTTGAATGGTGAGAGATTATACAATAAAATTTAAAATTTATCGATATATAACTTTAGTTAAAAATCGTAAAAAAAATATTGTGTAAACTTGTTGCTCATCATCGCAATTTTTTGCGTAGCATCCTTATTTGACATAAGTATAAACATATAAATGTTTGGAGTTTGTTCCATGTTTGGAAGTTAGTTATCTCAAGTAACAAAAAAATCTGGATCCGCCCTTGGTATGTATGTACATATGTATGTATATATATTTGTATATACATACAGTATTGGACAAAACATTTGCAACCAACATCGAACAATGCTAAAAAGTGTTCCTAATTTTACATGTCTTAAAAACGAAACGAACTATACTACCACAGCAAACAGTTCTGTCATAGCATGCAATGACATGACCAATCAGCTGACAGGTGACAGCACACAGGCAGAATTTCGTTGACAAGTGCCATTTTGCAGCGGACAAAACATGTGCAACTTTTTTGGTTTGTTTCATTTTCTTAAGTCTGGTCCGTGTCAACGTCACGGAAGTTTTTTAACAAATAAAGGAAGTATCCAGATGTTTCCAGAAGCATGCAGAAGCTTCCAAAAGTTTCCAGAAGAATCTGGAAGCATCCAGAAGCATCCAGAAGTATCCAGAAACATTCAGAAGCATCCAGACGCATCCAGAAGCTTCCAGAAGCATCGAAAAGAAGCATGTAGAATCTTCCAGAACAGGTTCACACATGTTTATTTTACTATATAAGAGACATGTAAACCGACATGTAATTCAGTCAGTATATGGAAGTCAATCAGTCAGTATTATCAAGACAGTTTATCGAAGTGAATTTTATGAAAGTGTTTTGTCAAAGAACATCAATACAAGAAGTGAAATGCAACAAGTGTTTCATTTATGATCGTCAGATCTGTCAAGAAGGATCCCTAGATATCATCAAAAGTAATTAGAGCTGCCTGTAACGGGCCGAACAATCAGACGACGTGCTGTTGAAGCCGGATTGCAGAATTAATTGTGAAGGTGTTCGTAATAAGGATCAACTGTTTGAACAAATCCAAAAAGCCTGAGCAGCGATTCCACAAAGTTTCATTGATCTTCTGATTGAATCTATGCCTCGAAGATGCAAGGCTGTGATCGACAACAAAGGATTCGCCACGAAATATTGATAGCGAAATAAGCTTGGTCAACATTTTGTGGAGTTGCACTTATTTTGTCTAGAAGGAAATCAACTTTTTTTAATACTTATGATTAATTTATTAATTTTTGTTTACAAATAATTAACTTTGTGATGAATAAAACTTGAAAAACGTTGTCTCTAAACAGTTACATAGTTATTTATCTAAATTGAAAAAATGCAGTACTTTAATATAAAGAAACTAAATTAACATTATTTGGTTGCACTTGTTTTGTTAGATACTGTACATATATATATATATATATATATATATATATATATATATATATATATATATATATATATATATATATATAAAGACTAAATATCAACTAAATATCAAGACTAAATATCAACGATTCCAGTAAAACTGATGTTAATAAATGGTTTTACTATTGAGCATAGTCCTACTGAGGCCAAAAAAGGTGGTGCTCTTCTATATTTACGCTCAAACTTAAACTATTTTATTCGTAATGATCAAGAGTATACTCTCAACAGAGTGATCAAATAGTATACTCTCCGAAATACCTGGAATCTATCTTTGTTGAAATTGTCAATCCCCTAAAACAAAATATTATTGTTGGCACTATATATCGACATCCATCAATGAACTCTAATGAATTCATTACTGATCATTTTAATCCCTTGCTTGAGAGGCTTAGTTTAGAAAATAAACAAGTTGTCCTTATGGATGATTTCAATATGGACTTGTTAAATTATAATGAATCGAAAGTTATCTCTAGTTATCTTGATACATTATGTTCTAATCCTTTTTCCCTTCTATAATTCAACCTACACGTATGACTGCTACATCTAAGACACTCATTGATAATATCTTTTTAAATTTCTAAACTCCTGATTTAATTTCAGGCAATCTTACAATATCGATTTCTGATCATATGGCACAGTTTAGCTGCATTCCTTGTCTTTCTCCCAAAAAAACTAAGGAGGTAATATTCAGACGAACCTTCCAAAATTTCGATAATAAAAAATTTATTAAGGATATCTCTAATGCAGACTGGCAAATACAAATTATGAAAATGAATCATTGCACTATTTTTTTAAAACTTTTAACAAAATTCTTGATCAACATGCACCTTATAAAAAACTAACTGCTAGACAAATAAAACTTAAATCAAAACTTTGGATCACCAATGGAATTCTAAAATCAATATCTATTAAAAACAAACTATATAAACAATATATAAAAGCAAAAAATCATAACATTAAAATTCATATTTTTAATAAATTTAAATGGTACAGAAATAACATTTGCAATTTACTGAAACTTTCTAAAAAATCATGTTACATCAAATTTTTTAACAATAATCTTTACAATGTAAAAAATACTTGGAAAGGTATAAAAGAAATTATTAATATCAAACCTTCTTCCTTTTCCAGTAAATCTATTAATCTCAAATTTAATGGCAATACAATTTTAGACAGCAAAGCTGTATCAAACATATTTAATAATTACTTTGTAAATACTCAACAAACACTATTAACAAAAATTGTTTCACCTCCTTTTTTATAGATCCAGTCACTGAAAATGAAGTATCAAATCTTATAAAAAGTTTAGGTATCAATAGTATTCCCACGTTTCTTCTCAAACTTGTTTCCCATATCATCTCAAAGCCTCTCTGTACAATGATAAATAGCTCTTTTGAAAATGGACTTTTTCCAGATGTCTTTAAAATAGCTAAAGTTATTCCACTTTATAAAAAAGGCTCTAGAACTGACCACACCAACTATCACCCAATTTCGCTACTGTCAAACATCAGTAAAATATTTGAAAAAGCTATGCACAACAGACTTTACAACTTTTTAGATAAATATCAATGTCTTTACAAACACCAATATGGGTTTCGAAGCAAGCATTCCACAACGCATGCACTTATCGAAATCACTGAGGTTATCATAAAAGCTCTTCACAATAAGCTTTTTGCTTGTGGTGTGTTTGTTGATCTACAGAAAGCATTTGACACTGTTGATCATTCTATTCTTCTAAGTAAAGTGGAATACTATGGTATTAGAGGAATTTTTCTCCAATGGTTTACCTCATATCTTTATAATAGGTTTCAATTTGTATCTATTAACGGTAACACATCTTCTTTAGTAAAATGCATTACAGGTGTACCTCAAGGCTCTATATTAGGGCCATTGCTTTTCCTTGTTTTCATTAATGACCTTAATTTATCATTAAAATATACAACTTTCTACCATTTTGCTGATGACACTAACTTACTTTTAATTAATAAATCATTAAAAAAATAAACAAATATATTAATCATGATCTATCTAATCTAATTCAATGGCTTCGATCTAACAAACTGTCTCTGAATACTAGTAAAACTGAAATTATCATCTTTAAATCAAAACAATCTAAAATCAGTAAACACCTAAATTTTAGGCTGAGTGGTCAAAAAATCAATCCAGTTATGTACCTAAAGTATCTTGGAATCAAAATTGACTCAAATTTAACTTTTTCTCAACATCTTAAGAACTTGTCAATAAAACTATGTAGATCGAATGGTATGTTAGCTAAAATTCGTCATTATGTCAATCTTGAAACGCTTATCAATATATACCACGCCATTTTTGGATCACATCTTAGGTATGCGTGTCAAGTTTGGGGACAAATCCGCACCCAAGAAATTTTAAGATTATCCAACTTACAAAACAAAGCATTAAAAATAATATATTTTCAGCATTATCAATCTAACTCCGATCATCTTTATTTTTTATCCAAAATACTCAAAATTGATGATCTAGTTCAACTATTAAATTGCCATTTTGTCTTTAATAATAAACAAAAATGTCTACCCAGCACATTTACAATTTTTTTTACTGTTAGAGAAAGCTGTCGCTATCATCTACGATCTGCTAATAGCTATAATCTTCATGTATCAAATCATTCTTCTGTAAAATATGGTCTAAAATCCATAAAACACCATAAAAGTGTAAAATCATGGAACAGTCTACCTTCACCATTAAAATCAATTGACTCTATTACTAATTTCAAAAACTGTCTTTTTAACTATTTTTTAGCAAGATATTATACCTGAAGACTCTGAAATATGTTGTTATGCTTTTATTATTACTACTTTCTTGATACCTACTAGTTTTATTATTAACTTTTTGTTCTCATATTTTTATTGTTATTATTAGTATTGATATTAATAATATTCTTCTATCTTTATTAGTAAATTGTTATTTTTATTTATAACATAATAAGTATTATTATTGCTTTTTTAATTTTTTCTTAAGTTCATTTACTACTTATACTATGTAATTGTTATTACCACTATTATTGCTATTATCTAATATTGATTGTATAATATTTTTATTATTATTGTTATTATTGTTACTAATAATATTCCTCTTCATCGTCATCTTATTATTGTTAATATTATTTCTATAATTATTATCAATACTATTATTATTGTTATCATAATCACTTTTATTGTAATGTTGTAGGTTTTAGGCTTTAGATTAGTACTTGTACTATTTGTAAAAGTCCTTGAAATTCATCAGAAGCCTACTTTCTAAAAGTCGTGCATTCTACTAAAGTTGTTACTAAAAGTACAGATGAAAACAATTATTTATGAGACACCAAGTATACCCTGGAGTGTGAATAATTTTAATTTTAGCTATTTATCGCATAATGGTTTTCCTAAAATGAACTAAATGTTATTAAAGAATTATTGAAATCAAAGACTATATAAAATATTAAAATGTATTATTTTCAAAAATTGGATTATGATTTTTTAAATAGCCAATATATAAATAACCATGCTCACAATAAAAAAAAAAGAAAAAAAAAAACTCTGTTTGGAAAAGTTATTTGATTGATTGCTACAATAAAGTTAAATTTTGTGAACCTTCTAAACCAAGAAAATTCATCAGCACTACCAGTTTAACGAAGGATTGCTGATAAAACCGGTTGATATATATAAAAAAACAAGAAAACATTAAAGCTCTATATCAAATCAGGATAATCATTTTCAGTCAGCGTGAGCGGTTTCTCGGTGACAAGACATCACCAAGAACGGTTTCTTGGTGATGTCTTGTCACCGAGAAACCGCTCAAGCTGACTGAAAATCACAGCACAGTCTTCTACGAGTTTTCCGTTTCTTTAATATGCTATCTTTATTTTCTAACGATATCTTTATTTGTAGTTAATTTAAATCAATATAAGATAATTTATATTTTACTTACATTTGTATAAAGATCAATAATATATTATATAACTTGATGTCTAACTTCATTCCGAAAAATGAAGCCTCTTTTTGCCCTTTTTACAAATGGCGGTTTAAATTTGTAAACAAGTATTTTTAACTTTTCTTTTTTTAAATGAAGTAAATATATTTTAAATTTAAATACTATTTACGTAAAAGTGTTAACCGGAATTTATAATACTTAGAAATAATAATTTATGATTCCCTAATTTATTTTCGATTAAAAAGGGGTTAAAGATTTAAATAGAAAAGTAAAACGTCTTACTATTTTGAAGCATTTTTATGAATTAAAATACTTTTTAATAAACGGCTCATAGAAAAAAACTTTTAAAAGTATTTTATAAATGCTAGAATTGAGTCCCCATGCATGCGTGTGCATTGAGCGAAACTATACCGTCTACTCCCTATACCAAACATCTTTTTATGTTGGCAAACTAAGATCTTTAGTCAGAATTTTAACTTTTCTATTGATTAACTGGTTAATTGTGATATATTAGAAAATCGATGTACGTACTTTTATATTGAAGCTCCCCCCCCACCCCATACGCTTTCGCACGCTTTTTGATGACCTCCCCACTCCCCCTATGAGCGTACGTACTTTATGGACGACTCCTTAGAATTATTTTGTTCTATCTCCATGTTTTTCCAAACCGAGAAAATCAAGTTCAAAGTTTTAAATAGAGCTGCGACCGAATAATATAAAAAACGCAAATAAAACTGATTTGTATTAATTTCCTTTACAGACTACTAAAGTTTTAAAGAAATTGAATTAAATTGCAGGTATCTGAATTACTACACCCTGATTTGGAGAGAACAAAATAACATAGTATTTTATTAAATACTATGCTATTTTGTTCTCAATTTTCTGTTAAAAAAATATAATACAAACTAGTATTTTTTATATATATTGTAGCAAGATGATTGTAAATTTTGGCAATTAAAGTACTGTATCTGTTTTATTAGAAAAAAATCTTATTTTAGACTGTGATCAAATAAAATAAACACGGTATTTTGTTTAAAATTCGATTCGACGGAGAAGATAAGTAATATATTATCTAAAGCATGTATCAAGATCTTCACTACAAAATAAAACTTTAGTTATAAGTTCTAAAAAAAAAAACATCTAAAATACATTGCACAATAAAAAGATATCTAAAAGAATAATTAGTTAAACAGCACCTCTTGTTAGTCCATTAAAAGTATAACATTTCAGTAAGAAGCCCATTTAACAACATAACATATAAAACGTATATATTTTGACAATTAAATAAATTATTTTAAAATACTCTTATAAAATGTAATAATTACAGCAGGCATATACTTGAACAGATTTTGAAAGACATTGACTTTGTCATTTGGAATTTGAGCACCTTTATTCAAGGCAGAAAACATTAGTATTTGAGATTTGCATATTCTAAAAAATACTGATTCCGATTCCGATTCTCAATTTTTAATTTTTTTTTTCTTTTTATTTAACTTGCCGTATTATATTTACAATGAGAAAAAATTGTTTACATTAGGGGGGTCCAAAATTCTTTATTACTTGTTTAACCAGTTAATCTTAATTAATTTTTTGAGAAAAGTTTGAAAAACGATTCAGTTTTTGCTAATTTTTTATGGTTGACCTTCTACTTCTATTTTAAAAATTTAAAGTTATAAAAAATAAAAAGTCTTTGCATAAATTTCTTTGCGTATAAAGTTACGCAACTTTTCTATTTTATTTTCTAATTTATGCTATTCAAATTTTGATTGGATGAATTTGATTTTTAATCGTTGCATTTTTAAAAAAAAAAAGTTTTATCTGTAAGAAAACGTTTTAAATAAGTAAAACGACAGATTGCTTCAAAAAAAAAGTTTTATCTGAAGTCTCTTGCTAAACAAAACGTTTTAAGTAATCAAAAAGACAGATTGCTTCGAAAAAAATTTTTTATCTGAAGTCTCTTTCTAAACAAAACGTTTTATGTAATCAAAAAGACAGATTGCTTCAAAATATCTTAATTTCCTTTTTTTTTATTTTTTTAAATCGTTATTCAAGCTATCAAGAAGGCTATTCAAGATTTCATTTTTTATTTCACTTTTCTTTAATGAAGTCAGTAAAAGTTCAGTTAAATTCTAAAGTTTTAACAATTCTAAAGATAAACAGGCTAAAGGAACACCGCTATCTAAAAGGCTTTATAAAAAACAAACTGGGTGATCAAATTTTGAAAATTTCTGCTTTAATCTAAAACGCAGCGAATAGCTAGTTAAAAAAGTTCTAGAAGCAGTTAATAAGTATACCTCAAAGCGGTTGAATGATTGTATCATTCTTGCTAGAGTATTTTGGCAAAAGTTAACCTCAGGACTTCAAAAAAGAGAAAAGTATTATGTGTTTGAGTGATAATGCAATATGATTAGTATTAACTTTCTAATTAAGTTGTTGCAGTTGGAAAGCTTTGGAAAAAACCATTTAATTTCAACCGTAGATGTATACTTAATTATTTAAACCATATAAAAAATGAAGGTTCGCGCAGTTTAAAAATATTTTATAAAATTATTGTCCAATTATTTGTCCAAAAAGTTGAAACTATGGAATATAGTTGAAACCAGCTACAAAAACAAATGGATAAAAATGGAAAGGCAGCAAACTTTACATCAGGTGTGCAAGATGAGTTCTGTTTTAGCTTGATTAAAGTTACAAGGCTGCCTATTTAGCTGTCTTTTATTAAAATCGAAGTAGAAGGCTAAATAATTGAAATGAAAAAAAATGATTATGATTTTCAGAATCAGCATGAAAAACTAATTAAGACAAATTGGTTAAACTATAAAAAATCTAAAAAAAGACGATTGTGGACCCCCCCTCCTATTTACATAAATAAAAATGGCCGGAAGCCGCAAGAAGAAGACATATTGTCTTATCGCCGAGCCCCGTTTACATAGAAGCCGTCAGTTAATATAACAATTTAAAAACTTAAAACATAAAAATAGGTAACATAAAAAACAAAAATATATTTCTACAAAGATATTAAAAAGTTAAAATAAGATATTAAAATAGCATAATTTTACAGTCGTAGCATATTTAATGGAAAATAAAATGACTTTTTCAAAAAAAAAAAAAAAAAAAAATGGTGAGGATCTATTCAGTTTACCTATTTTATTTTATAGTCAATTTTTAAAATAAATATTTTAAATCGAAGTTTATTCCTAATAAGAAACGTTTACATACTGTTTTGAATTGTTCAAAAGAGATATTTTTAAGAATGTTATTTTTAATAATTTTTTGAAAAAATTCATTCCATAGAAATTGCGATTCCAATTCTTTATCGATTCCGATTCTTTTGTGATTTTTATTATTTTAATTTAACTGATAGTGCTTATAGTTAATTTAATACTTACACAGACTTTAAAAATAAAAACATCGAAGTCAGTTATATGTGCAGGTGAAAGAAAGCTAATAACACCGAGTCTCTAACGCCTTCCCCACTCCTTTTTAACGAAAACTTTTTTTTTCAAGAAATTAACCTTGAAAATGAGAATTTTTTTGTATAAAATAAGGGAGTGTGCCCCTCCCCTCTACTTTAAAAACCGTGTCGGCCATGTGAAATAATAGCAATTTAACTAATATCATATCAACCCCGTAGCAACCGGGTGGGCAGCAGGGACAATTGCCCCCTCTCCCCAATAATTTTTCAAATAAATAATTTAAAAAAAAATTGATTGAAAAATGATTAAAAAATAAATAAAAGGTCTTTAAAACTATTTCGGGGTAGTACTGCTCCCCCCCTCTCCAATATAATTTCGTTCCTACGGCCCTGCATATTATTAAATAACAAATAAATAATCTTATTATTAATAAGAAACAAATAATTTAGTCATAAGTAATGGATAGTGATGAGATAAATAAAATATTGTATTTTCAGCATTTACAAACATTTGCACTCGTTCCGGAGTTAACACGCTTCTTTTCCGGTCGCAGATAAGCCCCGCAGTTCTAAGTAACCGCTCCGAAAACACTTTACATAGAGGCATCCCTAAATATTTCTATGCTAGTTTTTTCATATTAAGAAATTGGTGATGTGTAAAATTTCTTCTTTAACCCACGTTACCATTTTTACCATTTCATTTAGTCATCCTGATGACTTGGATCAAGTTAACTGCAACGTCATTAACCCCCTCGCGAAATATTATATGCAAAAGAAGTCAGATAAGGCAAGTTTTTCAACAATTTTGGAAACAGTGCATAGATTTGATATAGGGCGTAGATCGGAAGGGCCAAAATTAGTTAGGCCTGGATTTCCGGGAATCGGTGTTATTTAAGCAATCTTTAGCGAGGCTGCGAAAATTCAAGAATTAAACGGTAGATTAGCTAGACGAGCAATGATAGGACGGTAGATTAGGAAGGTGAGCAATGATTGGATGGCTCAAGATTTCAGGATTTCAGTAGGAATTAATAGGACTAAACGGTTTAAGATATCAGGATGTAGGTATTCAGGAACTGAGTTATTTAGGTAAAGGCGTAAACAAACGCGCACACATTTTTTTTTTATTTTTTTTTAAATTTTATTTAGGTGCCCCAAGAAATCCATACGTCTTATCACAGAGCACCACGGATGAGCATTTAATGGGAAACTCACGCCTCCTTTCTAACCGATGTCAAAAAACTTGTCCAGAGGTGGAGTTTGAACTACATACCATTTGTTTTTGAGGTAAGTACGATACCATTGCGTCATGGCTTCTCATATCGACGAGACATACTTTCTATTCACAAGATATACTTTCTGTTACATATCGAAGAGATACACTTTCTATTAAAATAATATGCATTAATTCATATAAGTTTTAGTATGTTTATATAAATTTAAACATAAAAAGTTTTTTATGTATGTACTTTGTGTTTACAAAACTTTCCTGAAAAGCAAGGGTGAAGTCTGCTTTCACTTTTACTTACACCAAGATATGAGTAAAAGGTTCTCGTAAAAAGCCCAAGTGTGTGCCAGAGCTGACAACACCGGGAGGGCCAGAGAGAACTAGCCTCAGACTTTTTTTCTATAGGACCTTCTTTTTTAAAAAAAAATTTTAAGATATAGAGAACTTTTTTTAAGAAATTTACGATCAAAAACCGTTTCGTTGTTTTGTTTAAAAAATTTTTTTTGTTTAAACTTTAGTCAAGGTAAAAACTCTTTAGATAAGCTAAAAAATTAGTCAACTAATTTCAGTCGAATTAAAATAATTACTAATTTACTAATTTTAGTTTAAACTTAAAAAATGTGTTTTTTTTCTTCAAGCAGTTCTCTTCAAATATTTATGGGTACGCTTTTATATAATAATATAATACTATCTAATATAATATGATAATATTTTATACAATGTAATAGTATATAAAATAATAGTTTTTAACTGATAAAAATATGAAAGTTGAAATGACCGAAACTAAGACTATTTTACATTAAACAACTTGAGTCGACTAGTCGAGTCGAAAAGAGTTACTTCTAACTTTTAGACGGACATTTAGTAGACAAGATTTACTGGTTTACAAGGGGTTTAAAAGATGCTCCCAATGCGAAGCCAGAGTATTGCTCGTTTTGTTTCAAAATCCTTTAGAAATGTATCAGTAAGTTTTTTTTCTTATAAATAAAATTTGTATATTAATTGCAGTTAACCCCAAAATTATTCTAACAAATTCATATAGTTTTATAAAATTAAAAAAAAAAATAGTGAAAAAAGAAATAGTGTTAAATTACCCTAAAAAGTTGTTTGTTAAAAGACTCTAGTTAAGCTAATTAATAAACTTTTTTTATTATAAATTAGAAATATTTTTTTATTAAAGAAATACCAGTATGTAAAACATTTTTATTATTTTTTATTAGAATTATACTTAATTCTAGTATATGTATTTTTTTAGCAGGCTTCTTGTTCAGTACCACTTACAGATCCTATTGAAAGTGGTGTTTCTAGCAGATACCCCAGACCATCTTCACAAGAAGTAAAGGTTGTAAAGTTTTTATTTAAATTACTAACATAAAATATTTTATATATAAAAGATTTTGTAAGGTTCTTGGTTTGCTTTTCTAAGTTTGTTATTATTATTTTTTTTAATCATGTTGATTTATCATTCAACTTCATAAAGAATTTTATTCTAATACTTAACCTAAATTTTTTTACAGAACATTAATAAACTGATTGAATTCTAATGTGACTTGCAGTATAATTTAAATTTGCGGTATAATATAATTCATCATAATTTAAATAGGACTTATTATGCTTATATATGCTTAAGTTCTATATTATGGTGAGAAATTAACAAAAACTTTATTTTTGACAAATTGAAATTTACAAGATTTGTTAAAGGTCAACAATTTTCAGAATGCACTAAAAGTTTTTATTCTTATCAGTGACTGATATATATGTTTTCTGATTTTTTGTTTTAGTTTTAGATTTTATTTTTTTGTTGATAACTAGTAAATATTAATAAAGGAGGGGGGGGGGTCTTAATAACCTTGGGGTGGGTGAGAAAAATTTTAGAAAATTTATATATATTTCTTTAAAATTTATAAACATTCCCTATCATCTGTTTATCTAAGAGTAATGAAATATTGTAAAAAAAAATCAAAAAAATTTTATTAAAATGTTGCATCATTTGATTGGTATGTGGTTATTTATGTTTCGCATATTGCAAAGTTGATATTGTTTCCTTTTTGTGTGTGTTGTGCTAACATTATATATATATATATATATATATATATATATATATATATATATATATATATATATATATATATATATATATATATATATATATATATATATATATATACATATATATATATATATATACATATATATATGTATATATATATATATATATATATATATATATATATATATATATAATATATATATATATATATATATATATATATATATATATGTATAATATTGTAGGAATTATAAATTATTATTGTTTACTAATAATGCTAATATTATATACAAATTAATAATTACATTTTACTTTTAAAATGCATGTATTTAACAATAAGCAATATTAATGTTCATATATAATTGTTATATAATTTATTTTGAATTAATCAGTGATTAATTCAAAATATATCATATAAGTGTGAAAAAATATTAAGTTAAATATTATATTAAAGAATTTTTTTCTTTTCATTTTTTGTTACTTTTTTTATACTATAAAAAATTATAGATATCAAAACTTGAAAATGGAATTCGTGTTGCAAGTATTGATAATGGTGGCAGTGTTAGCAAACTTGCAATTTCACTACAAAGTGGAAGTCGTTATGAGTCAGTTACAAATCAAGGCATCAGTCAGTTAGTAAAAAATGCAGCTTTTATGGTCAGTTCTAATTTTGTTGTATATTAAATTTTGAAAAGTTCTAAACAATTTTACAGCAAGAGAATTCCAAGTTAAGTCATAAGTATTACACCTAAAAATATAATTTTATAATTCCAAAAATTACAGGTAAATTTAGTTTCCATCTCTTTGATCTTGTTTATTAGCATTATGATGCTCATAGTCATGATAATGATAATGATGATGATAACAAAAAAAAAAAAAAAAAAAGGAAAAATATATTATTATTATAGTAGGTAAAATGTTCATTTTTGTCTAATGTTATTTAAAGCAACATATAATTCAGGGAATTGCACTATTTATTTTTTAAGGTGGTAGGTTACTAGTTTCAGCTTTAATAAGGTGCTTATGGTACATAGTGACTGTAATCTTTAACTGGTTACTAGCTACTGTTAGTATTATTGGTACTATTAGATTTCTATTTGTTACTAGTTAAGGATATCACAATACTATATACAGATTGCGCAGACAAAAAATTACACAAACATTAAAAATTAGTCCTTGTTGTTTTTATGGGCATTAATTTTTTATAAAAATTTAAACAAAAAAATGCTAACAATACTTATATTTAACATATTTTCAATCAGTGATTACTTCCATCAAATGTTTCTGTAAAGGTTATTGTTAAAACAGGAAAAATATAAAAAAAATTAAACGACCTTGATGTTGTTATGTTTTTAGAAAAACATAAGTCAAAACAAAAAATAGTGGATTTCACTGGGACATACATTACAAGTATAAACTTATGCTGGTGTGAATAGAGTCGGTAATATATATTATACACACAGAATTATAATACTTGTTATCCAAAATACCAAAATATAAAATATACTAATCTTACAGAAATAGAAATAAAAGTACATTACTACTTTGATCAGATGCTTCAGAAGCATTTACAAATATATGAACAAGTATTTTTTTTATCTGATAATAATAATAATAAAAAAAATTGCCTGGTAGTATTTGCTTCCAATTAAACAGATAAATATTTTAACTAATTGTCATTATGTAAGTAATTATTATTAGCATAAGTTTACATAACTAACATCTTACTTTTCTTCATTGTTTCTAAAAGATTTCTTCAACTAATAAAAAATTTTAGGAATGCTGAATGACTTAAGACCATTTCAATTTGCAATCCTCCTTGTATATAAATTTGGAGTATTTCGAACACACCATTAATTAAAAAATCAAAAAATTTTTTTGATGCATCTTTAGTGATATTTTTTTTTTATTGTTGGTAAAAAAATTGTCTTAGTAAAGGAATAGTATGCATTATTTTATTTTTTGTATTTCAGGCAAACAAAGACAGGAGTGCACTTCGTACTGTTCGTGAAATGCAAGATATTGGTGGCAGCTTGGAGTAAATTCTTTTTCAATATTAATTTTAAATTATATACAGCTAGTGTGCTTTATTTTGTGCAAAACTTAAGGAATATAAAAAAGTTTTCAAATTAAAAAGTTTGTTCTATATTCATTTATTTATCAATCTGTTTTTAACTTTTTGCGAGAGTAAATTAAAATGTGGTAATAGTGTAGTTGTATAGTTCTTGCTTCATAAGAATAAAGTTCTTAAAATAAACAAATTTTTTATTTCTTTTGAGAAAAAAAATTTAGTTGTTACTTTGACTAATTTGTAAGTTTGTGTAAAAATGCAATGTCATGGTCAGAATTAGGATTAACATAATCACTCTACTTCTGATTCAGTACAATCTATCTTATGTCCTCCTGACCCTATTATTTATTACAAAAAAATTTTTTCAAAATTTTTTTGATACTTTAAAAAATGATGGTTTTTGATTTTTTTTTAATGATGATCATAACAGAAAAATTTGATTTGAATTTTTACAGTGACTAATTTATTCAATTTTTTGTGTCTTGCAGTATTGTACTATTTCTTATATCTTTTGGTAAAAATATTTTTAATCATTTAAGTATTCAAATAAAAATATTACTACTTACAAAAAATATTACAGTACTTATTATTTGCTTTTCTAGGCAAAGTTGAGAAAAAGTTAACTCTGATTTAGGTTGAGTAAAAGTCTTTAATTTGAATTAAGGCAATGGTGTTACAATAAAATAATTCATTTTAGACAGATGTTAACTGCATCCAGCTACCGTCTAGTAGAAGGCCTTCTAGTCGAAGACTTTAGGGGTAAGCAGAAAATTTTGGTCGACCATTCTCACTAAACTTCATCTAATAGGCTAGCATAAATGTAAACTTGTATTTCGTTGTTTCCTGCCTAAGATAATGAATTCTGGATCTTCTTGCTTCTACTTATGGGTTGTTGCTTGCTTTGTAGTGGCTATGCAAAGACTCCATTGTCACATGCTTATTGGAAAATTTTCAAATTTAAAAATTAAAACTGTGATTCCAATTTTAAAAAATATATAGAAGTTCAGTCTTCTTTTGTTTTTTTAATTATTATTTTTTTCATATTCTGATTCACTCCCAACTTCAAAGTGGCTGCAAACAACCACTATTAAGTTGGTAATTACTAAGAAAAAAAGATTAGAAAGGAATAGGTTGACAGAGCACTGGAAAAGTTGTGCAAGTAAAAGGTTGACAAGACTTAAAAAGTAGTAGGTTGAATGAGCCAGGAAAACATAAAGATAGGAGAGAGTTCCAAAGGGTTGAAGTGCAGGAAAAAACTAGATTAATAAAAGATTTTACAGCATCTAGGGACAGATACTGTAAAAGAATAAAAATTTGAATAATTAACTAGAGATGATAGCTCCTTTAGGCAGCGACCATGGTAGTATTTATAAAAAAGAAAAAGAGATGCATTTTATGATGATGGTAAAGAGGCTCAAGCTTAACAGATAGACTGGGTTCAACAACACTTAAAATGCGTTTCTGGACCTTGTCTAGAAGAGTAAGAGCATCATTAGAAAAACCAGCCCAAATATGATAACAGTATTCCGTACAGGGATGAGTACAATTCCGTACAGGTATGAGTAAGAGATTTGTAGAGGTGGAGAACGGAATTAGGAGTGAGAAAACGGCGAGCACCATAAAGAGAACCAAGCTTAGCAGATGCTAATTTAGCAATCAATTGTATATATAGTTTCCATGAAAGGTCAGTAGTAGTACAATTATCCAAGAAGACATGAAAAAGAGGACTCAGTGAAGAGGTTACCGTTCATTAATATAGCAATGTTTACAGTATTGTGATAGTTATTTGCAGTAAATAGCTAAGTTTTGTAGGAAGTTGGGAAGATCATTAATCCAGATTAGCAAAAAAACAGGACCAAGAATAGAACCTTGAGGTACCCCAGAAGTTACTGGAAATAAAGAAGAGTTTTGGTCTTCAAGGATGAATTTATTAAATCGATTAGAAAGAAACGGTTTGATAATCTCAAAAACTTTCCCAGATACACCATATGGTCTTCACCATAACAAGTTATGGAGAAGACCAGCATGCCAAACTTTGTATTAGATATGTCAAGAACAATATCCCTAACCCCTCTGCCTCCATCTAATACACAATAAAATTTTTCAATCATAGCAGTCAGCCTTGAGGATTGAAGAGAGTTCTTAGTCTAAAAAGGAATTAAGAGATAAAAGATTTAGAGATCATTGCATGGTCAGAACAACCTACAAGAGGATAACTGAACACAAACAGAACAACCTACAAGAGAAACTGAACACAAACTAGGATCAGAGACAAGACATAAATCAAGGAGTGAAGGTAAATTATTAGGTTTGTCAGAAAAACAAGTCACAAAGTTAACTAGCTGAGTAAGAGATTGAGGAACGCAGATATATAGACTTTAGTGCCTAAGATGTTATAGGCTTTAGTGCCAACAGGATCAGTGGAATTAAAGCCAAGTTATTCAGGGTGATCAGCATTTATGTCAAGGTAACAACAATATTGGCAAAGGGGTAAAGAGAGAGAGAGCATGGTTAATTTGATCAGAAATTACATTTAAAAGAGTGCAGTCTTAAGAAGAAGGAAAATGATAAAGAACTAAGAAAAAAGTTATAGAGTGAAGAGGTGCTAAGCAGAAGCTCATAAAAGAATGATAAAAAGATTTGAACCTTATTTCATGACAAATAGGTGTATTGATACTACTATTAGCAAAATCTTTGAATATTTAATTAACAGACTTCTAATCTTATTTTTAGTCAACATTTTTATTAATTAATATCAACAGACTTCTAATATTTTATAATTGGACAATATGGATTTTATTCCTCTTATTTTACCATTGATTTGTTTATTGTTGTTTATTATAAAGTTCCATCATGCATAGAACAGAGACAGCAAATTAAAGGTTTTTAATCCATCTGGCATGCTGGTTTTATCTATAAGCTTGATTCACATCTAGGGGTATCTAGGAAAGTTTTTATATAATTAAATCATGTTTTTAATAAATTTTTTGACTATTACTGAACTCTTTTTTATATTTAGATATGAAAGGCAAATTAGATTGGTTTTTATATTTAGATATAAAAAACAAATTAAATTATTTTTTTCCATTTTAAAAGATATCAACTTTTATTAAATTTATACTTTCACAAGTCTTTACATACATACAAGTATCCTATATATATATATATATATATATATATATATATATATATATATATATATATATATATATATATATATATATATATATATATATATATATATATATATATAATATTTACTTAAATTAATATTTAATTTTTTTTAGTTAAACTAAGTATTACTTTTTTATTTTTCTATAGATGCTCTACTTCAAGAGAAGCAATAACAAGACAGGCATCATTCTTGCGTAATAAACTGTAAGTTCTTTTTTTTTTATACATAATGGCAGCTGGAACAAAAACAAAAAAATAAATGTAAATATGAAAATTATCTGTTTAAGTAATAAAAAAAATAAAATTTGAATTACACTTATTTGTAAGGTTTTAGTTAAGTAACCACAAATATCTGGAATAATATTTCTTTATTTATTTTTATTTAAAAAAGTAAACATAAAAAAAATATACATATCAAGTGGTGAATGCCAGCAATGGTCTGAAGGAGTTTAGAAAATATAAAATAAGTACACTGCTCATTTTTAGAGGTTTTAACTTGAAGTTACTTTTACTTTAGATTTTTTTAAACCACTCTTTCTAGCAGATTGACATGAAATATAAACTGTTGAAAATGAATTAAAAACCACATCTTTTTTCATTTTTTGACCATTTTTCTAAATACTTAAAACCTTCAAAAAATGAGGGGGTAAACTTAATGTGGTTGTATCTTTTGAGCGTCAAAATATATTTTAATAAAATTTGAAACCTAATTACAATTTATGATGGGCTTCAAGATAATTTTTTTTTCTTTCAAAAATTACTTTCCCTCAACCAGGGGGATGCAGGGGGGATTTTTCAAGGGTTTTCCTGCCCCTGTGATCTGAATGCCGTAATTTTTAGCAAAAAAGTATCATTTCAATGAATATTAGCAAAATAATAGTTGCAATTATCTTCTTGTCAATAATCTATCAGGAATGCAACAAATTTTCCATCTCTACTGACACACACAAAACATGAATAAATTTCGAATTACAAATTCAGACTAATGAAATGCCACAAACAATATTTTACATGTTACAAAAAAGATTTAGTATTTTTTCAATCTAAATATATTCTTGAAAAATCTTCTTACAATGTTGTTGAACTGTATTTAACAACCATAGCTTTTAGCTTTTCACCGTGATTCTCAGACACAACAAACCTTTTCAGTGTCTTGTTTAGGTTTTTATGCTTCAGATGTTTGTTCTGATGTAATACCAAGGGGGTTCTTCTGCCTATTGAGATATTCCTTGAGATGGAACTTGATTATGTGAAACTTCCATCCATGTGAAATCTTCATTGCGAATACATCATTGACATATACGTTTAAGTGAAGTATGGACTCCACAAACTTGTCTATTTTTTTCTTTGTAGGATATATTGAGTTTCATCCCAAAACAGCATTCAGCTACTAAATCAAACAAAAGTTAACCAAATATTAACTTGCTGAAAATAATAGTATTAATATATCGTTTCTCCTAATTTTATGTGCACTGGTAGGTCAATAGTCCCCTACCTGTACTAATTGAATTAAAAGCATTCTAAGAAGTGTTAAAAAAAATTAAAAAGCAATAAAGTGCCTTCTTTAAACCTCCTCAGGATTTCAATACATTCCAGATATTCGATTGGAGAATGAAGTGTCATTTCGTCCAATGATTTTAAAACTTTGGCACAGTTAGGTCCATCAAAACCACCACTATTATAGCCATGCCTGATAACCGTTTTGTTAGCAAGAAATTCTTTCAGATTTTTATCAGTGAAAAGGAGATCAATAATTTTACTAATATGGTGTTCCAAAATATGATATTGGTGGTGGAATTATGTTGATAATTTCCTCAGTCAATTTCTCATCCAACAGACAAGGATTAGTAACGTTTTTATTATATTGCATCTGTATACAAGGTTTGTTATCAAGTTGGTATTTTTCAAATTCATCTGCTAGTGATCTGAAAGTCCTTTGAATTCCTTTTTCATCTTTTGGCCCATCACAATAGCAACACAAATATTTTCCACCGTGACCCTATTATTATAGAAAATAACTTATAGGTGTTGCTTATTTAAAATATAAAATATAAATGAAATAAGGTACTTACTGATAATCCAATAATGATGCTGATCAATTTGAAGTCAGAAGCCAAGGTAAACTTCAATTGGTTGAGTTAAAGGAGTAGGAAAAGTGTTTTCAGATTGTGATGATTCTCTTCTACATTTCGAACTATACCTAAGATAATCACATCATTGACTCCAGTGTACTTCTGGTTTCTTGATTGAAAATCTAATACTGATGGGTCAAACACATTCATAACAATCTTTAGAGATGCCTGCAATCCATCAATACCAACACGTACAACAGAATTAAAAATATCCAATTTTCTGAAGGAACAAACTTCAGTTATGAGCATAGATAGATCAGTACAATAAACAATATCTTTTTTTAAAAAGTTTTTACCGATCTTGAACTGAGATTTTATAATATCGTAAAACCTATTCAAGTAGCGTGGTTTATCTTCAAGTTCAGGATTGTTTTACTTTTTATATGCCTTATAGGTGATCGGTCTCTGTATACTTTAACAGGAAGAGCTTTTCCTCCTGCTGCAAGTTTAATTTTTTTATCACCAAAAACAGATATTTCTTTTAGCGTACAAGGCACAACTCTGTCAGCGATAGTTTGATTCTTGAAAGTAATTAAGGCATGAAGCTTTTGAACAGTTTTTTTATTGTTACAAGGATGACAAATACCAAGACAGCATTCTGAGCAAAATAAATTTCTTTTTTTGGATGTTATCTTTTCAGATTCTATGTAGGTGAATTCAGAAAGATTACTACTTTTAGTACACTGCCCTAGGCAGCAAATAAAACAGTTGCAATTGCCATCTTTTTTTTATTTATTCACAACTTTTTAACTTGATCACGACCATTTATCCAGGAAGTCTCCACAGCTTTACTGATCGTCTTACCTTTCTGTTTTAAATATAAGTTTGTCTTGTAGTTTTTGCATATTCTAGGCGGATGAGAACTTAGGTTCAGACTAAATCCAGGGTCCACAAAGTCTTTGATCAGATAAATCAATGAATCATTCTTCTCCAAAGATAGACATTTTTGTCTTTATCAACACAACACAAACATATCCATCTCCTATTTTCAAAATGAGATCTTACTTTTTGCAGACTCATTTTGTGCAAAAACGTTTTTATTTAGTATTTTCTGTATTAGGTTATTTAAATTTTATAAATCGATACTCTAACAAATTGTTTAATTTAAACAAATTATCAGGCAATTGACGTAATTTATTGGGACTAATTTGTCTAAATTGTCGTGTTTATGCCATTAGTTTGATATTAAGTCATTTGTAATAGGTCTCTAAATAAAATTAACTTTAATTTCAGGTACAAACCACGTGATTTGCAAACAAGAGTAGAAATACCCTTGAAAAATGCTCCCTGTATCTCCCTGGTTGAGGGAAAGTTATTTTTGAAAGGAAAAAAAAATTTATCTTGAAGCCCATCATAAATTGTAATTAGGTTTCAAATTTTATCAAAATATATTTTGATGCTCAAAAGATACAGCCACATAAAGCTTAGGACCCCCTCATGTTTTGAAGGTTTCAAGTATTTAGAAAAATGGTCAAAAAATGAAAAAAGATGTGGTTTTTAATTCATTTTCAACGGTTTCTATGTCATGTCAACCTGCTTGAAAGAGTGGTTAAAAAAAATCTGAAGTAAAAATAACTTCAACATAAAACCTCTAAAAATGAGCAGTGAGTAGAAATCCTGATCAATGATTTAATATTTTACTTATTCAACTAGGCCTTCATATAAAACTAATTGTGAAGGCTTAAAAAATATAAATACTAGTTTAACTAATCCATTTTTAGTTTTAAGGTTTTTATAAGAAAAAACCTTAATATTGTAAAATTATAACATAAAGGTTTTTTTAATAATATGCCTTAATATTATAACACAAGAGTAATATTATTTTAATAATATTATTACTGTACACTACACCGATTAGCCATTGCTTAAATTGCTTATCTTTCACGCATCCAAACATATATTGTATATACAGTATCTTTTGGATCACAGTACCAACTTTGGTACACACCTTTTTAAAATTAAAAAATGATTTAAGGCATAAGACTAGCAGAATTGATTCAATTTCTAACTGTGTAATTGGTTATTTAATTACTGTTAACAATTGAAAAACCAATTATAATTAATAATTAATAATTGTTGTTCTTACCTAAAAGTCTTATTTTTTTCCTATTAGTAGTCCATAAACTTTTTTATATTTGTAGAGTTCCTGGATGCCAAAAACTGACTTTAAAATCCGGAGTCCTTTTTGGGATTCTGCATCCCTGCTGGTTATACTTATTTGAAATCAAATTGAGTTAAATTAAAATTAAGTTTCTTGAAGCAAATCAAAGATAAATAGGAATTTCCATTTGTACATAAAAATTTTTAAAAACAACTAAATAAACTCATAAAAAAGTTTAAACTCTTGAATGTTTTGTTATTTCTATTTTAAAAAATAAGGCAAGAGATAGGTAGGGTGTTGCAAGAGATAATAGGGCGTTGTAAGAAGTAAATAAGGTGTTATATATATTTTTTATTTATCGTGTTTTTTTCATGTTTTTTTTAGTGTAAATGCGATGCAAATTATGGCTTCTGCATTTAATGGACCATTATTTTATAATTGGGAGGTAGGTAAAAATTCAAAACTCTTTCATTTTCATGCTGTGGTTTTTTTTTTTTTTTTTTTTTTTGTAGAAAAACCACTGACTTCTTAATAAAAAATATTTCAACTTATTTCAACTATAAAATCTAAAGCTATATTTCCACTTATAAATTTTAATTTTAAAATATTTGTTTAATATTAAAATTAATAAGTGGAACTTAAAACTTATTACCCAAAAATATGTTTTTACATATTACAAAAATATGTTTTTACATATAACTTATTACGAAAAATATATTTTATTTAATCAAAATACTTTATTTGTAAGAAAATCTTTAGTTAGATATGTATCGTTAAGTTTGGTTTCATTGAAGGGACCACCAAGTCCCAAGACATGTTGTGTTCGTATTAAAGAGAATGTTAAAAAAAACGTCTGAGCAAATTTTTTTGATTAAAACTAATTAATAAATGTATACCAAGAAAAACAAATCTTGTTGTTTTAGTTGAAGATTGTCTTCTCCATTTTCTGCGGTATTTGGAGTCTTTAAAATAAACGCGATTTTTCAGGCGCATTATACAGACTTGATAATTTATTCAAGTGCGTTTAATTCATAGAAGTTTTAGTATATGACATCATAGATTTTTTTGTTTGTTTGTTTAAAACACCAACTATAATTTTTTACATTCAATTTCCAAATAATATTCATTTTTATTATATTTTAAAGTTCTAAAATGTTTTTGTAAAAAAATTAAAAACAAAATAGTATTTTATTTGAGCAACTTTTTTTAAATAATCGTCTAGACCACATATATTTTGATTTCTTTTGTTATAAGTTTTTCTTTCAAAATAATAGATAAAATAAAATTCAACCTAAATAATAATGCTCTTTTATTAATTTACTTTGTAAATATTTAAAAAAAATTATTAACGCATCTTTTCTCTGATTTTCAAAAATGTATTTTTTGGTATTGAGGTGATCTTATTTCATTATTTATGTTTCAATTATTATAACATCCAATATATATTATGGTGGGGCTTAAAAATTAATATATATCAATTTTTATTTTTCGGACATACATGGAA
Organism: Hydra vulgaris; assembly: GCF_022113875.1. Lineage (NCBI taxonomy): Eukaryota > Metazoa > Cnidaria > Hydrozoa > Anthoathecata > Hydridae > Hydra > Hydra vulgaris. The sequence continues at coordinate 43,340,554 of NC_061166.1, read as the reverse complement.
ACATAATTAACTTGAATGTTCTTAAAACATCTTGCAAAAGAATAAAAAGAATATTCGTGAACACTAAAAACCCGCCAAATTTACAAACAATCTAATTCTATTGGTTCAAAAAATACGCTAAGCAAAATAAAGTTCTAGAGTATTATGTTGAAATTTTTTAGCAATTGTATTATTCACAATTTGTTGCGTTTTGAGATATCTAGCATAAATTATTTTAAGAATATATTATCAAAAGAACTATAACTTTAATATTATGGCTCATTCTCGGAGCCACATCTGCAAAGTCGTAAATCTCTTAAACTATTATCATTTGTTTATAAAAATAAATGTTTAATAATATATTTTTTTTAAATTGTAAAAATTTTGAAAGTTAATTACAAATTATATATTTTATTAGTATATTCTTATTTTTTAGATCTTTTCCTAGTGCTTGGTTTAATTAATTGTTCGTTAGATTTGTCAAAACAACTTGCATTAAAATGTAAAGAACACGCTTGTGAATCATCTGAGATATTATATAATCCGATTTGGCGCCATAGGGGTTCCTAGGTCCACCATCGCCGTGGCCCATGTAGCCACGGCTCTGATAGCTATAAAAAAACAAAATGTTTTTCAATGTAAAATTTTATAAAATAAAATAACTAACTATAGTTAGCTATTTTAGTAAATTTATTAGTAAAATTTTTAAAGAATTTCTAGAATGTTTCCAATGAGGTCTTGTACTAAAACTTCTATGAGTTAAACGCACTTGAATAAATTATTAACTCTGTATAATGCACTTGAAAAATCGCATTAATTTTAAAGACTCCAAATACCGCAGAAAATAAAGAAGACAAGCTTCAACTAAAACAACAAGATTTGTTTTTCTTGGTATACATTTATTAATTAGTTTTAATCAAAAAAATTTGCTCAGACGTTTTTTTTTAACATTCTCTTTAATATGAACACAACATGTCTCAGGGCTTGGTGGTCCCTTTAAGCATTATTATATCTATCAAATTTAAATTTAGTATTGGTTTGATTTCTGTTATGTATTTTGACTTAATGAATTAATATTTAAATGCAAAATCAATAGTATTTTTTTCTTTGAAAAATTAAGAGAGAATAAAGTTGTAAATTGTGAGAATGTTGTTATTATTATTAATCCTATTAACCATTACATTAATAATAATTGTAGTTTCCATTTGAACTTACACACTTCTGCCAACATTCAACAAGTTTTTATGCCATTTAAATAAAAGTCTGTCTTTCTGGACTATAAAATTTTATATTTTATTTCTTCCTCAGAATTTAATTGCTTTTTTCAACATATGCATCAAGGTGCTTGAAAAGGTTGTAATCAATCGGAGCCAAATCAGGCAAATCAAGCTTCTGGTGTTTGTTGATTTCTTGTAATTTGTTGATTTTATAGTTGGATTTGTTTAGAAATATACAGTTGAGCGTTATCACAAAGAAAAATAGGACACTTTTTATTGACAAGTACAGGCTGAAGAAGTTTTAGGTACTTTTAAGGCATTGTTATCAAAGACAGGTAGACAGCCATGGGGATTACTTTTTGCCCCATGCTTGAATAATATTAAATATTATAAGTAGTTTGCCCTGCATTTTGATTTTAAATTCAAAAAGTAAAATTAAGAAAATTTTAAAATTTTCCATTCTAAATTTTAAAAATATTAGATTTTTATGTTTATAGTTATGAATTCTTAAACATTAGTTTTAATAGAAGAAAGTTCAAGCTATAGGACAATATACAACTTAAATATATTTGAATAATTATTTTATATGAAAAGACAAAATTAACATATTGCATGCAAGACATGTACTAGTACGTTTTCTGACAATTGATGCTTGAGCGTGGGACACCTATTAGTATGATTTCTGAAGGTTGTTACTTAAGCACTTTTCCTGTACCAGTACAAGTTTGTGTAACAATATGATTTCTGTATTTCATCTGTATTTTTAACATATATATATATATATATATATATATATATATATATATATATATATATATATATATATATATATATATATATATATATATATATATATATATATATATATATTTAATGGTTGTATGGCCAAATGGCTATAATAAAAAATGATTAAAAAATATTAATTAACTAAATATAAAAGTTTAATAACTTTATATAAAAATTATATATACAAAAATTATTACAAACCATAATAAAAAAAAATACAAAAAAATTTTTTTTTTCCCAACAATTTTTCAGCTTTTAAGCATTCATTGATCTGTTTGTGATGTAATTTACTAAATTCTGATTAATATCTTTTGGAACTTGAGTAATTTTGTTTCTTCTTCTTTTAGCTGGTCCAGATCTTTGATTAATTTAATTTAATTTTTTTATACTAAGATTGTGATCTAATTAAGACCATTTTTAAATTACAGCAATAAAATAAATTACCACAAAACAAGTTTAATTTAATTTAGAAAAACAAATCTAGAAGTGTTATTTTGTAAATGTGGAGTGTCTATTTTGTTTTGATTTTTTATATATATATTTAATAATAAATTTATTACATTTTTTATTGTTATTTAACATAAATTAATTTCTTTCTTTTCTCCACATTTGTGTAAATGAATTAAAATATGTTAATTTTTTGTTCATTATTTCTTAATATTGCAGCTTTGCAAATAATAATTTTTTACTTTTAAAAAGTTTAACAAAAATAAAAAAATATTACAAATATTGCTAGTTGCCAAAAATACAAAGTTGATTACTTTACAAGTGCTTTTTTTTTTGTGACAAACCAAGATTTAGGTTTCCAAGTACAATTTATTAAAAAGTATATGCCATTGTGTTTTCACTTGCCTTATGACAAAATAGTTAAGCCTACTCTTTAAAAACATTTTTTGATGCAGTGTTATAACATGTTTACAAGAATTTTAAATAACTTTTTAATCAAATTTTTTTTTCTCAATTATAAGGAAATTTCTGTTTTCATTTTTTTGATATTGAACAAGCTGTTATATAGCTGATGTAACTATTATAAAATATTATTTTTCTAAGCTATTATTTTCTTATAAATTTAAACGAAGACATTGCAAAAATTATATTGTTTTAAGGGTAAATACTTTTAATTATTAAAACTTCTATAGATATAACTTCTACAAATAATATAGATATAAGATAATTAATTTCTTTAATAAAATATATAAAAGTAGTTTAGATACCATCGTTATTAAATATATTTATACTTGATAAAGTTATCAAGTGTATTTATTTTTAATATATTTTTAAATATATATATATTTTTTAATTAATAATTGAGTTATATCCTTAGAAGTTTTTTTATTTAATTTTAAAAAAATAAACTCTTTTTAAGATGTCATTTAAGGCAATAATTAATGTTTTTTTCATTTTTTTGATAAAATCAATCATTATAACAAAATAAATTAAAAAATAAAGTCAAAATATCAAAAGTGGTGCTAATATAAAATAAACTTTAACTTTTTTTTTTTTTTTTAATTTGGTAGTTATTTTTGTTATTGTTTGTTATGAGAAATTGTCCTAAATAAATATTCTTGCGCTTGCAAGATGATAAAAAAGTTTTTTTATTAAATTTATTTTATGATTTCTTTTTTTTACTCATCTTTTTTTTTTCTTTTGCTGAACATTTTTGATGGAAGAGTTAATTTAATGAAAATGAAAATTTCTTTGTTTTTTCTTAAATTATTACATTTGTAAATATGATGCTATGATTTGTAAATATGATTGTAAATATAATGTATAAATATAATGTATAAATATAAAATATAATATCAAATGTAAGTATCATTCAAACTTTGGTACATAATCTTTATTCAAACTTCATAAAGGTTTTTATAAAGTCACTTCTTTTATCTTACCGCTTAAACAATATCTTTTGACTTGTTTAAATATTAAAAATTGATAAAAGGTGGCTTGACTGAAATGGTTGCTTATGTTAAATGGCTCAACACAAACGCAAATGGCATGTCACTTTATGCTTTAAAACAAGGCCTGTAATTTTAATGTTGGTTTTTTCGCACTATTGCTTGCAAATCTCAGCTGTATGACATGGAGCATTTTCTTGTTGGAAAACAATCCTGTGTCTTGTGGAAATATGTGAATAGAAGGCATCAAATAATTATCCAATATCTAAATATCTTTAAAAATCAAGCTATCCATTGAAGCAACTGACACCTTCACAGTTCATGCAGGTCTAGATGCTTCATAGTTCATGCAGGTCTATACTGCACTACCTTATTTATACACATATAAATTTGTGTCCTTTTTTTATGTGGCATTTTTTGTGGCCTTCTCAATATTGAATTTTTTCTTGAATCAATCTCAACGTTCATATCATTGCTGAAAGAAATGTTGTGCCACATGCTCACAGACCAATTTTATAAGCCAAACACCATTTTTTTCTTGCCTTCTGATGTTTTTTTAATAGAAGTTATTTTTTGCAAGCAGCTCGCCACATATAATTGTGTTTCTGTTGTACTCTCCTAATTCTTCGAACACTAGCAACAACACCAGAAGTCTCTTGTCATCTTCAACAGAGATTATTAGATGATCAGTAGCTTTTTGTATTTTTTTTTAACTGTGCGAATAAGTTAACGTTCATTTCTTTTATTTGAACTGCTGGGTCTTCCAGGACGCAGAAGATTTTCAATTTTATTGTACCCATTCATTTCACTCATTGCTATGGTTTTATATTTTGTCATCAATAGTTTTTGTAGTCATTTTGATTGTTTTATTGCTGAAATGTTGTGGTTAATTAGATACTAATTTTTATATTACATTTTAAACAATTTTTTTAAATATATATAACAATTTAAATAAAGTTTTTTAAATACCTATTATTATTTTGCAAATAAGTAATCACTAATATTCAACGATAAACAAAATTTTGAAGGAAGTTTGAAATAATAGAGTGGATTGTTAATTTTAGTCATTATATTTATTTTAGATATGAGATATGCGTTAAAAAAAAAAAGATAATTAACATAACAAATAATATTTTCATAAATATTTATATTTATTTTTAAGAAAAAATATGATGCTCATTAATTAACACTTTTTATATTTCAAAATATAGATCTAAGTTGAATGATATAAAAAAAATGTTGTATTGTTTTTATTGTATATACAATACTGTATAATTATGTATAAGTATATATATATATATATATATATATATATATATATATATATATATATATATATATATATATATATATATATATATATATATATATATATATATATATATATATATATATATATATATATATATATATATAAATTAGTAGAAAATCACTTAACAAAAATTTTTTTCATTTTACACTTTGTTTCATCAACAAAGACTCAGCAGAAATCTTTTTTGATGAGTCTTTGTTGATGAAACACAGTGTAAAATGAAAAAAATTTTTGTTAAGTGATTTTCTACTAATTTATAATTGCTCTGTTCTTTTAAGAACATTGAGCACTCTATTTTGTAGAATACATTTTTTTAAAAATTGTATAAATATATATATATATATTTATATATATATATATATATATATATATATATATATATATATATATATATATATATATATATATATATATATATATATATATATATATATATATATATATATATGTATATATATATATATATTAATTAATAGTGACAAATGTTATGTTTAATTGCTACTCAACCAGAACAATTAACAACACTCGAAATAATGACCGATCAATGATTGGCTATTTTTAGAGAAATTTTTAAAAATTCAAGGGAAAATAACCTGTTTTTGGGAAAAAATTACATTTGATCAGGAAACTTTGAAAAACTATTTCGAGCGCTGAATTAATGTGGTAGTGGCATAGTGGTACTCACTTCATAAGCGAGAAGTTCCCAGTTTGGTCCCTAACATGTCCCTGGTAGTACTGCACTCAACTTGTTTCTACGCAAAGCGGCCTTGTTTGTAAAGATTCGTGTTTCGAAGTTAAGTTGAGAAAGGGTTGTAGCCACAAGTTAATATATATATATATATATATATATATATATATATATATATATATATATATATATATATATATATATATATATATATATATATATATATATATATATACACAAATAGTTTTCTTTTATAGTTGTCAGAAGTTAAAAAGATGTGTCGTATGGAAAATGCTACTTATGCTGCAAATGAAAATGCAGGTTATTCTTTTTAGTTTTACAATTTTATTTAAAGTTTAGTTTCAAAAACTTAAATTATTTTTCAATATGTTAGGATAGTTATATATAAACACATATACTATTTCAACATAGCACAAAATGTGTAAATACTTTTAAAATAAAGAAAAATTTTCCAGTTTTGTTTCAAATCATTTTAGTATTTCCAAAACATGTTTTGACTACATCTTCAGTTAAGACTTTAGTAAAAATTGGTTAAAGATTTCATTCAATTTTTGCTTTGTTAGTTGTTTTTTTTTAAAGTTTGTTTAGCCTTTAGACAGTAAAGTTTTTATGTTGGTTTTGCCTTTTTTAAGTTGTATAAATTTAGTTGGATTGTTAATAATGCAACTAAATTTTCCTTCTTTTGGCTCAAACACATTCTTTTTAAATGATAGATTTAAAACCAAACTGTTGTTTTTGCTATGGGTAAAGCATTGGAGTGGAGGTCTAAAAATAAGCTTATCCTCTAGGCTCTGGCCCCATTAACATATTTGGCACCTACTCCATCTCTATAGCAGCTCCGTGTAAAACAAATCCAAAAAATAAAGTGCAGAAAACAGTTTTATATGCTTGTAAGACACTATACAAGTGACTACTATGCTCGCTTCTGTATCTTTTTGGTTTATTCTTTAATTCCCTCGAAAGTTGATTTCACTTTTAAACATTCAATTTCTTTTATAATTTTACAGTCATCCATCGAATTTGTATTAAATGTATTTTTATTTAAACAAATTAATTTTGGTCACACATTTCTCCTTTTTTATTTTTTATCAAGCTCTTTTTCAAACTTATCTTCTTCATCAGAATTAGCCACCTAAAATTGAATTAAGTGCTGTAGATGGTTCAGCTTTATTTATTATTTCTTGAATTACTAATATATTTTCAAGTCTTTTTTTTATTGCTGGTAATATCTGGTTCTCTTCTAACAGTATTCTACACCTAGCATCAACAAAAGCTGCAGCTAGAAATATACTATGAGTTTTTTAGTTTCTTTTCAAGATAGAACAAAAGTTTGATTTTAGAATAAAGTGAGCATCAAATATTTAACAATCAATCTCTATATATAATATCAGTATCAAAATATTATAAAAATCTATGTTTAAAAATCATAAAATGACATTTTTAGTGACAGTAATTACAGTTCAATTTTTAAAATAAAATTTTTTCATATAAAAAAATAACTATATAGTACTTCGGAATCCCTTTAATAAAAAAATACTCATACTTCGATATTTGAAAATATCTTGTAAAAACACCAGTCCAGTTCTAATTCATTTTCTTTCAAAAATTATCCAAAAAATGGATAATTTTTGAAAGAAAATGAATTAAATCTTATAATGAAATAAAACCAGAAAGCCACACATTTGTTCTTGGAGTACATTGACAACAAACAAACGTTTTTCAGACTAACTTTAACAGCTTAATCTCTTTCATCAAGTCTGATAAAATGTTCAAATGATAGAACCTTTAAAATAAACAATACTAATCTTGATCTCCAGTACAATATTAACAATATTTTTAAAGTTTTCAAATGTAATTTGTTCCTATCTAGCTAATAGAAAAAATATATAGTTCCTTATTAAATAAAGATGGTTGTTAAGACTTTTTTTTTTTTTTTTGAAATTTCTTTATAATGGAAAAATATCTGTCAAAGTGCAGATTTCACACAGTTATCAAGAGACATTGTAAGTCAGTTATTGTAAGATTGGTGTTTACTTCACTAAACTCTCTAACTTTTTTTCACCTTAAGATCCTCTTCCTTTAGATTTAAAATCATTGGTTGTCTACAAACTTGTTTGTACAGGATCTTAATACTGTTAATTATTTTGTGTAATTAATTATACTGTTAAATAAGAAAAACTATTGAGCATTTAAAAGCATAAATGGTTGAACACTAGGGTTATGACAAAAAATTTAAGCCTATAGTAGTAGAAATAAATGAACATTTTAATACTGATTAAGAAAATTACATTTGTTTTATTTAATTCATAAAAAAATTCACGCACCAAGACACCTGACAACATGGTGGGTGCCATATGCGGTAGTGGTGTAGTGGTAGAGCGCTCGCTTTATAAACGAGTGGTTCCGAGTTCGATCCCCACCACGTCCCTGGTAGTACCGCGCTCAACTCGCTTCTCCGCGCAGCGGCCTTGCTCGTCAAGGTTCGTGTTTTGGAGTTATAGAGTTGAGAGAGGGTTATAACCACAAATAAGTAGCCTCCTCGTCTGTAGTGGCCTTCTCGGCCTTGAGGAGGTGAATTAAAATTTAAAATATATATATATATACTAATAAAAAAATTTCTATCCAAAAGTATATCAAGTTGGATCTCAAAAGAATAATTACCCATTTCATAGAAAGTTTAAAAACTTTAAAGCTTTTAGATAAAAATTTATTGTAAAATAAATTGATATTTTTTATACAAAAATTAAAAAAAGGCACATCATATGACATTTTTTAATAATATCTTTCTTAAGAAGGTTACATTTAAAAAAGATTGTTGTTTAGGAAATCTTTATAAAATTTCATATTTTTTGAGGCCTAGCATGATATACTTATATACTTTAAAAAAATATTTTTGGTAAAATATGACACCAACCTATGTCATTGCGAGTCTTTGAGTGGGCACTTTTTTTTAAAACTAGCTTTGATAATAATTTATTAATAATCAGGTTGCAAAAGATCAATATTTGTAGCCACAGGAGAAACAATTTTTTTTTTTTTAATTTTCAGTCATAAACCTATTGAACACCATATGAAAGATAAAAACTCATATTTGTTAACATTTGCACTCAAAAATTGTTTCTCTTATTATTATAAGTGTTTTAACTATTATAAGTATTATAACTATTATTATAAGTGTTTTTTGATTTTGGATTCTGCCCTCAGCAAATTAGAATTTGAAGAAAGTATGCATATTAAGGGGTAGATAAAACTCAATACGAATAAACTAGTAAACTGTGACACCGATTCGTTATGGATTGTTTGATGTTATGTTTGATGTTATGGATTGGAAAAAGTATTTTAATTAAACTATTTATGTTTATTGAAAATTTAAAGTTATTTTATATTAGTTTTTAGCAGGTGTTTTTTACTAAAGTTTTAACTGAAAATGACTTGGAAATATTAAAACATTTTGATACAAAACTAGAAAATTTGTTTTAATTTTAAAAGTTTTGTGTGTGTGTGCGTGTGTATTTATGTGTATGCAAGTGTGTGTCTGTGTCTGTGTGTATATTATTGAAATATATATATATATAATATTGAAATGCTTATATGCTTATTATATTATTGAATGCTTATATATATATATATATATATTATATATATATATATATATATATATATATATATATATATATATATATATATATGTATATGTATATATATGTATATGTATATATATGTATATATATATATATATATATATATATATATATATATATATATATATATATATATATATATATATATATATATATATATATATAAAATATGTATTTACTGTTACTTTTTAGTCAATCTTGAACTGCTTCATAAAGCAGCATTTAGGTATGAAATTTTTTCTATTGAGTGATAGAAATAAAATATGCTTTGAGTTTTTTAAAACAAATAATTTTTTTTGATTATCTCCTAAGTGAATGATACCATTTTGCAAGTAATGTTAAATGCATTATTGAGTAACATTAAATAAAATAATTAAAAAAAAAATTTAAAATTAATCCCAGATTTTCTGCCCATTTTTTAACTTTCTTTTCATATCTCTATAATAACTAGAAATTATGCTGAATAATTTTAGTGAAGTGAAAAATTTAGGTAACTAATTTTTGCTTGCTTTTTTGAGACAAGTTACAAAGTTAATCACAACACAATGATAAAAATATCTTTGCTAAATTTTAAAAACTCATTAAATTGTGAAGTTTTTTTACAGAAATGGTATTGGTTGCTCGTTGTACTGCAATGATCTTTTGATTGGGAAGTTTAGTGCTCATCAGGTAGTATTTTTGCCGATGAATTTGTTTTTGTATATTGTTTTTATATTTAGTATACGTTTGTGTGTTTATGTTTAGTTTTAGTTTGTTATCGTTGATATGTTATTATAATTAATTTTATTTTTCTTTAGTTAGAAAATTTTGCACAAAACAATTATAATGGCGAACAGCTAGTTATTGTAGGAGTAGGTAATAATAAGATGATCTTTTTAAATTAATATTTTAATTGTTTAGCTACTTTTTGTTTTCTGAAAAATTAATTTTTTACAAACCTTGTGTTACCTTGACATTTCTGACATTTTTCCTAATATATATATATATATATATATATATATATATATATATATATATATATATATATATATGTATATATATATATATATATATATATATATATATATATACATTAGAAATAAATATTAATAAATTAATTAATAAATTAGGTTATTTGATTAGCTCTAATAATCAAAATAATTTTAAAATGATCGTTAAAATAATAACGAATTTCTAATGTTTAGCTACTGCTGACAATAACATTTTAAAGTTGGTAATTTATTGCAGGCTTCATTTTTTTCTATTTCGGAAGGCTGATATATATATATATATATACATACATACATACATACATACATACCGGGCCTATTCTAGGACAAAAAATTGGGCGGCTGTACCCACTTGTTCTGGTGAACTTTAGCGAAAAATTGACTGGTTTTGCGAAAATAACAATATTTGCTGTAATAGTTGTAATAATAATAAAAAAAGGTCCTCAAATTTTAATTCGGGCGGTGCTCAAATACGGTCGACGCTGTTAAAAAACAGTCTAGAATAGCCCCTGATATATATATATATATATATATATATATATATATATATATATATATCAGTGTATATGTGTGTGTGCATATATATATATATATATATCTATATATATATATATATATATATATATATATCTATATATATATATATATATATATATATATATATATATATATATATATATATATATATATATATATATATATATATATATATATATATATATATATATATATATATATATATATATATATATATATGCACACACACATATACACACAATAATAGTAACTATTAGTCAAATAATTCAATTGTGCTAAAAAGTTATTGGAGTTTTTCTTCACAAAATTATTTTATGTTCAGATGTCAACCATGATGATCTAATGACATATGCTCGAGAACTTTTTGGATCATTACCACAATCACAACCCATTAAAACAGCTCCACAAAAGTATTATGGAGGTGAAGCACAGACATTTACTGGTGTTGGATTAACATATGCTTCTCTTGTTGCAGAAGGAGCGGGGTAATTTATTCTATATTTTAACAAGTATTATGTAAATTCCTAATCTCATAAGTTGTTAAAAACATAATAGTCAAAGTTTTTTTACATAATGGTCAAAAGTGTTAAATATAATAAGGGAGTTTTTAAAAATTTAACTTTAAGGTTTGCTAATAATATTTTAAATTATATTTTTAATATGTACAAAAATACTAATAAGAAAAAAATTTAAAGAATTTTTTTTTTTATTGTTAACATTTCATTTTTTAGATTGTTTCATAAAGATTTGCCAACTCTCTTGGTTCTTCAGGTTTGTGAAATTTAAGTCTATTGAAATATTATTAACAGTAAAGATGTTGTTTTAATGTTAAATTTTTTTTTCCAGAAAGTTCTTGGATCTGGTCCATATATAAAATGGGGAAGCAATACTGTATCATCAAGGTTTTTAAATGTTTAAAAGCAAACTGTTTATGTTAATTTATTTTGATTATGTTTTTTTTTTTTTTTAATTTTATTTTAAAAAATAATTTGTTTGTTAATTGTTTTTTCAATTTTTATTATTGTGGTTGAAACTACTTCAGGGATAATTATATTTATAAATCTATATTTAAATTTAATGCTTTCAAACAAACTAAAAAATTAACAGTTAGTCTAAACATGTAGAGTAAACTCCTCAAGTGAAGCTTAAGTTGCAACACTAGGCATAAAATCGTTTCTGTTAATGAATTTTTTTTTAAAGTTTTTAAAATTTTATTACAAAGGTTTTGTAATTAATAATTTTATAATCATGAACACTGTTTTTAGATTAAACAAGGCAGCTCTTGCAGTATCTGATACGCCTTTCATAGTGAGGATGAAGATTTTTTTATTATTTTTAAATATTTGAGATATTCATTGTGGTTCCTTTCTATTTTACTCTGTAATATAAATACAGATATAGATATTTCTAACTTCTAATACACATACATAATTTATGTATGTTTCCTACCCTTGTATTTATATTTCCTACCTTTGTATTATACATGTTTCCTACCCTTTGTATTTGACATATAATTGGTTGTATGTGATTAGGTACAAAAAATAAAGCTGTTTTTTTTTTGGGGCACTAGGTTATAAGTGGGTCTAGTGTTCAAAATTGAGAGGGAGAAAATAAAAAAATAAAAATAATAAGTAGCCTCTCCTGAACTGTAGCGAACGTTCAGGAGAGGCTACTTATTTTTTTACACAACCTTTAAAACACAAAACTTTCTTACATATAGTGAAACTTGAATGTCTTTATTGTGAACTAATTGTTCTCTGCAGATGGTTATTTTAGTATGACAATTGATGTTTTGTGTGCTGCTAAATCCTTTTTTAGTTTTTGCCCTAATGAGCCCATATATATATATATATACATATATATATATATATATATATATATATATATATATATATATATATATATATATATATATATATATATATATATATATATATATATATATATATATATATATATATATATATATATGTATATATATATATATATATATATATAGATAAATGCATTGAATTTGAGTTACTCTGACTGCGGATTGTTTGGTTTTAATGTGATTGCATCACCTTCTTCTATCCATAAGGTACGTTTTTCTAAATCTTTTAGATATCCCAAATTTTTTCATGCTAAATAATATAATTATATTTTGTGCTAATTTTGTTTTAAGGTTTTAAAATCAGGTGTTGCACAAGTATCAAATATAGCAAAAGGAAACATTTCAGTTGTAGATCTTGAAAGAGCTAAGTAATAGTTGTCATATTTATTATTATTTATGTAATATTTATTTAATATGTTTAAAAATTTATTTATATTCCTAAAATGTATATATTTTATTTACATATAATAAAATGTAGAAACCAAGCAAAAGCTAGCATAATGATGGTTGCAGAGAACAAAAATGATCTTTTAGATGACATTGTTACACAAGTTAGACATTTTTTAAGTGTAAAAGTATCTACAAGATTGAAATATTTATTAAAACTGTTGACTTGAGTTTTTGTATAAAAATTTTGTGTTTTTTATTATTTTATATCTGTAAGGTTTTTTAACTTTATATATATTTTTTATATTTATTACTTATTTTCTTTATCTTACTAAGGTCATGTACAGTAATTCATACATATCACCAAAGGTTGCATCAGCTAAAATTGATGCTGTAACCATTGATAACCTAATTCAAGTAAGTTGGTATTTATTTGAAATAATTTTTTTAGTATTATTCAGGGGTGTGGAGTCGTAAAAAAAAAGTAACGACTCTGACTCCAGTTATTAAAATTTTTTGAGTACAACTCCGACTCCAGTTGTTGAAATTTTTTGAGTACAACTCCGACTCCATTCTCAACTTGAACTTTATCTTTTTTTTTTTTAGCAGAAGCTCTATCAATAATTGAGTTGTCAAGTCCAAGTCCTTTTTTTTAGCAGAAGCTCTATCAAAATATGAGTTGTCAAGTCCAAGTAAAAAAAGGAAAAAATTAGGAGGGGAGTTAAAGAGGAAGGATTAAAAAATGTTAAAAATATATATTGAACAGACATAATATATAGTTATGCATATAGTAAAAAACAAAATTTTTTGAGTACAACTCCAAAACAAAATTTTTGAAAAATTCTTTGAAGTCTTTAAAAAATATTGCGCGATAAGTTTAAATTTTTTTTTACATATTTATGAAATGTTGTTTGAAGTTTAGTATGAACATAAGGTTAATTGAATGTTTTGTACATGCACATGCAATACCAAGAAATATCGCTAAAAAATATCGCAGTCGCGATATTTTTTAGCGACTTCGACTCCGCTAAAATTGTTGCAACTCGGCAACTCCGACTCCACAGCCCTGGTATTATTACATTCAATTTTCCAATAAAGATTTGGTGTCATCAATAAAGGAATATTTTTAGCCTACAAATGTTAATTGTAATGATAATGGTGTTAATTGTAATGGTAGTGATGTTAATTTTAATAATAATGTAATGATGGAACAAAAACATCCACCACTCTAATATCAAAAATAACTACTAATGTCTTATTACTGAAAGAATGTCTTATTACTGAAAGAAACTGAATTATCATCCGAGAAATTTAATGAAAAAATGTAGCTCTATTACCTTTTCATCAACTTCTTTTTTCTTTCCATCATTTTGTCTGTCTTGCAAAATATTTGTCTTGCTTTAAACTCTTACTAAGATTTATTAACTTGATTATTAATCTTAATTTTTTTTAATCTTTATTTTTTCTTGCTGAGTTTTTTTTACTTGATTAACATGTTATAGTCTTTGTTTCTCATTTTGTAGTATATTGTGTTTTTTATTTAATATTTTTAGGTTTCGAAAAAAGTATTTAGTGGTAAACCTACTTTAGCTGTTACTGGCAATACTTCGAATCCACCATATCTTGATGAGTTGTTCAGTTAGATGTATAATTTATGAAAAATTTGTATAATCATTTTAAATGGAAAATATCATTTTGTTTTAGGAATTTTTTTGTCTTACAATCCCATTTATATTATGTTCTCTCTTATTTGTCATTTTTCTTTTGATTTAATGTTTTTATGTTGTGTAATAAATTATTTTTTTTTAATTTAATGTTTTTATGTTGTGTAATAAATTTTTTTAACTGTTAATATTGTTGAAGTTTTTTAATCTTTAATTTTTTTGTTTTAAATTTTAGTTTTAATGCTTATAATTTTTTTTATAAAAATAAGAACAGGTACTCACAGCCATTTTAAATTGGGTATCAAATTTTTTTTCAGGCACTGAAATTTTTTTAGCTAACAATAGGTTGCCATTATTTTACATTTTTTTAACTCTAGTTTTTTTTTACTTTTTTATTATAAAAAGTTTTTTTTTTTTTTACTGTGATTGTATTTTTATTGTGGTGTTTTTTTTTTTTTTTTTTGTGGTAGTATTTTTTTTACTGTAGTGTTATTTTTATCATTGTTCTTTTCTCGTTGTAACTACTGCATTACATTTACCTTATTTACTCTGAAACTTAACATGACCATGGTTATCCTCATCCTAACTTTAATAATCATTTTAAAAATCAAAATTTTTAAACAGTAAATCTAATTAAACTAAACAATGGGACGAATGAGCAGGCAGAGAAGATACAAGTCATGTGACCCATTTACAATTCAAAGAAAGAAAGAAGTGAATAAGTTAGATTTTAAATATATTTATAAAAGTAATAATTCAAAATTTATCTATTATTAGATGCAGAGATTCCACAAGTTTTTCAATGTTTTTCTTTTCAGATTTGATAATCCACCCAAAAAAAGTGAACTAAAATTTGATCAGGTATTTAACTCAAAGAAGTTTGAGAGGAATCAGGCAATTATTGATAGAGCTTCTGCTAAAAAAAAAAAAGATAAAGTTCAAGTTGAGAATGACAGTAAGTTTTTAATATTCACATTTAGCATTAAGGTGTTAGAGACTTGATGTATTTTAAATTATTTTAAAAAATACAAAAATATAATTCGAAGGACTAAAATGAGTTGTCAAGTCCAAGTAAAATAAGGAAAAAATTAGGAGGGGAGTTAAAGAGGAAGGATTAAAAAATGTTAAAAATATATATTGAACAGACATTCACAACAAAATAAATACTTAGTAAAATAATATATAGTTATGCATATAGTAAAAAACAATAATAGAAAATAAACTTAGCACATGCAATAAAAATGATAAACTCACCCATGTGTAAAGTCTAAAAGTAACTGAATTAAAAGTACAAAAAAGACATGTTTATAGCTGGAATTGAACCATGAACTAACAGGTTCTACATGATTATGCTGTGTTAATGAGTATAACAATTAATATAACAAAAGAAAATAACTCATAAAACAAAATTAACAATTAACCACAATATAAATTCAAATAATAAAAATAAAATAAACCAATGCGAAAATAAAACAAAGTCAAAAAACCTGAATATGCATATATATATATACAAAAAAAATATATACATACAAAAAAAAACATATCAATTCATATTTACATACACACCTATAGAGAGAAATAAATATAAAGACCAAAAGGGAAGGGCAGAAAGATAGTAAATAGCATAGTGTTGTAAGATCCAATTAAAATTAAGTAGTGAACTAATGTAGGTGAAACTCCAGCATTAAGATTAGTAATTCATGTTCAGCATTAAGATTAGTAATGAAACTCCAACTTTTTTTAAATGTTCACGTTCAGCATTAAGATTAGTAATGAAACTCCAACTTTTTTTAAATGTTCACGTTCAGCATTAAGATTAGTAATGAAACTCCAACTTTTTTTAAATGTTCACGTTCAGCATTAAGATTAGTAATGAAACTCCAACTTTTTTAAAATGTTCATGTTCAGCATTAAGATTAGTAATGAAACTCCAACTTTTTTTAAATGTTCACGTTCAGCATTAAGATTAGTAATGTTCATGTTCAGCATTAAGATTAGTAATGACTTATTGTGTTTTAAACTATTTGATCTTTTAAAAAATTTTTGTTATTTTTTAAACTGTGTTACTGTATTATTAACTCTTTTGACTTTTGAGTTTTATTTTTATTAATTTTAATCTCAATATTTATTTTTTTGGTATTAGTTTTGGCATTGGCATGACAAAAATAGTTAACAATTATACTTATATACTTGTATATTACAATAAATTATTTTTTAAAAAAAATTTATTTTTTTTGATTTTCATTTTTTTCTTTATAACTGTCTGGAATAAAGTCGGTATTTTTAAAATTGTGTAAAATATTTTATTTTAAGGGCAACCTAAATATGCAGGAATATATGTGTGTATATTTTCTTGGGGTGCTGGTACCTGTAGTCGAGAAAAATCTCATTATTGATTTTTGGGTAATTGTATTGAGCTAAAAAATATTTGAGTTGTTGAAGTCCTATTTCCATTTTTATTTGGTTAGAAACA
The DNA here is from genome assembly GCF_022113875.1 of Hydra vulgaris. Taxonomy (NCBI): domain Eukaryota; kingdom Metazoa; phylum Cnidaria; class Hydrozoa; order Anthoathecata; family Hydridae; genus Hydra; species Hydra vulgaris. Next base: position 43,323,092 of record NC_061166.1, on the reverse strand, counting down.
AAACAAGTATTGGGCTTTGCTAAAGTAATCACATCATCTGGTAAAGTATTGAACATTAAAACATCAATGTCTTGTTATTCAAAAAAGAAAAAATTAAAAAAAATTATTTATTTTCTATCATATAATGAATTTGAAGAAAAAACTAACAACCTGAGATTTAAAACTAATTTACACATCCATACATGTGGAACAGGTGCTGGTTCAGATAAATTTAATCAGCATGTTTACAAATCCCATAAAGACAAACCTTTTTTCAAATTATTCCAATGTTAAAACTATCTAATAAAGAATTTACTTCTTATATATGAATCATATGCATAAACAGGGACATTCATAATCAGGGACTTGACACTATTTGAATATCTAAGTAGAGAAATAAAACAATCTGTTCATCAAAAGATTTAAATTCTTTTATTATAAATAGTTTGTTATATAAATCCTAATAATTTCTTTTTAATTTTTATAGGAAAGATTTTTATATAATTGTAAAATATTTTTATACGCAAAAAAAATTTTTATGAAAAGCCTTCTTTGTTTATAAAAATATTTATATTAATTAACTCACAGTTTCTCAACTCGTTTCTCAGCGCAGCGGCCTTGTTCGTCAAGGTTCCTGTTTCGGAGTTATAGAGTTGAGAGAGGGTTATATAACCACTAATAAGTAGCCTCCTCGTCTGTAGTGGCCTTCTCGGCCTTAAGGAGGTGAATTAACAAAAAAACAAAAAAAGTTGCTAACTGGTTGCTAAACATATATATCCTGGTTAAATATATTAAAACAACTGAATACTGATAAAAACCTGGAGAAAATAAAAAAAAGCTATTATTTCAAACTCCAAAACTAAAGGAACTTTTAACAATACCTCATATTAATCAAATGCAATCATCATAAAAATACTTCAAAGGAACACAAATATAATTAATAATTCAATAAGACACCATCAAAAGCGTATAAAATCAATATTTTATGGTATACCCATTGTTTTAAATAACCTTAATACATCCATGAGGCATATAGTCTATAAGTTTTTCAATTGGAATTTGTTTTATCTGTGACCAGACGCTATGAAGTCCTTGATACAATTCTTCTGCATTTCAAAACTTGTCACTTGTAATTTGTTATCAAACTGTTTCCATAAATTTCCAATAGGATTTAGGTCAGGAGATTGTGCAGGTCATTGGATTACATCAACTTTATTTGTTTCAAGCCATTCTCTAACTAATTTTGGATCATTATCCTGTTGGAATGTTCACTTCGGAGGCATGTTTTCTTCTACAATAGTTAACATGTGATGCTCCAGAATTTTATTATTTATGTTTACCCATTATTTCTTCAGTGCGATATAGTGGTCCCAATCCAAAAAATCCTGAAATGCACCTCCAAATGCAGGATTGTATAGTTATGGTGCAGCAAAAATACCATTTATATTTGCAAAAAAATGAAAAATATGGGGGTAACCTAGTGTTACCTAGGTTACCTCTATGTTTTAAGGGTTCCATATAATCGTTTTAAATCCTTTTTTTGCAAATATAAATGGTTTTTTTTGCTGCACGATAACTATACAATCCTACTTTATCCAAACATCTTTTTCTGAAATATGTAAATGCAGTAGTGGTAGAGTGCTTGCTTCATAAGTTGGATTCCCACTTCGTGGGAATCCAACTTATGAAGCTCGATTCTGAGTTCGATTCCCACTTCGTCCCTGACAGTACCGTGCTCAATTTGTTTCTCTGCGCGGTGGCCTTGTTTGTCAAGGTTCATGTTTTGTAGTTAAAGAGTTGAGAGAGGGTTATAATCATAAATAAGTAGCCTCTCCGTTTGTAGTAACTTTCTTAGCCTTGAGGAGGTGAATTAACAAAAAAAAAAAAAAAAAATGAAATTCATCAATTGTATCTCTTGCACTAGCAAATGGGTTCTTTTTTACATAATAATTTTACGATCAGTATATAGACTACTTTTTTTGGCCATCCACCTAAATGCTTAGATTCAATAGTTTCTTTCATTTTATATTTATTAACTAATCGGTTTATAACTGCGTTTGATATTTTATGTTTTTTACATAAAAATACACTTAGTGTAGTTTGATTATTATAATCTTCAATGATTTTTTGTTTACAAGTATTATATTTCTTATGAGCCATCTCATAAGCTACAATATTATTATAAACTTCTGCAAAGCAAGACTGTAGTTAATATAACATAAAGCACTTATTACAAACTAAAAACATCTTTGTAAACTAAAACCATTAAAATGTTCTGAAAATAAAGTTTAATTGCTGTGCTATTTTACTAATAAACTGTTTTGAGATTTAAGTTCCCTTTGTTTTGCAACTTACAATTTTACCAATCTTTCATGTTCATTTAAAAACACACACACACACAGATAAAAGAGTCAAACAAGTGAGGACAAAATATAAATATATTCTTAATTCACTTGTAATTAACATATCTAAAAGGGTTTAGGTCACAATCTTTTTATAATTTTTTAAAACATTTTTTATTCTCGGAAAAGTTTTTTTTTAGAGTTAAAACTATTTACTGGTAAGGTTCTATATATAGACAATCACCAAAAAAAAAAAAATTAAAGACCTATACTCTATCATATATCATGGTTGTAGCCCAATGACCTTGGTGTATATTTTTAACTTTTCCTTGAATAAATATACTCAGTTTTCCCTTAAATGATATATAAATATATATATATATATATATATATATATATATATATATATATATATATATATATATCATATATCATATATATCATATATTAACTTATCACATATTAACTTATTACATATCATATATATCATATATTAACTCTCGGAATTAGGGTCAGCATTCGGCAATGCCGACCTAACTGCCGATCTAAAAGTGTTTGAGGTCTGCAAAAAATTGCTGACCTCGCTTTTATGTTTTATAGTCAGACTCTTGTGCCAAATAATTTTTGCCGACCTCTAAAGATTGAGATCAGGAAATTATATCTAAGCTCCTTTTTCCTAATTCCGAGGGTTGTATATATATATATATATATATATATATATATATTGTATATGTGTGGTTTTAAGCTTCCTGATGAGCCTACCGATCTTGAAACATGCTGTTTCAAGATCGGTAGGCTCATCAGAAGAACACTAAAATTAGATAAGTGTTTTTACTAAATTATTATTGTTCTGTTCTTTAAGAACATTGAGCACTCTATTTGGAGAATACACTAACATAACTTATATATCATATATTATATATATACATTAGCCTGGGCCATTTTTGCAGTCATATAAAAATTTTGATGTACACTGTTTCTTAAAAGTCTTTTTGTATGATATAATGAGGATTTGCAATTTTTTTTTTTTTTAAAGTTGTCAACTTAAATGTCCGTCGATGGTTTTAAAGTTTAAAATTCCTTTAGTTTTGGGCTTTTTTGTACGTTCAGCGAGAATAGTAAACTAGGTCTAAATTTATCCATTTAACTGCAAGATGATCTGTTAGGACCTCATAAATCATCAATTAATTCTAACAAAGGATTGGTGCATATATAAACCTCCTTTTTGGGATTTAAGTGTCCTGTAATCTATCAAATCTACCATTAATTAGTGGCTCGCATTGCATCAATAATTACATGCGTGCTTAAAATCCCAACCTCCCAACCGATAGAGAACAATTATTGAAGTCATTACTTATGAACGTGTTTATATTCACACGCTCTGAGCCACTTGGGAATTGCACTTGTGATATTTTTTATATTACTTGCGCTTGTGAAGTTGTGGAATTTTTTTAACTAACTACTTTTAAAGTGAGTTGTATAGCAATGAAAACTAGAAAAAAAGGGAGAGGTTTCCTAGTCCTCAGTCAAAGTCCTAGTCCTCAGTCCTCAGGGAGAGGTTTCCTAGTCCTAGTCAAAAACACAGGTTAAAATAATAAAAAATTACAGCAAAAAAAAAAGATTTCTGGTTGGAAACACCCTGAAGAGGATGGAGAGGAACCAGCTTTCTTTGAGAAAACACATCATCCAACATTATCTTCACCTCCGTGATTTGCATCCAAGGAAACCAATTAAAGAGTTAGTGTCTTGCCCTCTTCAAAACAAAACTTTTAGGTTTGTTTTATATTGTTTTACATGGTATCAATCCCACTATTTGTTGTCAAATGGATACAGAATGTGAATTATTAAATTATATCCACAAAAAATTCCTCGAACACATCTGTTCCCTTTTTAATGTAGTTGGACAAAAATTTTCTCTGTAGATTATCTTGCGTTGAAGATAGTACTAACTGTGAGTTTAGGTGTCTCTTTTCTGGAATCTTTGTTCCTTAGAGAAGAACAGGGTTTCCAGTTCTGACCGTCCATTATCTATGCAACAGTGTTAATCAGTTTGTGGAACAGTACATTAACCTGAGTAAATCTGAGAAGAAAGTTGGAGCTGGCTATGAAGCATCGCGCAAGAGGTTTAGCATTAAACTTGAAGATAACAAGTTTCAATATAGTTATTTCTGTCAAAATAAAAAAATTATAGAATTCAATTTAAAAATTTTCTGTTGGTTGACTTTATAAAATTTCTGGATTAATTAAGAAAATAAGTCAAAATAAATGAAGTGAGCAGGGCTAATTACATTTGCTTTGATTATTCTTTGAGGCCCATAAGAGTTTTAAAAAAACAGTTGTTTAATAAGGTTTGTTTTGGGCAAGTTTGTATATTAATCTTCTGAAAAGAAGTCTGGAATCTAGTAGGTTAAGGATGACCAAGGACAACTTAAAGGATGAAGCTTTTATTCATGATCAGATGACAGACAAAAAGATGTTGATTGGTAAAGTTGATGGAAGGTTTGAGTTTGTTGCACAGAGATCGGAAAGAAGAAAGAAGCAGGAAAAACCAACTGCTTTCGTTAAGGTTAAATCTGACGTTAACATTGACTTTGCATCAGATACAGCTAGCTCTGATGACGAAAATTTTGAAATACCACAGGAAAAGACTTCAGAACAAGTTTTAATTATGCCTGATAATATTTTGTTACAGACTTTATTGCCATCTTTTACACTTCCTGGTTCCTTACTCGTGAGTTTCCAGACTCTGCTTCAGTCAAGGTAAAATAATAAAAAATAATTAATGGTGTAATTTCATTGTGCATTATGCAATATTTATTTTACAAAAATAGTAATCGAAATAATGAAAGTGCTTTTTATTTATGTTTGTATTGCGCAAGCTTGATTTGAGGTAAAAATAATATTTAAATTAATTTTATTTAGGATCAGTTCAGCTATTAGCAATTGTGCCACTATGCTCAGATTGAACCTGCTGCTAAGTCAGTATTAAAATCGTGGAGAAACCATATTTGGTATCTAGACCCTTCCTTGGTATTAATGCTCTTGGTTTCCAAGGACAGTAATAACTTTGCACAGATGGAGATGGCCAAGGTTCTGTTTGTCACAGATAGAAAGCCACTTGGAAGAGATAGAGTAAGGGCTGAAATGCCTCCAATTTATGTTTACCTGAAGGAGAAGGAGAAACCTCCCTCGTTAACAAATTTTATCAAGAAGAAGAGTTGGACTCTCTAGGCCTTGCCATGGAGCAGTGTATTTGGATGGAACTACCCCATCAGTTTTATTATAATTTTCTTGGATACAAGTTCCAGGAGTTTGTGAACTCCATTAATGTTGTTAATGATTGCTCTGAGCATGCTGTCAAGCTCATCCAACAGAATGTGGAGAAAGCCAAGAGTGAAGACAAACTGCAGAATCTCCTCCAGGTCAAGAATGCTTGGAAGAAACCAGTTTGCAGAACCAAAGCGTCATACAAAAAATCCGCTAACTCTGTGCCTCCAACTCTTAAATCCTCTACTTATAAAGATATTAAAGTTTCTGTTTTATAGAACCGTCTTGCTCTGTGTTCTTTGTTTTATAGAACTGTTCTGCTCTGTGTTCTTTGTTTTATAGAACTGTTCTGCTCTGTGATTTTTTTAAAGTTATATTTTTGAAAATAAAGATCTTAATCCATTATTTTATTTTATTTACCTGCTCTGAAGGAAAGTGAAAATAAAAAAATTTCATTCACAAAAAAAGTTCCATGCTATAACTTAGTGGACACATTAGTAATACTTGGGGATATTTCTCATTATGTTAGTGTTAATATGTCATAACATAGACCTTCATAAACATTTTAAATTGATAACGAACAATATTGGATAATATTTACTATTCCCGCCAATAATCCGAAAATGGATAAAAACAGGCCATTTTCTAGGTAAAATATTTTTTTAACTGACTGGTGGGAATAGTAAATATTACCAAACAAATTAAAAAAAAAAATTTAATCATAAAAGTGACCCTAGAGACACTGATTAGCTACTGTGTGTCACAAATTTTCACTATGACAAAAAAAATGGCCCAGGCTAATATACATATATTATATGTATATATTATCACTTTTTTACTACCTTTTATATCAAAAGCCTATGTAATGGAATAGGAGGAACTATAAAAAAATAGCAGCAAAAGCAAGTCTACAAGCATTAATTACAAATCAGATTCTTGCACCACACATAGGTGTTAGAAGGTGTTAGCATATATTATCAAGTGATGATATTTATAACCATAAAACTCAAAACCACAGACAATATATGAAGATATGAGCACAGTCTTAAACATGGCAGTTTTGTACCAGGTAGAGAAGTAATTTTTACAGAGAATCTCTAGTAAACATGTTTAATATACCTGTTTGCTGTATAATGTCAACTTGGTACAAAAAAACCTTTCAAACTTTAAAGCTGGTAAATACATCACATATTTTTACAATAATGAATGGTACATAGATTTGTGCTTGAGATTTATAATGGAAACCAAGATATTGATGAAAAGTTTATGAACATAAATTTAAAAAGAACTAATCATACAGTTTTTATCTATTTGACAAAGTAAAATGTCAAATTAATGACAAATGATGACAAATGCTCCTGAACTTTTTCTTTCTTCTAACTTATTTTTACTTTTTTTTTTTTTTTTTTTTTAATCTAAAATGTTTATCTAAATCATTATAGTTTTGCTTTTTTTTCCAATACTATATTTTTTGGGTCTATATTCAATGCTGATGCTCCAAGGTTTGTCATACTTGTATTCAGTTTTTCAACTTTTTGATTTCCACATCCTCATTTATCACATTTACTTACATATTTTTTAATATTTCCGATATATATATTTTTGATATTTTCAATATATAAATATTATCATATATAATTAAGCTAAAATTTTCAGGATCGTGTTTTTTTCATAAAATCTGTGGGTGGTTAAATTTAAAGCAAATCTGAGGTGGTACCCTGGGGACCATTAGGTGATTTGATATAGAATGACTCATATGTATGTGTGCATGTATTTATGTATGTATGTGTATATATGTATATCTCAAAAAAAAAAAAAAAAAAATTTAAAAAAGTAAAAGAAAATAAAAAAGTTTAAGAAATTCTTTATAAGACTAAAAACAAAAAATTTGCTTCTTTCGAGACCTAACATGATATACTTTTGAAAAAAAAAAATCGATATGTATTTTTTTTACAACTTTTGCTTCAAATCAGCTCAAATTGTTACTAAAATTTCGTTTTAGTAGATAGATAAGAGTGGGAGCTTACGATGTGCACTTTTTGAAAGAAAAAGAAAAAATATATATTAAAATGTATGTTGAAAAATATATTTAGATACTCAATCAGTAAAAAAATTGTTGAAAAGTAATCAGCTCGTGAAGAGCGATGCTATTAAAAATGGTATCCCTGTGATGAAACCTAATGAAACAAAAAAGCAATACTTCCAGCGTTTAGATGAAAACATAAAGGAAGCAATCAGTAAAACCATGATGGAAACAAAAACTCTGCGCAAAAAAAGAAAACTGTATGGTTGGTTTTTTTTTTATTTACATGTATTTAAATTATTTTTTATTATTTTTATTATTCTTAATTTTGCGTATAAATATACTTAGAAATCAAAGTTTAATATACAGAAGATTTTTAAAAACAAATAATATTATGTAGTTATCATTTTATTACAGTTTATTTTAAAATATTTTGACTATTTTACTCAGACATCTAAAAGCGCGAGATGAAAAGATAAAAGAGAAAAAGAAGAAAGTAGACCAAAGTGTTGAAATTAAGGATTTTTCTTCATTTAAAGGTATTCTTATTAAATACGTTTTCTCTGTCGTTTTCTCAACTTACGAAAATCCCATCAACTTTATTTTGTGTTCTCCATTTTGCAACTAACAGTTTATTGATGTTTTTTTATTTATTTTGAATCAAAATTATGATTGCTATTTTTAATGGAAAAACTTTTATTCTTTTTTTTTTCCCATTAAAAATAGCAATCATAATAAATATACTTTGATTCAAAATAAATAAACCGTTAATATTATTATCAATCAAATGAGTTGATTGATAATAATGTTAAATAATGATAATAACGGTTTTTAATACCTCAGATGAGATTAAGTTTGGTGAAGTTGCAGAACGACCGCCAACGTTATCTGCAGTTCCTAGAGGAGCTTCAAAGGATAAGGTATTTATTTATAAGTTATAAAGATTGTTGATATAATCATAATAAATTATAATTTTTATTTATTTTTTAATATTTATTTTTTTAAAGATGAATTAGACCTGGTTTATCCATATGATGGTCTAAATTACATGTAACTACAAACAACGGTTTAATACTGTAGTTACAAAAAAAATAATAACAATAAGTGTTCTTTTTTATTTATTTCAGAAATTAAACAACCTTAAACTTACTTCACTTCTGGATGATAAAAGTGATGTTAAATGCGTAAAAAAGAGAAAAGAAATGACTTTTGTAGAGCAACAAAAGTTTGACAACGATCGTCAAAAAGCCATTGACGCTTACAGAATGATAAAGAAGCAGAAAATGAAAGTGTAATCGAATGTAATATAATCAGCCTCGACTGGAATAAAGTTTATTTTGACAGACTGTCAGAAATAATCGTATTTTTCGCATTGAATCGAAATTCTAAAATGTTAGCATCTCTCCATGGAAGATGTGAAAAGGATGCAGTAACGTTGAAGTCAATAGCATTAATATAACTGAGCGAAATTTTATGACATCTTTATTTAAAAAAAAGAAAAAAGAAAACTTATTATGTCTAAACCGTTCATTAAAAATGATGTATTAGAAATGCCAGTAAAATAAGAAACAAAAAGTTAATCAAAAAAATAAAAGTGTTGATTCTATGAAGAAAGAAAAATAAAACAAAGAACTTTAGTTTTCTATATATAATCGGAATTACTTGTAATAAAGTATTTTTAAGTGTGTATTTGTAAAAAAAAAAAAAGTATTATCTATTTAAAAAATCTGTAATAAAACTTTACTTCGCCCTTTTCACCTCATAGGAATGTCTTAGTGATATCATATTTTGTAATTATGTTAATTAATTTAAATAAATAATTATTGTTAAAATTTTCACTGTTGTAACAATATTTTTATTTATTTACAACTTACTCTACCATGCTTATCGTTTTATCCACTATATTACTGCGTATATATTGCAATTTATGAGCAAGGCCAAAACTACTGTCTGATCATCTGACGATAGGTGACTATAGGTAGTCTATTTGACCCTTTTATTTGTATTTATCTTTTTACAAGTAAAATGTTTATGTTTTGAAATTATGATTATTTTTTTGCATTTATTGAAGTTTGTTATTTTGAAAGTCTGATATAGTCCATTATCATATAAACAGTGCGTCCTTGATATACTAAAAGGCAGATTTGAAAAACGCGCAATTTTTAAGAACGATAAATAGTAAAATTGCTATTTTACCTGGTTCAAAACAAAATCTTCGAAATTTTTCAACGACTCAGATCAAAATCCTCTTAAAATATTCCGCTGTAAAAAGATTTAAGTAAAAATTGAAATCCTCGAATATTAGAGGTTGTGCGAGATGTTAAAAACGTTCATATTTGTTTGTTTTACTCAAAGAGGAAAATGTTTTAACTTGCATACCCCATTCGTATTTGTAACTTATATTTAACTTTTAAAATGAGGAACTTGTCAAAAACTTTACTTATGTATATCTTTTTTTTGTTTGTTTTTGTTTTTTTTTTTCTACAATGTAATGTAAATAATTTAGTTCAACTTCAAATGGTTTAAATCAAATCACCTTCAAATGAGCAGTCGTAGCGCTGCGGTTAGCAAGAAAAACATTTTTAAATAAAAACTAAGAGCAGCCGTGACGCAGTAGTAGCGCACTAACCTCAGAAACGTAAGATCCGTGGTTCAAACTCCATCTCTAGGAAAGCTTTACGACATCGGTTGGGAGGAAAGCGTAAACTTCCTATAAATGCTCTTCCGCTGTGAACTGTGATATGACCGTAAGGACTTATCACAGATAAGACTGTAAAAAAAACTGAGTATCAAACATTTAGTAAAACTTTTAAAGATTAATGTTTAACAAGGTGGGCCCTAGTTTAATTTTTATAGTTGACTGTAGTGAGATAAGGTTTATAGCTAATTAATCTGCCTCCATAAACAACCTCTTTAATTTACGACAGTGAGTAAGGCGTTTTATTTCAAGGAATATGATCGAAACGTTAAGATATATTAAAAAAAGTGTCATATTATTTATCATGTTTGTTTTGCTTGTGGCTCACTATTTCACATTAACGTATGAGAAATTTTGTACTGATGGTGGATTTAATTCTGACTTCAGAAATAAAAGTCTGTGTTTCGAAGCTCGCTCTGGCTATACATGCATCATTGGTAAGAAAGCAGGCGTGAACTTTTTGTTAAAAGCTATACTTGGAGCACCTAAATAACTAGTAGAAAAAAAAATTCTGAAAGAATTTAGTACAGAAAATGTGACAATTAATTCGCGAAAAAAGTACACTAAAACTACAAATAAAGATTTGAGAAGTCCGATGCTACTGATGAATTTTTGTTTTTATTTGCATTTGTTCCATTTATAAAACAAATGAAAATACAGGCATCAGGCTAATTTATGACTGTCGTAATATTGATTGGAAAAACCCACGACCATCATCAAAAAATTTATAAAAAACTAACAGTTTTGAAAAAAAAATTTGAACTTCTTCTAACACTGTGGATTGTTGGTGAATCAAATTTGTTGTGAAAAACAATCTGTTACTCACAATGACTGAGAAAAAAGTATGCAATGCTTTTACTGAGATGCGTTCTTGTTATATCTGTACCTATACTCACAAAATAATGAGAAATAAAAAAGCATGGTTGATAAAAAAGATAATTACGGTTTCGTGATTTTCTTTTTTTTTTTCCATTTTTTGTCTACTTTACATGTTGGATTTGTGCCTTTAAAGGCTTGCTACAAAAAATGGCAAAGCTAGAAGCAATGAAGATAAATGTAGTTTCAAACAACGTTTGGAAGAGATCAAGCGAAAATTTAAAAAGACAAATGCGACTTATTGTGAAAAAACCGTAGCCTGGTTATTGCAATACAAACAATGACAACACAGCTAGCACGGTTTTTTAATCTATAAATGAGCGAAGATTACAGGATAAATGTCAAGATAATTGTTATTGTTAAATTGCTATCTTCTGGCAATGGTATTGATTGTATCGAATTTGAAAAATTTTGTTCTGAAACTAGAACTTTGTATCTAAATTTATTTTCGTGGTACTAGATTTCTGATACAGAGCACAAAATTTCGTGTATTTTTTGAATTGACTAACTCTCGTAAGAATCACAAGAAGTACGAAATAAAGATTAAGGTGATTTTGAAAATATATACTAGAAAACAGCTGTGTATTTCTACAAATCCATATAAGCAAAATATGCTTTAGGCTTCCTATAACATCTGGCCCTGTTATAAATTCTTATAGAGAACTGCCTGCAAAGAATTTTTAAAATAGTTGTTACTTCATCATGAGCCAGTTGCCTGTAAAGAACTTGATTGTTTCACCTCAAATAGTAACAAGTCCTATTTTTTCAATGTCCAACATTTAATGTTTTAAAAGATAAGACTTCTGAAGATTTAAGTGATTTCTAAGGATTCAAACAATTTGAAATTAGAGATTATTACAATTTCTAATTAATGAATATAAACTTTAATGTATAATTTTAAGTATGCTCGCTTTTTAAATTTAATTTTTATTTTTTTATTTTTTTATTTTTTCTTTATAAAACAATAAATTATTTACAATTTTATAAAATTATACTACCTCAGGTTAACATAAAGTTATGGTTTTACAATGTAGAAGTTTTACAAATGTTTAATGAATATACAATATAGAAAGTTTACAACTGTTTTTATTTATATACATTTTGTTTTTGTGTTTTAGAATTTTATATTTTTTTTGTATTTTTAAGTTTTATATTTTTTTGTGTTTTTTGGTTATATATTTTTTTTTGTATTTTTTGTTTTTTTTTTATTTTTGAGCCATTGTGCGGAGAGATGTCAAAGACTTGATAAGGTTTAAAATAAAATTTTATATTTAAAGATAATGTTAAATATTAGGTTAGAGTATTTTGAAAAAAAAGATTTTATTAAAGAAAAAACAAATAGATAAAAAAGAATATAACACATATATGTTAAAATTATATATCATAAAATAAGGGCTGGCAGTGATTATGTAATAATAAATAACAATATTTTTGTTGCAAAGAAAGATTTAAAAATAAAAAATTGCAAATTTTGGTATATCTTCTTAACCTAATAACTTAAAAACAACCCAAAAATTATCTTTTAAATTTGGCCCAAATACTCCTTGTTAATTGGTTAAAAACGTCATCATTAAAATAACGTGTACCATCATCATTAAAATAACGGGTACCAATATCATTAAAATAACGTGTACCATCATGATTAAAATAACGTGTACCATCATCATTAAAATATCTTTTACCTACATTAAATTATTATTTTTTTTTTTTTTGTAGTAAAAACAGGTTTTGTTAAATAAAAATGGTTTCTTTGAGTTTTTGAATCATAACTTCTCAAAAAATATTTATTCAACCGCGATTTTGGTAAATAATATATAACACATTAACTAAACATTCTGTGAAAATTTAAACATCTCTAAAATTGCCATCTGCATCAGCAAGAACTTGACAATTCAAAGAAGGATATCTTTTTCTGAAAGATATAAGTCAAAATATAATTAAAAAACATATATAACAAAAAGCTCTAAATATTCAAAAAATTTGGGGATGATTTAAAATAATAAACAGTTAAGGAAACCTTTTTGTAAATGTTCTGCTTTCAAAGTGCTTACAAAGAAAATACAAAAAACATGTTGTTGAAATGTTTTCAAAATGTGAAGCCTCAAGCATTTTTGTGTTACTGTGAAAAAAAGAATTCTAAAATTAATAATATCCTACATAATATTAGTCTTCATATGCTCTGAGAAAATGGTCAAAATTATACCTGGCAGGTATGTTTACACCAAGTGGTTTTATCAATTAAACTTAATACTTCATAATTAATTTATTTTTATTTACAATTGTAACATAAGAGAGGACTTTTTTCTATTATGTTTGAATTTGTACCAAACTTTTTTCTTTGTTTTACTTACGGATTATTTATCTAAGGTACAATAAGGAAAATAAGAAGAATTATTTAATTTTAATGAGAAATTTTACCTGAAAATATAAGCTAACTCGTCAGCTCCAGTGACTCCTTTAATAGGTACCATTGTACCATTAATAAGCCCAAAAAGCCCTTTAATGCCCTAAGATTGCATGTAATTTCTTTTTACCTCGCTCATTTCCTCTTTGCTACTATACCACTTAACAATGTGGCAATAGTGTTGGATAAAATAATTACAAAACTCTCTAAGTATCCGACTAGTACTTGATTGTCTAATTCCTGAGGAATCACCTACAATTATATAAAATTAGATGAAAGTCAGAGAGAAACTTTATAAGTGTGGTATTCATATAAATAAAATCTTTTGAAAGTATAATACATAAAATTTAAATTTTGAATTTAATAAATTTTACCCACAACATCAATTTTGAAATCTTAAAGACACTACCTTCAACATCATAAATGCTCAATAGTAAGAAATTGTAATAATAATTGTAGAATATCAAAAAAACTACAATTCAAAAAAAATAATAATAATAATTAAACACATAAATTTGAAACCAGTTTCATACTGCTTTTTTTCTTACCAATTACACCTTGAAAACTACCTGTTGCTAAAAGTCTTTGCACTTTTGTTTCTGGCAAAATTGCATTATTTCTTGAGGTTTTTGATGACAAATCATCATATAGAGTTGTGATAATGTCATTTAAAATAATTTTTGGCAAACAAATTTTTCCCGACACTCCATATCATCATATTCCAAGAAAACTCAATGAGCTTTACACCAATTTAGATGTTTTTTTGGCTTTGTTCAGCTAGAATTATTGGAGTATATTCGTTTTAACTAAATAAAAAAGTGTAACAAACTAAATATAGATAATATTCCATAAATCTAAATTAAATTAATGTAAAACTAATAACCAAAATCGATTGATTCAGAAAAAAATTAGAGAGACTTTTTATATTATCTTTAAATAATGTTTTTAAAAAAGACTATTGACTATAAAACTGTAACTGTAAACTGTATTGATAAAATTACATTTGTATAAATTTTTTCATAATCATTTACTTTGAAATTAAAAAAGGTAATAATAAATTTAATTAATGGACAACAAACCTAAGACTTTTTTTATGAATTTAATTCTTTAATTACAAATATATTTTAATAAACATAAAACTGCCTAATGTAATCATTTAATAAACATAAATTTATTAAACTTAATATTAAAATTACTATTTTTTCCCTTTAGACTGAAAGTTTTAGAAACAGTAATTTAAAACTTCTTTATTTGTAAGCACACACCAACACACAATATTCTAACAAAACAGAATAAAAATAATTTTATTCATGTCGTTTACTAATTAGTAAAGGATAGTTAGTTCACTTTAAACTAATATTTAAAATGTACACTTGAAAATCAAAGTAATAATTTGATACACACAACGCTATGTTAACTTTCAGTTGAAGCAGCTTTACTATGCAGTAAATTAAATTAAAATTATTCATCGACACTGCTGGCAATTACCTTTAGCAACTTATTTTTGCTAATTTTTCAAAAATTTGCGAAATAAGTTTTGCGCAAGCTTGAATAATAATAAAAAAACTTTTACCGCTAAGTCGCATAAGCTCAGTCACCGTGTAATTTCGGTCATTTAAGTAAAATATAATCGTATTTCAATTTTTATAAACTTTTTTTTCTCTAATAATATTTTTTATCACTTCGTTCATAAAAATCATAAAACAAATAATGGATATTTGAAATCTGCTCAAATAATTATTTTACAAAAAACCAGAATTTTAAAATTATGTATACTCTTAAAACCTATAATAAGTATTAAATAAAATGATCAAATTTAACTAGTCACTAAGTTTATTATATATATTAGAAGTTTAATAGTATATTAAATTTTTATTTTTTTTATTTTTAAATATTAAGTAATCTTTTCCTTAAAATGAGTAAATTAAAAAAAATTTATTTCTACGATATAAATTAAAGATATAGTTGTTTATATAACTCAGAAAGACAAAAATTAAAAAACATTTGTAAGTTCTAAGCGTGATTTAACGGCGATGTAACGGTATATTATACCAAGGACGTATAAAAAGATGGACATTTAAGGTATTCTTTAAAAGGCAAGACATCTGCGCTATTCATTGTTACAAATAACAATAGCAAAACAATAGAGAACAGATGTTAACTATTTTCAACTTGAGAATATTTCTACTTGATTTTGCGTCAAAATAGCGATAGTCTCGCCTAGCTTAAAAAATACTTAAACATTTCGTAACACCTAAATACTCTAAAACGTTTTCAAATAAATAAAACCTTTTCATCTATAAACTCAAGCGAAATCTTTACATGGAAAAAAAAGTTAATCACAGAAAAAGATCAAAACAAAATTGTAAGTGAGACAAAATTTCCGATAAAAATGAGAAATTTAAATACTTAAAATAATAGTGAAAACTAAGTGTAGGGAATAGAGACCACAAGTAATCTATAGTTTGATCTATAAATGATCTACAGTTTTACCTACAACATCTAGAAAATTCGTTTCACTTTGCAGTTTCATTCTTGCAAACTACATATCACTTTTTAACAAAAAATATGATTTTTGATGTCTAAGTTTTATTAATGATAAGTTCTTATTAAAAAGTGCTCACGTATGAAATTTGACATTTTAAAACAGATGAACTATTTCTGATTAACTAAAATGCATTAATTTAAAAAAAAAGTTAGAGTTTTATAGGTAATTGCACTTTTTAAAAAAAGTAGTTAGAACAGCGAAAATATCGGAAAAACGTCGGTATACTTTTTTAAATTATTCAGAAAAATGATGCTAAAAATTATACCTCACATAGGTTTTTGTTTACTCGCGGCGCCTCAGATCTATTACAATGCGTTAAACGTCCATCTATTAATACGTCTTTGATTATTCATACTAATAAATGCATACTAGATATTAAAAAACAATCAAAAAATTTATTTATAAAAGTTAATATAAATGTTAATGTCATTTACAATAAAGATAGTTATATAAAATTGATACCTATTGAAATCGTTTTTAATTTGTTAGTTTAAGTAACACCACAAGCAATGTAGTTATATCTTATTGCGACAATATATAAGAATTTAGTACCTTTATTAATCGCCTCGATGATCTTCGGTGGTCCGGAGTGCGGGCTTCAAACCCGTAGCCGATGAGAGTCGGAGTGGTTCAATTCCACCTTTGGGGCGTTTCAATCCACTATTTTATTAATTAGTTTAACAAACTAACCCTGCAAAATAAGGAGTTTTAAATGTGACGTTTAGAGCTGAAAGTGCTCTTTCCTTTTAAAGCAAAAAAATGAATCAACATTTTAATACTTGATATTAAAACAAAGATTTAATAAATAACAATAAAATAAACTTAAAAGCTAAATGTAATAAAAATCATAATTGTAATAAAAAGTTATCGCATAATCAAATTTGGGAAATCGTCCTCGATCTTCACAGTGATTAAATAGCTTGGCGGGAAAAAAAATTCTTTAAAAGTAAAATTGACTGTCTCAATACTTCAAAGCATAAAAGTGATATGTCCACCTATTTTAAAACCGTGATAAACCTCAAAAATTGGGTATAACAATTTTGTGCTTTAATTAGGGTTGAGCTTATACGGTAAAAACGGCAAAAGCTGGGAAAGAACCAATGCAACTAAGTTTTTATGATGAGAATATGTAAACCTTTTAAATACTGAAACAAGAAACAACATTTGCATGTTTTACAAAGTTAGACCAATATTATCCCAAAAAAATTTGAAGCATCTTTATATCTTTTTATACAAACATACGTATGATAAGTTTTATATGCACTTTATCGACATCAAATTCATGCCGCAAATATAGTCTTTAATAAAGATAAGTTCGACCATGCTAGACACCAGGGGCGCATAGAGGGTAGGGGATCCGGGTCGGTTACCCCCAGGCATCACGTTTATGGGGGCATTGTCAGATGAAAAAAAAATATCAGTATTCCAAATAAAAAATTGAAAACACCCAATAAAGAAATGAAAAACGTTTACTTTGTTATTATATTCCGATTTTTGATTTTGTTTGAATTCAATCTGATTAAAGCGATTACTGATTCCTAAGACCATTTTTACGGTAGATGACTCTCTATTAATAGACCACGTGTTTTCTCTTTCCTACAGAAATCATATCAGTGTTTACGTTCTGTGATATGTCCGCTGAATGGCTCTTCAAACCATGCGAGAAAACTACAAACTACATGTAACGTTGCGTGAACAATAGCAAAAAAAAAACATTTTTTTAACTTTTTTAAATATGTTTTTTAACTTTTTTTTTCCGTATATTTAATAAATTATTACAACTAATTATATAATTTTAAACTAAGTTTAACGCTATAGATTTCATTCCATTCGTGCAAGAATTCCTCGTGCAGAATTAATCTTCAAGGGAATAGTTTTGCAATTTTATTGATTGTCAAAGAGAGTTTTACAAATAATTGTCGAAAGAATATTTTGATATGGTGCAATCGTTAATCGTTAAGAGTTAATTAAAATGAACTTTACAAATTATTTTTGGAAGAGAATTTTTTATGTAGAAACTTCTACAACGATTATTATACTACATAAATAGAACTCTTTTCTATAGTTTTGTGCTTTAAATATAAAATGAAAACCAATCAATCTACAACCAACTCTTCAACCAAACGGAAGCAGCTATCAGGCGCAAAAGGACGAAAAAAGAAGAGAGTAAAAAAAGCTGCTTAAAGAAAAAATAAGCGGACTCATAATCATTTAAATGAAGATCAAGAGATGTATGCGGTAACTGACAGTGAAACTGACCAGGCCAGGCTAACGGGATTAATGGGCACTTGCCTAAGGTTTCTTCCAAAGCCCCCGGTAAAAATAGTTTTTTTTTGTTGCATTTTTTGGAGTTAGGAAGAGTTTTTTGATAAACAACAACAAAAAAGAAATTCTGGATGTGTTACAAGGTTATAGAGTATGTTCGCATGCACATTGATTAGTCATAGAATGCTGGTGTAGAAAGTAACTTTAATTTTTAAGCCCTATCTTTATTTCAAGCAACCTATGTATTGATTATAACATAAATAACTTTTTTATCATTATACTTATTCTAAAATTAATTTTATATAAAAAATCAAAATGCAAAAACAATCATCTTATTTAAAGTTAACTACACAAGTTAGTTAAACATCTTAATTGAACAAATAAATTAATTACTTTACAGTAGTGGAGGTTATCAAAGATTGAAATCACAAATAGCAAAAATTGAGATCACTTAGAAAATAAACAAAGAGTAAATAAAGTCACGATGCATTTTCTACGGTCTGTTTAGAAACGCGCAACTATTGGGAGGCCTGAAACTGCTTTTATTATTAGCTGAAGTAAAACAATTCAAATGTATTATTTCGACACATACGTGTCTATTATATTAAATCTTATATGAATGCATTTATATATTGCTCTAAATTTTGTTTGATACTAACTTGACTATTAATTATAATTCGCTCGCTCAAATTTATAATGATTCTGCCTAGCCTTTTTTTGCAAAAAATCTTCTGCAAAATCAAATATTTAATCAAAGATCTAAAAAAGCAAATACTTCGAACCATCAGGAGTAGAAAATAATAGCTTACTGTATGGGCCAGTTGATTTAATAACCAAATGTTTTTTCGATTGCTTTGATAAGCAACTAGTTATGAAAGTAACATTCCTTTAATATATATTGTTCAATTTTTATTTTAAAGTATATAATCGTAAAAATCTATCGAAGGGCTTTTTTATTAATAATATCAATTTAAAAGATTCAGATTGCGTACCTAACATTATAATATATAACTTATTTATCAAATAAATATGTTGACAAACAATTCCAAAATAAAACATTCTTTAATTTTTTACTGCGTATTTTCAAAACAATTTGTTTTTCTAATTTCTAGTTTGATTTTAAGATTGGTTCGTACCAACTTAAAAAACGGTTTTTTTAAGTGCAAGTTCAGGTCTAATTTGCTTCTAGCTTTACACTTTAGTCAAACTTTAAATGAAATATAACTTGAAAGTTCGTGTTTATTACTCGTATTTAAAAATTACTTTTGCTTTCTTAATTTGCTTTTCACGTCGATCATGAAAACCGGTCAAATTTTCCGACTAAGTATAGCTTGAATTTAAGTCTAAACTATGCGTACTCTCATTTCAGGTTGCAGTTTTGACTTCAAGTTTAATGTACGCTTCTTTCATTTTTTAAAGTTAATTAGTTAAAAAAACGAAATTGTTTTTTTAAATTATTACTATAAATTGAGCATAATTACATTTTATTTACCAAAATATTAGACTTACTAACAGGGGTGTGGAGTCGTAAAAAAAAAAGTAACGACTCCGACTCCAGTTGTTGAAATTTTTTGTGTACAACACCGACTCCAACTCCAAAGCAAAATTTTTGAAAAATTCTTTGAATTCTTTAAAAAATATTGCGCGATAAGTTGAAATTTTTTTTTTGACAAATTTATGCAACGTTCTTTGAAGTTTAGTATGAACATAAGGTGGTTAATTGAATGTTTTGTACATACACGTACAATACCAAGAAATATTACTATCGGAGTCGGAGCCGCGATATTTTTAAGCGACTCTGACTCCGCTAAAATTGTCGCAACTCTGCAACTCCGACTCCACAGCCCTGCTTACTAAATAATAATTAACTTTTTAGAACGTTTTACTAGCGAGTTATAATTAATTGCAGAACCTTAAGCATTCCGTCAAAGTTTCTATGTTGTTGTCTACGTAGCTTAGTATTTTCTATGATGATTCATTTTATGACCTTAAAATAATAGAATGAGTTCATTCTATTCTTCTGTTCGTTCATTCTATTGGTTTAAAAGCATTTTGGTTTCATTTGACGTGTTTTTACTCAACAAGGGCGATAGTATCTTATGATAATAAAAAACGTTTGCATTTAGGAAAACGGAAAGCTTTAGGTTTAAAACGTATAATTTGAAACTTGCTTTCAATATTTTGAAAACAAGTAATTACGTTACGTTAAATAAAACAAATTTTTGAAAACTAGTGATTCCGTTATAGAAAAGTAAAATCTAAAAAAGTTGCGCAATTACGACAGTCAACGACAGTACCCGAGCAGTATGTATCCGCATTTTGCGTTTGTTGGCACAATAGCCGGATTATAGTCTCAGTTCCGTTCCGCAAATTATCTCAAAATTGTTTAGAAAAGTAAACATTTCTATAATTTGAGATTTGAGAGAAAATTTGAGAAGCAGAGTATGAAATATTGATATCACTTTGATATAAAATCTTTGATAGAAAATTTTTTTAACGCTAAAATTTATCACTAACTGAATTCGAAATATTTATTTTACTAAACGATTTTGTGATAAGTTACAGAACGGAACGGAGACTATAAACTGATGCCTTCAAATAGCTTATCTTTGTCTTCTTTCCTTTCACAATATTTTTATTCTATTATTAGCTTGGTATTAATCCAACGATCAGATTTCCGTTTGAATGGCACCATCTTCATATCAATGATTTGCATTTTTAGTTTAGTTTAGGCGCCGCACCCTTGACCAAACTCTTGTTTGAGTAACATCTTAGACCAGACTCTTGTCTGAGCAAATTTTAAACAACTTGAAGGTTATTCCATTTCTAAATATTTTTTTTTACTGAATTGGGTTAAAAGTATAAATTAATTAAAAACGATTATTATTTTTTTTTTTTCATTTTTAAGAGGGGGATTTTCCGGTAAAATCCAAGAAACATATTTTTGATAAATTTTTAAACTGCTTTATGATAAAAATCAATCTTCTGCATTATACTTATATATTTTTAACTTAATGATATATAAAATTAATCAAATACCACGAAAAGTCTAAAGTTTTTGCATAATTGTTTTTTCTCACTCCACAAAGATTAATGGATGAAATCATCTTACTACAGAGTTAGTTTTTTTAGTTGATACAAATATTATGCAATAAATCGACTTCTGACTACTGTGTAGTAAGATATATACTTATTTTTAAAGTAAAATAAACATTAAAAGAAAATATCTTGTTACTTATCGACTTAAAGAAGAAGAATCAAAGAAGTATTTTGCTTCGTTTTCATTGCAAAACAACCTCGTTATTATTGTAAACAACATCGTTATACGGTAATTGCGAAATCAATATTTTTATTTTAAAAACAATTTATTTCTCCATAAATAATTTAAATCAAATAAAATAACAATTGCATCAAACTATACAAGTAAAAGTAACAGCTTTTTTAATCATGAACTAAACAACAAAAATGACATGAGATTAAAACTTCCTAATCGTGACAAAAAAAAAAAAAACACGCACACGTCTAAACTTAGATAAGAAACGATTAAACAATTAAGAAAAAACATTTTAGAAGAAAAAAACTTTTTAAAACCGATATTTATATCTATAAATCGATAAAAGGAATAAACCAATATAAAATACTCAAAAGGAAATAGCCTATATGGGTTAGGATGAAAAAAGAAAAAAATAATGAAAAAGAATCCTAATCCGATTTATAAAAAATACCATGAACTGTTTATAAGAAATTGCAATTACTTTTAAATACCTAATAAGTCTAATCGTTTGCCTACATTTAAAAAAGTAAAAATGTTCAAAATGAAAATATGAAAAAAACAAACAAAAACAAACAATGAATGAAATAAAATACAAAACAAAAATTTTTACAAATATTAAACAAAAGCAGACGAGACAAAAATTCTTTAAAACACTAAGAAAATTTGTCTAACAAATATAGCTGAAATAAAAAATGTACTTTTACTATAAATATATGTGTATAGAAGAGCTAATATAATATAATATATACAACAATATAATACATATGAAGAAATCTCTCTATAAAGTATGTTTAAAACAATTTGAAAACCTGAGAAAATATGTTGTACATATGAATATAAAAATGATTTTGAACTTCTAAAATTTTCAAATAAAATTCAAGGAATAAATTTCCGTATAAAATCTTTTCATTTTACTTTTTCTAATTAAAACAAATTAATTTTTGCGGAAGCGACTAGAACGCGTCCGCTTGCCAATAGGATCAGTTGTAAGAGACACAGTCTTTCTTTTATTAGAACGTTTTCTAGAAGCAGAAACAAAGCACTTGACATTAGTGGGTGGTTTGTCTATGTTATTTTCATCAAAAAAAGTTAAAATATCACTTTCCTCACTACTTTTCATGTGGTCATTAAAAGTACCTTCGCTAAGCCACTTTTTTTCTATGCGAGTATATCTACTAGAAGCGTTATTATATATTGGAGTGTAGCTTTTGTATTCTACCATAGACTTGTTGAAGATTTTAGTATCTGCATCCATAGTCTCATCATCAGAGAACTCCTCTACAAAAGACAATGACTTTGTTCGACCAACACAAAACGTTTCTTCAAATGATTCCGAAAATGCATCACTGTCTTCATCACAATCACCATCATAATCAATACTCTTGATACTTAAATTTAGAGTCTCGTCCATAGATATAATATCAAATTGAAAAGGATCTTGTGAAATACATGTTAAATTACTGTCTGCAGCTAAAATTCTATGTTTAATTTCACAAGGCTGAGCAACAACAATTTTAGCAATGCAATCATATTTCTCTGAACAGTATTCATCTTTAATGCTCTTTAAAGGTAGATCACGATCATCTTTTATTGAAGGACATAGAATACTAAAATAATAATAAAAAGATCTTTTTTTAAATAATTATAAAAAATGTCCTGACTTAAAACTTACAGATGTATTGACATATTTTGCAAAAATTATCTTTTCATCACAATAATTCAAGCATATAACTAGTAGAACTTGAATGATTTTACAACATCAGCTTGTATTTAATAACAAAAAAAAATCTAAAAATAAATATCTAAATCATAAATAAATATCTAACATCAGCTTGTATTTAATAACAAAAAAAATATTTAAAAATAAATATCTAAATACAACCTAAAACTATACATAAAACAAATAATTAAAAATATAAGTTTGAATTTACCACAACAAAAATTTGAATCAAAATATCAGGACTAATAAGTATCTCTGAATTTTAAATGATGAAATTTAAAAACTTTGTTCAATTTTAAAAAATCTGGAAATAAATTTAAAAATTTAATCAAAGCTCATACCATTTATAGTAAAGAAGAGAAGCACAATTTGCAACATCTTTTACAACAAAGCCAGTATACTCTTCAAAACAATTTAACCATGGACATTCTAAACCAATTCAAGTTAGCAAAAAAATTCATTCATCAAACAAGTTTAGAACCTTAGAATTTTAAAGAAAACTAAGAGTTTAGAATATTAGAACATAATACCATTATTTAAGATAATTCCTGCAAGAAAAATACAGGAAGCTGCCAACATAGATGGTTTAAAACTAAAAAAAAAAAAAATAACAATAATATTAAAACAGTGTTAAAGTATAAATAACTAAAAAGAAAATTTTGTCAATTAACCTTCCAAAACAAGTAAATAACATAGAAAGATCATGTAAATAATGTGATAGATGTTTTGTTTGAAGGCTAACCTAAAAAAAAGTGTTAAATATAAAAAATGCTGCTTTGAAAAAAAAATCAAATATAGCAAAAAAATC
Organism: Hydra vulgaris; assembly: GCF_022113875.1. Taxonomy (NCBI): domain Eukaryota; kingdom Metazoa; phylum Cnidaria; class Hydrozoa; order Anthoathecata; family Hydridae; genus Hydra; species Hydra vulgaris. The sequence goes on along the minus strand of NC_061166.1, from coordinate 43,298,888 downwards.
ACATGTACTTGCTCGTTTTCTTTTAACTTTGAATTTCATTGAATTTTAAGTATTAAATAAGAAAAGAAAAAAAAAAAAAAAAACTATTTCAAAAGTGTTAGTAAAGAGGGTAAAAATTAATTTGTTTTAATTAGAAAAAGTAAAATGAAAAGATTTTATACGGAAATTTATTCCTTGAATTTTATTTGAGACTAAAATCCGTGTATTGTGCCAACAAACGCAATCCCATAGTGGGTGTGGTAATTACAAACATTAGTACTACCCCTACTACGGACAAAAAAATCAGTCTTACAACCTTCTATTAATTTATCTCATAATTTAGGCCTTTCTTTCAATACTTTACAAAAAATATTGTTTTCTTTTGTTGTCGTTTTGGTAATTTATTATATTATATAAAAACACTAGCTAAATATACCTTTAAGTAATTGATGAACCTTAATAATTTAATTAATGGCAAAATTACAAAAAAAAAAAAAAAAAAAAAAAAAAAATTTGTACTATGTATTTCCAGAATTTCCAGTATTTAGATATCCAGAAAAATTTTAAAGAAATATCCAGAATTGTGGAAATATCATGACAAAAAATAACCCAAAAATAAAGCAAATGATGTTTGCAGAGATGCAAAAATTATATATTAAGAAAAAATTAAAAATAAATTTTGTAATTATCTATTATTGAAACAAAATAAAGAAGTAAACTTGAGTATTTTATTTAAATTGTTTTTGAAATGATTAAAATGAAATTTTAAAACATGCATAAAACATTTTCCTTTTTAATATTGATTAGTTTTTTTATTTCATTAGATTGTTGCAAAATCTTTTCTCTAATTTCATTTCTTTGCATTATAGTAATAATACAATTTTTATTTATACAATATATATATATATATATATATATATATATATATATATATATATATATATATATATATATATATATATATATATATATATATATATATATACAGCCCAAATTATTTAAAGTTGAGTTGAATTTTAAAAAATGCTTTGTTTTTAAAAAATTTGAGATTCAGTTTCTTAAAATGACACTGATAACATTTTCATTCAAGTTTTTAAGAAATGAGAAATAATTTCCATTTTTCATTTATCTTAAATTAAGCAATTTCAAAAATAACACAAAGAATAACTTAAGATTTAAAAAAGTACATCTTAGAAGTAAAAACACAATTGCTAAATATCATTGATCAAAAGTACATCTTAAAGCAGAAACACAATTGCTAAACATTATTAATCAAAATTAATACTTACTTCTTCAAATGATTGTAATAGGTTCAAATAGTCCCAAGATGATGGCATCCAAAGATCACCTTTAAAAGTAGCTATGATTTCACCCATCATTCTTAAAAAAAAAAATTGAAAAAGTAACTCAGTTAAGAAAATAAATAATCGATGAAATTACTTTTTAATTATCAGAAAAATCATTTTTTAACATATAATAAATCTAACTAGTTTTAACTACATATACAATAACATGTGATAACTATTCCAAATAACAACTGGTTAACGATCAATAAACTGTTAATTATTTAAAAAAAAAAAAAAAAAAAATGAAATTTTGATCTTCTAAAATCAATTTTGGTTAATCATATTAGATTGACAAGAATTGCAAATCAAGCTAAGTATATTTACAAGTTTAGAAGTGCATTCAAAGTTCTGAAACAAGGCAACTCTTAGATTGCTGTAAAACTGCTAAAACTATTTAAAACTTTACTATCTTCTATTCTAACTAGATTAAACAAATTTAAATGAAATTGGTTTTATCTAAAAAATGTTTGACTAAAATAAGGCTTTCATGCAAAAAAAAATATATATATATTTAAATTTAATCAATAAATTTTATCAAATAAAATATAAGAATTAATTTTATTATAAAATTTAAACACAAAAATTTATGACTTTATTTTAAAAAATTTAAAAATAAACGATTTTAAATATTTAAATAAGGGTATACTAATTACCTTATTTAAGAAATAAAAAAATGAAAAAAAAAAAAAAAAAAAAATGTTTACAACCTGCAGTACTTTTAGTTCAATTGTATTATTGAATTACAATTATTACTTATTTTGTATGTACATACACACATTTTTGGTTAAAAAGTCAAATTTAACATTGACCAGATAATAACTAACTGCTAAAAATAAATAAAATATCACAAACCTTACAACATCTTCATATTGGTAAGTTTGATCTGTAAGCCAGGATGATTCTCTAACAGTTAGTATATGTAATTGGGGGCGAGGATCATAATGTGATCTTTAGAAGAAAATTTATAGTTAATAATAAAAATTAATAATAACAATAATAGTAATAATAATAATAAAATAATAATTAATAATAAAAACAATAAAGAACAAACAATCATAATAGGGAAAATATATAGTAAAACTAAAAAATTAAATTCAAGTTACTTGGCAGCAAGAAGTAAACAAGTGATTCCAAGTAGTTGTAATTTAGTCCGCTCAATAACACGTGTAGTTAAATAGCGATCAACATATTGCACAGCTGCATGAATAACCTGATGACTCATATCTTTCATATACGCTACCTCAGCAAGCCAGTCAACCAAAATGCAACGCATGAGACTGTTAATTTTAGGTTGAAAAGTTTCTAGCTTATCATATCGTATGCAAGTATTTTTTGAAAACAAATTTTCACAAAAGCTAGTTGCTTCTTCTTCTTTAAGACATTGTTTTTGTCTATTAACAATATAAAAATTGGCAAGCATAAACAAAGCTTCTTGGTTCTTCATTTGAACACATTTTTTTAAATCTCGAAACCATTGAAGTTTTCTGCCTGAATCACAATCAGATGTATTTTGCACTAAGAGTTCTTGAAAAGCTCCATGCGAGCAACCATCTAAAGATGACATATGAAAGTTCTTAGAAACATCTTTTGAATGAATATCTGATTCTAAAGCCAGAACACGACCAATATTATAGCAAATGGCACCATTTGTTGAGAGTGAAGTCATTTCAAGCATTTGGCTTTGAATTGCTTGCTTTAAACAAACTGATCGGTTTGACCAAGGAGGACGAATCAACATCCAGGTGATCGGTTTTTTAGGAGCAATGCATGTGTCAAGCTGACAAAAATAAGCTGCTGCTAGATTTGCATTGTGTTTAACTAATTTTTCATTCTTTTCTGAGCCACCTGTTACAAAATTTTATAAGTTATAAAATAAATATAAACATAAAATTTTTTACTTTTTACCATTAATATATTTTCCTGACAGAAAGATCACACACAAAAATTAACTAACCTGAACAAATTATTTTGTTAACAAAATGCTATAGACAGTTTGCAAATTAAAAATAAACAAAATAATGTAATGGTTTTAACATTTAGGTAAAATTTAAAATTCCTTAAATTAAAACTTAAAGTAGCAAAAGCATAATCATAAAAGATTTTTACTTTAAAAGTCTCTTATGATAAAAAATCTTACCACACAAAGATACTTGTCATTCTCTATATATGTACAACAATATAAATTAAAATACAAATCTCTCAGAAGAGTTTCCCTGTAGCCAAAATGTGTCAAAATTCTATTTGTTGTTATATCAAAAATGTTTAATTAGGGGGACAAAAATGAACATACTTATTAGATTATAGTGATATAGATGTGACAAACCAAGCTTCACCAAACACTCGATGTTACTACATGATGCTCCCCTATATAATTCAAAAATGCTGATTAAATATTTGCTTAAACAATTTTATTGCACTTCAAATTTAAAAGTATACTATTCTAAATATAATTATGATAAAATAAGTTAAACAAAAATACCTAATATATATATATATATATAAAATAGTAATAGCAATATTATATATTGACTAAATACTAAAGTTGTTAGTTACTCGGTTCCTCTCAAAGAAACTTTTTTTTATTTGAGTATGTATCTGACTAACATTAATTCTACCTGTTATTATTGTTTCATTATGTTTATTAATACCACAACAATAATGAAGATTCTGTAGTAGTTATAGCTTTATTACTTTTGTTATAATTATTTTTTTATTTGTTATAATTATAGATTTATTGCATGTGTATGTATGTATGTATGTATGTATGTATGTATGTATGTATGTATGTATGTATGTATGTATGTATGTATGTATGTATGTATCTATATATATATATATATATATATATATATATATATATATATATATATATATATATATATATATATATATATATATATATATATATATATATATATATATATATATATATATATATATATATATATATATCTATATTTATCTATATCTATCTATCTATCTATCTATATCTATATCTATATCTATATCTATATCTATATCTATATCTATATATATATATATATATATATATATATATATATATATATATATATATATATATATATATATATATATATATATATATATATATATATATATATATATATATATATTGTTAACCCTCAATAAAAATATAAATAATTATATATGTTATATAATTATTTATATATATTTTTTTTGTTAAATAAAATATAAATGCTAAATTTCTTTTCTTTAAATTTCTTTAGAATATCTTTTTGGTTTTAATTATATTATTGATATAAAATGTATGCATTTACCTATGAAATAAACTTTCTTCTTGAGCTGATGTAGGCCATAGACCTTGATAACTCACTTGCGACCAAATAGTAGAATTGCCATCAATAAGTTCTTTAAATCTTCTATTTATCTAAAAAAAAAAAAATTTATAATATTTTTTTACTATTATTTTTTTTATATCAGTATTAAGTTTTGATGAAATAAAATTAACAACAATTACTGTTTCAGCATTTTTTCTTTATAAGTAAATATAAAAAAGTATAGATTTTTTTTAAATTTAAAAACAAGCAGTTTCAGCAATAATTAATAATAAATTTTTTTGAGGTAAGTTTTTAGACCAAAAAGACTACCATTTTCAAACATTACATATAAGATATGCTTAAACATGTTTTAAAATGCAGATAAATTTACATTTTTAGTCTTGCTAAGCTAAAAACGTAAATAATATAACAATAAGTAATATAATCAGGTTCCTATACAATATTGCTTTGTTAAATTTTTTTATTTAACATGTGCATACTTATGATATGATTATTACTAATTACTGATCACAAAGTTACTTTTTACAGATTTACACTGTGTGGTGATCACAAACTTTTTAAAATCTTACTTATTATAGCTTTATAGTGGGAATAGTAACAAAACAAGATTCCATAGTGGTGCAGCACTTGCCTTGTAAGCAAGAAGTACATTCCTCTGGTAGTACTGTGCACAACATTTTTAGTAAAAAAAAATAATAAACAAAAATGACTTACACATCTAAGCATGATCAGATCTTTTGCATTAAAATAAGTGAGAATTAGTGTAACAACTTCGTGAGGAAGTTCGTCAAAAGATTTTGCTTGCATAAACAAACTTCGAATAGCAGATGAGCGCAAAACATTTGTTGTCCTTTTTATATCTTGCAATTGCAAGAAATGCACTTTTTTTGGTAGAGAAGTTCTCCTTCTTGTAATCATTCTTGGTGCTGAAGCATATCGATAACTTTTATTACGTAAACAACTCTGAGCTATAAATATAAAATATAAATTAAAATTATCACAAACTTTAACTAAATTTATTTTATTTTTACAATATGAACAATTAACTAAACTAACCTATCATTATTTTTATTTAATATTATTTTAGCCTTTATAATTTTTATTTAATATTAATTTAAATAAAAATTATAAAGGCTAAAAATCTTTTTAATTTAAAGACTCAAAGTTAAAGCTTTTTTTTGTATTTATTTAAAAAAAGAGAAAAAAAAAAAGAGAAAAAAAAAGAGAAAAAAAAAACAACAACCTAAAGATTAAATTGGTAAACTCAGTTAACATTGCTAATTGCAGAACAGGAACTTTTTTCTTTTAACATATTATATTTGAAACTTATTTCAAACCCTAAATTCTGAAACACGAATCTTATTAAACAATGTCACTACATGAAGGAAAAAGTTAAGCGCTTTGCTTTTAGAGGCATAGGTTAGACTAAAATACAAAGATCTAATAAAATGCCAGTCAGCCTCACAAATTGGATTATGTATTTTTTTTCATTCTCCAAAAAACTAAAGGCTTGTTTTTTTTTTTATTTTTTTTATTTGAATATTTATTTTGAACACTGAAATAATTTAAAAATTAGTTTTTAATAATTAATTCTTAAATTATTTCAGTGTTCAAAATAATTAGTTTTAATAATTAATTTAGCAATTGCTCTTCAATTACTTCATGGTAAGTTAAAAATAAAAAACACAAATATTTTTTTAAGTAGATATCTTTTTTTTTCAAACAACCTTGGTTTGAAAAAAAAAGATTATAACTTCATTCTTATATTTTAGAGCCACACTACTTTATATCTCATTATCTCTGTTCTTCCCAAATGCTGGACATCATAAACCTTTATTAGCAATGTTGCACTGTCATTCATCATAACGTTCTAAATATGGTGTATAACTTTCCTCCTTAAGCAACTTATCTCTTGATTTTACAAGTGGAAGTAATTCTACCACAGCACTTTACCTTTACACATGCTTTTTTTAATTTTATTTACCAAAAGTACACTTTTTACACTCAAAAGTAGCAATATTAGGAGAATTTTGTATTCCACTGCAAAGTAGATTTTGCTTTTACTTCTTTCTTATACACTTTACATGGCCTCTTTTCAGTTTTTTACTTGGTTATTTTTGACTTTACAATTGACAACTTTTGTGTTTTTCATTTTTATGTAAAGCTCTGTTTCTTCCATTACATCATAGCTGAAATCTTATTATTAACTTTTCTGTCACTGCATCTGAATATAAACCATCTGCATAAAATAGCTCCTTTAAAAACAAATCAAGAAAAGCAATACATACTTTAAAAGTACTTTACTATCACTCTCTGTCAGCAGCCATTTAACTGCTACCAACCATTCTTAAACACCTTAATACCTTAAATGAAACTCACTACATCTTTAAGTGCTCTGGGCAAAACCTTTTCAAGGTCCACAATTACCATCCACATATCTTTTTTTCTTTATTAAAAATCTCTTTTGAACAATAAATTGCATGTTTGTTGCAATTTTACTTTTATATTGCATTGCAAAGATCTAACACCCACATCTCTTGAAACCTTCAATATCTCAGCCAATCCACTAGAAGAATCTACTGCAATGTCTGAATTCTCCAAATAACTAATTACACTTCACTACATGTTATCAACTCTGTTGGTCCACTAAATTTATTTGCTAAAGTTTTCCATCTTCTTGGTGAGTTGCTTTTATCATAATTAGAAAGCCTAAACTGCACAAAAACCTTTTTTTTTCAAAGGACCAGTTTGACCTTATAATCAAAATTTATTCCTAAAATTGTTTTTTTTAAGAATAAAAGCTTAAGCATCTTTTATTCCTTACTAGATTTTCTAGTTTACTAGACATCAAAATTTTATCAATGCTAAATGGGCATTAGTTTTATTACATGAAAGTGCCTGAGTAAAACTGTTAGCCTTATAAAAATTCATGCAGCACATTCAAATGCTAATTTGTGCAAATCTATGCACATTTTCTACTAAGATAATTTAATTAAAAATATATTTTTTTAAATATAAAATAAACATAAAATATTGGGGTGACACATAAACTTAACAGATTACTTGCTGATTATTAAGTCAACTATTGTTTCAGACAAAAAAAAAAGAATAATTTTAAGTTTTTATATTTAATTACACTTTATACTAATTATACATGCATTTATACTTACTATCATAATTTAGTGACATTTCAAAAAACTTAATTCATTGTTCAAACTCATTCATAAATCAAATTAAACTTAAATCAAATAATCAACAACAAATACTTATTTGTAAAACTCTGAACTCAAATCTTGTTTTTGTTCTGCCAGGAAAACAATAAAAAATATTTTATAAGTGACTAGCCTACAACTAGTACTTAGTAGTACTAGGTTAATAAAAAAATAAAAATAATTTACTAAAAAATCTTACTTCTAGAATAAAAACACAAACAACATCTTCCTTATTTTATTTTGCATTGTACTCATTTTATTGCATTTTCATTTTTGCTAATTATGTGTTAAGCTTTTTTATTGAATTTAGTACATAGCTTGGTTAGAGCATTGCAAATAAAAAAAAAATCTTACTTTTGACCATATTGCAAATCTCTTAAAGTACTGTAAATTAACCAGAATAAAAGACAAACATAAAACTAATAATGCTATTTTAAAACGTGCAATGTAAAAAAATTGCGTAGAAAAGGTATATAGAAAGTGCCTTGCTTTGTGCTAAAGCTTTCAGTAGCGTTACAATGGACTAAAGGAGAACATTCTAAAGTTTTTCAATGGACCAAGAAAAGGGAACCTCCTTTTTTAAAACATTATTTTTGATTGGCAGATTTTTAACGAACAAAATTTTAATTGGTCATTTTTGAAAGTTAACGGAAAATGTCTTTGTGTTTTCCGTTGTAATTAGTTAACTCTTAGTATATTTCTATTGTATCCTATTTGTATAAATTTGTATTTCTGACAACCTAAATAAAATGTAAACATAAATAAAAACACGAATTAAATAAACATATATTGAAAAATAATAAACAAAAAAATATATATTTAATTATGATAAGTTTTAACACAAAATAAATTAAATATGCATAATACTGTTGTCGTTAATTGGCTGAAAATATCTTTTTGAGCGCTCTTTTTTAAATTTAAATGAATTATCACGCAAGACAGAATACAATTTAATTTTAATATATTTAAAAATATTATGAAACTATTGTTTAGGTTTATAACATTTATTTAAATTTCTTTTATTTTTGTGAGAAGTTATGACTGTATGAACTTCTGGTTGATCGAGTAATAATTAACTTAAAAATTTACTAACTTTAATAATTCGATGAGAACTAAATTCAGGGCCGCCGAAAACTTTCGTGACGCCCGGGGTATAGCAGCAGTTAGATGCCCCTTTAAGCATGCATACTTTTAAATTAATGACTGTGTTTTAATTTCTAATACCGTTATTTTACATCCATATTTTTATTCTATATTTTTAAATCTTTGAGTATATTTAGTTGAGAGAAACTAAAGTGTTTCCAGAAGTGAATTAAGTTGTTAAATATCTTCTGTAAAGTTGTCTTCTATTTCGCCGGTTTCCAATTTTTCAATCAAATTGATGAGAATCTTAAAGAAACAGTTTTTGCAATCTCAATTTTAATTTGATTTTGTTGAATAAAATGATAAAAGCGCAACATTAAAGATATTCGCTTCAAGCTTATGATTAGGCAACTCACGGAAAAAACTGCTATTCCAGACTCATCGCAATTTTGTTATCATGATTCGCATTACCAAAATTTGTTTCATAGCTAAGACGAATCATGGGTCGATATTTTGATAGAAGCTAAAGCGGCTTTCGAGCAGCAGTATTTTCCCTAGGTCGTTTTGCTATTAGTTTATAGTGGCAATCTGAACTGAGCTTCTGGTTTCCGAAAGTTTTTAAAGCATGATCTTCTAGCAGGATTGTTGCTGAAAACAAAAATATCCTAGATTTTTATTTATTTGTTATAATAAACAATGAAACTTTTTTCATTAAAAATTTAAAATTGATAAAAGAAAGCAACGCAAGGCTTTCATATGCTGACAATTGACATTGTTGCAGACAAAGTTACATCGTAAATATTCTGTTTAAAAGAGTTTACTGTAGGCTCATAAATTACATCTTGCTCTAGTTTATTCCTATGGTTTGCAACACGATTCGTAAAAAAGTGCTTACGCTCTGGATAACCTTTGATTAGTTGGGGTGTGATGAAAAAGGCTGTAGTTTTAGAGTATAAAATTCAATCTAATATAAATGACAGTTTTGTATTGCAGTATAAGGTCACTGCGTTATACAAGTGTATTCAAGTCGAATATTTTTAACTTTTGATGGTAAATGCAATGGTAAATGCTTTCAATGTAGTGTAAATGTAATGTAGTGTAAATGTAGTGGTAAATGTTTGTAAATGTAATGGTAAATGTAATGATAAATGTAATGGTAAATGTAATGGTAAATTTAATGGTAAATGTAATAGTAAATGTTTAAATAAACTATATTAGCGTTGTTAGGCACGTTCAATTAAAGCCTGTTTGAGAAGAGAAAACCAGGCTTGCACACAAAACTCTGAATACGGTACTTAATGTACAGTTGGTACAGTTTTATTCCATTGCAAATATGGGAAATGTCAAACCATGATTGTAAGTAACCGTATGGATATTTATGCATAGTAAATACACTTATATACTGAATAAAATTTGTTCACATACCCAGTGTGTGAACAATTTAGCTGATTTTTTATTTTGAACAATTTAACAGTATAGGTATTCATTTTGAACGCACATTCAAAATTATTACTTTTTGTCAAAAGCATATTCTGTGTAAATACACCTTTTTTGAAACTGAGAAAATAAGCTTTTAGGTTTTTTTATCAAAATTTTTATTTAATAAAAACGCAAAAGCTTATTTTCTAATGTTTTTAAAGCCCTTTCAACTTTTTTCAACAAAAGTTATTAATTGTTTGTAAAATACGGCTAAAACTAGGTATATTAAAAACAAATGCATAAAAATAAGGTTCGGGGTGTAACCTAAAATTGGGTTGGAGTATAATTACATTTACTTTGTTACAATACTTTATTACTTTTTTCAGCACATACTCGCGGAAAGTGTGGAATTTTCCTCCACACCGGTGTGTAGCTATCACTCCTAGACACAAGTGTGGAGTTATTTTGTACAATTTTGTGCAAATAACTCCATACTTCTGTGCAGAGGTCGAGTTAGAAAAAGTTAATTTCCACAAAAGTGTGCAAAATAACTCCACACTTGTGTCTATGAGTGATAGCTACTCAACGGTGTGGAGGAAAACTCCACACTTTCCGCGAGAGTGTACATTAGCAGAAGTTACATTTACAATACAGTAATTTTTTGTTACTTTTCAGTCTTACTTTGAGAGTGTACATTAACAGAAGTTACATTTACAATGCAGTAATTTTTTGTTACTTTTCAGTCTTACTTTGAGTTACTTTTCAGTCTTACTTTGAGTTACTTTTCAGTCTTACTTTGAGTTACTTTTCAGTCTTACTTTGAGTTACTTTTCAGTCTTACTTTGAGTTACTTTTCAGTCTTACTTTGAGTTACTTTTCAGTCTTACTTTTGTGTTACTTTTAAGTCTTACTCTTGAATTACTTCAAGAAAAAGTAAAAAAGTATTTAAATTTAAATGGTTTAAATGAACTCAAAATGAAAAATAATGAAATCTAAACCTGTTTGGATTGACATTAGATTCCAGTCATGTGTTTAAAAGCAAGGCTGCATATTGAACATACAAGTTACGCAACCTAAAAACACAAACAATTAAGCGAACTGACTGTGTATTTTGAAAACGAAAAGTGTTTATGACAAAACGCATAACTGCTTTTTCACAATGTGCATGTCTGTAAAACATATAAACAGGATGATAACTGATAAAGGAATCGATGTAACAAATGACGTTTGAAAGAAGTATGTCTCTGTTATAAAGCCTCTCACTTAAGCGTTAAAAATCCTGCAGTATGAAACAAGGGCTACATAGAATACGTGCTGCCAGCTACAATAAGTTAGAAAGAGAAATTGTAGTTTCTTCTTTGCAACAGCACAATTCTTTGTTGCAAGCTAATAGTGGCTAATTAATAGTGGCTAATTATAGCTAATTTCTATAGAAATTGCTATAATACTTTTTTTTCTATAGAAAAAAAAGTATTATAGCAATTTCTATAGAAATTAATAGACATTCTATAGACATTCCATAGAAATGCTATAGAATTTCTATAGGCCATATGTTTCAAAAGTTTATAGAAAATTCTATAGAATTTTTTTTCCTGGACCAATATGATTGTATTTTGCAATTTCTAAACATTCAACTAAAAAACAACGATTCAAAACTCCAAATGATTTAAAACCTATGGCAAAAAATTACGTATACAAACACACACCATCTGAGAGTTATTTAAAACCTATGGCAAAAAGTTACGTATACAAACACACACCATCTAAGAGTTATATAAGAAAACACACACCATCTGAGAGTTATATAAGAAAACACAAAATATTAATGACTTTGAAAAAATAAGAACATCATTATCAAAAGACAAAAGAAATGATACAAATATTTTTAACAAAATTGACTATATAAAATCTTTACATAATATTATAATTAATAAGAATAAGTTTAAAGAATTAAAAAATCCTACTATAAAAAAAGAACTATCCGTGTAAGCAGGGCCGGATTTATCAATAGGCTGACTATGCCAAAAAAATTTTATTATAAAAAGGGCCCCAAAACATAAGCCGTCCTAGGGCCCCCAGAAGAACTTAATAAGCTTAAATGTTTACAAAAAGACAATAAAACCCTGTATAGCAAGGTTTTATTCGATACATTCGATAACATTCGATACATAAGATTCGTTACATTCGATACATAAGATTCGTTACATTCGATACATAAGATTCGTTACATAAGATTCGTTACATAAGATGCACAAACTTAGTAAAGGTACTTCTCTTCCCACTTTTTGACATATAATAGGATTAATTGGAACACACAACTATAACCTTGCTAAACATCTTTCTCATTCCACTTATACTTTAATTTAACTTTTAGACACGTTTTTACTGGTTGAACAAATTGTCCATAAATATTAAAAAAGCAAATTAAAGTAAATATTAAATTGTTTTAATATTATATTTAGTTTTTTATATTTAGTATAATATTTTTTTATATTTAATATTTAGTATAATATAAATATTAAATTGTTATTAAAAAGTGCAAAGGTTACACCAATTTTTAAAAGAGGTGATCCTTCTGATGTTTCCAGCTGCAGACCAATCTCAGTTCTTGTTTGTTTTTCCAAGATTTTTTTTTTTGCATATATACATAGCTATATTAACTACTGCAATATTGCCTGGGCTAGTACCTACCAATCAAAACTAGATTTAATATATAAAAAACAAAAACAAGCGTGTCGTATATATATATATATTTTTTTTATTTCAATTCACCTCCTCAAGGCCGAGAAGGCCACTACAGACGAGGAGGCTACTTATTTGTGGTTAGAACCCTCTCTCAACTCTATAACTTCGAAACACGAACCTTGACGAGCAAGGCCGCTGCGCGGAGAAACGAGTTGAGCGCGGTACTACCAGGGACGTGGTGGGGATCGAACTCCGAACCACTCGTTTATGAAGCGAGCGCTCTACCACTACATAAATTTGTTCAACCTTTTACCTACTACACTACATAAATTTGTACAACCTTTTACCGTGAAATATATGACTGGAGCAAGTAGAAGACAATAGTCTTATCATCTTGCCCCATTTTTGTCATTGACAAAATATAATAAAATATAAACCAAATACAAATATAATAAAATATTAACAAGCGCAAATAAAAATTCCAATTCTAAACATTTAATGAGAGAACTGAGAGTTCTTAATATCTACGAACAAAATATATATTGCATTCTTCAGTTTATGTTTAAACTCAAAAATGATCTGGTCCCTGAAATCATAACTATTTTCACCTTATTAATCACAAATATCAAACAAAATACTCTATCAAGAACTACTACATTCCGAAAACCTCTTTAAGATAATTTAAATTCTCAATATCCAGCAGAGGACCCCAATTGTGGAACTCATTTCTAACAAACAAAATAAAAACGATAAACTCATTCCAACATTTTAAATGCGTTGTAAAGCAACAGCTACTAGACATCAACATTAATGAAACAATCTCTTATTTTTAAAATTTTTCCTTTTTCAATTTAAATTTTTTTTTCTTCACTTTTTCTTGAAATTTTATTATATTACTTGCTTGGTTATTTAATGAAGTTCATTGTAAAAAAAAAAAAAAATCACATGTATTATAAATATTTTATTATATTTGTATTTAGTTTATATTTTATTATATTTTGTCAATGACAAAAATGGGGCAAGATGATAAGACTATTGTCTTCTACGTGCTCCAGTCATATATTTCACGGTAAAAGGTTGTACAAATTTATATTAATAATGACGAAATATATATATATATAAAAAATAATATAAAAAAAGATTTTGAAACGCGTAATGTATAATAAACTTAAATGTTAACTTTTATTATGTAATTTCTATGTAATGTAAGTTGAGCATGTAAAAATAGTATTCTTTACAAAAAACAATTTGGGAATTTAATTGTCCATAAATATTAAAAAAAATAAAATTTTCTTCCATCGTCGACTATTCGTCATCTTCATGATAAAGACAACTTAAAACCTCATAAATTTTTTTATTAATAATTCTTCAAAAGAGAGCTTTGTTGTTTCTATGTGTAGTTTTAGATGAAAATGTAACGTGGAAGGAGCACAACGTTTAATCCAAAATAAAATCTCAAAAAATATAGGCCTTTTTATTAGGGTTGTTAACCGGAGGATTTCGTGCAATTCCGGAAAAACAACATTCTTTCGTAAGGAAATTGAGAACACGGAATTACATTTTTTCGTACCGAATGTTACAAAACATTTAAAATCGCCGATGTTCATTTCGCAAAAGCCACTTCCGAAATTTAGCATTTCGCAAGTTGACATACGAAACAAAACTATTTTGCAACATACGAAAGTAGCAGTTTCGGAAGTCGCACTTGCGAAACAAACATTTTTGCCAAACGACGTTTTGAAGTCTATATAGAAAATTTGTTTGCCAGACTGATTTTAATTGTAAAAATTAACATCTTTAAATCCCAAAATGTTTATAATGAATTTTTATTTTCAGTAAAATAACTTATTAAATTTTTACGGTTTTATTTTTAGAAATATTGATAAAAAATAAAATTTCTTTCGAAACGAAAGTATTTCGGATCACAACATACGAAAGAATTCTTAACGGAAATAAACTTACGAAACGTGCCATAATAAATATATACAACGATGTTTTTTGAACTCATTACGTATATTAAAAATAAGAATGATGGGTAGGAATATACATGTTTTTTTTTTAAAGCATATAAAATTTTTGAAACAGGTTCGAATATGCTTAAGCAAATAGTAAAAAGAGGCTCAAAAATATGCTTTAGCTTAAGCATATTTCTGATAAAATATACCTATTTCAATAATTTCTAAAAGTGTGCACGTTACTAAAATTCTAGCAGATTTTAAAGGTATGTAGAGTCCTGTTTGAATACGCTTTTCAAAGTATAGATCATAGAAAATTTTGTTTTTTAATTTTAATAAGATATAAATTTGAGTATAAGATTGTATAGTTCAATCAGTTAGATACGTGATAATTCGCCGCAGAGATCCGGGTTTGCATCCCGCAGCCATTGTAACTTTTGTTCATCAAACTCTTTTTACTTAAGATAGCATTTTTTGACCTCCATGTTCTATATTACAGATCTTTCGTCGCCTTCACAATAGTGACAACCTATATATATATATATATATATATATATATATATATATATATATAATATATATATATATATATATATATATATATATATATATATATTTGTACATATATATATATATATATATATATATATATATATATATATATATATATATATATATATATATATATATATACATATATATACAGTAAAATCCCGTTAATGTATATATATATATATATATATATATATATATATATATATATATATATATATATATATATATATTAGGTATATTTGTATAAACATTTGAAGAATCATTTGACAACATTTTTTTATAATTTTATTATTTATTATTTAAACTGTTAACAGTTAATATCTTAAATATATCGTAACATAAAATCTTTTGCGTCTTTTTCGTAACTACACATTCCGGAATGCTTTTTCCGTAAGGAACTATTTCGTAAGTATTCTTACGAAATGATTTGTTTCGCAAGTTTTCTTTCGCAATGCTTTATTACGGAATTTTATTTATTTATATTTTCGTATAGCGCGTTACGGAATGTGCATTTTCGCATGTGCAACTTCCGTAATAACAATTCTATTACGGTAGATAAAAATGCGAAATTTTCGCAAGTTTTGTTTTTCGGCGAACAACCCTACTTTTTATATAAAGCCAAAACAGATGTTAAAGAGGTACTTGATGATAAGTCTTCATAGACTTCTACGAGTTTTCCTTTACAACAACATGTATATATCTGAAGTACCAAAAAATTTCTTGTCTCTTTTTTTTCTTTTCTTATTTTTATTCTTTTATTTTTTTTTTCAAATACTAGTAATTTTTATGATAAGAAACACTATTAATTTACGCTATACTTAATTATACTTGTTAAACCAATTTTTATTATGCTATGTTATACGTTGTATTATCTTATATTTTTACGTGGGATTATATACGTCATGTAGTTATAACCTAACGATGTGTAAATTTATAAAAGTTGTAAAAAAATTAAAAAAAAAAATGTTAAAGCAAAATTGTTTAAAGTTCGTTTACTTTTTATTTATACATTGCTATCTAAATTACGGCAACGTTGCTTGGCACAGCACTAATGTATCTAAAAATAAAAAGCTTTTAAATAAACAAAAACACGCTGTAAGAATTATTGGAAATGTGGTCGCTTCTTGCACACTAAAATTCTTTTTAATAAATTCAAAATGCTTAATGTATTTCAACTTAATCTATACCATATTCTTTTATTTATGTTCAAAGTATAATAAAATGGCACCCGTTTTAATAATAATTATATTCAACCAAAAACATATTATTCTGCGACTAAGTTCTCTTTTGGGCGGAGAGGGCGATAGCCCTACCCCACCCCAACTAAAACACTAAGGGGTAGACACTGCATTTAGCCTCCCCCCCCCCCCATTTCATAAACAGTTTTAAAAAAACTTTTATGATAGCAACAGCAAAATTTTCCAGTCTGCAATGACTCAATCAAATTTAAATATCACCATGGAAAAGTATATCTACTATCGCATACTAATTATTTTTTAAATGAATGTGTGATACTATCGCATACTAATTATTTTTTAAATGAATGTGTGCTGACAAAACATGATTAATCACGTTTGTAGAAAACATCGGTTACAGTCAAATGAATACCGTTATTGTGACACAATTGATTCTCTACAGGAGTTATCCATCCATATTTGTTGTACAGTCATTTTCGGAACTTCAGCAACAGATGTTTTATCCTTTCTTATTTTTTAGTATTATCCTATGGATAGTTCTCATGTGACCACTAACTACTCTAACTATTTATAGTATGTACAGCATTTATAGTATGTTAAAAAAAATTTTTTTTAGTACTAGTTTTGATAATATTAAGCACTGAAAGAAAGGCACACTACGGCCGTACGCATCAAATAACTGTAATGTTTTTCGTTGTTGGTATTAGAAAGATAATAATTTTGTTATGTGTACATAATTTATTAAAATAAGTTGATCATAATTAAATATATAATCCCTTATAATGCTAAACAGTTTGTTATTTTTCATATATGAGTTCGGCGCTACGGCTGTTACATACATTCAATCAAGAACTTCTTCGTGCAGAAATAATATCCAAGGGAATTGTTATGTTGCAATCGTTAATACTTATTCACAAAGAAGTAAACGAATTGTCAAAGGATAATTGTTGTGTTGAATTGCATTATTACAGCACCAAATAGTAAGTAATTAATAAAAAAGTTTAACAAACTTAAGGTTTGCAAACGGCATAACAAAATAACTTCTATTTTTCGTCTTTCATTAACAAAATTCAAAAACATACAGTAGGCTATAGTAGCGGGACTAGTTGAGCATAGGAGTAAGTGGGGCAAAAACTACGCATGGCAAAAAACATCTAATGGATGAAAGTTAGGGAATTAGAATGTTGACGCAATGCGCAATAAAATATTGTTGGAAAGCAGTTGAGTAAGATACATGGGAACTTGTCTATATTCGACCAAAAAAGTAAAAAAAAAAAAGTTTTGCTATTTTTTGCTTGGATGCTTATAAATTTTTTTATCTGACATCTCTTAAGTGTTAATATTTTAATAATTTATCCGAATTTTGATTAAAACTACCCGTTTTTTCATGTCTTACAGTCCCTTTTAAAACCTAACTAATGTGTCACCTATTTTAGTAGGAGAAAGTTGAGAAGCTTTGGAAAAAATGAATAAAACTGAACTTTCAAACACAAAGAAACAACTTTGATAAAAAATAATTTAAGATTCTTTATTTAAAAGTATTTTTAAAATAAGTAATTTTTAAAATAACATTTTTATACTTTAAGAGCCGATGATTAGACACTAACTGACATTAACTTGTGGGAAAGTTATCGGCAGGCCATATATAGCGGCTATCACTAATGGTCCACTAAGTAACCAATGAGAAAAACTTCAACGATCCGCTCAAAATGCCTATATAAGTCCACTGCAAATCCACTGAAACAATGTTTGCTGGGTTGGTTAAAAACTCAAATATAAGATATTTTAAGTATGCAATCATTAGAACTTATTCTAAATATACTAAAATAAAAATTGTTAATAAATATTGCAAAGATCTTATAATAGAATTAATATTTACTACTAATAAAATACAAAATAATCTTTGTTTAAAAAATTAGTTTCCTTAGCTACTTAAATCTCATGTTGTTTACAATTTATTAGAGCTGGGTGTAACACCAGTGATTTTGGAGAAACCTCCAGACATTTAACAACTAGAGTTAATTAGCACTTTGGGATTGATAAAAAATCGCATTCATGTAAAAATCTAATTACATCCGTTAACTGTAAAAACATTTTTAATTGTAATTCATTTGAGACTTTGAATACCGCTTCAACTTAACATAAATTATAAGTAAAAGAAGCGCTCCATATTAAATGGGAAAATCGTTTACTTGAACAAACTTTCCATTATACCATTAACTTATTTATTTAATTAAAATGACAGTTTATTTTATTTTGATTATATTGTTTACTGAGTCATTTTGTAATCATTTTTATTGGTTTATTATGTATATTTTTGGCCGTTAATACTTCTCTGTAAAGACTTCTATTTTTTAATATTTGTTCCAAATTTTTATTGAAAATAATATTTTTAAAAATGTAATAATTATATTTCGAAACATGTCAAGTTGAACATCGACAAAATAAGGGAGAAGGGAAGAGGGATCTGAAATTTTTTGACAATTGTTGAAAAGGAGGAGGGGGGAGGTCAAGGCAATTTGATGTCAACAATGTTACTTTTTTAAATAAGTTTACTTAAAAAAAGAAAAATTAGGTAGCGTTTGCAACCCTGTGTTACACATTTGCTCAACCTTTAGTATTTTTAATAAAACTAGTTAATTAGTAAATTATTTAATAAAACTAATTTAGTAAAGATAATTATTTTCCTATTTAAAAAATCGTATTGTACTTTAAAATACAGACACATACTGAAATAAATAAACACACCACAGTTAGCAAAAATCTGAGCTGACTCTTAAGTCAGTTTCCGAGAAAACCGCGATATACCTGTGAAAGTTTATGACCATGGGATTCCAAAAATGTAAAAATTTAAATCATCTGCTTTCGTCCGAGAAAGAAAATCAACATGTTAGATTTCATGATATTTTATACTACTAAAAAGTATGAAAAATTCCGGGAAAAAGCACTTTTTCCGGACGCAAAATCTATGAATGAAGCATTTTTGATGCTCTTGTATAAAAATGCCTATTTCGGCAAGAAATCATGATGAAAACCAAAAAGTTGTATGCCTTATGTGTCTCAAAAAAGCAAACAGACATTACACTACGTTTTTTTGAGGAAAAAATTTAAATTGTCTTAAAAAGTCAACAAATCAATTTTAATGACACAAGAGTTCCTCAAGACATTTGTGAAACATGCAGGACTTCTTTGAGATAACTTTATGAAGGTCATCAAGTTGAACTGCTACAGCTTTATCAGTTTGAAAGAATAGGTGTTAAAATTCCCACGACAGGAAATCCTTGTGAATGCTAATTTGCTGTGTTGGCCGTATGAAATTGAAAGAAAAAAACCCTCTCGAAACCACAAAAATAGAAGAAAAATTATCAGACAGAAGGTGTTCAAAATGTCTGACCCTGATTGGTAGGTGGCTACCACATCAATGCTCTACTGCAAAACTTAGACAGAACATGAAATATTTTGCTGCAAATGATGGCAAAGTTGCAGAGCATATTGCATCATCAACAATTACATATAAGGAAGCTCCTTCTCATGAAACAATTCGACTTTCACAAGCCAAGGGTGGGCAAACATTACCTATAACTCCTGGTAACAAAAAATTTTAACTTATCATTTCATTTAGGATAATAAATGAAAACCTTTGTTGTATTTTAGGACCATCAAGTGCAAAACAGCTGTTCAAGGTAACAGCTTTAACCAAGGTACAAGATCTTGCTTAGGTGCAAATAAATACAGGCTTGTCCAACAATGGTATCAGAAAGCTAGCACAAACAATCAACCATGTTAGCAGAACTAAAGTTTTGGAGCCTTATATAGTTAAAAAATTTCAAGATCTCTGCAAAAATCTTGAAGACAGCTTCACTCAGACAGCAATGGCAATTACAAACTCTGACAAAACAAACTCAAATCATGTGGTTGCACATTGTAAAAGCCTGAACTCTCTAATTGAAGATCTACTTTTGTCACGCAAGATTTTTTCAAACCATATAGTTAAATTGGTAATTGATGGGGGTGGAGGATTTTTAAAAGTCTGTCTTGGAGTTTCCGAATCGGAACCACAGCACAATGATTATTCATCTCCCAGCAAACGATTGCTTACATACCAAACATAAAAAGATACTGGTGTGAAAAGACAACTTCTTGTGACTTGACATCCACGAAGTGAAATTTGTCATCTCATGTGATATGAAATTTGCTAACATTTTAACCATTCTTCTTCCATCCATGCACATAGTGTACTGCTGAAACCTCAAATCTTGCAAACTGTGGGACTCCAAGAACATTCGGCTCTTAGAAAGATTCATTCCGTGCCTTCTCTGCAGCAAGTTCAAAAATCAAAAATGCCAAAAAGTTTGGAAATGTAATTCAAGAGCCTATTCTTTCTTTTATTATTTTATTCCATAAGAATCGCGAACCTTTAAACGAACGAATAAAATAACTTTAAAAAATTTTACTGAGGATTTTATTTATCAAATTAACTACTTTTCTTTTAAACGAAAGCTTAAAGAACTCATTTTTGCAATCGAAGATTTAACAATATACTTTTGATATTTTTTTTAATGATCTTTGTTTTTACCTTCTATTTAAACATGAATTTATAAAAATTATATAGGTATCATAAACAACTGTAATATGTAATATTATATCTTGTATTTGTAGGGAATATTTTAAGTTTCTTACTTCGTTACTTATTTTTTATCTTGTAAACATCTTATAAATTTTTACACGAACATTTCTTAGCGGTACTCGACGACAAGACTGTATGGTCTTCTACGAGTCCCCGCGTTCTTTTATTATTTAATAACGATCATTATATAAATATATATATATATATATATATATATATATATATATATATATATATATATATATATATATATATATATATATATATATATATATATATATATATATATATATATTATTATTATTATTATTTATTTGTATTTTAAATATTTGTAACAAAATGCTTATTTAAAATGTAATAAAAAGAACAAAAAAAAAAAAAAAGTTTTCACAGGTATATCGTGATATTCTCGGGAACTGACTTAAGGGTCAACTCAGATTTTTGCTAAATGTGAAACACAAGATGTTTACTCGTAACACAATTATTTTTAAAAGATTTATGTAAAAAATAAAGATTAAATCAATTAGAAAATTAGTCTACTTGAAATAAAGATGTTGTTGAAGGGTCTTTAAAAACTGAACATTTTGTAATTTGTAACTTAGCTCCTTCGTCCCAAAATTTTGCCGAAAATGTATGCAATTTCTTAAATACATTTTTTGTTATACTAGACTCTATTAGAAATTATCGGCTTTTGCTATGAAATTGAAATAGATCTAAAGTTAAAATGAGAAGGATTGGCGCGTTGTGAGATCACAAGTGAGAAAGATTGGCACAAACGCAGACTTGGCGCAATGGTTAGAGTTCTGGCTCAGTAACTGTCTGAGTTCGACACCGGCTCTAGCCCATCAAGCTCTGTGATTAGACCGGAAAGACTTCTGGGAGAATATTAATATCTGTTAGTGTCTAATCATCGCTTAGCCACTTTTGGCAGCTCCTACCAGAGTTTCCACGGTTTTTAAAATGACAAGAGCAGTACCTTAAATATGCTCTTGTCATTTAAAAAGTTACTTATGCAGCAAAAGGTTTTAAATTTAAGCTTGTAACATAACGCATATTATGTTCATAACATTAGCTCATTCAGTTTTTTTTGTCAATTTTAAAAAAAGTTTTTAAAAAAAATTAAAATTTTATTAAAAAGTTGAAAATAAAAATATACATATGACAAAAACAAACTTAAAGTCATAAAGCCAAATACAAAAACAGTTTATATACATAATCTGTTACATCTGAAACATAAAGCCAACTAAAAAACAGATAAACATGCGAACCTTTCATCCCGCTCACGCACGAGTGGCAAAACTACTATTAAGTTCTGCATTATCATATAAAGGTATCCTTTTAAGGTTCAGCATCACAAGAAAAAGCCTTAATTAAAAATACGATAAATGTTTTAAATAAAACAAAACAAATGTAATTACCTCGAAATCAAGCTAATTTATAAATTCACATAACTAAGTGTAAACCTGTCTGTTTAAGTAAACAAATGGTTGATTGATGGATTGAGGTGGTACTTGGGTGAAAAAAAAGTAAAAATTGAAAATTTCAAAGTGAATGTTTTTAAGTAAACTGAGCTATGCAGAAAACGCCTATGTAATTTGTTTCATTTAAAATAATTCAGATGATACTTAACTTTCTATTTTAAAAAAGACACTCTTAAACTCCAAACACAACTTTCGTAGCAAAGCCCAAAGCAACCAATTTTGATTAACTGAAAGCCTCTAAAAGTATGTGTAAAAACCCATGGTTGGTTGCTTTAAAGTCATTAAATTGTTTTATAGAAATATAAAGTTCATGCAAAAAGTCACCAATTAAATACATGTGTTACATGACATTTGAATTGTTTAAAGTTGAAAAGCTGCAAGTGAAATAATATTTGTTTACGTTTTTAATCATCGTTTATTTGATTTAGTTAAATGGTTTTTTATATATTTTTTTTGAGCTTTGTTATAGTTAACTCAATTGGTTTTTTATTTGTTATTATTTTCTTTTTTTGTTCAAGTTATTTAATTATAATGTTCATTATTAAAGAAAAACAAAAATTAAACTTAGTTACACTTTTTTGATATTATTCTTTTTTTGTTCTTTATAGTTATAATAATAATAAATATTAAAAAAAGAGTCAAGCTATGTTACAAAAAAAATCTGGCCACTCAAAAGCATTTTTTAAACGGACATTCAAAGGAAACCAACACACACACACACACACACACACAAAAACACAAGAAGAACCAGCTGAGATTCCTCTTCCTAACCCACCTATTTCTTCAAATAAATCTGTCATATTTATCATGAGGCACATCATTACCTTCTAAAATCACTAATGAAGCCAGGTCAATAAACTTTGCATCATCTTCATTCACCAATGACACCAGTTTGTTTCCTTGTGTAAAATTTTTCAAACCCAACTGTATATTATTGATTTTTTATACTTTTTTCTATTAACATTTTTATGGAAATTATTAATTTAGTTGCAACATGCCCTGAATGTGACAAAAAGACTATGAGTCGAACATTTAACGTCTTGAGAAAGCAAGGCTTGTCTATACCATTATTGTTACAATGTTCAAGTTGTTGTTGGTGTGCAACTTTTCATTCAAGTAAAGAATGTAAATGCAAAAGCAGTCGTGGTAGACCTGTTTGAGGTTTATGTACGTTTTGTTATTGCTATGAGGGAAATTGGAAAAAGTTATACCAGTTTAGTGGATGAAAAAAGTAATTGGAACAGTGCTTTTCCATTGCTCTTAAGCAAAAGATATTATAAGAATATAGATGGTATCAAATGTGCCCACGTACTCCTGATAGTTGCTGTAAACATCAGGCTGAAAAAATAAATGGCATAGCAACATACAAACATAAGGGAGGAATTACCAATTGTTGTCCTTGAAGAAATAAAACCTGTTTTTTTTAGGTTTGAGTGATGACAATTTATAAAAAAAATATCTTTATGGCAAAACTCAAAAACTAATAATAACTAACTAACAAATAAATGAGTCACTAAATGGAATGATTTGGAAAGGGTTTCAAAAAGATATCTACGTTTGTAAAACCACGGTTGAGCTAGGTGTAGCTTCTGCAGTTATAAATTTTAATGATAGTTCAAATGGAACTCTAAAGGTTTTAAAGGGCATAGGTATTCTAGGATTTTATGCAAATCAGTTCTGTGTTTCAAATAACAACCAAAGTCAATGGAAAGGAAATCGAAAAAAGTATATTCAAAGAGTTCATAAAAGGTTTCATAAATACTAATCAATCAGAAAAAATGAAGTATGGTTATGGTTTATATTAGAGATTTTTTATTATTTTTTATTTACGGTGATCAATCATGAAAATCTTTTTTTTTTTTTTGAATCTTTAAAAGAAATTTAGTGATATTTTAGTATATTATTACTTAAATTGCATTTATCTCAAAATTGAATTTTTTAAATGGTGCGTCATATAACTTTTGATTGATTTGAGCTTTACTCTTGAAGTTTTATATGGTGGTTGTTTTTTATAAGATACAGGTTTAGAACCAACATTTTTTGAAAAATTTTTCTTCGGTCCAGAGTTACCCAAGCCCAAAATTTTATTTTTAAGCCTTTTTATAAGCAAGGTAATTGAATTTTATTTACCTTAGATCTAGTTATGCCATCAGGCTAATTCTGCTCCCATATCTGTAAAATTATACTATAAACAAACTGTAAAAATTTTGTTATCATTCTACAGGTGGTTTTTTATGAATTTGACGCACCGCAAAGTGACCATTTTGAGACCTTTGGACCCAAAAAAGAGTTTTCTAAAATTTTTTTCTTTTTTTTTTTTAAAAAAAGCATAGTTACCTGTATATAATTGTTGTACCAAAATATCAAATTTAAATAGTAAGAAATAAAGAATTTGGATTTTTCACCCAAGTACCACCTTGAGTATATGCTATGTTTTATTTATGTTAAATTTGAGGATAATTAAAAAACTGGCATCTTATATTTTAATGTTAGATGTATTTACTTTTGCAACACGGCAACTAAAAGTACTTTCAACATGTACTTTTTACTTAAGAACTTTGCTCTAATTTTACTTTTACTTTGTTACTTTTGCTTTTTACTTAAGTATTTTTTTTTAATGTCCCCAACCCTGCATATTCAATTCTAAATGAATCGTAGACATGAAGGTATATTGAGTTTTTTACCCGAATGGCTTAAAAATTGAAAGCATGATGTTACAACATCATACTTTCTATTTTTAGTTTTCCGGAAGTCATATGTGACTTCCAAAAAACTAAATGGAAAGCTAATGAATTTTATATGTAATTGCTCCGCTAGTTCCATAATAGACTGAATTTTTTGAATTTCAGGTTTTAAACATATTTTTTTAGTAAAATAATTGTTTATACTCTCCATCTTTTTTAGATATCTAGAGTCGTTTAGCAAATTATAGATCGAAATTTGATTTTATACTTTATTCAGTCTATTCAAAGATTACTTAGTAAAACAAAAGCTTTCTCTGAGTCATTATTTTCAAACTGTAAAGTTTTAGAAACAAGGTTAACAATTTAAACAAGGTTTACGATTTCAAACAGTAAAGAAAAAAATACCCGCAAGCACGGTAAAGTTCTCTCTAAAATGTTAATTATACTTTTGCATTTGTCTAGTTTATTTTTTGTAGTAGAAATAAAAGTTAAATAGTGGAAAATTAGTGAAAACGGAATAAACACATCTAAACTTTTTAAAGTAATTAATTTCTATTCCTCGTACATTAATTAGTTGACCTAATTATCAGTATGTTTTTTTTTTTTTTTTTAAATATTTTAGTTTACATCTGTTAGTTCGTTTTTACAATATAATGAGAGTAAATAAAAAATTAATACAAATTATAAAGTAAGCAAATACTACTAACATTTGAAAAACTAGGTATCATAAAGAAGATCAGTAAGATCTTATCGTCAGAACCTTATACTAGTGTAAACAAAATATTATATTATGAAGTAACTATAAGTACAACAAAATAAAAATAAAATATACATACATATATCACTTTGTAGTATATATAACAAAGTTTAATAAATATTTCCATAATATAAATATTATTGTCAAATTTTGATAATACGGGAGAGAAAAAGATTTTTCAGCTTAACTTTAAAAAGATGCAAAGAAGTAGGTAGATCAAAATTAAAATTAGGCAAAACAATTTTGTTCCAAAGATGTGGTGCACGATAATCAATGCAAAATTGGTTAAAACTTGTTCGACAAAAAGACTCATATAGAAGGTTGTTATTTCTTAGAGAGTATTTATTGGTAAGTTTCAAAGTAATTAAATCATTAAAAACGGCAGGAGAAAGATTGTTTTTACATATATATACAAAGCATAAAATATTAAAAATATTAAGTTCGTAAATATTAAGTATTCTTATTTCAGAAAAAAGATGTTTAGAGTGAGAAAAACGATCAGCAAAATTAATTACACGTACTGCATGTTTCTGACGGCGATAGAGAGATTGTAACTTACTTTTTTCAGTGCTTGCCCAAGCAATATTTGCATAATTCATATAGCTATGAATGAATGCATAATAAAGTTGGGATAAAACTTTTTTATTTATATAGATTCTGGCCTTATAAAGAATTCCAATATTTTTTGAAACTTTAGTACCAACATAGTCAATATGTTGCTTCCATGTGATGTTCTCATCAAGGAATACGCCTAAAAAATTTGTGGTGCATAATCTCTTTTTATTTCAATATGGTCAATAAAAATATCAGGTAGAGTTGGGGGTAAATTACGTTTTTTAGTTATCGAATGAAAAAGAATCCATTTTGTTTTTTTAATATTTAGGGTAAGTTTATTGCATTTGAACCAGCTAGGAACTATTTTGAGTTTTTCATTCATAGTAGTGAAGAGTTTATTAATATTGTTATCAGATAAAAATAAATTAGTATCATCTGCAAACATAATACTTAAAAAATTAGAAGCTTTACGCAAGTCATTAATGTATATTAAAAAAAGAAGTGGCCCTAAAGTTGATCCTTGCGGAACACCACATGAAATATCTAAAACATTTTTTTTATATGGATCGTTAAAAGAAACGAATTGTTTTCGGTTTGTTAAATAACTTTTAAACCACTTCAAAATTACACCATCCACTCCATAATATTTAAGTTTATGAATCAAAATGCCATGATATACTGTATCAAATGCTTTTGATAAATCCAAAAAAATACCTAAAGTGAATTGGGAATTTTTGAAAGAGTTGGAGATTTCACAGACGAATTGAATGATTGCATGCTCAGTAGAACAATTTTTTTTAAAGCCAAACTGATTTTTATAAAAAAAATTCTTCTCCTTAAAATAAGTATATAATCTATTGTAAATAATTTTTTCTAAGATTTTTGAAAATGTTGATAAAATGGAAATAGGTCGGTAGTTACATATATTAGTTCTGTCTGCTTCTTTGTATATTGGGATTAACTTAGCTATTTTTAACTTATCAGGAAAAACTCCTTGTTGTATTGACGCTCTGAAAACTTTAAAGAGATTATCTTTTAATTGTTCAAAGCATTCTAAGACTATGTTTCCATTTATTTCATCAGCTCCAGGGGCTTTGTTTTTTTAAATAGATTTAAACGACACTTGAAACTCCTCAAATGATAGCTCAGAAGATAAATTATTTGAACAAATGCAATCATCCATCGGTGTTAAAAAGTTATTGAACACAACTTGGGTATTAGGAATTTTATTTGCTAGTTTCGAACCGATATCATTAAAGAATTTGTTAAACTCATGAGCTATTAATCTAAGTTCAAAAATATCTTTGTTATCCACTGTAATCACCTGCGGTAGGGAACCTGAGCAAGTTTTTTGTTTTCCACCAATTTCTCTTAATATTTTCCAAGTACGTTTAGAGTCGTTCTTAACATATTTAATTAATTTCGAGTAGTAATTCTTTTTTAAATTTTTACGTATTTTTTCAAATAGATGTTTGTAATCTTTGTATATTTTTTCGTTTAAAGATGTATTTGTTTTTAAGTAATTTATATATAGCTTTTGTTTGATCTTAGATGATTTTTTAAAACCCTTAGTTATCCAAGAAACATTTAAGCTTTTTTGATTTATTGTTTTTTCACAGATGGGAAAATTGGCATCATAGACAGAAGAAAATGTTTAAAAAAAATTTTCATAAATTTTATTTGCGTCGTCATTAAAATTTATATGCTTCCAATGAAGCAGTGATAATTGTTTTTTAAACTGTTCAATATTGTTTATATTATATATGCGTTTACTTATTTTATTATTAGTTTTGGTTTTAATTTTAGAATTTGAGTTGAATGATAGAAATATTGGAAAATGATCAGTTATATCTGCTTTCAATATACCTTTTTGTATATTGTTATTGAAGACATCAGTTGTAATAATGTTATCAATGTATGTTTTGCGCCTTCTAACATCGTATGCCATTCCTGTCCGCTTTCTCTATGCTATCTTTCTAACTCGACTACTTCTGTCTTTCACTCTAACATATCTTCGTTCTTCCCAAACTCACCTTACTTTTGGTCCGTAGAGCGGGTTACGACGCTCCTTGGGGTTCCGAACTTGTCTTTGCGAGCCTTGGTCATGTGGCCTCTGTATGGCAACTAGCCGGAGGAGTATAAACCACAATACAAAATTTAATTGGTGGAAATTGATTGAGTAGGACTAACAAAACAATTCATTGCATCTAAATATTGAGATAAATAGTTTGTAGTTACGTTGAAACAACGGTTCTTTTGCTTATTTGTAAAGCTGGTAGGTACTAGGTACGTAAATCGGAAAGTTTATTAAATTAAAATTTGATTTTTGCATGCACACAATGATTATTTTAATTTTTTGTTATGAAAATTTTAAAAATTAATACTATAGTATCATATATGATATGAGGCCCTAAAAGGATCTTTTAGACAAATGGTTTAATTAAATATTTGTAGAAATGTTGACCATGTAGAAATGTTGACCATTTGTAGGAATATTGACCATTTTTAGAAATGTTGACCATTTTGTTATAAGATAACTTTTTTTCTCGGAGAAGTATAGCATAAGAGTTGTTGTGGTTTTGAAAAAAGACTCGCCAACAGTATTTTTTTCTTTTGTCAACCACCAGACTACAACAGTGGTGTGGTGGATGACTAAAAAAAACGATTTGAAATATTTTAAATACTATGAAAAATATTTGTGATTGTTTTATTACTGAAAGAAATATGAGGCATACTTTCTTTCAGTAATAGAACAATCACAAATATTTCTCATGTTATATCAAAGATGAGGGCATATACTCAGGACCGCCGAGGGAAGAAGAAAAAATAGAGGCATACGTGCATCAGACGCCGATAACAAGAACCCTAGAAAACGAAGAAAGAAAAAAAAATGAAGAAGTGCCATAATTTCATATGCTTATAGCATAATTTCATTAAACAAATTAGAAGTTTAATTAATTTACAATTGCGGCTTTCATGTTTACGGATTATTTTGTTTAGTTTTTTAGTTTACAATTATTATTCGTTATATAACAATATATAAACTTGGTATCTGAAAGAAGATCCAAATGATCTTGTCGCCAGAACCATATAAAATATATCATACGTGTATATATAATAAAATAAAAATACAATTGATCTAATAACTATTAACAATGTAGAAGAAACAAAAACTGAAAATAATTTTACAAATTATCAAGAGTGAAAAAAAGAATTTTTACATTTCGAAAATATTTATATATATTGCCAGTAGAAAGAATATAGTTTTTTAATTTAGTTTTAAAAACGGAAAACGAAATTGACAAATCAAAATTTGGAACAACAATTTTGTTCCATAAATAGGGTGCTCGATAGTTTATGCAAAATTGATTAAACTTTGTTTGACAAAAGGGTTCAATTAATAAATTAATATTTCGTAAAGCATATTTGTTTATAACTTTATAAGTAAAAAGATCTTTGAAATTTGACAATGGTCGTTCACTTTTACAATGAAACATAAAACATAAAATATTATAGACATTGAGTTCATAAACGTTAAGTGCTTTAACGTTTTTAAATAAAATATTTGAATGAGAAAAACGATTTTCAAAACATATTAAACGCATTGCGTGTTTCTGACGATGGTAAAGATTTTGTAACTTACTTTTAGAGGTACTTCCCCAAACAATATTTGCATAATTTATATAGCTATGAATAAATGAGTAGTAGAGTTGAATTAAATTTTGTTTACTTAGATAGTATCTGACCTTATATAGAATTCCAATACTTTTAGCCAATTTAGTAGAAATAAAGTCGATATGATACTTCCATGTAATATTTTCATCAATGTAATTGCCTAAAAATCTTGTGACCGACTCCTTTTTTATTTCAATTTTATCAATAAAAAGTTTAGGTAATTTATTTGGTAAAAAACGCTTTTTTGCAAGAGAGTGGAAAAGGATCCATTTTGTTTTGTCAATGTTTAAAGTTAACTTGTTGCACTTAAACCAGTTGTAGATCTGATTGAGTTGTTTATTCATATTTGAAAAAAGCTCATAAATGTTTGACAGAAATAAATTAGTATCGTCCACAGTGCAGTGAGTTTTCTTTTAGAGAGAACTATTTTTGTATATATGCATAATATGAAAGTGACGACGTATTACATTTTGGCATATAGTCTCACGAAAGTATTAAAGTGCATATTTCAATGTCACTCTATGCAATTGCATCTCAAATGGCAAAATCTGTTTATTTAAAAGTGAAAAGCGAAAAAAAAAAAAAGAAAAAAAAAGGGTAAATTAAAAAGTTATTTTAAAGATAAAAAAATTAAAAAAAGTAAAAGTAAAACAAGGTATTTGATAAATTTTTATAAATCCTTTGAGTCCGTTGTGCTTCTGACCTTTTGATATAAAGTTCTTCAAGTAGTAGATTAAGTAAACCGTTTGTTCCAGGCAACTTCACAAACAATAGATGACGTCATCTATTTCAGCAGCTAATAAATAATCTTGGTCGCATCCGCTCATCATGGAATAATATTTTGACTGAAGCGAAAGCTGTTGCAGGTCCTCTAGGCTTTGAAACGGAGTTTTTGGCAAAAAGAAATAAGAGAGTGAAACGGTATGACATATTCAAACTTGAAAATGCAGTATTCTGCTATGAGAGCCCCGAGCATCAATTTGAGGGAAACATCTTTAACGTCGCTCTTGATCATTTTATTTATCAAATTCGGTCAAGATTTGACATAGTAAAGAATGTTTCTTCAAGGTTCTCATTCATCTGGCTGAAAGACCAGGAACCAGATTCTCAAGAGATCAAAGCTCGTGAATTAGAACAGTTCTACGCTACAGATGTCAAAGAAGACAACTTCATACAAAAAATTTTGCATCTTAATTGTTTGAAGGAGTCTTCGTTTTTTATTCCTAGAAACTCATTGAGCCTTTTTAACCAAATACATTCAAAGAGTCTGCAGCCTATTTTTCCGTATGTACGCATCTTAATTCGAATTTTTAATACAATTCCAGTATCTGTTGCAGAGGGTGAACGATTTTTTAGTAAATTAAAATTGATAAAGAATTATTGTAGGGCCACTATGGAGCAAGAACGTCTTTCGGATCTCATGATGTTTTCAGTGAAAAATGAGTTGGCTAAGACTCTTTCATATGATAATACAATAATAAATTTTGCCAGAAAAAAAGCAAGAAAAGAGTGTTTTATGTAGGCCGTTTTTTGTTATTTTAATTTCTAAAGAATGTCTAGTAATGCACTTTATGTTTTATTAGCGTTGCTTAGTTGTATTTTTTATAGACGCAATTTTTGAAAATTTTGCTGTAAAATGATTTTAACAAAATTCATTTTAAAACCGTGTACAGTCATATATACGCATGAATGAATTCAATAAATTTTTTTTTAAATCATGTATACTTAAAGGGGCGCCTACTTAACATTATGCCCCGGGCGCCACAAAAGCTTTCGGCGGCCCTGTATAAAATTAACTTGGCTTTTTAACCTTATATAACGTGAAGAGGTTTCAACTACAAAAAACTAGTTATAATATAAATTTATTTGGTGATGTGCATGGCAATTAAGTTTGCTTTAACTATATTACCAAATAAATAAAGTTTTAAAATAATTAAAGTTTTAAATAATTAATTCTTTAGATAGTGGAAATCAACTCAAGAATTTTTTTTTTAATTTGACGCTATTAAAGTAGACATGAAATCTTATCTGAACAAAACATTTTATTGTTAAAAATGTCACAAAAAGAAACTTTGTCACAAAAAGAACTATTTCATATATAGTTTTATGAGTATTATGAAAGAAAATTTAATCACGATTTTAAAAAGCAAAAAAAAAAAAACTAATTTAATTAATTTTAATCGATAAGGTTTATCTAATACCTTAAAAGTGTTAACGAAGATCTTAACAAAGATCTTAACGAAGATTTTAACGAAAATCAAATGTCACGCCTTATTTAAAAAAAAAAAAACAAAGTCAAGATTTATAATCTATACGCTGATGTATAATGAATAGAGAATAATTATAGATAAGATTATGAAACGCTGTTCATAATTTAATTTCAAAATCTTAACATAAACTTTTACATCGCCAAGGCCGCCTTACAAACTTAATTAAATCCCAAATTTTAAGTTCTGACAGTTTATCGTGGACACTGGGTTGACAAAATTATTAACGACAAAATGACTAATTGATAAGATTAATGTCTATGGCTTTGAGATCAGCTTTTATTCTGAATCTCTGGTTATGAAAAAGTGCAAGAGAAAATCATCTTGTGAATGTCAACGTTGAGAAATGCAAAGTAATGCATGTTGGTTTTCGTAAAAGATAAAAGTAATGGACGTAATCTAGTTCTAAAATACCTAAAGTCGAAGTACAAGTTCTACTTGAACTTTAACATTAACTTGAGAACACCAACAAGTAGAAGCACTAGCTTGAGAACACAAACAAGTAGAAGCACTGGCTTGAGAACACCAACAAGAAGAAGCACTGGCTTGAGTTGTACAAGCAGAAGCACAAACTTGGGTTGGAAACTGAATGGTAAGTTATCTTTAAAAGTAATTTGATGTCAGAGCTCTCCAGCTACGGAAAAAACTGTACATTAAACCGCAAATAGAGTTTTGTGTCAAGCTTGGTTATCCTATCTCAAATCAGAGCTTGTTCTATTTAAATAATTCCAACAATGAGCAATAACGTTAGTTAAACATTTCAGTTACAATTAAAGGTTTAAGATTACAGAGTTTGAACTGACCTCATACTGCAATACAAAATTGCTTATCATTTACAATAGGTTAAACTTTACATTCTATAACTACAGTCTAATTAAACTAAGGATATAATTTAGTAAAAAATGTTTAAAACCCCAACTAGTTAAAGGTTATGTAGAACTTTTGTGTTTTTTTACAAACTGTGTTGCAAACCGTTATCGCATGATAAAGTTGATGCATCGACTGTAATTTTTTTTAAAAACTATGTTGTCAATACTATTTCGACTCAATCTTCAGCCTAGCAAAACCTGTATAGTCTACAAAAAAAGTTTTGATCATTTTTTCTAGGCCAAATAAACAAGAAAAACCATCTTTGAAATGAAATAACTTGGAGGAACCTGGCAGTTTATATAAAAATTTAAAGGAAACTTTACAAGGAAACTTTAAAATACTTTTAACCTGTCTATTCACCCTCTAAATTTAAACTTCCCAATAAATACCTTTGGTAAGCATCAGTATAATATATTGTTTAACCAATCCTAGTTTGATCGTTTCTTAAGGCTACACTACAGCCAAGATAAAGATGCATTTTTCTTGCAGCTTCTATTGAAACTGGTTAAAAGCATTTGAATATGGAAAAGCGTTTTAAAAGAACGAATGTAGTGAAGCCTATAAATAAGTAACCGATTATAGGACCTAAAATATGTAAAAGTATAGTCTCTTGACAGCAGTTTAAAAAACTAATCAAAA
Organism: Hydra vulgaris; assembly: GCF_022113875.1. NCBI lineage: Eukaryota > Metazoa > Cnidaria > Hydrozoa > Anthoathecata > Hydridae > Hydra > Hydra vulgaris. The sequence goes on along the minus strand of NC_061166.1, from coordinate 43,264,583 downwards.
AATGATATCAATGAAATGTTTGTTTTAGATGGATGATAACAAACTTACAAGCTAATAAAGAGCTCATTGGTATGTATACGTCACCGAATGCAATTTTCGAACAAATTGTGTGCATTTTCAAAAATATTCTTTTAAGGATGATTTTGAAATTAGAAGATATACTGCGTGTATTCAATGTTATGATTAAGTTGCTGCAATGTCTGGTCCTTAATTTGGACAAACAACAAGACATCAAAAGTCGAAGTCATTAAAAATAATCCAGGTCTCAATGAAACTTTTGGAACAAAATGCAGTTTAAAAACTTGTCAAAAAGTTGTTAAAAAAACAAAACAAAATTGATGCTAACTGAAATTTTGTCAAACGAGATAGATAGTGCAATTTAGCAATTTCTCTGACAAGCCAGCAGTTGTCATACTTATCATATACTTATCAAGCTGAAAACTGATGTATGTACTCATTAATTACATACATATGTATTACATTAAAACGGACAAGAGAAGCATGTTTTCATATTCACATTATTTAAAAGTTGAAGTATTTGAAAAATGGTGGTGAATACGCCAGCATAAGCCTCATAAAAAAGTATTTTCCTTATTTTATGACGAGTACCTTTTTCGTATTCGGATCATTTTAAAATATGCAAAAAATCAAAAAAAACTTAAGCGAGTAATCATGTTTTCAAGGATTTTAAAACGAGGCAAAATTTTATTCTCAAATATCTAAAAAAGAAGAAATGAAATCATAATAAAAAGTACACTTAACCCTAACCCTACCCTAACCCTAACCTTAGCCCTAACCTTACTTAAAATGCAGTGGAGCAAAAATCTTCAATATTTATCTTTAATGTATTTATAATTACCAGAAAAATGAGCTGATTTGATTGATTAGAGAATTTCGGTCCCACCTGAAATATAAATGAATTGATTTTGGAGATTTTTGGTCCCCCCTGAAATTCAAATGACAAATAGTTTGGGCATGATGCATAGCTTAAAAATTTAACGTCATATACATTTCATCCCAAATAGTATAAAGTAGTTTCAATTTCAAAAAGCTTTAATTTTTAAATAGTACATAAAGTAATAGTAATTTAAAAATTGTAAATGCTAGGGAAGACTGGGGCTAGTTGTAACAAATCTTAAAAAAACTTCATTTACCTCCAATAACAATGATTTTTTTAAAACTTTATACCAGTGTTATAAAATAGATTTTTGTGACGTATGAATCTAACATTGATAAATATAATATAAAAACTTAGTTACTCCGCAATAGTGAAACAAAAATTAATATTCATATTGATATGACGTCTACGCCACTCCGCATTGGTTGTCAAAAAAAAATATTTTCGGATGGGCCATGTTATACATACATTTTGGATTTGCGTTTTTTTTACATTAATGTTCTAATAATGGCTCTATGAAAAAGGTTGTGATGATAAACGCATAATATAAATATATATATATATATATATATATATATATATATATATATATATATATATATATATATATATATATATATATATATATATATATATATATATATATGTATATATATATATATATATATATATATATTATGTATATTTTAAAAAAATTAAAAACGTTTTTGTCAAAGGTTTATGTTAACGATGTTATTTATTTTTTACGTGATTATATGAAATTGAAAAATCATCAGTCAGTTCAATAGAGTAATTTTCTTCACTCATTACAATTTGAAACCCGCCGGTAAAGTATTTATCATTATCGGTTTTGTTTGTGTCATCGTCAGTATTTCTATCCTCGTCACTTTTACTGCTATTGTTGTAACTGCAGATTACTTTCAATTTTTTTTAATCTTTTTAGCAGAAGTTGACGATTTTATTGTAGAAAACGTCTTGAACTTCTAGTTGAATGCCATGCTTAATGCACAACTGTTGATCACAGTTACTTAAATGCCCAACTTTCTGCATTAAGGTGGCTCCATCAGTAGTAATACATACAATGTCTACTTCGCAGTTCAACATAAACTGTTAACAATTTTTGAAATAAATCAATGCATTTTTCAACAGGCAGCAAACCAACAACTCTAGCTAATTCAACATTACAAAATAAAGAGTGTTCAACCTAAAAAAAACTGAGGACAACGAATTATCGCTTTGGTTTTGTAAGAAATCGGTGAAGGATTGGATTTTTCGGCCGTTGATAACGGCACCAATCAAAACGAAACCGATGACGATGCTGCATATTGGAACAATATTCTCTTCAGCAAGTCAATTTCATGTTTATTTTTTAGATGTGTATGCAGTACACTGGTATTTCAACCATTTGATTTTATCTTTTTGTTGCACTTGTTACTCTTTGCAAGTTGATTTTTTTTATCACGCAGAAAATAAAACCACGCAGAAATTTCATCAACTCGTACGGTGCTAAACGTTTTGAATACTTTTTAGGACACTTTATGTTTTTCTGTAAGATAATTCTATCTATTAGACATAAAATCTTGATTTTTAATTAATACATTTTTTTAAATTGATTTTTGTTCTTAATTCAAAATGCATTAAGTTTTTTTTAGTAAGCGTAACTATAAATGCTGTTAATTCTATAACTTTACAATAGCATACCATTGTAAAATTACATTTTTACAAAATTAAAAATATTCTCAACAGTAACGGCTTCAAACTTTTGAAAGAACCTGGTGGGAAATGAGCTAGTTACTAGCCAGCAAATATCTAGATAGTCACTACCTATGGATAAAAGACGCGTTTTAAAAGTAATATAGGTAGTAATATGTGTTTTACACGTATTAAACTCGTCTTTTGTTATCTAGCTGTCTTTGTCCCACCGAAGCGTTGTCTATCGCGACTAGAAGTTTTAAATATTTTATTTACTTTTGTGTTTCAGGTGAAAAGGGCTTTCCCATATGCTATATCACAAGCCCTATATATATATATTTTTAATACCAGTATTGAGCCAAGCCAATACCAGTATTTTGGTACTTGAAAAAGTCCGGTAATACTGGTATTCCGGTATCGGTACTACCGGTATTGGAAGCACTACTTGTATTGTTTGTTTTACATATATTAAGTTACTTTTACCAAAATAATCAGGTAAATCTGTAGAGGAGCTGTTTTTCACTCCATTTCTATCACATTTATCGAATCAGCTCTAGATCTATCAGTGGTTCATCATTAATGAGATAATCGGAAGATCTATCAGCGGTCCATCATTAATGAGATAATCGGAAGGAAAAAAATAAATTCAACTTTACCAAAAAGAATTAATATTAAGAATATAGATATATTCTGTAAAAAACAAATACCCGAAGAATTTAACAAATATTTTATTAATATTGGTTCATATCTTGCTAATAAAATAAGTCCAACATCTGATTCATTTAAAAAACTACCTAAAACCCACAAATAACCCTATTATGTACGATAAGGAATTTAACTATAAAGAATTTGAAGAAGCTTTTTCCTCTTTAAAAAAAAAGAAAGTACCAGGATTTGATGAAATAACTAGGATTTAGTTATTTTTAATAAAACTAGTCTAAGCAGACCTCTGATCCATATACTTAAGCTCTCAATAACATCTGGGATTTTCCCTGATGTCCTTAAATTAGCAAAAGTAATCCCTATATTGAACATTCAGACAAGCCAACTATAGACCTATATTTCAATACTTTCCGTATTTTTAAAATTCTTCGAATCTGTAATTTATAATAGAATCTAATATCGCTTCGCTAAAAAACAAATTATTTTACCCAAACCAGTTTGGATTTAAAAAAACCTTTTAACAGATTCATTGAATTAGTTAATCAAATAACTGATGGCTTTAAACAAAACAAATTTACTTTAGGAGTTTTTATATATTTATCAAAAGCTTTTGATATAATTGACCACTCCATCCTATTAGATAAACTAAAGTACTACGGTATAATTAGTAAAACTTACAATTGGATTAAAAGTTATCTTACCAATAGAAAACAATATGTGTGTAATATACAATCTGGAGTATTAAATGTTTTATGTGGATCTATCCTTGGTCAACTCCTGTTTTTAAATTATATAAATGATTTTTGCAATGCATCTTTAAAACTAAATTCAGTCATGTTTGCTGATGATACAAATCTACTTCTTACTAACACGGATATCAAGAAATTATATGCAGATATGAATATTGAACTAAATAAAGTAAATAATTGATTTAGGGCTAACAAGCTCTCATTTAACACAGAAAAAACAAACTATATATTATTCCATAAAAAAACACAAAAAGAAAATTTTCCTTTTAAGTTGCCTGACCTTATATTATATGATAACTTAATAAAAAAAAAAAGCCAGTATTAGATTCTTAGGAATTCTTGTTGATGAAAAGTTATCCTGGCTTCCTCAAATAAGATATATTCAATCTAAAATCACTAATATAATTGGTATGATGTATCAAGTTTGCTCATATATCAATAAACAAAGTCTTAAACTAATTTACTTTGGACTAATTTATTGCTTCATCAGCTATGCAAACATATTATGGGCAAGTACGTAACCATCAAAACTTAAAAAAAATTATAGTCTTCAAAAACATGCGTGCAGAATCATTTACTATAAAAATAAGCGTGAACATGCTAAACCTATAATGAAAGGTATGAAAATGATGGATGTTTTTGAGATAAATATTTACCAGCATTTAATTTCTATGTATCAATTCAATAATAATATCTCTCCTGCGATCTTTAATAACAAGTTTGAAATATACATAAAGAAAACTATCTAAGAGCAAATATAAGTAAGACATATAAACTGCCTCAAAACTTTAATAAATAAATTGAATATAGCATTCCATATCGAGGACCAAATATATGGAATAGTTATCAAAAAGAATTCAAATTTATGGCAAAGTCATTCAGTTCATTTAAGTTTCTAATAAAAAAAGATATTTTTAAAATATGAGAATCTTTTGTGCTTCAACGAATTACCAAGGAATTTTATTAAGTTACTAATTATTTTATTTTTTATCTTTATTCGATTTACTGATCAGCGCAGCAGTTTTACGCCGATTATGGTTTTTTATTTAATATCTATACTCTATGGAAAGTGTATATAGGGGCTCTGTGAAAAGATGGCGATGACGTATTGTCATCGCAATCTTTTAACTGTCTATTTAACTCTTTATTTTATTGAGGTCATTGTAAAAAAGAAAGTTTATATTTTATACTGTATATACAAAAACGGTGCTAATTGACAAGATTTTACTGTCTTCTTTGTTCTACGGACATATTTTTTTTTCTTGTATATATACTTGTTTGATTATTTATTGTTAAACAGCAAAATAAATGAAAAGAAAAATATATACATATATATATATATATATATATATATATATATATATATATATATATATATATATATATATACATATATATATATATATATATATATATATATATATATATATATATATATATATATATATATATATATATATATATATATATATATATATATATATATATATATATATATATATATATATATATATATATATATGGTAGACATTTTTCAGTCTCTGCCGTAATAGTGTCCATTTGTTCTTGGGTGAATATAAAAAAAAAAAGAAAAACTCATTTGTTTTTCAGATTTAAATATCTTTATATAATATAAATACAATTCAAACCGAAAATATAAACCTTTTTAAAATTTTTAATATTTTAAATTTTCAAAACAATAACGTAAAAAAAATCTCATTCAGTATCTGATTCTGTAGATGAAGCAGAAATTTCAGAAACATTCTCTAATATTATTGGATCAGTACTTATGTGTCTATCATTGTCTGTTAGCCTGCGATTGTCTTCTTGATTTATTCTATTTCTTGAGTTATTTAAGTGCAAGGATCCTTGAAAAGCTGAATAAATTTGAGGTGAGCGAGAACGATGAATAGCTTGGCGAGATCTTCTATGAGGACGCCTAATTGGGTACGTGCGTTCAATATTTCTGAAATAGCGTATAAAATAGTTTGAGTTTTGAACAAGATCGTCGCAAATATCTGACATGGTTGGAGAAACTGGTGGAGAAACTGAAACAAATTTTTTTTTTTTATTAACATAAAAATGAAATTAAAAATAATTGATAATTATATACACACAATTATATACGTTGCGAAAATAAAATAAATATGTTTTTAATAAATATTTAATTTAAAGTTATTATTATTTGCTAAATTAAATTCTTTATTAAAAAAGTTATTTATTAATAAAATAAAATGGACACGGTCAAACATTTAGATGCTTCATTAAGAAAAGAAAAAAACAGAAATTGGAAATTTAGAAGATAAATGCTAATAGCAAAAAAGTAGTAAGAAAATCCAGTGAAGTACACACTAGAGCATGTTTTATGTTCTTGTGAGAAAATTACTAAATTCATTCAAAAGAATGACACAGAAGAAATTCATAGAAAATACTAGCGATGGGAATTAGGTAATATCTGATAAAAAAAATTACTACTATTAATTAAATTAATTATTAAACCTTTTTATTAATATGTAGTACAGTAAAAACATTACAATAATTTTTCGTGTAAAAATATTTCATGTGTAGTACTAACTTGACTAGTTCTTTTTTAAATAATGGAGTTTCATTGGCTTCTAGCTAAGGTTCACCCAATTTACATTTTATTTTTAGTTATGACACCAGTGTCTGTTAAAAATAACCGGTTTGTTGGAGTGAAAAAATAACATCTCCATTAGAACACTCCATTGGATTATTCTAATGGCGATGGAAGAGGTGTGTTCAATACTGCTGGTATAATAATAAATCAAATAAATCTTACGACTATAAAATATAAATCATCAATAAAAGAACTTCAAAGTTTTTATCCATTGGTAAACAAAAAAAGTCTTCTTTAAATATCTGAAATTGCATAAAGAAGATTTTTTCTGTGAAGTTTCACTAATTGTTAAATTAGAAGTATTTCTAAACACATTTCTAAACAAAGATTGAAACAAAATTTCTACTATGAAATGCTTGACACCATCATGGTATCACCTTGACGCAATAATAAAAAGAGATGCCAAACATGATGCTAATTTTTTTTTCTTTATATACTACTAATGTGTGTTTGAATTAAATTTCTTCATGGGTTAACAAGTGGAACACAAAAATTAATATTTTTTTGTTGCAAGGCATTAAATTTTTTTCAGAGCATGTAGCGTAGGTAATAAATTTTTATTTACACTGATTTTTCTTCTTGTAAAAAGTCTAAACATTGAGTAAGTGAAGCCATTGTGAATACTTCACAGAAGTTTTAAATTAATTAAATTTCTTGATTTGTGAAACTTTGTGTTTCACACAAATCATACAATGTAACGTATTTGTGAGATAAAGTTTTTATTTATAAATATTTATAAATAGATATAAATTTTATTTGGTTTAGCACTTTGAAATAAACTGTGAACTTATTCTGCAATTCTAATTAACATGTTTTCTCGACATCATACCATATTTTGATGGTTTAGTGTATGAATATGTAATATTTTGATGGTTTATTGTATGAATATCTAAAAAGTTGTGGTAAAGTAACAATTAAGTTTTTATTTTAGTCAAATAAAAACTAAACAAATAAGTCAAATAAAAACTAAATAAATAAGTCAACCACTGTTTTAGTTCAAAACTCTTTTTAAGCAAAATTTCAAACAAATTTATATGCTCATTATATAAATTGTTTTTGTTGTCAGTTAAAAACAAAATAAAAACTTTAGTTCTTTGTGCACCACTCTTTTATATTATTTTGCCTACGGCTTAAAAACCTTTTTCGATGTTCCAGCAAAATAGTGCCAAACTTTATACTCACAAACTTTCTGAAAAATGATGTAATGATCATTTTCCTAGGTTTATTGACAAAGATCATTCCAATTTTTTCTGACTTGAACCCTTTATACTACTCTATTGGAGACAATTTTTGTTCACTAAGTTAACTGGAGCAAAACCAATTCAAAGAAAAGTTTAATGGCAGAAATAGAGTTTGAAACAAATTAGAAAAGTTGTAAGAGTTGGACCATGGCATCTTTTAACCTGATAACATATTTAATTGCTTAATAACACTAAATATTTAATAACTCAAACTAAGTATAAAGCTAAGAATATCATACAAGTGTGTATGATATTCTTAGCTTTATACTTAGTTTAAAGAAACTAAAGAAAATTTTTATTTAGAAACTCTCATGCAACACATGTTATAACTGAAGCCCTGACAACGCTTAACCATTTTATAATCATAAATATATTATTTTAGACCTTGAATACCAAAAAAGTTAATTTATTGAAATCAAAATGATAGAGTTAAGTCATGTAAGAAAAACATAGCCCTATTTGAAAATAGCCTATGAATGTTGTTACAGAAGATGAGTTGTGGTTTTATTTGAGCCAAGTTAGTCACCAGTTGGTTAAGATATGACAGAACTAAAAAACATGTTCTTCTTCTTTAAAACAACAGGTGTTGTTGATATGAGTTATATTGAAAATAGAGTTGTTCATTTAAGTTATGTTGAAAAGAGGGGACACGATTATTAGTCAATAATCGTGTCCCCTCTTTTCAACTCTAACTATTTCTCTCATAGTATTAGTCAATACTATGAGAGAAATAGTTAGAAGTCTAAAGTTATGCACAAAACAAAAAAAAAGACAGGCATTCACAATTTCAAATTTCTCAATGATAATGCTCAATCCTATGTTACTCAAGCCATCACAAACTATTTTAATCAAGATGGAATCATAAAAAACAGCTTGAAAGAATGCAAATTGTATAAAATATTTTGTATTTTTATGAATATATACATACACACATACATATATCTACTATTTCAGTTTGATGTCAGATCTAAACACCTATTCATAGTTATGTATATATATATATATATATATATATATATATATATATATATATATATATATATATATATATATATATATATACAATTAAATAAAGCAATTACTTTCATGTGTAGCATCTGAATCAATGGATTCAACTACATCTGATAAATCACTACTCTCTATAGGGTAGCTTGTAAGATTTGCATTGTTTAAACCATGGTGATCATTCCCGGTTGTGTTCAGAGCCTCATATGATTGTGATGATACATTAGAAAATGGAGCAGACATGTAAACTCCATTTGGCAAAGTAAGACAAGATGTTTGAGTGCTTTGATTACTTTTTGAAGTAAGTATATTTACTTGTTCCTCTAGCTTTGATATACGACTCATAAGCTCATTTGTCACATCTAAAATTTACATAATTATCAAAGAATACATAACATGATAAAATTAATTTGCATAATTAACATAATTATCAAAAAATACATCAAATGATAAAATTAATTTGATTGAAGAATAACTAAAACAAAATATCGTAATTTTAGTTTTAAAAAATGTAAATAATTTGTATTCAAACATTATTTCTAATTAAGATATAATATTTTTGCACATCATACCTAATTACTTTTTGAGTTATTATTACTTACAAATTTCATTTTAAGATATAACCAGATAACCAATAAACAAAACACACAAATGGCTAAAGTAATCCAAACAAATGTCATTCTAGGGCTACTTTATCATTTGATAAAAGTAACCAAACAAATACTTGTATTATGTTTTAATTCATTTAAAAGTTCTAAATTAGAGTTGAAAATTATTAAATTTATTATTTTTACACAGTGAGACTTAAATTAATTCTTTTATATGTATAGTGACATGATATCGCTGATATCATTTATTTTGCACATTCTTTTAAATTGAGTAAAAAAAGTTTTTATACAACACAGATAAAAAAGAGCTTAGAGCAGGAATAGCCTTTGATTTGATTAACAGAAAACTAACAGGTGACAACACAATATTGGGACTGGACCTTAAAAGACATAGTTTCCTATTTATCAGCTATTTTTAATTAAACCATTTCTTGAGCTCAGACTGAGCTAAACTCTGTATTAGCTTAATAATAAATTTATTAAGGCATTAATCGATCTCAGAACATTTTATAAGAATTTTTGCCTGCTTATTATTCTTGTAGACAAGATCTTTCAAAATACTCGAAAATATTCCAATAAGGCAACATTCTGGCAAGTTTGCAGGGTTATCCACTTTTTTTCAACATAGTGCACCTTTTTCTTGTTTAGATACACAAAGACTGTTGCATAGTGAGATAATACTAAATTATGCTAGTACATATGTACTCTAAAAAATCTAAACTGAGATTGAGCTGCCTGTTATTCAAAAACTCCATTTAATGGTCAAACACAAGTTAAACCATTAAATATTTGGATTAGACATTTTTAATCTTTTCTCTGTCTTTAGTACCTAGATTTATGCTTAGCATATTAAATTATCCAGAAAATAGTTCTGTGGCCATTGGTCAATTTATGAAAAGTGCAAAATTGGTCATTTTGAAATAAGTATGCAGTTTTGTTATATTTTGTTAGATCTTTTATTTGGTCCAATTATGATTGCTGTCATTTATTACCTCCTAATATAAATATAGTTTATTTTTCAAATTAAAATTTCAAACTCTTTTCCTGCAAAATTTCATATTTGTACTTATCATAAATTAACCAATGGCCACAGAGTTATTTTCTGGATTTTAATGGAGTCAAGCACTATTAAATATTGATTAATTGCATCAAGTAAATGTGTTTCACCTATTATCAACTTGTGAAAATAATAATAAAAATCTAATTGTTTTATTCTAAAACTTTAAAAATTTTATCTTATGTTTTACTATGAAGAAACTGGAAGCACCACAATGATAAATGTTCATAAACTATATAAACAATTTAGTAAAAACAGGCCACAGGCATTCAACATAAAACTTGTTAGATTACTTTGAGTTGAGCTTTGCACAAAATGGTTTCTATTTTGTGGGAATTTCAAACTAATTTAAAAAATATATTTTTAAATCAATAATTTTATATATTTATTTATATACATTTATTTAAGTATATTGTTATGTACATTCTATTTATTTTGTTTACTGTTTTTATATATACTTTTTTAATATATATTGTCATTTATATACTGTGTTGGTTTTAAAGCTTAGACTTATAGATTTATCTCTTAAAATCACCCTGAAATTGTGATTAAAAAAATATTAAAACAAAGTAAACTTTTCAGCCATCTGGGATGTTAGAAACTGAATATGAAAAAAGATTTTAAAATTGTCTTTTTTTTAAGAAAAAAAAAAATCTAAGATCCTATTTTTTTACATATGTGTAAAAATAAATACAGATCTGCTATCTATTTTGCTTAACTGTGAAAATTTTAAATAAAACAAATTATTAAAACATATATTTCTAGGCTAAAAAACTAATGGGCTTCTTTAAAACCATGTCATTTAGGGTAATTTAACAAAATCTAACATTTTTTATCCTATAGAGTTAGAAACTCTCCTTAAACACAATTTACATTGTATTAAAACTGATGAAGTCAAAACATCATATTTTATTCCATCTGAAAGAGATACTTAATCCCTAAGTTTAAATCTTTTTTTTTTCAAAACACTGCATACAACTAAAAAAATATTAAACAGATTTTACTGATATTTTCATTGTGTGATTAGTTTAGTTTTTTAGATTATTTTCTACATGGTGTATATTGTTCAAATTATTAAAATAAAAATAAAAATAAAAAAAAGAATACCTTGAAAATGAGAGTATAATGAGCGAATGCAATTATGAGTTGCTTTTTCACCAACTGTATAAAACATTTCACACCCTAGATCACATAAAACCATTCTCTTGGCACATACATCTGAATGTAACTTAAAATCTTTACGCAAAACTTTAACATTACAGCCTAAGTTCAAACAAGCTATTAAACCATATTGACAAACAAGTGTATGACTCTCAAGCTGCTCTATAGGAACAATATCTGGACAACCCAAATCCTTAAATTCACAAAATATTCTTTGCTTGCTAATAATATTTTTTAAAGCAGGAAGTGCTGAAATTAAATCTTTCTTATGAACTGTTGAGCGACACTGAGGGCAAGAATTTTGATTACGCAGCCAAGTTCTAATACATTTTGAGCAAAACACATGACGACAGGGTGACTCAACAGGTTCTTCCAAAACACATGTGCAAATACAACAAACTAACTCTAAGTGAACTTCTCCTTCAGGAAATCTATCAATATCCCAGCCCATTTTTTATGAAACTAAATCAAGTATACTATTTGTGGACTTAAAAAAACAAAAGTATTCTAAAAGTTATTATTGTATAAAGCATTCTATTCAATAATATTCAAAAAAGATAATAATCAAATTTTTTTTTCAAAATTTATTAGAAATATATTTTAATTTCACTCGTATATATCAGTTATTTTGTCTTGTAAAAAGTTTTACTTAAAAATTATTAAAAAAAAAAAAAATTAATAATAATAATATAAACAACGTCCGGTAACCGAAAGTACTATTTTTCGTGTTTAAGAGCGATTATCTAGGCAATATCGGCTAAGTCTGGAAGTGATGTCTTCAAAATCTCTTCATTTTCAGATATCTTATAGAAAACAATGAAATTAGGCCACAGTTAAATTTTTTTTCGAAAACTCCCATTATTTGCGGAGATATCGGGGGCTGAAATTTGGCCCATTTTGTAAAAATATTGGTGCATGGAACGGAATTACTACTTTTAGGGGCAATTTTAGCAATATGAATTTGAGAAACTCATTTATTTTTCTTATTTCTACTACTCTGAGTGGATTTCTCTGGTTAAAATAAAAATTCAAAATGTTTACATTTTTTATTGTCTAGAAATCACGGTTTAAAACCGCTAAATTTGAAATTTTACCCGTACTTTGACCATTTATATCTCCTAAGGCCATTACTTGCACATAATTTACTTAACTGCTTTTGAAAGCCAATAAGGTATACATTGAATTTATAGAAAAAAAATTATGAGTATGCAAGAGCCTGGGAAAGAGTAAGCTTCCAAAAATGAATTTTCGCGGTTAATACGCTTTGTTAGATTACAAATAACAATCGTGGCCTTAGGTCTGCCATGAAATGTATAAGTTATTTCGTTTCCTTATACATGCATCTTCCAATATCTGAAAAAAAATTCATGTGCTTAGGCGATAAAAAGCCTAGAGAAGTCCTAGAAATAGTCTAATTTTGCCACATTCTTAACCAACAAAATACCCTAGCAACGACATAGATATGCTTAGCAACGGCTACTATAATTCGTTAATAATTAGTACTCTAATTAAAAATAAATAAAAAATACATTTTTATAACAAAAAACTGTATAAAAGCGCTTGATAAAAGTTATTTTCTAAGCTTCTTTAATGAGAAAAAGATCCAAACATCACACACTTTGAAGTGCTTATATCATTGTTAAAACAATTATGTAAATTTCGGATAAACGTTTTTTCAAATACAACTTGTTTAAGAAAGCAAACCAAATAAAGTTTTAAAGAAGTTTATCTGTCAATCTGAATTTCTATGTTATACATATCGTCTATTGAGAGAGAATAGTCCCCTCTTTAATTAGTTGGTGTTGGTACATCAATCCTACAAATAACGTCAAGATATAAATATTGGAGAATATTTTCCTTGGTTGAAACAGTTTTTTCCAGGTGTAGTAGAATAACTGAGAAAGATAAAAGTTGAGGGCCTTAACACCAGCATATTCACTGACACTATACCCAAGCCATTCAATGTGATGATTATTAAAGTCACCAACAACAACAGTATTGGCTGATTGATAAAGAGAGAGGGCTTGGTCATTATGATCAGAAATAACTTCAAAAAGAGCGCAGTCTTGAGATGAAGGAGAGCGATATAGAACAAAGAGAAAGGCAATAAAATAAAGTGGTGCTAAACGAAAGTACATAAAATAATAGTCTGTAGATTCAAACCTAGTTTCTCTACAAATTGGTAAATTCTTACGATTGTAAACGCCCAGGCCAAGCATGTGACTATTTTTACGAATTAAGGGAAGATAACCAGAGAGAGGAGACTCAGATTAGTCTCGAAAAGAGCAAGAAGGTCTGTTGACCTTTGCAAGAAATAAAACTCAACAAAAGAAAAGTTACTTCGAAGACCACAAATATTAGTGAATGATAGGTTTAGAGAACTTGGAGATGACGATAGTTTTTTGTGTTTTATAGTTTTTGGTATTTTCGTCATTTTAAATTTTTTAAAGAACTTGACTCAAAGCATAGGTAGTACTCAGTACAGTATTTAATAGTCCAAGCAATTGCCTCATTACTAAAACTCTAAGCCGTAACAAAGGTCTTCAAATGTGGCCTTAACAATGTACATCAAAAACACGAACAGGTACATCATCCATGTGTAACATGACATTGTCAGTACTCAGATAAATTACAGCTGTTGATGGAACCAGCCTCTCGTAGCCTCTCGGAGCCTCTCGTAGCCTCTCGGAGAGCTACTCAGAGTTCGCAGATGTATTTTTAATAATGTATTAAAAATACATCTGCGCCAGCCTAATAGATGAAAAAGGGGTGCAAGGCTGGTCATCAAATAGAAACTGTTTACCCCATAAGTTTTTGCCTAGGAAGCCTTAGGAACCCCATAAGTTTTGCTTAGGAAGCCTTCTATAAGATAGTAGCCGGATGCGATTAACATCTGCCAAAGATGAGTATTTTTGTCGAGACACCATCTCTAGCCTTTTCTCAACCAAGAGCCCCAAAGCAGGTGGTGTTTTAAGTCAGAATTGGCTTTTCCTAGCCTTTGCCTTAAAAATCGTATCCTATAAGGCAGCAGGACATGAAGCATGTTGTTATTATCCGGTTATCCGACGGAAAGTATATAAGTGGGAAAGGGAAAAGATAAATTCTTTTACATGGACAAAATTAAAATGTCAACGAATTATTAAATGAGATGATTTGGACTCGTGCACCTTAAAGAGTCTATGTAGCAAGAGCCATTGTTGAGATGGCTATGAACTCTGCAATAATTAATTTCAACAACGGAGTTTAAGGTTTCACAACAATTATTTTTAAAATGTAATGTTGCACCAGGACATTTTACTGCAAAATCTTGGAAAACATTGTTGTGTTTGCTGCGAGAAAACTACGAATTCAAACAAATGTTGTTGAATAGACCAAAAATTATGCTTTTAAAATGTTTGCAAACATTATGTTGGCATTATTCAACAATAAAATTTTTAACATACACGCACTATTCAACAACA
Organism: Hydra vulgaris; assembly: GCF_022113875.1. Classification (NCBI taxonomy): domain Eukaryota; kingdom Metazoa; phylum Cnidaria; class Hydrozoa; order Anthoathecata; family Hydridae; genus Hydra; species Hydra vulgaris. The sequence continues at coordinate 43,249,410 of NC_061166.1, read as the reverse complement.
CAACTTTCAATTAACAGCGTGTATGTTTAAGACAACATTAGGAAAAAATAAAGAGACTATTTAAGGGCTTTTGAGGGCTTTTCTAAGAACAAAAAGCTGGTTTGAGGGCTTTTCTAAGAACAAAAAGCTGGAAATGGTTGGTAAAACTGTTGCTAAACAATCTGCCAAATAGTATAAATTCAAGTACTTGATATACATTGGAGATGGACATTACAAGTCTTATATGCGAGTTTGTGATTCAAATCTATATCTAAATCTAAACCATAAAATTATACCTACACAGATAGAGTTGTCAATATTGTAAAAAAAATAAACAGAAAAACAAAAATTAAACCACGTGAAATTTTACATAAGAAAAACTTATACGTAATCATGTGATCGGACTGTCTAAAAGAAAAATCCATCGCTTAAATGATTTAAATTATATTAACCTTGAAGGATACAAATCTTATATTATGTTATATAATATTTATTACCAGATTGTAGTAACGTTTACAAAACGTATTCTATTGGTTCAACAAATTTATTAGACGGTAACAATGGCTACGATTGCGCCACTGTTTAAATATCATTTTTTTAATAAAGAATAGATGAACAATAGAATATTAGTTATTAAGGAAAATTAATAATGAGACTTGATATGTTTTAATTTTTTATTCAAATTAAATGATGCATTTATTGTTTACCTTCAAGCTTAAATTGCATAACTTTATAAATTACGTAAATTTGCTTTAAAAATAATAAGTAAAGATGTAGTAAAAATAAGTAGATGGCTTAATCTACATTCAACTCAGCTAGGAATTGGCTGAATCGTGGATTCAGTAAGTTTTTGTTTTTAACTATCTAAAAGTTTTTCTTTTACATATATATACTCTATTCATAGACAAACGTATATTGTAATTATTAACTGCTTTGATCAGTATACATTTACTCGTTAAATTCATTGCTTTTAACTATATTTTATCAGATTAAATAACATATTTGTCATCAATCATATCAACATAATCATTTGAGATGTTTTTATACTTGCTTGAGTGCTTTGCATGCTTTCCAACAATGCCATTTAATAGTTACGTGGCATGTTATTTTTGGGCAATATAAATATATTAAGAGCGTATAATGAGCGTATAATGGCTATAGAGAAATGCTAATAAAACTTTTGGATAAACTAGAAAAATATAAGTTTTAATAAAAAAATTTTTTTTACTGTAATTTTGTTTTTAATTACATCATAACAAGCCACCACCACAAGTGTAATTGGAATATCTTGAGTTGGATGGCAAGAAATTAGTTTGGCGTTGGATGATGATGGTTGCACCCTCTAACCCGATTTCAACAATATAATAAAAGCTGATATCTAAATGCATAAAACTTAGCATCAATAAAAATAAAGGTTTAATAATAACAAAAGTATGCTACAGATGTAAAACGTTAAAAGAAATTTTCGCAATACCTTTCTTCACCTTTGTTAATAGGAAGCAAAACTTAAAATGTTAACATTTTTTATTAGTTATCAAATACTGCTTAAACCTGAAAACTTAATATACAAATTCAAAATGGACCAAAAATAAATTACACATCTCACTTTAAAATTAACAATTAAAAAAGTTATTATTTGCTGACAACAAATTACAATTTTGAGATACTAGACAAGCAAAAAAACATTATTTACAAAAAGATCTTTTTAAAAATTTTCCTAGCAGATTAACGTTTTACAAGTTAGTTTGTTGTTTGTTTTGATTTTTTAAATAATGTCATCCCAAACATGACTGCAAACATTAAAGTTGGGAGTTAATCGAAAACAAAGAAGAGAGTTTAAGATCAAGAAAAGACATTAGACTAAACATATGTACTACATAGCCCACGGGCTAACCGCTCACAACATAGATATTGTAAAGCATGCTACTATATAACCTGCTATGTAGCATAGGTACATGTAGTTCCTACTTGCTTTTATATAAAATAATATATTTAATGTTTTAAAAAATTTTATTAAAACATATTATTCTAATTTTAGTGATATAAAACCAAATGTTGGAAAAAAATAAAAACAAAAATAATTTAAACTAAATATATTACCTGATTTTTAAGATATTAATTCAAAATGTGTATAGATTAAACCATACTCAAGAAGTGAGTGGAAATAAAAAAGGTGTTGTCCATAAAGGACAACACCTTTTTTACTACATCCTATTACTGCGTTTAGAAATAAAGAATACAATAATTTTAAAAACTTTCCCAAATGTGCATATGGAAGAGTTTTTAAAACTATTGGATCATTATAAATGAAACAGTTAATGATGAAAACCATCATGCCAGTATTTATTGGAAGCCTTTGGTATGTCAAGAGCAGTAGAAATTGCTTTACTGCTTTCATCAAATCACTTATAGTAGTAAGAAGAAGGATAACAGTTGAGTAATTGTGATGAAGGAAAACGAAGCTGAAATTTGTTTAAAATTGTGGTATAGCCCTAGTAGCATCATTATTCTAGCGGCAGGTTAAAAATGACACCTTGACGTTGAAAAAAGAAAATTTTAAAATGTTGCTTTTAAGCTTTGAAAGCTGTAATCGAGTAGATTACTCTATTAAAAGTTGACTATATACGTTTTTAACAACTGTTTAAACTATCAAGAAGTCATCACAACAATTATTACAATTATTACAATCTGCGTAAAGTTTTTGAACACTTCAAAACTAGATATAAATGTCAAAGTTTTAGACAACCTCTACAACTTGTTTGAACAACAATGATAATGGTTTTAATATATAATAATAAAACTATATAAAAAAATAAAACCAAAAGTTATGTAATTTTTTATTTTTATATAAGCAACATCTATTAACTATGTCACTTAAACAATATATGAAAATTTTTGGGCAATATAAATATATTAAGAGCGTATAATGAGCGTATAATGGCTAAAGAGAAATGCTAATAATGTGTGTGTGTGTTTGTGTGTGTGTACGTTTGTGTTTTGTTCAAGGACAAATCCAGATACAGATACACCGTCTAGTATGAGAGGGATTTTTTTTTCTGAAACTTTAAAGTTTTTTGATTTATGAGATTCAGACAATTTAATAAAGTGGACAATTTTTTGATTTTATAAGTTGTCGGCAAGCAAGCCCACAAACCATAATACATTTTTAATTAATTTTTTTGAATGTCAGTGCTAATCTATGAAATGACGTAATATACTGATAAATCATTAGATCGATTTAAATTTGCATCGCATCGCATTTAACAGCCTGCCTATTGGGGCTAATTTACTTTCTTTTTTAAACAACATGCTGCATTAAATATATTTAAATTTGTTTACAAAAAAAAATTATTGTAACAAAAATCTAAGGCAATGTTCTCCTGTTTTCCTTGTTTTTAATGCTGCACTCTTTTTGATTTTATTTCTGATAAACTTTACCAAACCTTACCTCTTAATCAATCACCTATTAATTTTTTTACTAGTGACTCTTCACAATGAACCGCCAGGTAAAACTTCTGATTCTGCTGGCAAAGCTCGAATTAAATCTCTTATAGCAGGCGCTTTTTGAAACACGCCTCCTATAATATTTTGTAAGAACAATGGAGCCTCGGGATTGGCTCGGGATTAGAAACTAATATTGTTGTGTAAAGGTTTTCTAAGCAAAAGATTCAAAAGAATAAAAGTCGGAGAATTTGTGTTAGAAAGAGAGAAAATAGACAACGGAATCCCTCAAGATTTAGGCTCATTATTTTTTTTTGTATTTTTTAATGATTTATTAATTAAAATAAAAAATGATGGAAGATTATTTGCTGACGATATTAAACCTTTAGTAGTCATTAAACCCAAATTAAATTTTATAAAATTTTATAAAATTAGTTTAAAAAAAGGTAATATCTTAAAAGAACAGAACAGATCAACAGAAACAATCTGCCAGTCGCTGATAAAAATTAACGTAAAAAAAAAAAAAATGTAAAATGAAAGTAGTAAAGATAAAGCATAATCTTAAAAAAATACGTTACAATAACAACTTCTACAAGTTATAAATAACAAAACAAATACGAAATCAGAAAAAAAAAGATTCTAACTTTTGATAATAGACAAACAGAAAACATGAATTACAAAAAAAAAAAAAAGCGAAAAATTACTGTCATTAAAAATAATAAAAAAGAAAAAAAATGTTTATTAAGAAAATGTTGACGTTTGATGAGTTGATGATTAATATCATTAAAATGGAAATTTATTTCTTTTATACTTTTTAAAGTTCTTTTCTTTAACATTTTTTTCCCCTTCATTCAAATCAAATACTTTTTTTCATTTTTTTCATATTTACTAATTTTCTATTTTTTATTTCATTAATTATTTAAGTTTTTTTTTTTTTTTTTTTTTTTTTTACATTTAAAAAAGATAAACACAACTACAATAGTTTTATAATTGTTGCCATTTGCAAATTATAGCTATTTGCAAGTGTTAGCCCTTTGCAAATGATAGCCCTTTGCAATTGTTAGGCATTTGCAAATGTCAGGTATTTGTAAATATTATTCTTTTTTTTTTTAATGTTGTATTTTCATGTTGTCTGCAGCAGTATTACAAACAAGGACAAATAGAAGATATGTCGAAATAGAGCATAGAGAAGTAGAACGTGAAATCAGGATTAAACCAAAAGCAAGCACAATAAAGAGAGGCAATTTTAGTAGATTCTAACCTTGCAATTGATTGTATGTATGATTTCCATGAGAGATCAGAGGTGAATGATAAACCAAGACGACGTAAAGAAGAAGATTCAGTGAGAGAGTGTGGCCATTCATCAATATAGAAATATCGACAATACTGCAATTATTTACTTATAATTGTAAATAATATAATTGTAAAAAAATGATTTTTGTTGAAATTCAATTGAAAACCATATTGATTGTCAGAGAGTAGACTCTCAAGATGAAATGTTAGAAATTTGAACAACATACGCCATTTCCTAAATAGCAGGAAAAAAAGATTCAATCAAACCTTATTAAATAGTTTAGAAAGAATAGAAGAAATTTCTGGAAAACTCTTTTGTAAGACTATAATAAAAATGTTATCTGGACCACAAGCTGTAGAAGAGTTTAACTAAGAAACACCTTTAGTAATGGAAGCCACAGTGATATGGATGTCTAACAATAGGTTAACCTGTTTGACTGGAATGGCAGGAAGAGTATGGCCAGTAGTTTTAAGAGTCAAATTAGAGGAAAAAATCTTTGCAAATAATTCTACCTTTTCTTTAGATGATGCAATAAAATCAAAATAGCAATTCACCAAGCAATTCACCAGAGATTTAAGCAGAACACAAATATGCAGAACAGTATGTTACACTTAATAACTTACTGGTGAGTAGGTGTCCCATTCCAGCAAAATTTTAGAATTATCACGCCAACCTTTAAATCGACGTTTAGACTAAAAAAAATAAATAGTATGTACCAAATAATTATATTCCAAGTATTTTTTCAAAGTATAAAAACTTTTGGAAACCCCGACTTAAATTAAGTTTAAAATCCTTTTTTATTGTCTTTTTTTGAGTATTTTTGTTTAAAATCTTAAAAAATATATTCACAACGACTTCAACTTTTCATACAGTATTATTTACTATCTTATTTATATTATATAAAAATTTCGATTTAATTAATTTAATAAAATTTAATAAAAATTAATTTAAGGGTCCCCAGAATTTTTTACAACTGACTTTTAGTGTAAGATTGATACAGTTTGCACTGTTTTAAAAAAACGTAATCAAATATTTATTCAATTTTATTTTTGTCCATAAAGAGAAGCTTGTTTTCAATGGTCTTCCACTATTTGAAGTAAGGTTGAAGCTGCGCGGGGTCCTTGACTTTGTAGTCTTGTATAAGTTTTATATCTCCTCTCTCGACGCAGATATTCACAACTTGACAGTACTTAACAACATTTTTCGCGTAGCTGTAATTTTTCATCTTCATTCAATGCTTGACAGGCAATTGCATACAGCTAGTGCATCCAATACCGGTAGTACCGATACCGGAATACTGGCATTACCGGACTTTTTCAAGTACTGAAATACCGGTATTGAGTTTGTCCAATACCGGTATTAAACTTCCAAAAAAACAACCTGGAAATAGCATGAGTCCCAGGGAAAACAAGGAAAAATCAGGGATTTTTTTTTTTTTTTTAATATTCAGGAAATACTCAGGGAAAATTATTTTCCATTTTTGTAAAATAATGGTTTATTAATTTATTAATAATAACTTAAGTTATGATAAAATTCATAATATATATTATCAGTAATTTTTTTTTTTAAATTGTACATTTAATGTTTTGATTGATTGGTTTAAAAGTTATTTATGCAACAGACAACAATGCGTTATTTCGAACGATAACAAATATTCAAATTTACTAGAAATTAAATGCGGAGTTCCCCAAGGTTCCATTCTTGGCCCTCTTTTATTTTTAATTTATATTAACGATCTTCCACAATCCCTTAAAAAACTTGATGCTGTAATGTTTGCTGATGACACAAATTTGTTTTATTCATCAGCATCAATTGAAAATCTCTTTGAATCTGTGAACGATGACCTTGAGAATCTAAACACCTGGTTTAAAGTAAATAAATTATCTTTAAATACAGAAAAAACAAAATACATCTTGTTTCATTCCAACCATCAAAAAAATAATATACCAAGAATGCTACCATTACTAAAAATTGATAACATAAATATCGAAAGAACTAAAACCGTTAAATTTCTTGGGATAATTATTGACGAAACGATTTCTTGGAAAGCCCATATAAATACAATAAATACAAAAATATCAAAAAGTATCGGCATACTCTACAAAGTCAAACCTTTACTTTCCCAGAAAAATCTTAAAAGTCTCTACTTTTCTTATATACAAAGTTATTTAACATATGTTAATATTGCCTGGGGAAGTACAAACACGCATCAAGATTGATTTATAATAAAAATAAATTCACTCATGCCGATCCTTTACTTAAAAACTTGAATGCGTTAAATGTCTATCAAATTAACATCTACCAAAATATTTTATTTATGCTCAAATATATGCTCGGGCTTGTCCCATCTCATTTTACTAATAACTTTTTTCAAACCTACGCCAACAGATATAGCACAAGAGGAACAGGAAATTTAACCCTGCCTATTAAAAAAACAAAATTTTCAAGATTTTCAATTGCATACCGTGGCCCCTACTTATACAACAAAATAATATCTCAAAATATAGAACTTACTAAATTAGATAATCTTACTATCCTTAAAAAAAAATTAAAAGATCTCATAATTAACAAAACCAATTTTATCGATATGTATTAAATGTAAAAGAAAATGAATATAATAAATGTAACAAGAACAATTTAAACTTTAAAAAAAATAAATAATAAAAAAATTATAATAATAATAATAATAAATATAGTAGCAACTATACATAGTAAAATATTACTGAAGAGTGGACCTCAAAGTTAATGTGTGTTTTGTGAAATTACTCTTTAAATTTTTTGTTCATTTTGCATTTTAAAGGTTCTCGATGAAAAGACTTCTCCTAGTCTTCTGCGAGTTTCCTTACAACAACATAGCATTATTATGAAATATTAATATATTTTTTCAACGATAACCACAAGCAAGTCCCTAGTAGCCCTGTGGTGCGACGGACTTGCGTATATTTTTTAAATGCATGGGTTAATAGCCAGCACTTTATATTATAATATATGATTTTTTACTTTTTATTTTTTTTTATATATTTTTTTGTTTTTGTTTTTCTCTTAACATTTCTAACCCACTGTAAAACGCCAAGCGTGAAACAGCAATGTTAACGCTATTTAGATATTGTAAATATGTGTGGTGGACATTTATATAAACTGGAGTCATGTAAATATTTGTTCTTAAAATATATAATAATTGTTGTAAAAAAAAAAAAAAAAAAAAAAAAAATGTTAAATTTATATGGTTTGGTTACTTTCAATTCAATTAGTATAGTAGTTTCAAACCCAGAAGTACAGATATATAATTTGAATATCTCAGGGAGTTTAGATAGCTAAACTCAGGGAAGAACCTTCTTTACTCAGGAAATACTCAGGGAAAACTCAGGGCAAAACTTTTAAAATTATAGTGGCAACCCTGTATTATATATTAGCATTATGTCAGTCGCTGAGCACGTGCTTGTGTTTTGCACGCAATGAATGAAAAGTTTGAAGTCGTTACCGCTGATTTCTATAATGAAAATTCTTATATTTTTTATATTTCCTATTCACAAAGCGTATCCGCGTGCGCTTGGTTAAAATAGTAAACATTTCTGGAATGGAATGGAATAACCGCTGATTTCTATAATGGAATTTCCATTATAGAAATACCGCTTCCATTATAGAATAACCGCTGATTTCTATAATGGAATTTCCATTATAGAAATCAGCGGTTATTCCATTCCATTCCAGGAATGTTTACTATTTTAACCATGCGCACGTGGAACGCTTTGTGAATAGGAAATATAAAAAATATAAAAAACTAATGCAAACTGAATGCAAATAGAAAATTACTATAAGAAAATTGAAACTTCAGATAATTTTTATTAAAATAAAAATTGTGCGACTTCAATTAAGAACTAATAATCAATATTTTATTTCTTATGAATTCATTTACTTTAAAGTCAAGAAACATATGAAATGTCCCAAAAGGTATTCGAAGAGTTCATTTCGTACCGGCGTACGAAATGACGAAAATTCTGTGTGGTTTTATTTTCTACGTGATAAAGAAAATCAACTTGCAAAGTGTAAGAAATGCAGCAAAGAGATAAAATCAAATGGTGGCAGTACCAGTGGACTGCATACACATCTAAGAACTAACCATAAAATTGACTTACTGAAAAGAAAATTGGTCCAAGATTCAGCATCGACATCGGTTTCGTTTTCATTGGCACCGTTGCCAACGGCCAAAAAACCCAAACCTCAGATCACCGACTTCTTACAAAATCAACACGACAATTCCTTGCCTGCAGTTTTTTCTAGATTGACTGCCCTTGATGGACTACCTTTTAGCGTATTTGTCACGTCAGCAGAGCTAAAAACATCGCTACAAGCTCGTGGGTTTGTTGTTCCAAAATCGGCGACGACAATTCGCAATATGGTAGTTAAATACGCAGACACGATCAAAGAAACTGTAATATCTAAGTTTAATAACCTCCGATCACAAGGGATGCGATTCAGTTTGACATTTGACGAATGGACATCAATTAAAAACCGCAGATATTTAAATGTAAACGTTCACACCGAGGACGAATTTTGGAGCCTTGGATTAGCTAGAGTTTTTGGTTTTCTGCCTGCAGAAAAATGCATTGATTTAGTTCAAAAAGTATTGACACAGTTTATGCTGAACTATGATGAAGACATTGTGTGTATTACTACTGATGGAGCTTCCGTAATGCAGAAGGTGGGGCGTTTGAGTAATTGTGAACAACAGTTGTGCATTGTGCATGGCATACAACTGGGTGTTCAAGAAGTTTTGTACAAAAAACCGTCAACTTGTACAAAAAGAAGCTTGAAAGTAATCTGCAATGACAACAACATCAGTGAAAGTGATGAGGATATTAGCACTGACGATGATACAAACAAAACCAATGACGACGAAGAAGACTTTTCCGGCGGGTTTCAAGTTGTAATGAGTGAAAAAGATGACCTTATTGAAATGACTGATGAACTGCAGCCGTTAATCACTAAGGTGCGCACCGTTTTAAAATTGTTTCGCTGTTCTCCGACAAAAAATGATCAAACACTTGAAAAATACACAGTAGAGGAATTTGGTAAAGGCCTTTCGTTGATACTTGACTCCAAAACTCGCTGGAGTAGCTTACACACAATGCTCGAACGTTTTGTGAAATTGAAAAACTGCATTTGCAAGTCGCTGATTGACCTTGAATTTAAAATTGAAATAACTGATAAGGAGTTCAATTCAATTTTAGATGTTGTTTCCTGTCTTGCGCCAATAAAATTGGCTGTGGAAGCATTGTGTCGAAATGATGCAACACTGTTATCAGCCGATGCAACACTAATGTTCATGATAAATAACATTGGAGACACAGATTTAGCTGTTAAGTTAAAAGCTACTTTAGTGCGACGAATCAATGAGCGACGTACAACTTTTTCCAGCTTACTGCACTATCTGCACAAGGGCCATCAATGTTACGAAAATTTGGGTCCAGCGCTATCTTTCGAACACCTTAGCCAATCGGCCATTGTAAATATTATTGCTCGACTGAATGATCGGCTCAGTCAGCGAGCTTATAATCCTTTCACCAGCGTATCTTCTGATAGCGATTCTGTTGACAACACTGCAAACTTGTCATTGAAAGAAAAGCTTGACATGGCAATTTTAAATAATAAGAAATGTAACAATAAGGAAAGAATGAACGTTTCGAATAATTTATCAAAAACCATACGCAATGAGATGGTAGTTTTCGAAGATGGAGGAACTCGCGGTGTATATTTGCAAAATTCATACGAATACTTGAAAACTGTAAAGCCAACAAGTGTCGAATCGGAGCGTGGATTTTCAGCAAGTGGCAACATTGTCACAAAATTACGATCATCTCTTGAAGATGATACTCTGAATGCACTATGTTTCTTACGAGGATACTTTACAAAGGAGAAAAAAGTGAAAAATGAAAAAGTTTGTAATTTTGATATAAAATAAAATAGCATTTTGAATCAAAGAAGTTTTACTATTTACTTGAGATTTTATTCATATTATGATTAATTAAAATAATAAAAATAATACCGGTATTATACCGGTATTACCGGTACTGAAATAATTCAGTACCGAAATACCGGTATTGAAAAATGTTATCGGTATTGGATGCACTACATACAGCTTATCTGGTTTGCAGTCTTCTTGATAAGGTTGAATAATAGCTGGGGGCGTGGACCAACTAAAGAGATAGAAAAAAGCCATCGACTTTTGTGAAGACGATTTTCCAGGCTTTATTTCTCCTTTTTTTTTGAAATCGAACAGCTTCAATGCCATAGCAGATTGTTTAATAGGTAAAATGTCCTTATTAAACAATGCAAAGACAACTGTTCAGTTAAATACCAATGCAAAGACAATGTTCAGTTAAATACCAAAGTTGTCTGTTGCAAGAATGAGTGGCTGCACTGACGATTAACTTTCGGTACAATAATTGAGATGCGGCTTTGTAAAGAAGCCTTTGCGTAAAACAACGCAATAAAATCAGCCATTCTTTTCAATTTATAATGTTAATCCAATTAATTGATCAATGCAATTAATCGGATTAACATTATAAATTGCATCAGCAGCATTTTCAAAATTGGCTCGATAGCTCCGTTATGATTTCCACTAACTGCATTCCATGACCTATTTCCTTAGTAGAAGTGGTGTCGAAAATAAAGAAAATCAAAATATTTAACATCGTCCGGGGAAAAAACCCTGATAAAAACCCTGATCTTTCTTGGCGTGACTAATAAAGTTGATAACTGCAAGACCCATTCCAACTACTAATATTTCTTTTCTAAATATAAAAAATGTTTGTTTTTGAATATTTAAATATTTTTTGATATTTGCATTTTTAAACACGTTACACAGCGAGCTAGTAATAAATTAATCATGCATTTACCAGGATACAGTGCCGGATCAAGAGAGGGATTATAGCCCTGGGCCCCGTAAATTTAGGGGCCCCCAACCATTGTCCAATTTCAAAGATCTTTTTACTTATAAAGCTATAAACAAATATGCTTTACGAAATAATAATTTATTAATTGAACCCTTTTGTCAAACAAAGTTTAACCAATTTTGCATAAACTATATATATATATATATATATATATATATATATATATATATATATATATATATATATATATATATATATATATATATATATATATATATATATATATATATATATATATATATATATATATATATATATATATATTTTTGAAATGTAAAAATTTTTTTTTTCACTCTTGATAATTTGTAAAATTATTTTCAGTTTTTGTTTCTTCTACATTGTTAATAGTTATTTGATCAATTGTATTTTTATTTTATTATATATACACGTATAATAAATTTTATATGGTTCTGGCGACAAGATCATGTTATATTACAATTAATAATTGTAAACTAAAAAATTTTTTTTATATTATACTCATATTCATATATAAAATAAGTATCCCAGTGGGCACCGGACCTAAAAAAGACGTCTTTTGAACGTTCAAAAGACGTCCAAAACGTTCAAAAGATGTCCAAAACGTGTATAACACGCTTAAAAGACGTCTTTTTTACGTCCGTGCTCACTGGGATAAAACGAATAGCTCCACTTATAAGGTATAATTAAATATAGATTATGTATAAACGAATACTTCTCTCTAAGAGTATACATTATAATTTAATATAAACTAATTTAGTTTATTTAATATAAACAAATATAATATAAACTAATAATAGTTTAGTAACAAACTAATAAGCGAATATTTTCAATAAAAGCAGTATATTATAATTATAATTAGATAAACTATGTATAAAATGAATATCTCCGCTAAAATGGTAGACATTTTATACGGTATTCAAGATATACATGATCAGTTACTAGAATTACAGTTACTCCTCTTTACTGCCTGCTTTTATGCTGGGTACCTGTCCAACTTTTTAAATAATTGTTTAACTAACACTTACTGTGTATAAAATTGTATCTTCTGTTTCACTGAGGCTTTTACGGCTGCATATGTTCCATAAAGTAACTGCATTGTTTTATATTAAAAAATTTTTATATAAAAAAAAAAAAATTGGCATGTATTACTTTTCTCTAAAACCTCAATTTAAAAGCTAATAATTCAAAAATTTTGCGGAAATGGGACGTGCGACACCGCGCCAGACGTTCAGACAAAATTTAATGAGCTTTGTATTATTTATAGAGCTTTGTATTATTTATAGAGCTTTGTATTATTTATAGTTTTAAACAAATTCATAGAAATATTAAATCATTTCTAAAATTGCTATGTTTTAAATTTCATTTATCAATTTGATTATCATTAGATCAAATTTTGAATATAATTTAAATTTAAAATAGAAATATATATTAAATAGAATATATTTTACATTAACATTAAATAAATGTTTATATTAAATATTCTATTAAATTTAAATTGTAATCAAAATTTTATTTACTGATAATCAAATTGATAAATGCAATTTAAAACATGGCTATTATTATTATTATTATTATTATTATTGTTATTATTATTATTATTATTATTATTATTATTATTATTATTATTATTATTATTATTTTACTATTTTTATTTTTAACTATTATAATTTTTTTCCGATTTTACAAAACACTCTTTTCTATTTTTATAGAGCTAATACTCTATTCAAAAAAATATTTGTTCTATAAAAATAGAAAAGAGTGTTTGAAATCGGAAAAAAATTATAATGGTCACAAATGGGGTAATGGGTAAAATTGAGGGGGTCTAGGCCCATTTTAAGAATTTTAGATGCCAATTACAAAAAAAGAATATAAGTTAAATTTCAAATGATTTTTGGAAAGGTTAAAAAATCAAAAACATTAAAAAATATTTACAATATTTATGTATATATGGTACACTTTCAACAAAAATCAAATAATTTTTTGCCCTGCTTTAAAGCAGCATGTTAAAGTTAACGGTAAATTGAACTCTCCTTGCATTAAAAATAATTTAAACTTACATGGAATAGATTTACACATGTAGAGAAGTATACTCAACATCAAGTCTTGATTTCTATCTATCCAAAACTGTTTGTTAAACAGTGTGGAGACTTTATTCTAAAAAACAGAGCTGCTCTTGATTCAAGAGCAGCTCTGTTTTTTAGAACAAAGTCTCCACACTGTTTAACAAACAGTTTTGGATAGATAGAAAAGAGTTTGTACATCTTAGTTTCCTCAACTTAGACCTGTGTTTCAGTATATGTAGGACTTAAAAATAAAAAAAAGATTCTTGTTTATATACCAATTTTTTCAACTGAATATAAGTTAGCCTTTGCTAAAAAAATGATTTTTATTGTACAATTTTTTTTAAACATTTTCAGTCAGTGTGCTAAACAGTGTGAAGGCTTCACTCTAAATTTAAGTCTTCGTGAAATAGATTTAAATATGTAGAAGAGTATACTCAACATTAAGGGAAACTCTGTAGCTGTTTTTAATGCAAGAAGAGTTTAATTTAGTTTATTTTTGCATACTTGATTTTTGTTGGATTATGTACCATATATACCAAGTCCCAGAAACATACTATTTCTTTCCCAGGATAAGATGAGAACAAATTTATTTACAAAATACAAGATATTTTGTAAAGAAATTCTCATCTTTTTTTTATTATTATTAAACTTATTGATAATGCTTAAGTTTAATAGTATTGTTAGTCAGTTAGTTTACAAAATATGTGTAGTTTAGAGAAGTCTTTACAATATACTTGTTGTTTTCTTATTTTATTTTTAACAAAATTTGAGCCTTGATATGTTTATAACCAAACATTAGCATGCTAATTTAAGTCGCTCTTTGTCAATTAAAAAGGCAAATTTAATTACTTAGATTCGGTCACATGTTTGTGGAAATTTTTGAGATGATTAAATGAATATAAATGAATGTATGTTATAATTTAATAATTCAAAGTATTTTCTAAAATGGGTTTTCTTTGCAAAAAATTCATGACTAAAGGAGGAAATAGAAAGATACAGACTAACCTCAGAAGGCTGCTGTTTCTTCTAAAGTATCCTATCAAACATTTGCCCATGAACCAGCTCCCAAGCATTGAAAATGTGCTTAGATAAAAAACAAATCCCCAAGGTATTTGAAGTTTAAATTTACAAAGCTTGTTGTAGCTTGTTCTCAAAAGTTTCCAGGCAAAGATCTTCTCTGTAAATAAGGATTTTGTAAAGATCCCAATCATAGATGTGTCATTGCTTTTGTAATGGATGTGTAAAACAAGGCTGGTTTTGGAAAACTCATCATTTCTGGAGCTTCTGTCAGGTAAAAATAATTGATTTTTTATAAAACTATTTTTTAAATAAAAATATAAGCAATTCAGAAAAAAAAATTGTTTAATACAAATATTAATAAAAAAAAAATAACCAAGACATGGGTAATTAATTAGCTAAAGAAATTTTTTTATATTTTGAAGGGATAAAATTCTGAAAATTTATCAAGATGCTGGAAGATTTCATACAGGAGAGTAACAAAAGCTTTTACATATCTATATTTTACATTTAGAAAAGGGCCACTTTTAAGGAAGTTTAAGGAAAAGGTCTAGTCAGATCGGCTTTTTTTTAGTAGACATGTTGTGAAACCACACTTTCCAACACTGGAGTATTTGTTGGCACCATTACCATTCTCACAAATACTATCAACATCCCCTTTCTCTGGTTTTTCTGCAGGCGACACATGTT